>OY856413.1:638121816-638812233 GCA_963693085.1 Alisma plantago-aquatica | reverse complement strand
AACTTTTAAAAATTCAGAAAGAGGCACTTGCCTCTTTACCAGTGCTTTAGAATGACTCCACCACCTCTATTAAAAACACCTTTACAAATAATAATGAATAATTTAATAATTTGCTATCAAGTTGAATCATAACTTATTTCTCTCAGCCCCTATGGTAATTTTTTAGATCCGCCACTACTTTTTTCGTACTTGAGTCTCTAGTTTCCAGAGGTTTTTGAGTGTAACTCAAATAGGATTTTTTTTTGTATCACAAGATTGTGTTGTTGGGAAACAAAATTTAATAAAAAAAGGATAAATGGGGGAGTGATGAAAACTTGATGGATAATTCCTCTCTTTTCTCATTATTTGTCTAAAAGACATGGATTTGAATTGAACATCATGTCCATTCCAATAATGGGATTGATTTTTCAAAATATAAAAAGACAATTGAGTTTAAAATTGGTATTGTATTTGGTATTCATGGTTAATTCAGTTTAGAATCGTAGGATAAAAGTCTCATACAAAGCTTAATGAAAAGAATATTTCATGTAGATTGTCTGTGAACCCTTAACATGAGGAAAATGGATGAAATGAATGGATTATATATATGGAAAGCATGTAAGCAAATGAGGAATAAATTGACATATTCCATCATACTCCTGAATGTACATTTAATCTTGATCTTGATCTTTGATTGAATGACCAAAACTAGGTGGTCAAAAATTTTCCTTCACCAAAAAAGGTCCAAGGTAAGAGTGAAAACTAAATTTTGAGACAATTCTATCCCCCACTTTTGGTCATGATGGACCCTAAAGGTGAGACTCTTGAAGGACATTCCATTGAATCATGAGTTTGAATGCAAATGATTCATGAAGGTGATTGGTTTTTTTAATATTGTCATCTTTCTCTAAAATTAGGTGATTAGATATTAGAGTACAATAAATCAATCATAGAGACATGATGGATATACCAATTTTTTTTTGCTCCAGTCAAAGACCGTTTTAATGGCTGAAAATATTGGTGTCTTTTCCTGGAATGTCTGTGGGTTAAATAGAATAGGACACCAGGATAAAATAAGAGAAATTTTCTGTAAATATGATATGCCCATAAAGATTTTATTGGATATAAAAGTTAGATACAAAAAAATCAATAAAACTTTGTATAGAATCTGGGGAGATAAAGATTGGTACTCTAATCATAATGCCCATCTGCTGGGAAGAATTGTTGTCTTTTGGGACAGGAAGGTGGTGAAGATTACTAAGGTGTTGGAATCCAATCAATTTATCCATTGTAGAGTCGAATATAAAGAGGATTTCTTTTTTCTTACTTCTATATATGGACAAAATGAGGAGAAAAGGAGAAAGGAGTTATGGGATATGATTCAGAATATCCATAGTAGGTGTGATGGACCCTGGTTGCTCACTGGTGATTTTAATGCGATCCATTTCTCTAATGAAAGGAAGGGAAAGGGGTTCTATTCTATTAAAGACATGGAAGACTTCAATGATTTTTTCTCCAGAACTGACCTTATTGAGATGGACTTGAAAGGTGCCTTATATACCTGGGATAATAGAAGAAGAGGTGATCAATAAGTGATGTCTAAAATAGATAGAGTTTTGTATAATGAAGAGTTCAGGGGTGTGTTTAAGGACTCTTGGGGGGACATTCTGAACATCATCCATAGTGATCATCGACAGTTGTGTATCAGAATGTGCAAAGAAAAAAAGAAGAGGAAAGGCTACTTTAAATTCCTAAATGCTTGGACCAGCCATCTTGATTTTCTCAAAATTATAGAAGAAGCTTGGAATATTGAGATTGAAGGAAGACCTATGTTCAGAGTCACGAGGATGTTGAAGAATGTTAAAGAAAAGCTTATTAAATGGAATAAAGATGTGTTTGGAAATATTGAAGACTCTACTAAAGTCATGGAGTTTGAAGCTATTGAGGCAATGGCTATTGCTGATAATAACCCTGATGATACTAGTTTGAGGGACCTTGCTTTAGAGAAAAGCAAAGATGCTCAAAATGTTGCTGATAGAGAAGAATCCTTTGCTAAATAGCTGTCCAGAGTGAATTGACTTAAGCTGGGTGACAAAAATACTTCCTTCTTCTACAATTCTATAAAATCTAGAGGTGCAAGAAACCATATCAGATGTTTGAACATTGAAGGGTGCAAAAGCTACGATGAAGCAAAAATTATTGAGCATATTCATGGTTTTTTCAATGGTATTTTCAACAAGTATACAAAGGAGGAGGAGGGGTATTGGAATTCTGACTGGTCTCTTCCAAATATTTCTATAGATCATTTTAATTTGCTCAAGGCCAGAGTTTCTAAGGAGGAGGTAGAGGCTGTTATAAAGGAGGCAGATGGGGATAAGGCTCCTGGTCCGGACGGCTTTAATGGACATTTCTACAAAGTGGCTTGGAATATTATTGGGGGGGATGTCACTAAGGCAGTTCTCAATTTTTTTCAAAGCAACAAAATGCTGAAAGAAATCTACAAGCCCTATATTACACTCATTCCTAAGTCTCAACATGCTGAAGATATAAGTGATTGGAGACCAATAGCTCTATGCAATTTTCTATACAAGATCATTTCCAAAGTGTTATCGAATAGGCTTCAAAGAATCCTTCCTACTATTATCAGCCAGAACCAGGCTGCCTTTATTAAAGGCAGAAAGATTACTAATGCCCTGCTTCTAGCGAATGAGCTGATTAGTGATTTTAATTACTGCAGTGGTAGTGGTAAAATGTACATTAAAGCCGATTTGACGAAAGCATATGATTCTATGAAATGGGATTTTCTTTTCAAAGTTCTAGATAATATGAAGTTTCCCTATTGTTTCATTGATTGGATTAAAACTATCCTGCATACTACAAGTTTACATGTTCTCATTAATGGGAGACCCTTAGATGTTATTTTTCCTTGTAATGGTATATGTCAGGGTGATCCCTTGGCCCCTTCCCTCTTTGTTATTACTATGCAGGGGTTCAGTGCTATGATGGAGAATGTTGTGGAAAGTGGAAATCTTATTCCGTTAAGTACTGGAAATACGAGAATTTCGCACACTCTATTTGCATATGATGTGATGATTTATGCTAAAGCTAGAAAGGACAATGTTGTTTCTCTAAAAAATCTACTGGATCAATTTAGAAGTGCTTCAGGCTTAGTGATGAACCCTAATAAGAGCCATGTTTTTTGCAGTAAAAATGCTGATGATGATCTCATTTCTAATACTTTCAATATTAATAAAGGCATCTTTCCTATGAGATATCTCGGGCTTCCCTTGTTCTGTGGAAAACTGAAAAGGTCTTTTTGCCTACCCTTGATTGATAAGATGAACAAAAGATGGAAAGTTGGAAGATGAGGACTTTGTCATTTGGTGGTAGAGTTGAGTTGGTAACTTCAACTCTAAATGCCTTGCACTTGTTCTGGTCGGCTACCTTTCCTCTACCTGCAAGTATTATGAAAGAGGTTAACAGTATTTGTAAGTCATTTATATGGGGAGGTCCTGCTCTGTAGAAGAAAGTACATTTTGTTAAATGGGACCTAGTGTGCAGACCCAAGAAAGAAGGGGGTTTAGGAATCAGACGTATTTAAGAGTCTAATAATGCAGGGGGCTTTGTCAATGCTTGGAATGTTGCTTTGAAGAAGGATTCTCTTTGGGTTAAGTGGTTAAATGAGAAATACTAAAAATCTGATACGTTCTGGTCTGGTAAAATTAAAGCGAATAGCTCATGTATGTGGAAACAAATTTGTAGTTATAGAACCTTGATGCTATCGATGACTGAGTTCTATATTGGAAATGGGACTAGTTTCAAAATTTGGAAGGACCCCTGGCTGCCAGGAAGGAAGTTTCTGGATGAGTGCATTGATCCCAACAACAAGCTATGAATTGGTTTCAGTAGTGAGGGCATGTTAAGTAATATTATACATGAGAATTAATGGAACATCCCAGATAAAAGATGTTTTAATGAGCTCAGATGTTGTGTTGAGATGTCTGAAATCAGGTTCCATGTTGAAGATAAGATTAGCATAAAGGGCTTAACTGTCTTGAGGATAAAGGATGCCTGGAGCCTGATAAGAAGGAAGTATGCTAAGATGAATTGGGCTAAATGGTTATGGAGGTTCGATCATCCAAGAAGACTTATTTTTACTGCCTGGAAAGTCTTATTGGGAAAACTCCCTACTCTGGATTTTCTGCAGAAAATTGGGGTTCACTTAGCCCCTCAATGTGTTCTATGTAAAGTGGATGGTGAAAGCATCGATCACTTGTTCTTCAAGTGTAGCTTTGCACATGATATCTTGGAAAAGGCTGACTGTGGTAGCTATATTGACAAGATTCCTGATGATATAAATGAATTCCTTTGGTACAGAATGAAGAGGCAGCAGCTGACATGTCTTTCCATCCTACACTATATATGGATTGACAGGAACACAAGGATTTTCAAGTGCTGCTTGTCTGATAACCACAATTGCTGGAATAAAATAATGAATACCATTTCTCTTTATGATTAGGATCTTCCTCTTTTTCTCTAGCTTCTGTATAGCTGTTGTCCTTCTTTTGGTTCTGTTTCTGCTTGTTTGTACGTAGTACACAAGCTACCATCTGTATATAAAACTTCTTTTTACCATAGCAATAAAAAGGAAGATGCTTACCGAGAAAACAAAATGTACAATGTTCATCAAATGTATGTATTTAAATGAAAATGTAGTATCTACTAGATGTAGGGTTTGAATGTGAAATTGATTTGATATACATAATGGAAAATTTGATGTGATGATTTACCTATACAATATAGGGTTTTAAATGGACAATGATTTATCTCTACATGACATGGATTGAGTGTAGAAAAAGAAATGATAGGTTTTTCTTACTTGGAGTAGGGCTTGAATGTTAATTAAAATGTGAGGTTTGTGTACTGATGGCAGACCTTGAATGCTAAATGAAAAGCATGTTTGCCTACTTGGGGCATGTCTTTATGAGAATGACATGACAATATTGATATTGATTTATGCATGACTGATCTAGTTTAAGGTCATAATAAATCATCCTATGAAAGTATACCTACCAAATGTAGGGTTTCTCAAAATTTGAGTTTTGTATTAAAGTTATATCTAGTGGTCTAGTTTAAGGTCTTGGTCAAGGAATCTAATCAAGAAGTGATTATGCATACCTATGTAGATATTTTCATTTTAGATGTCTCAAGTTCAGGCATGATTATCATACCTTAGATCCTAGTTGAGATAACTAGATTATATTTGTGTAGTGTGGTCTGCAATCCAATTTATAGGACTTCAAAGATGAGCATGAGACAATGGATCTCAAAGGTTTTGATGTTTATTATATCCTCATTTATCTAAGTGTTACGAGGATTTTGTTAATTTTAAAAGCTTTTTGTAAATCCAATTGGAAGTCAAGCGGCAATTTTATTTTTTTTATCCAAAACTTTATTTCAAAGAGGAGAATGAGTGGATGTCAGGAATCACCCTAATTTCTATAATTTAAGAAGCGGCAACAGCGTGAGTAGCTCAATATTAAGAAAATGATGTGGCGGTTGTAGTTGGTGAAAAAATCCTCATACAAAATGATGCATTTTGCGGTGAGCTTCACTTGTAGGAAGGGCCATTCGATGAGGTAGACCCAACATGGTGCAACTAGTAGCTCTTTATAGATGGTGACGTGATAGAAGTAATGTTTTTGAGCATATTCCTATTGATTTTCACACTTTTGTCTATTTCTGGAAGGTATAACCTTGTTCATTTTCATGTTCGAGTCATAGTTTTTTCCTTTCTCTAGCCATTTTTATTTTCATATTCCTAATGTTCTTTGTGTTTTGGAGGTTGAAGATGAACGAGATTGCATTATGATTTGCAAATTAGCATTTTTTGTTGTTTTGGCATTTCTTTGAATGTTTGGTGCATGGTTGTGCTATTTCAACTTGATCTGTAAAACTATTGTCATTGTGGCTTTGACTAATTACCAACAAGAAAAATACAGTGATTGACATTTTTGGGATAAAATGGGTGTCTCTCTATAGGATTGCTACAAGGTTGGATAGGATGATATTGATAAGGGTGTGGGATTAAAGCATATCCTAGGTGAGTCCTAGATTTTTTATTAATTTAATTTCCACCAAACAAGAATTTTTTAATCATACATTAATTTGAGTAGTCAACACACATGTTTGAAAAGGATTCATGGATATCTTCTCAATACCAAGAACTTTATGACGATGTTGAGTCTGTTGTGGACAAACTCCCATCATTGAGGTCACATAGTGGGAAATGAAGTATAATCATAAGCTTTTATCCCTTACTATTTCATTTTATTGTCAATTCTAGAACGAGATTTTATTACTTTGTTAGTGATTTTAACACTTCTTTCATGATTAACCTCTAAAATTTTATGGACTTGGGGTCTATTTCATTTTCTTTAGAGCTCAGTGGGATGAGATGGGACATTTAAATACAATTTTGGTGCAGGTGATAATTAGATCTTCTGGAGAGAACTGTCTTGATGATATAAGTAGATGTGGGATCATAGATAGAAACTACATTATACCATATATTGTGCAATTTTGTCCTTAGACCAGTTCATTTCATTATGCATTTAGTGAGTTAACCATCACTTAGAGTGTGTTTATAGGATTATTGGGCTATATTTTGACCGAGTCATGATTAATAGTTTTCCTGGCATGCATTCCTGGGGATGGGTGTGCAACTTTTATCAGCTGTTGGAAGTGGAACCATCTACCAAAGGCATGTCTTATGATTACTAGGTCAAGTACACATGGTTATTCCAGTTCTTTTTTATGAAGGGTGAAGTGACGACTGTGTGTGACCTTCAATTCAACATCTGACATTTATTAAGTTTCTTTTCTTCTTGGTTGCATCTGTTTATTTACCAATAATGTTGGGAACAAGGGAGAAATCAATTGGATCTGATCACAAGTAGATCCTGAGACCATTTCTTCATTTTATTTAGGTGTAGGCATGTACGCCAATCCGACACCCCAAGCCACAAACCACAAGGTAACTCAAAACTAACCGCGGAAACATAACTTAAACAAATAGATTATTGGAAAAAATTGGAAACTAAAACTATTTTCATTAAGTTCCAAAATAGTAAAAACCTTTACATATGAGTCCTTACATGTCACTGAGTACTTACCATGTATGCCATCAACCTATTACAAGAAAACCTATCCCAAACATATATATACATACCCACTGTAACTTTACATCAAGAGGAACACACAAGCCAAAGACATGTATCGAATGCATGTCTACAAAACATGCACCAACATCATTCCATAGACTTTAGTGTATAGGGACAACTCTAGGATTCTAACAACAAAAAGGACCATAAGTAGCGCTTTCAACCTTGTCAGCTACTACCGTTCTTGTTGTTGCTTAGAGTCAGCTACATGATTTCTACCTCCTTATGAACGTCTACCTAAAAAGATGTGGGGAACCCACAGGGTGAGATTCAAAATCTCAGAGGGAGATATAACTCTCCACCAACACTATTGTTAACAAGGATAAGATAATTAAGGAACAACAGTAAAGCTAGAACTATGATAACTAGGTAATCATCACTAATAATATAAGCAATTGCAATTAGATTATGAAACATCTTATCATCATAAAAGGAATGTGAAGAACATGTATATTCACTACCAATTATACGGTAAAAAAGCAAGCAAGGCCTCATCCAATGTTTTCATATTTGAACCTAAGTAAGATACTACATGGCTGATTACATATTTTATTATACCCTGACGATTTGAGTCATACCACCCATATCCAACCGAGCATTGCTAAGTCAAAATCAGTTCCATACAAGGTCTATGGAAGAGACAGATTCAACAACCTCACCAAATCTCATGGTCAATACACGAGTACACAACGGATACATACCAGTCAGTTGCAACCTGCGACATATAGCCAATAGTGAAAGTCCTAGGCTACCTTAATACAGGTCATGGCACTAGTGAAACTGAGCTACGACCCAAAACCACACTCCTTCTAGGGTATGTCCCACAACCAATCCTGTGAAACCTCATAAGCAACATATCATTGATCTATAGCCTGCAACCGCACTCCTACCATGGTATGTCCTGCAGCCAATCATGTGATTGGATATACTCAATAATATATGACTCCAGGCCTCCTCTAAGGGAAAACCCATTTCACCATCCAGTAAATGTTGACACTGAGAAGGATCTATGTCACAGGGAAAAGCTACATGATTAGGTTCCACTTGATAAGTTAAGTCAATTAAGTGTCTTTTAGCATCAAACAAGTTACAACATATAAAATCATAACAAATTCTACAAAGATAAGGGCATAGTAGTCTTCCAGTAGATATAAACATATAGGGTGTGAACTTGTCACACTATCACCATATGATGCATGTATTATTTCCATTTATCAGATCATCAACACCATAGTCACATGCTATGGATATCAATCCCTCAACTCATCATTTATGTATCATAAATGCATCAACATGCCTCTCTAGGCTCATTTAACTTATATAATGACTCATCACCAGAACATATACTAGCTATGATTATCAAACTCACATTACATGCACAATTACAAGTTTATAAACAAGAGAGGTAATCGCATAACATCATAACCATTCCATGATGGAGAAACAAGCAAGATCATCGTTCATTATTATTAGGGTTAGGGTTTCCTATTAACTGATTAGGATATACAAAACTAGTCTCAACCATCAGCCCTAGACCGATCGCCCTCCCTCATCGTGGAGTGCATAAGGATTAGAAAGCACCATTAGAGTTGATTAGATAACATTCTAAATAGTATTGTATATGCTTATGTGTCATATATATATGGTTATCATTAGGTGTTTACATGTGTTTCTCATCCACCTACCATAAATCTATGTTGACCACATGACCTCATTGGTCACAACCACCTATTATGGTCCATGTCGCGACTGCAACCCTCATGTGACTCAACCATGTGTCACATGTCACGACCATCAACCTCTAGACCATGTCGCACCTGCAATACTCAAGGTTATGTTTCACCAAATCATCTCGACCAGAAGGTGTCTCGACCTAACCTATGGCATGACCCAAGATGATCAACCACCACCCATGTAATGACCTAAGACCATCATGGTTGTGACCTTACTCTCTAGGGTGAGTCTCAACTTAAGCAGGGAATGTCCAACACCAAGGGTGAATACGCTACTTAAAATGAAAATCCTTGACCTAACACCACTAGGTCTAACCCAACCTCAAAGGATCATCTCGACCAAAAGCTATCAAGGCCACAAACATCATGGGGGGTGTCCCGACCTCCCAAGATGCACCATCTAGTTTGCCAAAACAGAACTGAAACCAAGGGTGTAATTATGGTTATCATGAAGAAAAGGTCACGTACAAATGGTCACCAAGACCCTAAGTCATGGGTCAAGAAACTACCAAGGAAGAACCTTAGCCAAGGAAGAGAAAACCAAGATCAAGATAGCTAAAACTGAACCTAACATCCCTCCAACCTCTAGGTGTACAACACCATACATGAGGGCAAGGTAAAGAGCAATACATGGAGAAAACCTTCTTAACACGTCATCTACCAAAACAGGTACAACAAATTAGGGTTTTGGACTACTTTCAAACCAAGCAATGAATCTCTACCAAACAAGCTCTAGATATTACCACTAAGCATAAACATGGTAAGAAGGCATTGTAGATCAAGAAGATAGTAGTAAAAAGAATAAAGAAGTGCAATAATAGAGTAGGTTTAGTGTTATATAACAAGACTTAAAATGACCACCACCAAGAGCTCCAAACACATGATCCAATGGTTGAATAAGCTTCACCAAAAGATCTACACTCGTCCACAAGAGCAACTTAAGAACAAGAAGACACCAAGGTCAAAGCTAGCCCAAGGAAAGAAGCAAAGAAGCTTTTGGCTGAACCAAAGAGAAAGGGGAAAAGAGAGGAGAAATCCTCTTCACACTTGGGTCTACCTTGTCAAGACATAGTCTATGACCCTTATGATGAAGAGCTTACCCTCAAGAACGACCAACATGCAAGAACCATGCTCTAAGGATGAGAAAAGAGAAGAATATGAAGGTACAAGATCAAAGGAACATAAGCTTAGAAGGTAACACTTACCAAAGATGGGAGATGAACTCGACTTACCACCACCTCCACATGCAAGAGGAGATTGGTTCCTCAAGATCCAAGGACGAATCTCCTTACTCCACCAAGCTCCAAGAACAAGAAAAGAAGGAGGAAGTAGATAGATGGCCAAAAGGGTTTCAAGCAGGAAGGAATAACGGGTTATATAGATGAAGGATGAGAGAGAGAACAAAGGGAGAGGTCTCAACACACTAAGGAACCCAAGGGATACTTGTCCTCACAAAACAACAACATGCATCCACATACAACCACTTAAACATGGCATGTAAGACATCATGATACACTCTAGGTAGTGTCTCGACCACCTAAGCAACTCCACCCTCTATGTTGCAACCGCGATAGATGAAGGGGCTCCATGGTCATGACACACCCTAACAACACCACTAGGATGCGATCCTAAAGACCACCACAAGAAACCTAGGTTAAAACACACCTCTCCAAGCCTTTCTATCGACCCAAGAAAACCATAGTCATGATCGCCACACCAAGGGGAGGAGTCTCAACCATGACACCCCCTCAACAAACCCTAGGTCATGACCTAGGTTGCAACAAACCAACAAAGGTCACAAGGTCAAAGAACACCAACCCTAGAAAACCCTAATCACCACTAAGGGTGACACCACTCAACCATGGGATAATAAAAGTTCCCTAAAGCACCACACACTCTCTCATGAATCCAGGAGAGAGAAGGAATGCTCTAGAGATGGCAAATTGCACATCAACCACCTACCCTAGTTAAATTGTAATTTGCACCAAAACTAGCACAAAAAGCACACACATCAAGCTCAAACTTGAAACTTAAGCACACCAAAGAACTAATTACATCTTAAAAGATTAGAGCAAGGTTTTAAGCACATGAATAAGATGAAGCAAATAGGGTTACTCCAAATCTCAAGTCAGGGTCCTTACAAGCCATAAACCCCTCCTAATAAGGATTTCTCCCCCAAAACCCTAAGGGAAAAGAGAGGGGTACTTCCTCCTTATTTCTTCCTCTAGCTTCCACGTGGCTTCCTCAACACCATGGTGATGCCACATAACCTTCACAAGTACTATGTATTTCTTCTTCAGCTTCTTCACTCTTATGTTCAAGATCAACACTGGACCTTCCACATTGGACATGTCCTCATCGAGCTCGACCTCTACTAGATGCAACACTAACTCTGTATCAGGATGGTACTTTCTAAACATACTCACATGAAACACTAGATGCAACCTGTGCAACTCAGGTGGAAACTCCTATGTGTAGGCCACCTTCCTCACACGTGCCACCACATGGCAAGGTCCGATAAATATGGGACCCAACTTACCATTCTTCCCAAACCTCAGAACACCTTTCTTGGGAGAGACCTTGAAGTACACTCTATATCCCACATGGAATTACAAGGGTGCATACGACTTATGTCTGTCCTGTGCTGCCTTCAACTACTGTTGAATCACTTTGATCTTTTCAGTCATCTACTGCACAAGCTCAGGACCAATAAGTTGATACTCACCTATCTCAAACCAACATAATGGAGACCTGCAACGCCTCCCATACAATTCCTCATACAGTGCCATGTCGATGCTACTATGATAGTTGTTGTTGTAGGCAAAATCTATCAAACTGAGGTGTATGTCCCAACTGCCCACAAACTGAAGAACACAGGCTCTCAATAGATACTCCAAGGTCTGAATGGTCCTCTCAGACTGACCATCTACCTATGGTGAAAGGCAGTACAAAACCTCAACTACGTGTCCAAAGCTGTGTGCAGTCTCTCCCAAAGCGACTTGTGAATTGAGGACTGCTATCAGACACGACAGTTGTTGGAACACCATGCAAACGCACTATCTCATCAACATAGATCTGGGAAAGATTCTGAACTATATATGTCATATTCACAAGAAGAAAATGTGTTGATTTGGTCAACCTATCAATAGTCACCCAGATGGAATCATGACCTTTGGCCATCCTAGGAAGACCAACCACAAAGTCCACAGTCACATGATCCCATTTCCATTGTAGTATAGGCAACAGTTGTAACATCCTTGCAGGCTTCTGATGCTCAGCTTTGACCTATTGACACACAACACATATTGCAAGAAACTTGGCAACATCCTTCTTCAAGCTAGGTCACCAATACATATCCTTCAGATTATGACACATCTTGGTGCTACCTGGGTGCATAGCGTACATGGATGAGTGAGCCTCTTCCAGAACCATCTTTCTTAGATCATCGACATCAAGAACCACTACTCTACCATGGTAACAAACCATCCCATTATTTGACTTGTGGAAGCCATCATGCTTCTCACTGCCAAACTCTGATCTAATATGTTGTATCACGACATCAAACTATTGTGCTTCCCTGATCTACTGTCTCAACGTGGGCTTCACTTGTAACTTTGCTAGCAATCCTACTAGCAAGGAAACTTCCAGCTTACTGTTCATCTTACGTAGGGAGATTAGCATGTATCCCTTGTGGCACACCAAAGAACTCAACTGGGCTCTATCCATAGGCAAAAATGAAGATTTCTTGCTCAACGCATCTACCACAACATTTGCCTTCCTTGGATGATAATTAATCGTGCAGTTGTAATCCTTGATTAACTCCATCCATCACTACTGCCTCATATTCAACTCATGTTGTAAAAAGATGTACTACATGTTCTTGTGATCTGTGAAGATCTGACACTTCTCACCATAAAGGTAGTACCTCTAGATCTTGAAGGCATGGACAACAACAGATAACTCCATCTCATGGGTCGGGTAATTTTCGTCGTGTTTCTTAAGCTGTCAGGAAGCAAAAGAAACCACTTTCTTTTCCTGTATTAATACACAATCCAAGACATTCTTGGATGCATAAGAGAAGACTATGTATCATTTTCCTTGCTCAGGTAAGACTAGAACTGGTGAACTTGTCAACTTCTCCTTCAATTTTTGAAAAGCATGCTGACATCTATCATCCCAAACAAACGATACATCCTTCCTTGCCAACTTTAGTAGGGGCAAAGTGATAGCACTGAAGTCAATGATGAACCTCCTATAATATCCTGTCAAACCTAGAAAGATGTGCACTTATGTTGGCATCTTTGGATACTCCCACTCTGTCACTAACTCAATCTTCTTGGTATCCACATGAAATCCTTCGACAGATATAACATGACCCCAAAGAGCTACCTCCTTTAACTAGAACTTGCACTTACTGAACTTGGCATAAAGCTAATGCAGCCTCAGCACTGTCAATGCTTGGCGAAGATGTTGTTCATGCTGCTAACTGTCAAGACTGTATATCAAGATGTCATCTATGAACACAACCACAAACTGATCAAGAAATAACCTGAACACTCTATTCGTTAAGTCCATGAACGTTGTCAATGCATTGGTCAACCCGAATGATATAGCCATGAACTCATAGTGACCATACCTCATTCTAAAAGCCGACTTAGGTATTTCATCCTCCTTGATACTCAACTGGTGATATCCTGGCCTCAGGTCTATTTTTGAAAACACTGTCGCACCACACAACTAGTCAAACAGATCATCTATCCTTGGCAAGGGATACTTGTTCTTTATCATCACCTTGTTCAACTTCTTGTAGTCTATACAGAGCCTCATGGAACTGTCCTTCTTATTCATGAAAAACACTATGGTAGACAACCCATGAGTGGTGACTGGTTAGATGGAGTTATTTCATTTTGATTTGTCTTCATCTTTCTTTGTATCTGTTTTGGTTGACCCGGGTGCAACACAGTCTTTTATCACTCGTGAAGTGCTTGAAAGTTATCTTTTACATGTTAGTCGTAGGAGATATAGTTTGTTATTAGAAACCCTGCTAGTTGGTTCTGCAGTATTGCAAGAGGTGTGTCCTTCATGTGTCCTTTCTTTTTCAGGGCACAACATTCAAGTGGATCTCATACCACTTGACATGCATGGTTTGATGTAATCCTTGTAATAAACACCTTGGAGAAGTTTAGAGTGGTCTTGGATTGTAGTTTCAAGCAGGTGAAATTTGTAGATTGCGGTAAGATGTGGACCTTTCAAGGAGACATAAAGATTCATCCAACGTGTCTGGTATTGGCAATGGTGGAAAGGAAGCTATTGAGATAGGGTTGTGAGGCATTCTTGGCACATGTGATGGATAGTGAAGTTTGGAGTCATAGTATTCAGGAGGTGCCAGTTGTCAGAGAGTTTGAGGATGTGTTTCTTGAGGAGTTTATAGGTGTTCCCCCACCCCAAGAGATTGATTTTGAGATCAATTTGGTTCCTGACATGCAACTGATAGCCCAGACACCGTATAGGATGGCTCCAGCAGAGATGGTAGATTTGAAGAGACAATTACAAGATCTGCTTGACAAGGTTTTCATCAGGCTAGGTATGTCACCTTGGGAATGTCAGTAACAGGACCATCTAGACCACAGTGGGAGAACAAAGTCTATTATAAATGTGGGAATATGGGGCTCCGTTTCTCAAGAACCCAAGAGGGGGTCCCAAAGTGATGATCAACCAATCAATTGATAATAAATCATTTCAGTAAAGAAAACCATTCATCATTAAATTAAACCTTAAATTTGTTTGGATATAATAGAAATCATCATGTACATGATCCAAAACCATTCTAATCATATATTGTTTGCAAACTTTAATTTCATGTTGTATCTTTATTTGGTGGACTAAATGCTAGAAAAGTAGGAACATCAATATCGAGTTCATGATGGAAATTCTTTTACAAGATTATTTAGCAAGACTTTCAACATTCTATATCTTAAATATGAAAAATTTATCTAGTCTATCCACAAATAATATAAATTTTAACTAATTCAGTTTAACAAGTTTAGAACCTTCCTATCATTATGAGAGAGTACCTTCCTATCAATTTGACAAATTTTTCACTAGGAACTGGATGGGGGGGGTATCTGGGTCACCATTATGACCAGGGATGCATCGGAGGCAATGCTACAAGCCATTGAGTTGATGTGCTCGGTGTCTAAGGAATGCAATTATGAGAAGGTTGTCATTGTCACATATAGTCAATGTGTAGTGAAGCCTAGAACTACATATCAAATCCATTGTATAGATACTGGATTCTGAGCATTTAGAGACTACTATGGGAGGAATGGAAAGTGTTACATGTAAATCGAGATTGAATTAAAGTAGATGATTGGTTAGCTAAGGATATCCTTAAGTTTAAGAAAGGTCTGTCTGGGTATTTTAAACCACCTGAGGAGGTTTCAAACCTTTGCCCTGGAATGTTTTGTAATGGTAATAGCACTACCACCATGTCAAATCTGCAACCGATTAGTTTCTAAAATATGTTGTGGAGTTTGACTCGCACTAGGAGGGAGGGATGAATATATAGCCTCTTGCCCCTCCCCCCCAAAAAACAACCTTCCTATAAAGTATATTCTAGGGCTAAGTACCTTGTGTTCTCACAGTCTAGGAAAGAATGATACTAGTGCCTTATTAGTTGTTTCACTATATTGAGGAACAATTGAACCTATCCACTATGTAGGGTTGTGGGTACTTAACCCAAACATGTGAGCCAAATCTCCATAGGGGAAAATCCGAAGAGAACAAATCCACATGGACTCAAAACTCCAAGAGATCAAGTCAAGTGCCAAATTTATGATCAATAATATTTCTTTATTTTTCAAATAAGGGTGGTGAACTTCAAGGAATAAGAAAAGTTTTCAAACTATTTTAGGTTCTTCATTAATCAAGATAGTATGCATGTAATCAAGAGGGAAATAGTTTTCCAACAATGAAATTGAAGATCTAGTGAACTTTATTTTAAGTAAACAATCAATATTTTTGCTACAACTAGATTACAGGAAGATCTAAAGTTTCAAATTCTAGAAAAGGAAATATTCATGTTATTATGTGATCCGTGTCTTTAGAAATCACTTATTAAGTTTCATTAGGTGTAAGTTCAACATTGTTACATCTTTTCCTATCCATGGTGATAATTTTAATCCACAATGGTAGATTAGATTCTCCCAGGCCTTTGTAGTAAAATAATCACATGTTAAATAATACCAATTTGTGTCTACATTGTGTAGTACACTAAGTTATGTCACACATATATGTATATTTATGCATGTCATCTAATTATACTTATTTGAATTTTGAAAATGAATAATACTTACTAGGGTATAGTTTCAAAATTTTCATGGGTTTGAAAAAATACCAACATAGTTGGAATCCAATTTCCCTGATTATCCCTTAAGATTTGTATCATTATTCCTTCTCTTCTTTATTAGGTTGACTTTAGTAACACAAATAATTTATAATAGTAGGTATTTCCAGTCCAACTATTAAAGTGTATGGTTCAAATCTGTGGATTGTACAAATTGAGGACTTCCCTATTTATATGATTCAATAGGAAGATTCATTACATTAAGGTCGAATATTCTCCAAGTCTCCACTCATGTTTGAGGCCTCCATTATTTATTTTTATTTCTAGTCTAACGTCATATTTTAGTACTTGGGAAAATGTATTTGGTAACTAATGGTAAGTCACAATGTGTATAACATTATTAAAATCATGTCAAATTATGGGTGAATGTCACAACTTAGATAGTTGACTATAGTGGGTTGGTTACTACTTCATCCCAGGTTTTGTTCATCCATTTTCTACTGGTTAGGCATCTGATAAAGAAGAAATAATTAAAAAAGGTTGTAAGTAATTTGCAGCTATAGGTGCACTTACTATGTCACTCCCTATTGGGTTTGAGGAGGTGACTTAGATGGTGTCAAGGATCATTGGTTTCCACTTTCACTATTGATGAATGCAGATGCATCCTTATTTTATTTGCAATTTTATCTTAGTTTTGCATTCACATGCCTTATTTTGCTTGAGAAATAGATGCCATTTTAATTTCACATTTTCTTGTTAATTTTAAGGTTTTTTATTTGATTATTTGGTTCTCATGGAAGGTTTGAGCTTCATTCTATGTGCTCCAATGTAGGATATGGTAGTCTTGCTACTTAAGTGGTAGGCTAAATAATTTATTTATAGATGAACAAATTCTCATTGATATGTCCCTTCATCATGTAACATTTGCATACATCTAAACTTCATAAAAGTAGTCCCTTGACCACACACCATTAATCACAATCAAGTTGTGTTTGCATCTTACTGTAAAGTTGTAGGTTTGCTCATTCTTCCTTTCCATAGTTGAACCATTGATAAAAGTTTGGCTGACCTCTTCTACCTTTCCATCAGTGGTCCTTCTCTTTACAACCAATGTCCAGTTAGGTATTTTGGATTGATGACCAATCAAGCAACATTCCTATCACACTCATCCACCAATGAGACTCATGCATGCTTAACGATGACTATCTTGTGCATGTAAACCAATGGTCAGGCAACATCCACCAACCGACCGTCGTCTTACGCTCAACCCTGATAGAAAGCTTGTGTAGCCCTACCGACACTCCCATGCACCAATGGGAATCCCTTGAGCCGTGAGTCTCTTCATCTTCCTCTCACCGGTAACTCTTCACATCCATGGTAGTTGGTACTTGATTGCAAGATAGGCATGGAGGAATCCAAAGCCTAGTCTTTCACCTATAAATACATGGCCATGGCCTCCAAGAGACGGATCCATTCACAAGACTACTAGGTTGTCACAATCCATGCTCAACATTTGTCTCCATTTTTGACTGATAGTTTCCACCGGTTGACCACCTCTTAACCAATGAAGCTTTTATCTCTACCAAGGATCTAAGTCCTTGATCTTGAAGGCAAAATAGACTAACAATGCTTTCCATCCATTATCATTTTCCACCTTCTTCACTCTCATAGTGACAAGTTAAGGTTGTAAAGGTGATTCATGACTTCCAGTTTACCTCCATGAATGTCAATGGGTGTTATCGTTGTGTTTTTGACACCCTCATATCCAAGTTGAAGAAACACTTATGCACACCATGGATTTTAAACTTGTTATTGTTTCCATGAGTGAGTCCTCTTTCTAGGGTTTAGGGAGTAGCCCCTCTACCCAAACTTTCTCCCTTCACTGAATCTACCATTATATGAACCTCTCTATGTTTTGAGTCAAATGGTTTAGTGCTTGCAATTCTTGTTTGGCAAAATATTTTGCATATTTATCATATCTTATTTTTAGAGAACTATGAACCATAGATCTAGGATATTATTTTTTTCTAGCCAAACCCTTGATGAGAATTTTGGATAGATGTTTTCTACAGTGATAAGTAAATTACCTATAGGTAACACAATGGAGAGCTTAGAATAATATATGTTCATATTTAATTCTAACACTGAAGGGCAATTAACATGTCTCAACAAATATGGTTTCATACTTATTATGATGTAGTGAAAGAGTGAATGTTATGTAGTGATGTTGAAACCCATTCCATCCTAGTGTTTCCACCACTTGATATTTTAAAACTTAAATTAGTGATTTAGTTATTGTAGTCTTAGTATAATCAACCAAACCATCCTTTTGTGTTAAGTTCTAGTTCTTGTGGTGTACCTTGATCAGATTTTGTTTGATTTTGGGATAAATTACTCTATGTTGCTTAAGGTAAAACCTTCAAATTTCACCCCTTAGGAATTTGTTGTGTGATAATCTTTCACATAAAATTTTAGTGTCATTGTCGGTGAAAATATAATTTTCTGATCAACTTAACTAACTTAGATTAGTTAGGGCTTTTCTTACAATTGATAATACTTAAAATCATCTTAAATAAACTCATAATCAAACATCTAATCTTAGTTGTGTGCACTTATCTAGTGAAGTCTATTGTGAATGTGACGCTCTTCTAGCATCAAATACATCATATACTTTGACCATGAGATAGAATGAACCTACTGTAGCCTCCTTTTTTAATGCAAAGGCCATATTTTGGAAGAGGAGACCCATTGCAGGGTGCAAGTAACACTCAATTCACTGAGAGTTAGACTCCAGGATGAGGACAATGGCATTTTACAAATGAAGATATGAGCAACTAAAGAAGCATAATATATATATATATATATTAGATTTCTCTTATCATAAAGTTGCATATGTTTGCAACCCATTCGTCCAACCTTTTCTCAAAATAACAAATATTCAAGAACAAGATGCAATGGGCGACAATGATGTAAAACAAATGTTTTGTAGGATTGGATGGTGAGAATGTGCATGACCATTTATAGAAGTTCATAGATCTCTATGAACTAAGCAAGGAAATTTTCACCTCTAATGAAGCCATCAAGATGAAAATATTCTATTACTCCCTCACCGAAGAATCTGGGGTGTGCTAAACTCGCTCAATGATCACAACATCTCCACTTGAGAATAATTTTACAACAATTTCCTTGAGAAGTTCATTATGCCCTCATTCATGTATCAAATGTGAGGGCAAACAACTCAATTTGAACAATTTCCACCTAAAATCTCATTGAGTTTTGGGAACTTCAAAAAAGTCATTATGCAAATGCCCTCATGACAAGATCCCCTCCACACAACTTATTGGTCAATTTTATTGGGCATCGATGATGACATAAAACACCTTCTTGATGCCACTTCTAATGGAGACTTTATCTTTCAAATATTTTACAACAAAAGTAAAGTTGTGAGTATAGGATTAGGGGCTCATCATGCAAGAAAGTAGTTCTTAAGGTTGCTACGACAGAAGACAAAATCCTAGCTGAAGTCTATTACTAAATGTCTAAGACTCTAGCCCTTAAAAAGGACAACCTTGGGTCATCCTTCCTAAGGTATGAGCAAAGAGGTCAATGTTATTTTCAAATAAAGGTGGCCCAATAAGTCTTCAAAGTCTATAGTGTAGAGGGGCATAGAAGTACAGAGTGCAATCACCTCTACCAAGTGATATTGAACATGCACTAGACTCAACTCAATAGTAGCTCAATCCTTGAAGAAGTTATGGTTGTGAATTCTATAATGCAAAATGTTACTATGACCCCGACATATCAAGGGACCATCTAGGCTTTCAATATAAGAATCCAAATAGAGCAGTGAGCAGAAATCAACTCAAGCATGTACCAAGGCAAAACCAAGTTTGGGGTCCTTTTGGTTTCCAGCAATGTCAAAACCAACATGAACAACTTCAATACTAGACAATACCACAAAAACATCAACAAAGGAAACAACTACAACCTAGGACAATAGTCCTACAATACCTATGGACAACTCCTACTAGGGCAGGGCAATCAAAATAACATGCCTACCTCAGATGATCAAGGTCTCCCTGCCATTGACAAGATACTAGAAAACCAATAGGCATATAAGAAAAATATATGGAGGATCAACTTTTGCATATCACTGTGGCATCCACCCTTCAATGAGTTTGTTTTCCAATCAATTCAAGAAAAACCCCAAGAATTTGGATGGCAGATGAAGGATGTAACCATATGTTTCAAGTTTTTTCTACCAGAACCACCAACCCCAATTACCAAAAAAATATTGGTTCTTGATGATAAAAATGAGGATGAAGTCACTGTAGTGGATGAACCCATTGAACCATGTACTAAAACACAAAATCAAAGCCAACATCTACTCTTGAGATGAGCAACACACCCAATCTTAAGAAGACATTCAAAATACACCCACCTCTCCTACCATCCCAGTGGTTTCTATCTACAAACTATGTGTCCCTTATCAGAGCTGTCAAGCTCAGACATAACTAGACTCTAGATTCATGATGTTCAAGAAAGTGATGAAAAATCTACATCTCAACATTCCCTTCCTTGATGCTCTAATAGAAATCCCCTCCTGGACCAAATTCTTCCAAGCTCTTCTTGCTTGAGAGTACATAACAAAAGAGTATAGGACTGTGAAGATAACATAGATAACATGTAGCATCATCTAGATCAAGATGCCTACTAAACTCATAGATCTAGGATCCTTTGTCATCTCATTCTTTATAGAAGACTATAATTTTAGAAAGGTCTAGCTAACCATGGGTCATGAATATCTATCACGCCCTATAAATTTTGAAAATGACTAGGATTCACCACTAGCATCCTTCCCACTTACATCGTGATTCAACTTGTTGATTGTTCTATGACCATCCCTATGGGGATCATAGAAGGAAACCCTATGAGAGTGGGTCTGAAATCTTATTGTCCCAGTGATTTTATCATCATGGACATCAAGAGAATCTTTGATATTCTCTCATCTTTGGGCATTCATTCCTTGAAACTGTGAGAGCCTTAATTGATGTTGAAGCATTAATCTTGACATTAAGGCTTAGGATAAATAAAATTTACTTTAAGGCATGAGACAATCTCATCAAAATAATCTTTGATATTCCCTCATCTTTGGGTGCTCATTCCTTGAATCTGCCAGAGCCTTAATCAATGTTGAAGCATTAATCTTGACATTAAGGCTTGGGATAGATAAAATTTACTTTAAGGTTTCAGAGAGTCTATATAGATGGAAACTTCTACTAGATGCCAAAATCCGAATTTGCTTTAGCTCAAACTCTAATGCACTGTAGTAGCATGTGAGACTAGTTCTTTATGCCAGGTGTCATAAAAGAAGTATGCCATTTCCAAGCATCCACCATCCAATGTGCATCATCACTTATCTCGACCGTGCAACTTTGGTAGGACACACCTACCTTTGAAGACCCTCTTGTGACAATGCTCATAGACCCTAACACCCATGAAATGAATGATGAATAGGTGGAGTGTATTCCTTTACACCAAGATAATACTGAAGAAGACCCTAACATTAAGTTTGAAGAACTTAAATATAACTTCATCATTGAAGAAAAGACAAGGAGTCCACCATTCCAAAGATGAAGCCTCTACATGAGGGGCTAAAATATGTCTTCCTAGATGTATAAAGGTTTGCCTAGGCATCAACAATGCAAATCTCACAACTATACAAGAAGACATGTTGTTGACAAAATTAAGGAAGAGATAGAAGGAATTAGTCTATAAAATGACTGACCTAACTAAAGTCAGCCAATCCCTTTGTATGGATAGAGTTAATATGAATGGAAAATTAGAATCCTTCCATAAATCATCAACATAAGCTTAATCTGATTATGAAGGAAGTCATGCTCAAAGAAGTGATAAAGCCACTTCTTTAATAGATCATCCATTCCATCTTTGATTTACCCTGTGTGAATCTAGTGTGATTACTACCAAACAAGGGAAGCAATATGGTTATTTTGAATGATTGGGTGGTGCATGTGCATTGACATTGGTAAGATCAACCAATACAACTCATAAGGACCACTTCCCACTTCATTTTTTTTATCATGTCCTGGAGAGACCCACACACCAAGAATACTTCTGTTACTTGGATTGATACTATGTCATTTACTAGATACACATCCACTCTAGTGATCAAGAAAATACTTTACGTGTTCTTTTGACATGTATGCCTTTAGCCAGGTGCCCTTTGAATTATTCAATGCACATGCCACCTTCCATCACTACATCTCCTTTATCTTTGCTAGTATGATTGGGATTATAATGAAAATATCATGGTGACTTGTCTGTCTATGAATATTTTTATTCAAGCCTTCACCATATTTCCTTGGTCCTAGAACATTGTATAGAAGTACATATGGTTGTTAATTGGGAAAACAATCCATTCATGGTGAAGGAAGATATTTTTATGGGACATCATGTCAGTTCTAGAGGCATTGAGGTTGAGAAGGTGGGGATAGAGG
Organism: Alisma plantago-aquatica; assembly: GCA_963693085.1. NCBI lineage: Eukaryota > Viridiplantae > Streptophyta > Magnoliopsida > Alismatales > Alismataceae > Alisma > Alisma plantago-aquatica. Next base: position 638,789,435 of record OY856413.1, on the reverse strand, counting down.
TGATCTCCAAATTACCTCCTCCAACTACTATCAAAGAAGATCATGCTTTTCTAGAGCATGCTAGATTCTACATGAGGTTTATCCATGAATACTATTTTTATCATTAAGCCTCTTACAAATCTCCTTCAGAAGGATGTGGACTTCATCTTCAACTATGAATGCATGAAGAGATTCACCACACTAAAGGAGTCTCTCATATCTACCAACCTTCTACTTGCCCTAGATTGATTTCTCCCTTTTGAAATCATGTGTGGCGGCAGTAACTACACCGTAGGTACAGTTCTAGGGAAGTCGGTCAACAAGAAGCAACATGGCATTTACTACACAATAAAGACACCACATGACACACAACAAAATTATGTGATGGGTAAAAAGTAGATACTCGCCACTTTCTATGATTTTGATAAGCTTTGATCCAATGTCATAAGCTCACAAGTGATTTTCTACATTATTCATTTTGGTATCAAGTATTTAACATCAAATAAGGATGCAAAGCCCATATTGATATAATGGATCTTATTTTTCTAAGACTTTGATCTAGAGATAAAGGAAAAGAAGGGAACCAAAAATCTCATTGATGATCATGGTCATCTAATTGAACATCTAAGACTTTGACACAGTCCCTATCAATGACTACTTGCATGATGACCAATTTCTGAAGGTATCCATACCTACCCTGTGTTATGTTGATTTTATTAATGATCTAGTTGCATGAGTGTTATATCCAGATTTCACAAGGACCAAAAATATTAAGTTATTTATGATATCCTCCATTAGTACTGGTATGAGTTTATCTATTTAGGTTGTGTTAAGACAACCTCTACTATTGGTGCATTTTTCAAATCATGGTTGTTCTGAAGAAGACAGTTGGTAAGACAAGACATGATTGGGATCACAAGCTAAATGATGCATTATGGGCTTATATATTTTCTTACAAGATCCCACTAGGAACTAAACTCTTTGAACTAATTTATGGGAAGTACTATCACCTACTAGTGGATCTTGAGCACAAGGGTTGATGGGCCATCAAACAACTAAACGTTTACCTCACTACAACAAAAGAAAAATGTTTTCTTCAATTACAAGAACTGGAAAAGCTAAGAGTGACAACATATGAGGAAAGATCCTTCATGCAAGCATCCTTTTTGCCCCTCCTTCTTTCCTACTCTCATGTTCTCATTCTTAAATCTTTGTGGAGCAAAGCATGATTGATCTAGGTGCTTTCATGGTCGATCATCATTGCATATGGTGTTCTTGAGCTTGATCGTCTCTTTGGTGGTGGTTCTTGGTGATCATCTCTCTTGGTAAGTGGTTTTGAACCCTTGATTTCATATTCTTTTGAACCATGCCTCTCTTTTTCCCATCTCAGCAATGAGACTATGGTACAACCATGGTGTCTATCTTTAAGATCTTCTCCTTACAAAGGTCGGAGACTATGGCTTGACCATGGTGGTACCTATGTGAGAAGAAGCTCCCTTCCTTCTTCTTATTCAGCCTAGGGTTTTTATCCTCTTTTCTTGAGCTTTCCTTTGACCATGGTGTTCTTCTCTTTTGAGGTGACCTTGTGGCCATGGGGTTGATCTCTATTGAAGCATCTTTTCTCTCTCTTTAGAGCTTGTGGCTTTGGATCTTAGTTCTCTTCAAGGTGGGGTATATAAGTCTTTTCCCTCTTCATAATATTTTCACCTTAATCATGTGTTCATGTTACTTCTTTAATATCTAAAATGTGATGCTAATATTCTATATGAAGTTATCATGATCTAAGGTTTATGATGTTGTAGTATTCTCCAATAGATTTCTATTTCTCCTAAACCCTAATCTTAGTACCCGATTTATGTGGTGATTAGGGAATGGATGGTTTTCTCTTGCTCTTATTTATGGATTTCTATAAACATGCACATGGTTTGAGTATCTTGGAGTAGTATGAAAATTTAGTTCTATTTTGCATGTATGGACGTGGGTTTTCATCTCTCTTAAGTAAGGTTCTTTCATGGTAATTCCTGTGACACATGTTTTAGGGTTTTGGTGTTTATCTTGGTATGGCATTTTTCACCTTGATGAAGATGAAATTATATGATATTTGTGACGACCTAACCTCAAATCAAGACATCACCAGTACCTAATTGTGGAATAACCATAAGAAGCAGAATAATAAAATCACTAAAAATTAAAACCATTTTGCAAAGAGATGCTCTTCCAGGAAACTCTTACTGAAAGAACCAAAATTTTATATTCGTGAGGGTTCACATTGTACATACATTGTATCATCTCATCTCGAGGATAACATATAAAAGTTGCTTTGTCAAAACATGTATTGAAGAAACATAAAACCTCAAGGCATACAAGCTAAAATCTCAAATTGTTTATAAAACCTTTACGCACTGACTCCAATGACCTGAGAGTATAGAGATGACACATATGACTTCTATCTACAAGACATGACAAACAATATACTCAACCTGAGCTATTACTGATGTCCCTGTTGTTGTTCTCCTTCCTCTGCAGAATGGTCTCTACCTTCTTGTGCACATCCACCTACAAATTGTTGATCCCACGACGTGAGACAATTGTCCCAGTGAGAGATATAACTCTCTACCAACAATATTATTATCACAGGAAAGTAGTGTAAAACTGAGCAGAGGTTCTTCTATATTAACAAGCAAGATAAATCATGGTTATAAGAAGAACAGAGTAATATCTTCTCTTATAGTAATGCATCTATCTATGATAGAGCAATAAATCATCTATTCTTTTTACAAGGAATACAAAGAAACATGTATAACATCTATCTAATTAAGATGTATAAGAGAAGTGTACATCAACCAATGTCTTCCCTATTTGATCCTTAAGAAAATACGCTACATGGTTGATTACGTATTTACAATCAAACTTATGCCCAAAGGAGATGAGGTATACCGCTCATGCTCCAACTGATCACTGCTAAGTCGAAATTGGTATCATACAAGGTCAATGGTAGAGCCGACTATCTAGACGTCACCTGTCTCAGTCAATATGAGATAACTGGTAGGACATCTTGTGTCTACTATAATTGGATTACCAGGGTATAGTGGTATCTTTTCTATTGACTTACAGCCGCATCATGTATTCTCTTCAGGAGAAGACCACTGAGCTTTCCCAGATTAATTTTTCATCAGGAAGACCACTAAGAAATCTTGGTTTAGTTGGGGAGTCCACATAGCAACCCTGGTTTAATTTGGGGAGTCTACTGAGCAACCCCGATATAATTACATATTCAATAATATGTATACTGATTTAAACTTGTTTCACCATTTAGCAAATCCTGACACTGAATGGATCTATGGTCTAGGCAACTACATGATAAAATTCCACTTGATTATTTAAGTATATTACAATCCTTTTTAGCTTCAATCAAGTTGAAAGAAAGAATTATATAAGATGCTATAAAGAAAGGTGTAATATGTTTATCAAGTACTTTCATGATTCTTTGGGACACATATAACACTTAGGATCTCAATCTCTGCTTGGGTATTCAAACCCTTACTTCATCACTGAACATTGTTACCTCTTATCAGGTAATTGTTACCTCTAGGTCCTCAAACCAAGGTATTCATTACACTTGTTGTATAAGTATTTCACATACCTCACAAAGCTCATTAAATATATTTTCACCTCTCACTAGGCAACATCTATCTTTTAAAGCATCTAACTATATAAACATTATACTTGTTGTACAAGTGTTTCACATAGCTCACAAAGCGCATTAAATATCTTGTCACCTCTCACTTGGAAATAACTATCTTTTTAAGATATAAGACTATAAAAACATTATACTTGTTGTACATAGTTTTAACATGTCTCACAAGGCTCATTTAAATTAGTAGCATATAAAACATCATAGCTCATACCTGGCTATGCTCATCATGTCATGATTCCTGAATGGTTTGCACTTCATGGTAAAAACTCTAGCCGTATATGAAATCACCATGCAATTCAATAGAAATACATCCTTCCCATTATTAGGGTTAAGATTTCCCATTCTAACCAAATAGGGTTTGATATTCACATCATCACTATGTGATATAAGAGAAATACATCCTTCCCATGATTAGGGTTACAATTTCTCAATCTAATTGTTTAGGGTTTTAAGTGCATACCATCACTCTACATTAAGGTTAGGGTTTTCCCCTTATTAACAAATTAAGCATTCAAGATCATATTATCAAGAATCAAATCCTAATTCATACTCCAGTCATTTTAGGAGTATCAATGCATGCTTATTAACATGATTATCACGCATGTAAAATTTTCTCTCTTATTCTCATTAGGATGTTGATTGCATCATACTTTGGCTCAATCTTCTCTCAAGGTACATTGGCCCAGACCTAACACATTGCATTAAACTTTTTATGTCTTAATGTATTACTTTACATAACACAATTCATGTGTTACTCCATCAGTTACATTGCATTGAGATGCTTCCATCATATTCGATATAAAGGTGTGTACTTGACACCATATCATACTTTCATATTGAGCTTGAGGAGTAACCTCATCACTATACCATGCATCTATACCAAGCATTTGGTGTTGCTTCATCACCATATCGTGTTTAGGGTGTATCCCCTATTACCATAATGTGTACCCATATCAGGTTGGCTATCATTTAGATTTTATCATCTCAAATTAGAGATACTTAGCTTCATATCGGGTATGAGCTGAATGTTTGACCTCATGTCGGGTATAAGAGGTATACTTGATACCATATTGTGTTACAAGGTGTGCACTTCATCCCCATGTCGTGATAGGATATGTGCTTCATCATGGTATCATTTTAGTAGGACATTCACCTCACCATATCAGGTTACCATGTTGGATTGCTATATCGGATTAGCATATTGGGTTAGACCCTTACGCTCATATCTTTTCATTCCTTCCATTAATTAGTCCTATCATGTATTTGAATGATAGATTGAATATCTGGTTGAACCCTTCACAATCAACCCATTACAAAATGATAGGGGTATGAAGTTCCAAAGTGTGTCGGGTTTCATTCCATCATCTAGGGTTTCAACATCATATTGGTTAAAGAGTACAATTGACAACATATCATGCATGAGGTATGAACATGACCTCATATCGTGCACAAGGTGTATGTAGGTATCACTCATATCGTTCATGAGGTATCACTCATCTCTATATCGAGTAACCAATCATCTTGGGTTTGTCATATCGAGTTTCATGTCACCATCTAGGGTTTCAACTCATATCGGGTTAGGGTATAATCCTAACACCATATCATGTAGGAGGTGAATTCTTGACTCCATATCGTGCTCATGGTGTGTATATGTTTTACTCATATCACCCATGAGGTATAAACTCATCATTATATCAAGTTATCAATCATCTAGGGTTTGTCATATCAGTTTAGAGTACACACTTGACTCCGTGTCGTGCATAAGGTATAAACTTGACCTCATATCATGCACATTGTGTATGCTTGACACCATATTGTGCACAAGGTGTATACCTCATCATCATATCATGCATAAGTTGTATGCATCCTCATTGTATCATGTCAGGGATATGTTCACCTCACCATATCGGGTTAGAGGTGCTTCAACCCAATATCGGGTTGGACCAAGATGATGTCATCATCATAAACTTCTAGACTCTTGATATTACTATTCTAGTTCATGGAAAAAAGTCCTATCTCACTAATATAACTCATGTATTTATCAATTATGCAACAGAATTTGAAATTGAAAGTATTTCAACAAGTATAACAAAATTGAAGGGGAACAATAACATAGTTGGGTTCAAGTTATATAACCCACCTTAAGAACAACTTCAAAGCTCCAAGCTCCAAATCTTCACATTCCTAAGGTTGAAGATGAGCTTATCAAAGGTCCAATACTTTATCTCCTTAGCACTATGCACGATACCTCACCACTTGTGGTCGATATCCCTCACTTGTGGCTGATATCCTTCACTTGGACGATATCACTTTGCCATGGGCAATATCACTTTGCTATGGCCGATAACAAGGCTCTATGCATGATACACCTTCACCTATGAATGATACCAAGACTATATGCATGATATATTAGAGAACGGGGGTGGTAAGATTCAAAATATTCCATTAATAGGTGAAAGGAGTGGTATATATACTTGAGGTTCATGAAAAAGAGTGTATATGAGGTGTCATCTTTTTAAGATACTAGGTGACATGTGTCCATGCTTGGTTGACACGTGTACATTCGTGCACTCACATTAATGCAAAATACTTGAGGATAATCTAGAGATATTATCTCGGCCATCACTTATCTCTTTAGATAAGATATATCAGCTCAATCACCACTTTATTCACAACTCGATACAAATTTTTCTAGGAAGTTATAAACCGACACACGTCACCTCCTTTAGGTGATTAGGCCTTCATGGACAAGGACAAAAGTTCAAAAACCAATATGGGATCTCCTATATGGATCCTTGGCTGACATGTACTCCCATATCAAGTCTACAACTCGATACAACTCAAGTAGGGTACATCATCTCTTAGTCTTTTCATCACCAAGATTACCATCACTCAAAGATGATTCAAACATGGTGTCTCCTTCTTTATTTCTCCTCTAAATGATAAATAGAGGAATTAGGGACACTCTAGTGGTGGTGATTTTCATATCAACCCTATATTTTCTGTAAATTACAATTTGCACCAAAATTGGTGCACAAGGCACTAATGTTATTCAAACAAGTTTCAACGTGAAATTTCGGCTTTCCACAAGCCGGCCCTTAGAAGAATTCTATCTATTATGATGCTAAAACACATGAGGTACACTCAACATGTGACATTTTGCAATATAGCCCCTTATCTTGGGTAAATTGCACTTTGGTCCAAAACAAGAGAACATTGCTCAAACATTATTCAAACAAGACCAAACTTGAAACATAAGTGTGTCACATGATAAAAAAAACACCTTAGAGGATTATATTAAAGTTCTAAGCAACTTACTTATCCAAAACAAATAGGGTTATCCCTAAACCTAGGTTAGGGATGTTACAAGTTATAAACCCCTAACAAGGATTTTGTCCCTGAAATCCCAGATCAAGGGAGACCATTGTTATTAATGCATCATATCATCAAGTCTTCACATAACATCTTGATGTCATTGAGATTTCATAGAACTTTGACCAGTACAAAGTCCTTCCATCCAAGGTCATCATATAATTTGTCACACAGAACACATACTCAACTGTCCTTTTCATTAATGACTGTAATGTCAATTCTGTGTTAGGTAACACTTTCTAAGTCAGAGAAGTACCATTCATACTTTGAATAATTTGGGTGTCAAACCTCATTGACTTATCCCCTTCTCAACTTACATATTTTAAGTAATAAGATTCTTGAATTTATGAGTCTTCCATACTCCTCACTTAGTTTAGCATTTCACCTTCAAGGAAAAACCAGAGTTACGTTCTATCACCCACTTGGGACTACAAGTCTTATCATACATCTGTTGTGCCACTCTAATTTACTGACACAACACTAAACTTTCTTATAAATTGTACCAACTATCCAATTAGCTATCTATTTTCTTGTCATAAGGAGAGGCTACTTATCTAAGAAGAACTTATCTCAGAGGTATCTCTAGATGTTATGTATAAGATGCCTTAACAGATCTAGATAGGGATATTCTAAGGAATTATATTTAGCTTAATAAACTTTTTCCCAAAATGATTCTACAATTGTTCCTTCAATTGATACATCCTTATCGATGTTATGTTTATGCAAAGCATAAACCCCTAACATATGATATCCATACTATAATATGTAACTAGACTAATCTCAAAGTTGGCCCTTCTAGGTAATCAAGCATTAATCATCTTATCAAGAGTCATGTTTTCACTTTCTTATAAAATTTGAAAGTTCTAGGATACTAGGATTCTTTACCTTGGTATCATTACATGTACCAAAAACACATCACATCCTCATCATTTCCATCTCTCTGTTGTTATTACCAAGGCCACACATATAATAAGACCTTTCTTTCATCTTGGGACATTACTTATCACATATATCTTTACCATGGAACCAAAGTTAAAGACGAATAAATACTTCTCTATGTATACATCAATAGATCACTTCTAACTCATGCTCATTAAGTGTCATAAGACTCACTTGATTTCCATGTCCTTGAAAGGAAAGAACACAAAGAAACATATTCCCCTTATTACCCCATCATCACCTAGGGTTGTTTATCAAAGAGAAGAGATTATCATCTCCTCTAATTATTGCATGAACTTTCAACTGTTCATGAGTCATTTATTCTTGTTTCATCCTAGGTTCCTTGCCATCAACATAGGAATTATAAGGATGATTGCATGTCATCATTTCTTTCTTGGTTATTGTCTAGTATGTTCATGAACATTTTCTGACTTTATTTATTTTCACATCATAGAAAAGATCTTTATTCTTCACATATTCATTATCAAACATGAATCATCTTCCTTGTTCCCATTCCCTTATCATTAGGAATATACTTTTTACTTCCTCATACACACAGACTGGTTTGAGATAAACTCAATTTCCATTTCATTGCAGTTGGGATGGAATAAAAATATCCATGCCATATTTTTAGTTTCATTATTCTCTTTAGATTGTCTCAAAATGACTACATGATCAGAGTAATCAGAAAGATAACAATCTAAGAGTCTCATACTTACCTTGTCTTCACTAGATGAATACCTGGCCATGGTATACAAGTACTGAGATTAGGTAGTATGCACCCTATTTTATATCATATACCTTACTTTTAATAGCATCCATATCATAGGGATAAGTATCCCTAGATTTCTCCAGGCATCTCTTTTCACGCCTCATCCTCTTTTATATAGACAAGAGCAATTATAAAGCATTTAAAAGTATACTGGACATAATATAAATTCTAGTCCTCATCATTTCTCCCCCTATTCCCATAGGACAACCAAAGGGAAGTCAACAACAACAATCCTTCTTATGATTATCAGATAAAATCAAGAGAAGACATACCAAAACGAAAAAGCTCTATCTGACTGTCACCCCTCGCAGTCATCTACCACTTCAGGTTGACTCAAAATATAGAGTTTAGCTATTTCTTGTTGTTTCTTTTGCCTTTTTTATTCTATTGGGTTGTAACTTTCATAAGCCTTGCCGAATTTGATTCAGTTGTTGGGTCATTTCCTCCTTTCTTTTTTGAACAAAAAGGGTTTAGTATGCTCAACATGTCCATATCTATAACACGTCTTGTCCTCGTACCATGGTCTTATCTGTCTCATTACCGATGTAGAAACTAAGTCAGGAGTTCTTACAGGTGGAAAGTTAGGACTTTTACCTTTACTTAGTGACTATTTCCCTGGTGTATTAGGCATTTATTGCACTGGTGGCACCAAAAACTTTGGCTTTTTAGAACAACTAAGCAAATGTCTCTAGAATTGTAGAGACCTTTCCTTAATTCTCAGTTTATTGCCCTTCCTTGGGCACTGTCATCACAAATGTACTATCTATCTATATTTATGGAAGAGTCTATTTTCTTGCCATATGTTAATCCTTCCCAAATTTTCTACTATTCATGTTAGGTTTTAGGGGAGGCGGAGATGGCAGTGGAAACAAAGATTTTCTCCCCCAAACCCAGAACAAGGAAACACTTCAACGTCTATACAATATGAAAGGATGGTTTGTGGAATCATACCTTGTCCCGAGGCTTGCTCGGCGACAATACCTCGCGACTTGCGTGGTCTTCACCTCCGGTCTTGGATGGTGTCTGTGCAACTCCTGGTCACACCGGGACTGACGACTCCTGGTCTCACCGGACTGTCGGGATTGACATCAGTTCTCCGAGTGGCAGAAACCTCCCGCCTCTGAAGTAGTCCACACGGACCACCTGGAACTCCAACCTCCTTGTCCCACAAGGAATTGGAAGGAGTCGCACCCTCCTGTTGACGTACTAGTTGCCAACACACTCTCCTACAGCCAGTTGCAACTGCAGTTGTATTTCCCTTGTTGTGCCTCCTTTTTCAGGTAGCACTTGCTCGGGCTCTCTCGGTTACCAAAACCAGAGAGAACGACAACTTTGTAGAGCAACTGGTTGCACTGAGTTGTACTTTGAGAAGCCCCCACACTACTATAGAAATGCCTTTTAGCGTCGGTTGTTTAACCCGCTTTGGCATCGGTTTCTGAGCGACGCCTATGTGGGCGCCGCTAAAGGTCTAACACTTCGGCGTCGGTTTTTTAACCGACGCCTATTTAACTTAGAGGCGTCGGTTGTTTATTGAAAATCGACGCAAAAAGGGTTCGCGCCACAGAAAACGACGTCATCTAGGACACATTCTGTGTCAGTGTTTAATTGGTAACTCACGCATAAAGTGTCCTAGATGATGCCGTTTTCTGTGGCACGAACCCTTTTGGTGTCAGTTTTCTATAAACAACTGACGCCATACTTCAAGACGACACGACCGTGGTTCCCTGCACGGCCGTGTTTAGTACTATAGGCGTCGGTTTTATATGAATAAGCGACGCCTTTTCCACCACGGCCGTTCTTTCCTGCACGGTCGGGTTGTTTGTAATATTAGGCATCGGTTTTTATCCAATAACCGACGCTGTAGGTCTTTGCTAACGGTTTTCTGTAAATAACCGACGCCTATATCTTTTTTTTTCATATCAGTTTGCAAGCCTGCTGTGGCTGGTCAGCAGGATGAGAACCTACAGTTCAGTTTTCTGAACTGCAGGTTTACGACATCCTTTGATATCAGCCTACAAACAAGCCACAAACCTGCAAAAGTCCCAAGGAAAATTTCATACAAGTAGATACATTCAGACATCAATTCAATTCTCACATTCACACATATAGAAACATTCAAATACATGTATTAACATTCAGAAATATTCATTTACAAAGTATCATTCATTATCGCTATCAACATCCCAATTATATCTTACAGTTGCCACTGCTTGTATGGCTTTTGCCCATTCTTCTCTAATTTCATTTAATGCTTCCATCGTATATGGAGCATGTATATTTTTTAAGTGTTTACCTATAGTGTTGTCAGTTTTAAACACCTGCAAAGAGAATGATGTATATATATAAGTAATAATATAAAAATAAGATTGATATATTTCATACTAACTAATGAGACTATATATAATACCTCATGTATGGTATCGATGTCCAATGCGGCATGTTTGATAATCATCTACATAAATTGCATCACATAGTATGCGCATGCCCAGCCATTGTCTTGTGTAGCGCACTATAAATTGAAACATACAAAATAATACAACTAAGCACAATTCACATCAATAATATATACATTGGAGTCGGTAACTTACTTGTACGTTCTGCCAATTTATTGGCTGGTTCTTTTTCCTTGGGACCATTCCTCCAGCCTTTTTGAATGCATCTAAACCCCTACATGTTAATATAACATAGTAAATTACATAAGTAAATAGTAATGTAATAACAGATGTTAACAGATACAAAAATGAAATATTTCTCACCAGAATAATGACATTCTCATTACGTGTCCAATTTTAGTGTTTAATGTACTTCCCGCGGGATCTAGATAATAAATAGTGAACGTCCCGGGGAAAATAACTAGTAACTCCCAATGTCTACCGCTAGAGGTAAAAAGTTAACAATTAATAACTCAAAATGCACAATAAAAATAGAATTTTCTTAAGTCCAAATTATAAATAAAGTAAACTTACTTGACATTGAATGGAGCTATTATTATCTTCTTGTTTTGCTGACTGAAAATTTTAAAAGCATCTATACAGTATTGTTGAACACTATCAGGGTCTTTAGCTACCATACTAATCAATGATGGAATCAAAAATCCCACATGATCAAATGCAAATTGTTTGCAATGATCTTCGACTAAGTAGCTGCAAAACATGTATTACGTATGCATTAATATATAAGAAACCAGATCACCGGATCTTACACAAGGTATATGGATGTATAAATAAGATCTCACCTTATCCATGTCTCTATCATTGATGTATTCAGCCAATCATACATAAACAACTCAATAATATCTTGTATAAATAAAGAGCTATCGTATGATTGACCTGCATAATCTGCATCTAAAGAAACAATTATCGGGCAATGTATATTATGTGCCCGTAGCCAACATGCCATTCCCCTACAAGCAGGACCTAACGGGTATGTTAGGTCAGTTGGAACCCAAGTTGGTAATGCGGGAAGTGGAGGTGGAGGCCTAGGTGCTCCCGGTGTCTTCTTTTTAACCTGTATATATAATTTCAGATCAGTTGACATCATATATACACATTAACAGTCTAAATCAATGTAATTTTATCTTACAATTTTAGTAGTGTAGACGACATCTGCTTTGGACCACAATATGACCCCGCCTTCTGCCTCAGCAAATGTATCAATATCCGGGTGGGGATATGGCAATGTAGCTTCCCTCTAATCGGGTAACACACATAATGGGCGCACATGAACGTAGCCCTGTGGCATTGGAGTCCCGTGAAACCTTTCCCCAGGAAGGGACGGGTAAGCCTGCACCTCTGCAACAACATAGTCTTGTATTCTTAAGCGGCATGGCTTCAATGCCTACAAATTTACGTAAAGAATGTTATACATATCATCTTGAAAACATATCATCTTGAAAAGACTAGCTACAATGTCATAAACAATACTTACAGCAGACGTGTTAGGCGATGGGTCTCCAGGATTACTCGCAGTCTGTGCATTAGGAGAAGAGTGGGTCGCCATAGGCTGATTGGAAGCCTGAGATGTCTGCCACCGCAGTAATTCTTCCTTGACCTTCTCAGCACCTACATCGTTGACCTTCTTAGCAACTATATCCTCGACTATCTTATTCTCCTATACATGGATAAAAGAAACATTAGCTTCTTATTATTGAATTTCCTTTTGCAGTAACATTCTAAAAAAAGAATAGGTTACCTCTTCTTGAGAAATTCCCGCTCTGGGTTTGCGCTGGGATGGCCCAAAGAATGCTTTGATGCCCACACGAGCGCCTGCACCCCTAACACGTCCAGGATGCTCTGGGTTACCCATAGCAACTGTCAATTCATCCCTTGTGCCCTGATGGATGAACGTGCCTTGTTTCCTCTGCTCGTGCAGCTCCCGCTAATCACCATCAACAGAAATTGGTAAGTTAACACCACAAATAATCAATATTCAAATGATTGCTCTAAGAGTTGTATTTTACCATTTTCGCAGCCGCCTCAGCAGTTACGGGCTTCTTTATTTCACCCTTCTTGTTTTGCCTCCCAGCTATCCAGATATCATGGCGAGGCATGGGTGTGGCAGACTCCTGAGTAGGAGCAGACTCCTGAGTAGCCGCAGACTCCGCCTGTAGTCTTTGGCGAACGCTTGCATAGCCTTTTGGACCCATAGTGTGGTCATGCACATTAAGTGCACGCCTTGCTTTTTGTGCGTCACTGAGGGCCTAGTTAGTATGCACATTAATGATTTGGTTAGTAGCACTAAATGTTATTCTTGAATAGGTGAATACAATGTATATTAATTAAATTGGGAGTGACGCCTAATACCTTGAATTCTTCAGATTTTCTTGAAGCAACAAAATTGTCCCAATCTTCTTTGTCCAAGAAGTTCCATTGTTCAAGGGCTGACTTCTTCTTCTTATCACCCTCTTTTATGTATTCTCTGTTCAGATTTGTCCTATAATTCCTAAGCATCTTTCCAGCGCGTTGCATCACACTTTTACGATGCAACTTCTCATCCAATGCAAATAGATTCTGTAAAATAGAAATGTTATTAACTAGTATCCAAAATAGAATTGCAAATAATTGAATTTGTAATCTACAAAATAGAATTGCAAATAATAATAACTCACGCATAAATCCTTCCATATCAAGTCTTTTTTCCCCTAAGGAACTTTATGCCAATTATCATACTTAACACAACAATGGCTGCAAGTGGTACACCCAAGATAGTTTACAAAATTATTGCGGTTCACTCCAATTGCATTTCCTCCATTATCAAACTCCACAACCAATTTGGATCCACTGCCACTTAGCGCTATTAACTTCTTCAACAGAGTGATGCCCCTTTTCTTGTTAAGTGTTTGGTACTGCGCATCAAGTTGCTCCAGTGCTTCAGTGGGTACATGTGCATCATCAACCTAAAATTTGACAAAAATAAACACACTGAATTAGCCCAATATAGAAATATAGGATATATGACATAACTAGAAGATAATGAATTGTATAGAAATACAGGATATGTTTTTAGAACTTACATTGGTATCCTCGCCATGCTCGTCATGGACAACATGCTCATCATGGACTTCATGCTCATCATGGACATCATGCTCATCATGGTCAGCCATCTGAAAATGTCATTAAAAAGGCAAACATTTAGCATTTGTATTAACTAGAAAAAGGCAAACATTTAGCATTTGTATAAACTAGAAAAAGGCAAACATTTAGCATTTGTATAAACATACATGTCTCTAAAATTGTGATCTTTTATCAATTAACAATCCTTCATTGTGATCTCCGCGCACATATAAGTCATCATTAGCTTCAATATTTTGTGGAGTTGGAAACCCAACTGAGAATGGACTGGAGTCATCATACTTATCATAGTACTCTTCTTCATCTATAGGATCTTCAATGAACTGTATTTTACCGTGAAGAACAACCGACCATTTATTTACTGGTTTCGATTTTGAAATCTCTCCATGCCAGTGCCATTCTGTATAGCCTTGTACAATCCCGTTGCACATGACATGACTTTTGATTTCCTCACCAGTGTTGACTTTCAAGTTGTTACCGCAATGCCTACATGGACAGTAGAACCTATCTGTAGGTTTTTTCCTATGTTCCTCGGCAAATCTAATAAACTGATCAAGACCAGATATAAACTCTGGGGTGCAACGATTACGAATGGACATCCATGATCTATCCATTCTATGATCAGAGAAAACAAGTATATATTAGGAAAAGGAAACAAGTATATATTAGGAAAAGATTAGGGTATACACTTACATCCTAAGTGTATAATGTGATGTCATTCTTATATATAATAAATGTGTACCACCTATCCCATCCTTGAACACCTAATCTCACTAGTAAGTGTATAATGTGTATTGGGTTTTCAAGAAAATTTCGGCAGCATTTCCCCGCTGTTCTCTAAGTACATATGTACTTAGAGAACAAACAGGGAAATGCTACCAAAATTTTCTCGAAAACCCAATACACATTATACACTTACATCCTAAGTGAGATTAGGTGTTCAAGAACAGTCCCAACCCGGGGACTATCCAAGATTTACTCCTAATCAGTCAATCTTGGACGGGTTTCTAGGCCAACAAACACATTTGATGTCATCCTTATATATAATAAATGTGTACCACCTATCCCATCCTTGAACACCTAATCTCACTAGTAAGTGTATAATGTGTATTGGGTTTTCAAGAAAATTTCGGCAGCATTTCCCCGCTGTTCTCTAAGTACATATGTACTTAGAGAACAAACGGGGAAATGCTACCGAAATTTTCTCGAAAACCCAATACACATTATACACTTACATCCTAAGTGAGATTAGGTGTTCAAGAACAGTCCCAAACCGGGGACTATCCAAGATTTACTCCTAATGAGTCAATCTTGGACGGGTTTCTAGGCCAACAAACACTTTGGTGTCATTCTTATATATAATAAATGTGTACCACCTATCCCATCCTTGAACACCTAATCTCACTAGTAAGTGTATAATGTGTATTGGGTTTTCAAGAAAATTTCGGCAGCATTTCCCCGTTGTTCTCTAAGTACATATGTACTTAGAGAACAAACGGGGAAATGCTGCCGAAATTTTCTCGAAAACCCAATACACATTATACACTAACATCCTAAGTGAGATTAGGTGTTCAAGAACAGTCCCAAACCGGGGACTATCCAAGATTTACTCCTAATGAGTCAATCTTGGATGGGTTTCTAGGCCAACAAACACAATAATAGATATGTACATGTTAGAGTTTCATCACAATTAATGTTAGGGTTTCATCACAATTGATGTTAGGGTTTCATCAATTTTAGGTTTAATCAAATCAAATTAGGATGCTAGAATTTACAAGTTTAAATCTTATTTCAACATGCATCAAAATTTACTGAATTAAGTCAAACATTAGGATTAGAAGCACAAATATATGCAAGCAAAAAATTTGTTCATATCCTAGGATTTACATAAAACATTACATGAAAATTTATTCATATCCTTACCAACAACAAGCACGGCCGTGGCTACGTTGGCCTACCACAGCCGTGCTGGACAGCACGGTCGTGGTAATGGCCGTGCTGTCCAGCACGACCGTGGTAGGCCAACACAGCCATGGTCGTGCTTGCTGCATGTTGGTAAATAGCTAGGGAGAAGGAGAGGTAGCACTACCTGGAGCTAGTGTGGAGAGGACCGCCGGCGGCAGCAGCGTGTGGAGGAGCTAGAGCAGTAGTGGCAGCGACAACAACAAATGACTGGGGGCGGGCGGCAGGTAGAAGCAACTGACGGTCGGAGAAGCAGCAGGTGCCAGCCGGAGAAGCACCAGGAGAAGTAGCAGAAGCGGCGGGCGGCGGGCAGTGGCGCTGGTGAGCAGAAGAGAACCAGAGCAGCGGCGGCGAGCAGTAGCAACCGACGATGGGTGATTTTGGGAGAACGGCGGCGAGCATCAGCACATAAGAGAAGTCGCGATGAAATAAGAAGAAAGGGGGAAGAGCCGAGTATCGGGTCTATTAAGTTGATCAACAGCGTCGGTTATCTACACAACCGACACCTATTATGCTTTAGCGTAGGTTAATAGTCAAACACCGACGCCCAAATAGAAAACTTTTACCCTAAATTATTTGGCGGGAACCATTATCAGCGTCAGATATCCAAGGATAACCGACACCTAAAGTTGAACTTTTTGTGCAAAATTTCATTTTAAATAGGCGTCGGTTAATAGTTAAAAAACCGACGCTATATTTGGCCCAAATTTTTTTCGTCTGAAAATTGGATTTCGCGGGCGCTTTTAGGCGTCGGTCGGTTGTAGTCAGTCGATGCTGAATACAAAGCGGTACCTGTGTCTGGCTGGTCTTCGAATATAGACGTCGGTTTGCCTACATAACCGACGCCTGATATTATAGGCGTCGGTTTTCCTTAATAACCGACGCCCAGAAAAGCGACACTGAACGCTATTTCTGTAGTAGTGCCAATACCCCTATATATATAGGAGGGTCATGGGACATGGTTCTCCATCCCGGGCAATGCGGGAATAAAAGAAGGAGTAGAAGGGTTCTAGATTTTCCACAAAACAACCAACTCGCAACCTGAATCGATCGTTTCACAACTGAAACGGTCGGTTGGGGACCTGAACCGGTCGGTTGACACCTCAACCGATCGGTTGGGACACCTCAACCGGTCGGTTCACAAGTGAACCTGTCGGTTGGTGGTCCTAGTCGGTTCCCGATTGACTTTCCTTCTTTTTTTATGACATCAGTATCACATACTGACTCACACATGCGTGCACGCCTTTCTCAATCCTACTCATCAAGTGGCCATGGATATCAAACTCCCTCAGGAGGGACAAATCCCATATCTATCACTCACCCCTCAAAAGCCCCATGTGTCAAAGCCACCCAATCATCACCTTTATAACAACCCATGTTTTAGGACTGCGTTTGATGATGTCAAAGTGTGCCCAACGACATGTGTTGAGTGCAGTGATTTCAGGTCTAAGAATCACAGTCACCACCATCACTATGAGTACTGACTGTGACTACCATGTCATGGTTCCATGTGTCAAACTCACGGTGGGTCTGTCCGGTACACTTGTTCTCTAAAAAGTACCTATGTGTTTGGTTTGATATCTCTATATCATGACTAATGAGATTCTGTCATCAACCAACACCAAAATCTAGTCTTGTGTGTCATTGTTGTCTATCTACCTTCCACAATGACATCCGACTAGGGACATAACAAGAATGTACAAACTCTTAGCATCCGTATGATCTCATCATTCAGGTCCTGAACCTGAAGGCATATGTCATTGAGTATTGTCATTCTCTAGACATTCAATCTGTTCTATCACTATCTCATATGACTGAACCAGAAAGAATTGGAAGCTTGCGTTTGATGTTTATCAAATCAATCTTAATGTATCCCACCAATCATGCCATGATTGGCTCTCAGGGCATACTTACCAACAGACTCCCACTTGCACTATGAGCCAATCACCCTTGAATCATATTCATAGTGATCTTCAAACATGTCCCACATGTTACTATGCTCTTAGTGTGAACATAGTGAGTTATGGAAACACCTTTCCAAAGTCAGTATAAATTGCATGTCTCTCATCTCTTCACTGTACGTCATACGTATGAGATGGAGTTGTCGTAATATGTGATCTAGTATTCCTTTGCTAACCTTTAGCCACATTGCCTGATCAAGGATTCCATACTTGTCATCAATGAGCGGAATATCTATAAGTTCATCTCATGAACTTCTAGATCCATATAGTATCCATTGATGTTATCTAACACGTAGACACTCAACATTTCCTTTTAAATGGTTTTATTGGAACCCTTCCAATTATCAACAAACTTTCACTTTTATAAATCCTATATATATTTTGTGATAAATTTTCTGTCCTTTCGGAAGTTCGCATCAATGTAACTCTTTACATTAAACTCTTCCTTTTCTCCATAGAACTAGTACTTCCCAAGTACTTATCAAGTTCTCATGGTATTCAAATAACTCTTACTGGAAGTAGACAGACACGCACTCGTCTTACAAGTTATCAGGATGAGCACATCATATTTCCATGCAAGATAATGGGATGATTACATACATGATAGATCCATATCTATTCTTAGTGTTCCCATTCTTCATAAGAATTGGACACTTGGCCTTGGGATACTAACTCCATGTAACATGGACAAGTTTTCTCCCACTAAATATGTGCATACTGAACTCTTTAGTACATATTGCCAATGTATGCTTTCTCTTTTCAGGTCAAGAGGTTTTTTGAGAACTATCTATATAGATCTCCATTCCTATCACATAGGAAACATCTGTATCTTCCTTAAAGATAATTTCCACTATTGGATTTCCATTCTAGAACATTTCCATTTCACATCAACATGTGGAATGTGAACACGCTCCCACTAAATCACAGATCCCTTCTTTATCTTTGACATATCAGTCAAACCCTTTGACTACATCATCAAAGTAAAGATCCAATTCTGAGTTGCTTGTACTCAATCAATCACATTGATTAGTCCATTATAACTTATAGACTTCATTTGCATTAGTGGATTTATAAACCTTATAGGTTGTGTCACGTACACATCCTTGTTTTATTCCTCATAGGAATGTGGTTTTAGAATCCATATGCCAAATGCCTTAGTCATTAAGTTGTAATCAAGCATCATCCTTCTCAAAATGTTATCCATGTGTCTTAACACTTAAGACTTATTTGCACTTATGGATTTCCATCCAATGGGTGCTACCATCAAGGTCATACCTTATGGTTCACATGGAAGTCATTTAGGATGTAATGGTCATATACCATAACTCAAAATCTGGTTCCTCATATTCATCTGTATAGTTGACTCATCACATGAACAACTCATCAAATAAATAATTGAGGTGTATCTGTCAAGGATATAAGAACTCACAACTCCTTGTGATTCTCAATGTCCTTTATTAGTGTGGGGTATTCTTTTATTAAGAAGAATTCAGTTATTTGATAATCATTCTCTAACTCCTTAGAGTATGATTCCTTCTTGATTTAGACATCACCATGCCTTAATCATGAGTTCACTATGATACACTATCATAATCACTCATAAGGATCTCAAACATTTGGTCCAAGTATTTCATTCATTGATCTCATCAAGAATTAACACTCTACCAAATTTGCATTTCATCTATGATAATCTTGAACACTTCAAGATATTCATATTGGTATTTCTCTAAACACCATTTGAAGTATTAGCATTTGTTCCAATAGGTATGTAAATACATCACATGTATCATACCTAATAGGATAATCATTTTCCCACTACCATTAGTGAAGATTGATTAATAATGTCCAAGATATTCATGTCTCTTGCTGGTTCTCTAACCAAAAGAGTCTAGATTTATCCATCACATGGAAACTAGAAATGAATTTCTTATGATTTATGCTAATTTGATTGTTTGAGTTATCAATAACTTTAGGTATCATTTTATCTTATGCATATCAAATACCACAAGATAAGCAAGGCATTTCCACATAGATCACATCTTTAAAAGATTGAAACAACAACTTTATTGATTTCCATCATTGTCATACAATATGCAAAAATAAAGTGTTTCTATCTATTGGAAAATATGAAATAGCAGTTCATAACTGTATTACACGTCTTATAGGCTGAAAATAAACTAAAGTACTCCTATCTATGGTGGCAACACTTGCCCCATTTATTGAGTGCTTTAAACTTTACATTTTGGTATCATATACCTCAAAAAGTGTTACAAGTTTACTTTCATGACACCTTTAAGTAGAGACGTCTGTTGCCTCCTTCTTTTGTTCTTCCAGATAGAGAGGACAATTCCTTTTCCAATGTCCTAGCTTTTGACAATGGTGGCAATTGCCTTTCTTGGTCACGCCTCCCGTGGCCTTGAGAGTTGAAGTCGTCTTGGGCTCCTGGCTAGTATCAGATCCTTTCTTAGCTTTGCCCTTACCCTTGCGCTTGGACTTTCCTTTCTTATTCATGATCACCATCACAAACTTAGGCTTCTCCTTCTTCATCTGTGTCTCGGTTGTCCTCAACATGCCCAACAACTCTGACAGTGGCCTATCAAAGTTGTTTGTTACAACCTCAAATTTTGGGTTCATTTGGTGAGAAATGTAATTTCTCATATTAAAGATTTTTGGACAAATAATGATATAATTTGTTGTAAATAGCCTTGTTGTTTGATTTGTGGGCTTTATTGGCTATTGGGCCCAATAACAAGGAAATTCAATTAAGTAATGAATAATTGAATATTTGAGAAAAGAAAGGGATAGAAACCTGTAGAAGGCAAATCCAAGGAAGGATTTCGTGCCCTTGGGTTCCTTGGGTTCCACGGAGTCCAAAGTTGCATAAAGAGAGCAATAAGAAAAGAAAAGATCAATTAAGTATTTCTTTATTAAGAAGGAAATTGAAAATACTGATGAAATGTGGAAAATAAGTAAAAAGAGGTATAATTAAGTGATCCTTGGTGGAATTTCGTTCCCCAAGGATTGCTTATGATAAAAGGAATACCAATGAGGAAAATAAAAGGGAAATAAAGAGAAATCCTCAAAAAGAACTATTTTAATAATAAATAAATAAGATAATGAGAAATAATGAAGAATAATGCATTTAGATGCATCTAGAAGGAGAAAGAGTATCCAATAAAAAAGGATTTCGAAATAATAGAGTTTCTTGGGATCCAAGGAGTCCCAATGAAGAAAGAGGAAAGAGAAAATATAAAAAAATAGAAAATAAGAAGATAAGGTGAGTATACCATTAATGCATTACATGGTATTGCTAAAAACAAAGAATTTGTTATTAAAGGAAATAGGATTTCATGCTAATGGTTTAAAAAGAAAGAACAAACGGAATAAGAGGGATGATTTTCAAAATCCCAATATCCAAGGAAGAATGAATAATAAAAGAAAGTGAGAGAGAGAGAGAGAACTAGCTTCTTGTTGAAGGAATTCCTTTCCTAATAGGAAAATGATCATTTTCTTTGTGGGCAAACATTCATGGGCCTGGGTACCCCTCAATATAAAGGGGTAGACCCCCCAGATCGAGTTTCAGAGAGATCCCATGTCTCCCACTCTCTTTCTCCTCTTCTTATTCTTCTTCTTCCTTACATCCGTTCTAAACCTAACCCGAGGGGGTGGGGTGATCCCAGAACCAAGGAGAAGGGTTGCGACGCTCTGACGTCATCGGGGAGAGCCTTGACGATCATCTGATCGACTCCTTTCATCTGCACGATGCCCGTAGGTGGGCAGCAGGTTGCCCTGATCGCAGACCTGCAGAACTTGCTTCCGGCCGTCTTGGTTGCGTTCTGCTTGTGTCTCGAGGATGCCAGGAAGGGGCGGAGATGGGGCAGACATGGGCGGCCACCCCCGAGCCCTGAGAAGAGAAGGAGGGATCCCGCCTGGTGCTGCAATCAATCGCTAGGGCAACGCAGTAGGTTTGCGCGAGGAAGAAGGAGGCGGAGATGGCTTTGGACCGTTTTGCCCTTCGCGAGCTAAAGAGATGGTCCACTTACGTGGGGGTAGGAGTGTCATTTCGAAATGTTTGCAAAAGCAATCGGCTTGCATGAGAAGAGTGACGTGGCGTGCAGCCATTGGTCCATCAGGTAAATATTTGCTAAATTCATATCTTAAGATTGGTAGCTCCGATGGAAATATACAACATATGAAAATTGATTAGGAGAATGCGTAGAATGCAATAAAAATATATTTGAAGTCTAATTCTTATTGCAATTCGTAAAATAGTATAATTTACCAACTTTGATGTATTAATGCTTAAAGAACCCTATTTCGAGTTGATTAATTTATTTAATAGGGTTTAATGAATGATTAAAGTTGACATTAGCCTGTTAATTATAAAAAGGAACATTAGGAACAAAAAGGATGAACTCTGCACATAATTAAGTTAATTTAGAGTTTCTTGTGCATAAATATGTTTTAATGGGCCTTGAAACACTAATGTTGATTAATTCGACTATTAATGATTTGAATTGACTAATTTCATGATTAAAGTTGATATATGTTGAATCTAATCTATTTCGAGCATTAGAGTTCCTAATTTGTCGATAAATACCCTAAATGTAGTAATTAGGGTTTTCTCATGAATAAAAGATGGATATAATGGCAAATCGAGTTCATATGTGATTTGGACCATAATGAACTATAAATTGATGATAAATGTGTATAATGATCTTACCATGGATTAAAAGGATAAAAATAGTAGCTCTAATGTAAAAGAGGATTAATGAGCTTAATTAATGGTTAATTATGCCTCTAATCTGAAATTGAGGATTAGATGTTGAGATAATTAGGGTTTGTGATCAATTGCATTAAGTTGGGGTTTAAAATAGTAAAAGATGAAAGGAAACCCTAATTACAAAGAAAACCCTAAAAAGAGGAAGAAACCCTAGAAAGGAATAAAAATCATAAGTAGCAAGATGGTTTGGATAGTTTTTGATAAAAAGGAATTGGATGTAATTTCAGGATTCTTGTACTTGATTGATTGGACTACTCTGTCTCAAATCTGCGTGTACATGTATGTGGTTAATCATGAATAACCGCTTTAGTTTCCCGAGAGATTCACAGATGTTTAATCGCATTGAATGCAACTAAACTATTTGGATGTTCATATTGCAATTATAAAGTGACTATGATTATCACCATATAATATAAATGTGTAAATCCTGCACCTACATGCCACCCTGATGGAATATGCCATAAAGGTCAGGCCCAGGAGGGTAGACCAATGGGCACCATGAGAGGTGACCCTAGACACCAATCTCGGGAATGAGAAGGTGATTGATGAGGCAAGACTAAGAAGCACCATGAGAGGTGACTCCCAGGCACCAAGCTCAGGATTGAGA
Source organism: Alisma plantago-aquatica (assembly GCA_963693085.1). Classification (NCBI taxonomy): domain Eukaryota; kingdom Viridiplantae; phylum Streptophyta; class Magnoliopsida; order Alismatales; family Alismataceae; genus Alisma; species Alisma plantago-aquatica. The sequence goes on along the minus strand of OY856413.1, from coordinate 638,765,793 downwards.
AGGTGGCCTTAAGTCAAATCCATGGTTAGGGAAAAAGCGGTGGGGATTGTCACATGGAAAATGTAAATTGACTTGTTAATTACCTTGATTGCAATACTTAAATTGTTAGACCTAATTGTGAAATTTTTTGGTTGCCTCCACATACCAGCAATTGCTGATCGATGTTTTGTTTGTCGGCATTTTAGGTAACATCCTGAAAATCACAAACAGAAAAGTGGCACATCGTGAAAATAAGAAACAAAGTGCAAGGAGGATTATATAGAGTACTTCAATCTGTGGATAGTTAGATTTCCCAGTTTTATAATGGTAAGTAAAAGTTTTAATTTTTGTACCCAATTCCAGTTTAGTTAGTAGAATTTTATAATTATTGTTGATTATACACTGAACCTTTGATCCTGTAAATTGATTAACGATTCCGACCTTTGGGTCTCCCTTAATTGGGGATTACCGGGAGGCGGGGTCGTTACAATTGGTATCAGAGCGTAGGTTCTCCATCTAATCATCAATAATTATTAAATTTTACAAATTCCATATAACTGAGGGAGTTATTAGAGGAGTGTCCAAAAGACTGAGGTGTCTAGAAAAGGATCACTTCCGGGGGCTGGCAAGATTTTCCTCCGCACCGCTAGTCAGAATACGAGGACTCCCGGATTGTGTGACTGCCTGGCCGATGTCTTAGGATATGACTCGAAATAAGATACCTTTAGGACTCTCTCATCTTGTTCATCCCTTCTCAACTAAAATTCTGTTAAGGACCTTAAGGATTAGGGTTTTCTCTCTTCTCATCACCCTCTTGAGGTATGGGTAAGGTTAATAAGGTCTAAGGAATCCTCCACCAAATTAATAAAAATCATGTAAATAAGATGTCATGGACATAAGCTTAATAGATAAAGCACAAAGAATAGATACATGCTTAGGTTGGATGACACGAGTTGTCATTGCCTCAGGAGAGACCTGAGGATAGACTTCCTTGGTAGGATTATGCGTAGAGAGAGTTAGTCTTGGAGGTAGATACCTCCATTAAAGGTAGAGACCTAGTTCATCCTTTGAGGATGATGGTAACCCTAACCCTAAGTGAAGGTTGGAGAGAGAGATGACATGATGAGTTAGATGTCATGATTGACCGAGTGTTTGGTTGGTCGTGCCGTTGGGATGCCATAAGAGGGTAGATGACCTAGTACCTGTGGCGACCCAACCCTGGAGAGGGTCGTACAGGCCCTAGAAAAGGATAGCTCCTTCATGGATGAGGTTAAAGAACCTATAGTTACCCTATGGGTTTAGGCAAGTAGGGTATAGCTTGATGAAATCCAGGTTAAGAGATCATGATGGATGGCTTATGAAAGAGGTATGAATAATCTTGAGCCAAACATGAGTTGAGCATAGGCTTCAACCACATAGGGGTTTTCTTGAGAATACGAGCCTTCATGGAGAAGGGACCTCTAGTAGGTATGGTCGGAGATGGTTTTAGCTATAGAGAGAGAAAGAAGGACCCCAAAAAGGAGGTTGGAAGTCTAAAACCCCAAAACTTGAGGAATAGTGGGGAGTTAAGGATGATGCGACCTACGTGGATGATAGTGGTTGCCTTATGCTTGATTTCTGGAGACTGATGATAGTTGGTTGCCTTTAGAGGAACCAAACCCTAGAGGGAGGATGATGATTCTAGTAACCATGGTATAAGTGGTTACCTGTTTGATGAGATAAAGAGTGCTTTAGACCCTGTGGAGGTTTAAGTAACCAGTTGTGAGGCTTTATGCCTAGTTGGTTTCCCTGGAAGAGGACTCAACTCCGAAGCGTTGCCCGAGTAGAAAGATGATGGAGGTACATGACATACCTTGGACATGCTTGATTCGTGGTTAAGAGGTTGAGCATGTAGTTTGATACCCAAAGGAGAACCTAGGGTTCCTAGGCCTAAGAGGGGAAGTAGTGTATCCGATGCTCATGATGAGATTTGAGTCTCTATAGTTTCAAGCATGGTACTCCTCATGTGTAAAGGTAAAGGAAATCCCTTAAGGTAAGGGTATGTTTGATGAAACCCTCACCACTAAGTGGGTCTAATGTTGAGGATGAGAACAAGTGTGACCTAGCAGGGTTTTGTAGGTATGTATGTGCCTTAGTAGTTGTTGGTTTAAGCATGCTCAAATGGATGTAAACCCTAAGAAGGCTTGTGACCTTTGTTATAAAGGAGTAGTTCCTCCCATCCTGGGAGAGCGACCCTTTGGTAGGGAGTTTACCAGTTTGGTTGTTTTTGAGGTAACCTAAAGAGGTCTCATAGGATCTTGAGAAGCTAAGTGAAAAGTACATGGTATGAGAATGAACCTATAGACCCATAGACAACCATCTCTAAGTGCATGTGGATGTGTTACCTTGAAGGTAACTAGTATGGGGCCTGACCAAGGTAGGAAGGTTGCCATGACCCCTATGAAGGGATGAAAGTCAGTCATGTATGCAGAGAGAGATGATGAAGGATTGAGTAAGGTTCTGTGTTGGACATGTACTATAGTAGAATCCCAAGTCTATCCTAGGGTCAGGTAGGGATAAGACTGATGGAAGAAGGAGTTTCCTAATTCCCTAGTTTCACATGACCATAGGGTCGGGAGGTAACAACTATCATTGTCCGAGGGCCATGGGTTAGGAGATTGATCACCTTCATGAACTCATGGGACCCAAAGAGAAGATGAGTAGGGCACTCTCTGGATGCATAAAGAAGAAGGATGACCCCAAAAGTGTTGACACCCTATAGACCTAGAGGAGACAACCAATGATTGTGTTTGGACTAAGCAGGTTTGAGACTAGTTTTCCATGGAAGTAATTCTGATATCATGATGTTTGTGATGAAGAGACATAGGTGGCACGTTTCAACATAGTTTTTAGAGTTTATAGGCAAGGTGGGTTGTGCCATCTCTACTCTTGGAACAGGAAGAACTCTATATTTGGACTGCAGCCAAATGCTTATTTCCTCTTGTTATGGGAGTGAGAGGTAGGAAAGTACGCATGCCTTACACCAAGGATAAAGATGATGTAAGTTGGAACGTAACTACAAGGTATGATGATAGAGATGGTAACATACCCTGGTAAAGTGAATGATACATGGATGGTTCACAAACACTAAGAGAGGTAGTGTAGTCAGCTTATGAGGATGTGTTATCAGGAACTATGTGGAATTTGCAAGTAAACCAAAGTCGAGTTCGATCACAGTGAGGATGAGCTCAGAGCTTCTTGATGAAGATAGACTTAGAGTTTGAGATGAGATGATAAATATAATACATGGAGGTGTATGCTACCTAACACTTAAGGATGAGAGGTGGTAATGAATGCTCTGGTTGAGATCTAGCTGCCTAATTCAGTTAGAGGCTGGAAGAAGTTGAGGTTGTTTGGCTAACCCTAAGTTGAGAAGAAGATGTGTTTTGGCTAACACTCGAATGTAATAAGATATGTTGAACAAGTTAATGGTTGTTTGGGTAGCCAGTTTTGTCCTTGATGTAGTAAAAGGATGGTGATAGAACCTCAGATACACTTCTTTGGATAGGAAGGTAATAAAACCCTTCTGAGAGTGGTTTAGGGTTTCCGAGGTATCAAGCCTGAGGAATCATAACAATATAGGAAGTCATGATATACCTTGGTACTACAAAGATAGTAAGTGATGGTAGCACTCTGGATGCTTAAAACAAAGTTGCATGTACCATGTGGCCATGCAAACCAGGAGGTGAAGGACGAACACCAGTAACCCAGTGTATCGATATAGAGGATAAAAGAGTCCCTGAGGGGGAATGGGAGTTCATCACTATGGATGTTGTGGTAAGTCTCCCTTTGACCCAGAAGGTCAAGATGCAATATGGGTTATGGTAGATCTCCCTACCTAGATAACATGAGAAAGAAAGGAGTATTGTCAAGAGATAGATTTCGTTGAACTATATAAGAGAGAGAGATGGTTCAACCACATCATGATGCAAGTTCAAAAGTTCTTGGGTATGACCAAGGTTCACTTCCATGAGGTGGAAGTGGATACATGAAGAACTCGATAATAGAACAATTTATCACCCCACTCTAATGAACGGTATAATCCAGACTAGAGGGTCTGATGAGAGCAGGTGTGCTCATCCAGGGTGATACATAGAGACAGTTCTTAAGATGTGATGTTAACCACCATAGCCTTTATCGAGATGCAAGAGGTCTTAAGGAGAGGTTGTGTCAGTCACCACTTCATTAAGATGATGTTGGTGAAGGAGGCCTCACGAAGGTCAGAAAAGAATCACAGTGTATGCAGATGAAGTCGCTTTGATCATGCAATGGCTGAGAGAGAGACCAGTGGTGACATGAGTCATGAGCTGATGCAAAGCAGATTGACATGCAGTTCACTGTAGGAAAATATGTGATGTGAAAATCCGACCCTCTAAGCTACAACTGAGAAAACTGAGTCCCCGATATATGGGTCCATTTGAGATGGATTGGTGGAGATGGTTGTGTTTAACCTTACCCCTCAGGATAAAATGATGTGTTGCATGAGTCCGATCTAGAGCACTAAGTGAGGTACCCAAGCCAGGTGTTGAGCCCTGAACCTATTCAACTTTTGAAAGGCTGAAAAGTCCTGAGTCACCTATGAGGGTACGATATACCAAGGTAAGGAAGAACTCATATGGAAGAAAATGAGATAATTAAGGTTCTTCGGAAACACCATGGAAAGGGTGAAGCCACATGGGAGCCCTGATGGACATAAGAAGACTTATCCTGTTTGTTTGCTTGCTTGATGAAATTTTGAGGGCAAAATTCTCATAAGAGGGGAAGGATGTTACAACCTCAAATTTTGGGTTCATTTGGTGAGAAATTTAATTTCTCATATTAAATATTTTTGGACAAATAATGATATAATTTGTTGTAAATAGCCTTGTTGTTTGATTTGTGGGCTTTATTGGCTATTGGGCCTACTAACAAGGAAATTCAATTAAGTAATGAATAATTGAATATTTGAGAAAAGAAAGGTGTAGAAACCTCTAGAAGGAAAATCCAAGGAAGGATTTCATGCCCTTGGGTTCCAAGGAGTCCAAAGTTGCATAAAGAGAGAAATAAGAAAAGAAAAGATCAATTAAGTATTTCTTTATTAAGAAGGAAATTGAAAATATTGATGAAATGTGGAAAATAAGTAAAAAGAGGTATAATTAAGTGATCCTTGGTGGAATTTTGTATCCCAAGGATTGCTTATGATAAAAGGAATACCAATGAGGAAAATAAAAGGGAAATAAAGAGAAATCCTCAAAAAGAACTATTTTAATAAGAAATAAATAAGATAATGAGAAATAATGAAGAATAATACATTTAGATGCATCTAGAAGGATAAAGAGTATCCAATAAAAAGGATTTCGAAATAATAGAGTTTCTTGGGATCCAAGGAGTCCCAATGAAGAAAGAGGAAAGAGAAAATATAAAAAAATAGAAAATAAGAAGATAAGGTGAGTATACCATTAATGCATTACATGGTATTGCTAAAAAGAAAGAATTTGTTATTAAAGGAAATAGGATTCCATGCTAATGGTTTAAAAAGAAAGAACAAAGGGAATAAGAGGGATGATTTTTGAAATCACAATATCCAAGGAAGAAGGAATAATAAAAGAAAGTGAGAGAGAGAGAGAACTAGCTTCTTGTTGAAGGAATTCCTTTCCTAATAGGAAAAGGATCGGTTTCTTTGTGGGCAAACGTTCATGGGCCTGGGTACCCCTCAATATAAAGGGGTAGACCCTCAGATCGAGTTTCAGAGAGATCCCATGTCTCCCACTCTCTTTCTCCTCTTCTTATTCTTCTTCTTCCTTGCATCCATTCTAAACCTAACCCGAGGGGGTGGGGCGATCCCAGAACAAAGGAGAAGGGTTGCGACGCTCCGACGTCGTCGGGGAGAGCCTAGACGATCATCTGATCGACTCCTTTCATCTACACGATGCCCGTAGGTGGGCAGCAGGTTGACCTGATCGCAGACCTGCAGAACTTACTTCCGGCCGTCTTGGCTGTGTTCTGCTTGTGTCTCGAGGATGCCAAGAAGGGGTGGAGCTGGGGCGGCCATGGGCAGCCACCCCCGAGCCCTGAGAAGAGAAGGAGGGAGCTTGCATCGTGCTGCAATCAATCGCTAGGGCAACGCAGTAGTTTTGCGCGAGGAAGAAGGAGACAGAGACGACTTTGGACCGTTTTGCCCTTCGAGGGATAAAGAGATGGTCCACTTACATGGGGGTAGGAGAGTCATTTCGAAATGTTTCCAAAAGCAATCACCTTGAACGAGAAGAGTGACGTGGCGTGCAGCCATTGGTCCATCAGGTAAATATTTGCTAAATTCATATCTTAAGATTGGTAGCTCCGATGGAAATGTACAAAATATGAAAATTGATCAGGAGAATGCGTAGAATGCAATAAAAATATATTTGAAGTCTAATTCTTATAGAAATTCGGAAAATAGTATAATTTACCAACTTTAATGTATTAATGCTTAAAGAACCCTATTTTGAGTTGATTAATTTATTTAATAGGGTTTAATGAATGATTAAAGTTGATATTAGCCTATTAATGATAAAAAGGAACATTAGGAACAAAAAGGATGAACTCTGCACATAATTAAGTTAATTTAGAGTTTCTTGTGCATAAATATGTTTTAATGGGCCTTGAAACCCTAATGTTGATTAATTCAACTATTAATGACTTTAATTGACTAATTTCATGATTAAAGTTGAAATATGCTGAATCTAATCTATTTCGAGCATTAGAGTTCCTAATTTGTGGATAAATACCCTAAATGTAGTAATTAGGGTTTTCTCATGAATAAAAGGTGGAAATAATGGAAAATCGAGTTCATATGTGATTTGGACCATAATGAACTATAAATTGATGATAAATGCGTATAATGATCTTGCCATGGATTAAAAGGATAAAAATAGTAGCTCTAATGTAAAAGAGGATTAATGAGCTTAATTAATGGTTAATTATGCCTCTAATCTGAAATTGAGGATTAGATGTTGAGATAATTAGGGTTTGTGATCAATTGCATTAATTTGGGGTTTAAAATAGTAAAAGCTGAAAGGAAACCCTAATTACAAAGAAAACCCTAAAAAGAGGAAGAAACCCTAAAAAGGAATAAAAACCATAAGTAGCAATATGGTTTGAATAGTTTTTGATAAAAAGGAATTGGATGTAATTTCAGGATTCTTGTACTTGATTGATTGGACTACTCTGTCTCAAATCAGCGTGTACAGGTATGTGGTTAATTATGAATAACCGCTTTAGTTTCCTGAGAGATTCCCGGATATTTAATCACATTGAATGCAACTAAATTGTTTGGATGTTCATATTGCAATTATAAAGTGACTATGATTATCACCATTTAATATAAATGTGTAAATCCTGTACCTACATGCCACCCTGATGGAAGATGCCATAAAGGTCAGGCCCAAGAGGGTAGACCAATGGGCACCATGAGAGGTGACCCTAGACACCAATCTCGAGAATGAGAAGCTGATTGATGAGGAAAGACTAAGGAGCACCATGAGAGGTGACTCCCAGTCACCAAGCTCAGGAATGAGAAGGTGGCCTTAAGTCAAATCCAGGGTTAGGGCAAAAGCGGTGGGGATTGTCACATGGAAAATGTAAATTGACTTGTTAATTACCTTGATTGCAATACTTAAATTGTTAGACCTAATTGTGAAATTTTTTGGTTGCCTCCACATACCAGCAATTGCTGATCGATGTTTTGTTTGTCGGCGTTTTAGGTAACATCCTGAAAATCACAAACAGAAAAGTGGCACATCGTGAAAATAAGAAACAAAGTGCAAGGAGGATTAGATAGAGTACTTCAAGCTGTGGATAGTTAGATTTCCCAGTTTTATAAAGGTAAGTAAAAGTTTTAATTTTTGTACCCAATTCTAGTTTAGTTAATAGAATTTTATAATTATTGTTGATTATACGCTGAACCTTTGATCCTGTAAATTGATTAACGATTCCGACCTTCGGGTCTCCCTTAATTGGGGTTACCGGGAGGCGGGGTCGTTACATTGTTCATGTTGTAGTTCATCACAAACTGACTGTAAGATTCTGGCAACGATTGCAGTATCAGGTTAGTAGCCAACTCTTGGCTCAGTGGAAATCACAGTCTTTGCAAGTTCTCCACATACCCAATCATCTTGAGTGTGTGAGGACCAATTGGATCTCCTTCTGTCATGACACACTTGAAAAATGCCCTTGAGACATCATATCTCTCTTGCCGTGCCTGATCTTCATACAGGTTCCTCAGATGTTGAATCATCTCAGTGACACCCATATTCTCATGTTGTCTCTGCAACTCATGGTTCATGGAGCACAACATCAAGCACTTTGCATCAATGGCATCATCATAATGCTTCTTGTAAGCATCCCTTTCTGTCTTTGGTGCATTAGGAGTCGGTTCCTCTGGAATTGGAGTATCCAGGACATAGAGATTTCTCTCTTGAGTGAGAACAATTCTCAATGTCCTATACCAGTCATGGAAGTTTGTCCCATTTAGTCTGTCCTTTTCAAGGACCGATCGCAAAGAGAAGTGATTGTTGTTTGTTGTCATTTTCACTACAAAGGAAATATGCAATTTTAGTCCAAAACTCATTTTTGACTTATTTGATTGATTTGAAAAGTTGACGATATAATTAGGCCTTTAATTAATTATCGCTCCCACTATTTTACTTCAAATTGATAGCCCTCACCATCAATTCAGAAGATTGCAGCGTACAGCCTTCTAGTGGGCAAGATCCCGAAATCCTCTAAGTCATGGACCAGCTAGGGCTGTCACCCACAACATAGATCTCTCAGGTAGGCAACTCTTGCCAATTGCATCATATGCAACTCTTGATAAGATGTCATATGCAACTCCTTGCCATGATCATCTCCATGCCTCAATGTGCTAGATCCTATCTAGGTCACCTTGTTAAGTCCAACCCAAAGCAAACACGATGAATATGCACCCTGCTTGGGAAGACCCACACATTCATCCTTCACGCTTCCACGAAATAGACGGTGCACCATGTTTGGGCATGCCCACACTTGGTCAATCAAGCTTTTCACGTGTGTCACATTTGGAAGGCATCTAAAACTTAATATTTTAATGAGGGATTTGGTTTTTATATACATATACATATCCAATCACCACAATACATAGTACATATCATATACATGCTATATCCCACATAAAACATGCAAAATGATAAAAACGATGATTATGGCCATCCTAATGTGATTCCTCGAGCCAAGAGGAATCACGGTCATCTAGGTCTACATCATATGCAACCTGTACAAGATGAACTATGTGCTTTGCCTTCCGAGTAGATCAACTCATCCCATGAATGACTTGCTCATTCTGGCCCGGTCGTATGGGTGCCACCAGTCGATCGGTTGGCTCCTCCAACCGATCGGTTCACCTGGTCATCGTGCATCTCTTCATGGTCACCACCCGCTCATTCCTCGAACCGATCATCAACTGATCGGCTCACTCCTTGAACCGATCATCTGGAACGTCAACCGATCAGTTCACGCCTTGAACCGATCGTTTCATATGTCGTCTCAATGTCCTCTGTTCTTTGACATAACAAAAAATAAAATCTATCCTATTTTACATTGTTAAAAGAGAAACCTCGAGTTACATTCGAGGGGAGCAAAGGTAGGAAAGAAATCTTGAATTATTTCGAGTTACATCAAGAATAGGAGAAGGAAGATCGGTGCGCAAACCGAGATGCAAGCAACCACATACAACCATACACAGATAGGGTTTATTGGCCATAACCACACTATACATCCACCACAAAACTTGTTTAAGGGCGATGTGTATCGAGTGCATTAATAATACATATCATATATGTAAATTGGGGTTTGTGGATTTAGGATTGGACATGCATAAAGACAATTTTTATTCGCATCGTATGCAATAAATAAAGGCGGCAAACCAAAATCGATCATATCAATATTCCTAAAGTATAGAGCAGTTGACGTGGCTCTGATACCACTGTTGGGTTTTAGGGGAGGCAGAGATGGCAGTGGAAACAAAAATTTTCTCCCCCAAACTCGGAACAAGGAAACACGTCACCGTCTATACAATAGGAAAGGATGGTTTGTGGAATCATACCTTGTCCCGAGGATTGCTCGGCGACAATACCTCACGACTTGCATGGTCTTCACCTCCAGTCTTGGACGGTGTCTGTGCAGCTCCTGGTCGCACCGGGACTGACAACTCCTGGTCTCACCGGACTGTCGGGATTGACAGCAGTTCTCTGAGCAGCAGAAACCACCCGCCTCTAAAGTAGTCCACATGGACCACCTGGAACTCCAATCTCCTTGTCCCATAATGAATTGGAAGGAGTCGCACCCTCCTGTTGACGTACTAGTCGCCAACACACTCTCATGCTGCCAGTTGCAACTGCAGTTGTCTTTCCCTTGATGTGCCTCCCTTTTCGGGTAGCACTTACTCGGGCTCTCTCGGTTACCAAAACCAGAGAGAACAACAACTTTGCAGAGCAACTGGTTGCACTGAGTTGTACTTTGAGAAGCCCCCAATACCCCTATATATAGGAGGGTCATGGGACAGGGTTCTCCATCCCGGGCAATGCGGGACTAAAAGCAGGAGTAGAAGGTTTCGAGATTTTCCACAAAACAACCAACTCACAACCTGAACCGATCGTTTCACAACTAAAACGGTCGGTTGGGGACCTGAACCATTCGGTTGACACCTCAACAGATCGGTTGGGACACCTCAACTGGTCGGTTCACAAGTGAACTGGTCGGTTGGTGGTCCTGGTCGGTTCCCGATTGACTTTCCTTCTTTTGTTTCTAATTGGTATCGAATACCAATCCTATTTCCCAATCAAATTGGGCAAATTGAAACGAAAGGAAAATTCTCACCAATCCTACTTTCCCAACTTGTTCGGTTGCACCAGTTGAATCGATCATTTCAACACTTGAAGAAATCGTTTCACCCTGACCATGAGCCGATCGACTCAACACTTGAGATGACCAGTTCACCAAGCTCAGCCAATCGGTTCATCACATGAGCCGATCGGTTGGGAGTGCAGATTGTGCAGAATCAGTCAATTGCGATTTCAATCAATCTGATACTCCAATCAATGTGTCCAACGCCTTGAACACTATGATCTTGAGCTATCAATCAATTGAGTGTTTAATTGAACTACTAAACTCCTTTAGTAATCAATCTAAACATTGTTTGTGGACAAAAACTCCTCTTCCAGGTTAAATCCTATGTGTGTCACCCTATAGGTCCATTTCATGTTGGCAGTGAAAGTCCATAACATTTATGACTTCACAAGCAAAGAGCGGTGCCTAGTCACACATTAGTGCTACCCAAGTGAAAGTAGAAAGTTGGAGAATAACTTTCAATCCTACAATCCATGAATGGTGTTACAGTGAATGTATAATTCCTTTGTCACTGATATCCCGAATGAACTTGAGGCATGGAACAATCATCCTGTCAATGTTCATGCATTGTCTTGATCTCAGAGTAGATTGGAAGAGATATGTTATGACATCAGTATCACATACTGACTCACACATGCGTGCACACCTTTCTCAATCCTACTCATCAATTGGCCATGGATATCAAACTCCCTCAGGAGGGACAAATCCCATATCTATCACTCACCCCTCAAAAGCCCCATGTGTTAAAGCCACCCAATCATCACCTTTATAACAACCCATGTTTCAGGACTGCGTTTGATGATGTCAAAGTGTGCCCAACGACATGTGTTGAGTGCAGTGATTTTAGGTCTAATAATCACACTCACCACCATCACTGTGAGTACTGACTGTGATGATATCTCTATATCATGACTAATGAGATTCTGTCATCAACCAACACCACAATCTAGTCTTGTGTGTGATTGTTGTCTATCTACCTTCCACAATGACATCTGACTAGGGACATAACAAGAATGTACAAAATCTTAGCATCCATATGATCTCATCATTCAGGTCCTGAACATGAAGGCATACGTCATTGAGTATTGTTATTCTCTAGACATTCAATCTGTTCTATCACTATCTCCTATGACTGAACCAAAATAAATTGGAAGCTTGCCTTTGATGTTTAACAAATCAATCTTAATGTATCCCACCAATCATCCCATGATTGGCTCTCAGGGCATACTTACCAACAATTCCAACATGACTATGTCATTCAGGAACCCTTTCAAAATCCAAAGTTTCTTCATTGATGACTGGTAACCTAGGTTGTATTGCTAGTATCCAGTCCACTATATGCATAACTGTTGTCCTAACCTACCCAACAAGAGCATAAAAAGTAGGATTATCTATCTTGATTGGGTCAAGATGGAAATTCCCAGACACTCATTCTTCTCTTGTCGGATCCCTTACACCTTCTCCTGGTACAACAACATTGCTCTTAGCAATGTGTTCCTCATGTTTTCCAGTAATTTTTATACTTTACCCTTTCTTCTGTATAAGAAGAAGTCACTATAGGTTATACTGTAGAACACTAGAACAGACTCAACACCTTAGTCCTATGTCTCTGTAGGATCAGTGAACCTTAAGCTTTGATACCAAAACTTTGTGATGAACCGACCTCAAATCAAGCCATCACTAGTAACTAATTGTGGAATAACCATAAACAATGGATTAACAATATCACTAAAAATTAAAACCATTTTGCAAAAGATCCTCTTCCAAAAAACTGTTACTGAAAGAACCAAAACTTTATATTCATCAGGGTTCACATTGTGCATACATTGTACCATCTCATCTCGAGGATAACATATAACAGTCGCATTGTCAAAACATGTACTGAAGCAACATAAAACCTTGAGACATACAAGACAAAATCTCAGATTGTTTATAAAACCTTTACGTACTGACTCCAATGACCTGAGAGTACAGAGACGAAACATATGACTTCTATCTACAAGACATGAAAGACAATATACTCAACCTGAGCTATTGTTGATGTCCCTACTGTTGTTATCCTTCCTCTGCAGAACGGTCTCTACCTCCTCGTGCACGTCCACTTAAAACTTGTTGATCCCATAGGGTGAAACAATTGTCCCAGTGAGAGATATAACTCTCTGCCAACAATATTATTATCACAGGTAAGAAGTATAAAACTAAGCAGAGGTTCTTTTATATTAACAAGCAAGATTAATCAGTGTTATAAGTAGAATATAAGAATCTCTTCTCTTATAGTAATGCAGTTATCTACGATAGAGCAATAAATCATTAATTCACTTTATAAAGAATATAAAGAAACATGTATAACAACTATCTAATTAAGATGTATAAAAGAAGTATACATCAACCAATGTCTTCCATACTTGATCCTTAAGAAAATACGCTATACAGATGATTACATATTTACAATCACACTTATGCCCAGAGGAGATGAGGTATACCGCTCATGCTCCAACCGACCACTGCTAAGTCAAAATAGGTACCATACAAGGTCAATGGCAGACCCGGCTGTGAAGACCTCACCTATCTCCATCAGTATGAGATAACTAGAAGGATATCTTACATCTACTGCAATTATCTTACCAGGGTATATTGGTATCTTTGCTATAGAGTTACATCCACAACATGTACTCTCTTCGGGAGAAGACCACTAAGCTTTCCCAGATTAATTTTTCATCAGGAAGGCAACTGAGTGATCCTGGTTTAGTTGGGGAGTCCACTGAGAAACCCTGGTTTAATTTTGGGAGTCCACTGAGCAACACCGGTATAATTACATATTCAATAATATGTATACCGAGTTAAACTCGTTTCACCATTCAACAAATCCTGACACTGAATGGATCTTTGGTTTGGGAAACTACATGATAAAATTCCACTTGATTATTTAATTATATTAAATCAATCAAGTTGCAAGCAAGAATTATATCATATGCTAAAAAGATATGTGTAATATGTTTATCAAGTACTTTCATGATTCTTTGGGACACATATAACACTTAGGAGCTCAATCTCTACTTGGGTATTCAAACCCTTAGTTCATCACTGAACATTGTTACCTCTTATTAGGTAACTGTTACCTCTAGGTCCTCAGACCAAGTTATTCATTACACTTGTTGTACACGTATTTCACATAGCTCACAAAGCTCATTAAATATCTTGTCACCTTTCTCTAGGAAACATCTATCTTTTAAGACATCTGACTATATAAACACTATACTTGTTGTACAAGTATTTCACCTAGCTCACAAATCCCATTAAATATCTTTTCACTTCTCACTAGGCAACAACTATCTTTTTAAGATATGAGACTATATAAACATTATACTTGTTGCACATATTTTTAACATGGCTCACAAGGCTCATTTAAATATGTATCATATAAAGCATCATAGCTCATACCTGGCTATGCTCATCATCTCATGATTCCTGAATGGTTTGCAACTCATGATAAAAACTCCAGCAATATATGAAATCACCATGCAATTCAAGGGAAATACATCCTTTCCATTATTAGGGTTAAGATTTCCCATTCTAACCGAATAGGGTTTCAAATTCACATCATCACTATGTGATATAAGAGAAATACATCCTTCCCATGATTAGGGTTAGGATTTCTCAATCTAATCGTTTAGGGTTTTAAGTGCATACCATCACACTACATTTGGGTTAGGGTTTTCCCCTTATTAACAAATTAAGGATTCAAGATCATATTATCAAGAATCAAACCCTAATTCATACTCCACTCATTTTAGGAGTATCAATGCATGCTTATTAACATGATTATCACACGTAAAATTTTCTCTCTCATTCTCATTAGGATGTTGATTGAATCATACTTTGGCTCAATCTTTCTCTCAAGGTACATTGACCCATACCTAACACACTGCATTAAATTCTTTATGCCATAATGTATTACTTTACATAACACAATTCATGTGTTACTCCATCAGTTACATTGAATTGAGGTGCTTCCATCATATTGGGTAAAAAGGTGTGTACTTGACACCATATCATACTTTCATATCGGGCTTGAGGTGTAGCCTCATCACAATAGCGTGCATCTATATCGGGCATTTTGTGTTGCCTCATCACCATATCGTGTTTAGGGTGTATCCCCTATTACCATAACGTGTACCCATTTTAGGTTGTCTATCATTTATATTTTATCATCTCACGATAGAGACACTTAGCTTCATATCGGGTATGAGCTGAATGTTTGACCTCATGTCGGGTATAAGAGGTATACTTGACACCATATCATGTTACAAGGTGTGCACTTCATCCCCATGTCGTGCATAAGATATGTGCTTCATCATGGTACCATTTTAGTAGGACATTCAACTCACCATATTGGTTTACCATGTTGGATTGCTATATCGAATTAGCATATCGGGTTAGACCCTTATGCTCATATCTTTTCATTCCTTCAAGTGATTAGACCTATCATGTATTTGAGTGACAGGTTGAATATCTAGTTGAACCCTTCACAATCAACCCATTACAAAATGATAGGGGTATGAAATTCCAAAGTGTGTCGAGTTTCATTCCATCATCTAGGGTTTCAACAACATATAGGTTAAAGTGTACAATTGAAAACATATCATACATGAGGTATGAACTTGACCTCATATCATGCACAAGGTGTATGTAGGTATCACTCATATCATTCATGAGGTATCACTCATCTCTATATTGAGTTACCCATCATCTTGGGTTGGTCATGTCGGGTTTCATGTCACCATCTAGGGTTTCAACTCATATCGGGTTAGGGTATAATGCTAAGACCATATCATGTAGGAGGTGAATTCTTAACTCTGTATCATGCTCATGGTGTGTATATGTTTTACTCATATCACCATGAGGCATAAACTCATCATTATATCAAGTTACCCATCATCTAGGGTTTGTCATATCAGTTTAGAGTACATACTTGATTCCATGTCGTGCATAAGGTATAAACTTGACCTCATATCGTGCACATGGTGTATGCTTGACACCATATCGTGCACAAGGTGTATACCTCATCATCATATCATGCACAAGATGTATGCATCCTCATTGTATCATGTTAGGGGTATGTTCACCTCACCATATTCGGTTAGAGGTGCCTCAACCCAATATTGGGTTAGACCATGATGATGTCATCATCATCAAACTCTAGACTCTTGATCTTACTATTCTCATTCATGGAAAACAGTCCTATGTCACTAATAGAACTCATGGATTTATCAATTATGCAAGATAATTCGAAATTGAAAGTAGTTCAACAAGTATAACATAATTGAAGGTGAACAATAACATAGTTGGGTTCAAGTTATATAACCTGCCTTAAGAACAACTTTAAAGATCCAAGATCCAAAGATTCACGTTCCTAAGGTTGATGATGAGTTTATAAAAGGTCTACGATTTGAGTTCCTTAGAACTATGCACAATACCTCACCACTTGTGGCTGATATCCCTCACTTGTGGATGATATCCTTCACTTGGCTGATATCACTTTGCCATGGGCGATATCACTTTGTTATGGACAATACCAAGGTTCTATGCACAATAATCCTTCACCTATGAGTGATACCAAGATTCTATGCACGATATCTAAGAGCATAGGGGTGGTAAGATTCAAAAAATTCTAGTAATAGGTGAAGGAGTGGTATATATACTTGAGGTTCATGAAAAAGTGTGTATATGAGGTGTCATCCTTTTAAGCTACTAGGTGTCACGTGTCTATGCATGGTTGACATGTGTACATGCACGCACTCACATTTATCTTGCCATGAAAAATACTTGAGGATAATCTAGAGATAATATCTTGGCCATCACTTATCTCTTTAGATAAGATATATCAACTCAATCACCACTTTATTCACAACCCGATACAACTTTTTCAAGGAAGTTGTAAACCGATACACTTCACCTCCTTGAGGTACTTAAGCCATCATGGACAAGGAAAAGAGTTCACTAACCACTATGGGATCTCCTCTGTGGCTCCTTGGCTGATAGGTACTCCCATATCAAGTCTACAACTTGATTCAACTCAAGTAAGGGCTTCAACTATACATCATCTCTTGGTCTTTTCATCACCAAGAGTACCATCACTCAAAGATGATTCAAGCATGGTGTATCCTTATTTATATATTCTCTAAATGATACATATATGAAGTAGGGACACTCTAGTGGTCGTGATTTGCATATCAACCCTATATTTTGGGTAAATTACAATTTGCACCAAAATTGGTGCACAAGGCACTAACGTTGTTCAAAAAAGTTTCAACTTGAAATTTAGGCTTTCCACAAGCCACCCCTTAGCATCATTTTCTCTATTATGATTCTAAAACACATGAGGTACACTCAAAATGTGACATTTTGCAATATAGCCCCTTATCTTTGGTAAATTGAACTTTGGTCCAAAACAAGAGAACATTGCTCAAACATTATTCAAACAGGACCAAACTTGAAATACAAATGTGTCACATGATAAAAAAACACCTTATAGGTTTATATTAAAGTTATAAGCAACTTACCAAAACAAATATGGTTAGCCCTAAACCCAGGTCAAGGATGTTACAATATTGATCTTCTATTTTGAATGTGGTACTTCTGTTTTGGAGGTGGTTTTATGTTCCATGGAGTAACTTGACCTTTGGGTCACTACACTCCTCTTAGTGGCTTGAGTTATCGACACATGGGTGGGTTTTTGCAGGTGCAACAAGCCCTAACCCAAGGTGTGGTCACTACATCTTGTATTTCTTGGCTTTTGGTTGTTACATGCATGCCTATTTTGACGTGTTTTTCTTTGATCAAAGTACCTTGGTTTGAGTTGGATGGTGTGCACCTAGTGACATGTTGCGGGTGCTACAAAAGCTAACCCTAATCACCATGGTCGCTACACATATGTTCTAACTTGGTCAATACCCTTGTTTTGGTAGATAGGTCTCTACCCCCTTTGGTCTATTTTGGTCTCTACAAGTAGTGTTGAGTGTTACGCTCGCAACACTATGTCTTGATGGTTTGGATCGACACATACATGGGTACATGGCCGCTACACATATAAACTACACATATAAAAGTGATGGTTGATAGTTAGTGTCATTTGGTTGGTTGACTAATCAGTTCATGATTATGTTTTGACCCTAATAAGTTCAAGAAATTAGGAGATGAAATACCTAGGGTTTGGAAGTTGAATAATAGTGAAAACCCTAATCGGAATTATGTGATAAACCCTAACCCTAGTTCTAGGGTATGCTATACTTTTTGTGATTGCTTGATAAATAGCATGTAAATATAATTTATCTCTCCTACCTATGTAATCCTAACCTTGTAGATTGAATGAATGTAATAGCTTGTGAATGCTATGGTGGTAATCATATGATATAGGATGATGGCTATGAGCCTTGATGAGGCATGTTGAGATCATACTGATGTGATGGGTCTATGGTCTGACAGAGGCTTAATTGCTTAATATGAGGTGTTATCCTCCAATGATGTAATAAGGGATTGATATCCTATGACGGTGTGATAATGTTGATGGCCTTGAATTGGTAGTAATATCAAATGGTAGTGTGACATGTTTGCATCTTATATGTTTTATATCTTCTGGAGTTATATTGTTCAGTTATCTTTATAGAACATGTTTAGGGTTTGTACATTGTAAGTTGATTGGTGCCAAAAGATACTCAATTGGACTAATTAATCAAGTGAAACCCTAATCATGTAGTTGTCTTGTGCCATAAATTCATCTTCAGTGTTAGTACTTTGTTGGATGCTGAAATGGTTATTTCCAAGGGAAACCTAGAGTGCATACTGTTGAGTATGTGAGGTGCGAGTGACTATGTGTCCTTGACATCTTGACCCAAAGTGTTTTGAGAATGAATATGGTCTGATCTTGGTGATGAGCATCTGATATGATGTGATAAGGGAAAGCTGCGGTTGTACCTCAATGATTGGGTTATATACCCTAGTTTCTAGCATCGTCACATATACTAAGGCATGCTAGGTGTTTTACAAGACCATAGCCTTAACTATGAGTTGATGTCTCTACAGGACTATAGCTTTGACTATAAGTTGCTGTCTTTGCAGTCTGACTATATGTCACTACAGTGGAGATTCGAACTGACTGAGTAGTGTAGGAGAAAATCATGGATTCTGGCTCTTCCATTGATCTTGTATGGCACTGATTTTTACTTTGTAGTGGTCATTTGGATTTCAGTGGTACGACTCAAATCCCCAGGGCATAACAAAAGATGTACTATAGTAGTGTAGTATATTTTCTTAGGGTCAAATATGATTCACATTGGATGACCCATTACCTTATCTTTTGTACTAATTTCTTGAATTATAATGTGGTAAGAGAAATCAATTATTATACATGTTGTTCATATTCCTTCCTAAATTTGAAATTGTTCTACTACTCAGTGGTAACCACCTAAAATTGCTTAATATGTATTATCAATTTAATGCATATTGTTTAGTTGAATCTGCTCAACCTCATTATAAATGTTCTCTTGTTGCTTTAAGTTTATTTGTGCTGATAATAGACATTAGCGAAGAGTTATATCTCTTGCTGGGACTTTTGTTCTCAATCTGTGGGTTTCCACATCTTTTAGGTGGTCATGCATGATGAGGTAGAGATCATGCGATTGAAGCTGAGTAACAAGAGGACCAGTAGCTGTTGAAAGGTTGGACATGATGTTAGTGTTTTGTAGTAGAGTCCTATATGTCGTACTTGTACTCTCAGGTCCTTGGGGAGGTTTCTATACTTTGTACATCGATGTGAGGTTTTGACTGTATGACATTGTTGTATAGATATGACATGTATGTATGTGAACATGTCACCTCTTGTAACAGGTTGTGGCCAACGAGCCAGTGAATTGTATCATGTAATAATCCTTTGGTATGAGATATGTAATGCATGTGTTTTTATGGACTCAGATGCAAATGTTCCCACCTGAGGTGGATATGTGATATTACTTTTAATTTCCTGTGTTTTCTGGTAACCTGGTTGATGAGTATTAGTTTTGTTCTTTGTTTTGAGTAATCTCATTGTGTGGAGGGTTGGGGAATCATAGGTTCATGTACCTGAGTTGACCAGTTCACTTCCTGAACTGGTTGGTTCATGGTCCAGAATTGACAAAGTTTTCTCAATTGACTTCACACATGGAAATGACCAGTTCAACACTTGAACCTGTCAATTCACAGTTTAATCAGTCAATATTCAACTAATGTTGTTTAAATTGAAAATCTAACTCTTTAGTAATCAAGTTTAAACCATATTCATGAATGAACTTCTATTCCAAGTGTATCTTATGTGTGTGACCCTATATGTTCTAAGTTATGCTGGCAGTGAATGTCCACAACCAATTTATGACATCACAAGCAAAGCGAGGTGTCTAGCAATACATGATTTCTACCTAAGTAATCTAGAAAGTTGGAGAACAAAGTCATCCTACTATCAGTGATTGGTGTTATAGTGATTGTATAATTCCTTTTTCACTAATATCCTGATTGAACTTGAGGCATGGAATCATCATCCTCTCAATGTTCAATCCATGTTCCTTGAACTAGAACATACTCTCTGAGATATATGTGACCTCAATATCATATATTGATCCACAAGTTCATGCAAATGCTTTTCTCATACTCTCTTATCAAGTGGCCAGGATATCAAGCTCCTGTAGGAGGGACAAATCCCAACTACATCACTCACAATCATCCCCATGTGTCACAGTGCATCTGATCATCACCTTTATGGAAACCCATATTCAAGGTTACGTTGGATGATGTAAAAGTAGATTGAACAACATGTGAGGAGTGTAGTAATTTTAGTTCAAAGAACCACAATCACCACCATCCTATGAGAGATGATTATGACCACCAATTATGGTTTTCATGTGTTACTCTCAAGGTGGTTCTGACCGATACACTATTCTTCAACAAGTATCTCTATATTTGGTTTAATATCACAGATTATGACTAAAGAGACTATGTCATCAACCAAAACACACTCTAGTCTTATGTGCCACTGTTGTCTATCAACCTTCTACAATAACATCCAACTAGGGACATAACAAGAATGTACATACTCATTCATTTGTATGATCTCTTTTTTCATGTCGTCAAGCCTAAGACATAAATCATTGAGTAATGCCTTTTTTTATACAAATAGGATTGGGTGACTATTTACCATACCATAAAACTAAAGGTAGTTATAGTGTATAACCACCAACAAAAATAGAAATGATGAAAAAATGAAACTGTATAGACAAAAAGAAAACCTATTGATATATAACTAACTAAAAAAAGAAGCAACATTATTCTTACAAATTCCCAAAAACTTTTCAACCTCCATTCAACGATCATCAAAAATCCTTCTATTCCTTTCCTTCCACAACATGTAAACAATCCATACAGCAAGCCTCTTCATATCATTCTTTGTAACAAGAATATCATCAAGGCTTCTCGACCTAATGTGATATTGCTCACAGACCAAACTCTAGATATAATCAACATTGCCACATCCAAAGAACATGTGCTCAATGTTTTCCACATTACCTTCACACATACAACATCTAGGAACCAAATGAAAGCCAATTTCCTGAATATAATCCATAGTAGGAATCTTCCCAAGAAATACTTTCCAGAGCACAAGGGAGAAACTTCTTGGAATTTTATCCTCCCAAATTTATTTTCCCCAAACATGTTTCCATTTCTTCCTTTATATGTTTCAACCTTCCTTGATTTTAAATTACAATTTCCCCCTAAACAGGATACAATCAACTTCATCAGATGGATTCCCTTGACTATTCAAAACAACCAGCAGATTTCTAAAACCTCTAATGTAAGAAAGGTCCATTTCCCATCTTCATTATAGCTATGAACTACGCAATTGATGCCTTTCCTCAATCTAAAAACTAGTTGTGGATCCACTAAATCAAGGATTCTTTTCCCTTCAAACATCCAAGGGTCTAGACACAATAAGATATTGTCCCCATTACCCAAATAGAAGTCGATATATTTTAGTAGTAAATCTCTCTACACAAGTATTTTTTTCCAAAACTAGAAAGAATTGGCTTTAGCTTCTACTGACCAAATAGAATCCTCGTTCACCTATCTCTCATGCACCCATTTAATCCACAATGTGTCATGTTTAGTATCAAGAAACCATAAATTTTTTAACATACCTCCCATAGACCAATTTTCAATGGATCTAATCCCAAGACCACCATCTTCTTTAGGCCTACATATAAAGTCCCAAGAAACCACATGGAGATGTTTTTTCTTGGCTGAGTCACTCCATAAGAACTCCCCCATATGTTTCCCAACAGTCTTTGTTATTAACTCATGTAAGGGAAATGCAGAAGTCCAGAAGATGCTATATGTAGATAAAGTTGAAATGATAAGTTTAGGTCTTCCTACTTGATACAATAGATGACCCTTCCAAGAGTCCAATATAATTATGTCTTATCTACAATAGGTGCACATAGCTCCTTTATGAACTTGAAGAATTTGTTCATTAACCACACCTTTATCAACTTGAATATTATGATCCATCCATACATCCTAAATTCTTGTGTAAGAATGGAAGTCAAAATTATCAATATAATACAACCCCTGGCATTGAGAATCCACAAACATGGGAAGATCCTTCTTTCTAACTCTCAATTCTAGGATGAAATATATATATATATGTACACTATTCCTTTCCATGCCCTCTTAAATGTGAGTGGTTTTGTTTGCTCCTCAATTCACATTCCATGAAATAATTGTGCAAGGACTAACCGTTTGGAAAAAGAGTCACATTACCTTCCTTCTCCACAAAATTTGATAGGAGAGAGTATTTATTCGATGAAGTAGGGATACTCCTGCTTGCAAACACTTTAGAAACAACTCTAGGAGGATATTTAGACTTCTTCCCCCTATTTTTCCACACAGAATCAGGGGAAGGATTAGGAGTAACAGTCAACTCCACTGCTTGTTTTCCTTTAACAGACCCACCTAAATATAATGAGGGAATAGGAATAATAGAAACATCCACCACTTCATTGTGTTCTCCAGACCCTAAAATAGCCTAAAAATTACCTTAGTGTTTAAGTCACATGGAGAACAAATAGATACAACATCAGTAATGCCAATATCAGAAGCCTCAACAATAACTTCAACCACATCAATGAATATTTTAACATCATCAGTTCTAGTAGGAGATACTTTAGCACCATCGATAGTCAAAACATCTTGCGCTTTTGGAATCCATTTCTTTTTTTGATATTTGTCCAATATCAACATTTGAACAAGGTAACCTTCTCTTACACACCCACAAAGATCAGGATCATGGCCAAAGAGGCCATAGTTCAAACACTTAGAAGGCTCCCATTCTTACTCAAAGGTGATCGTATCGCATTTTCAATCATCACTGACAATTTGAAGTTCCTTCAAAAAAGAGAAATCAATAAGGATCATAACCTACAATCTAGCATACACTAGTTTAAGAAACTCTGAAGTAATCTTGTTCGGATGCAAAGGCATACCCAAGAAAGACCCTATCTGATTGAACATCTCCATATCACATTACTCCTGAGGTAGATTAAAGATCTTCAGCTAGATCAAGATTTCAGAGAGCTTCATCTTCTCTAGTGGTTCATCTCTCTCCCATCTTTTAATAATTAGTGGTTTCCTCACAACAAATCAGGGTTCTCCCTCAACAACACTAGCTAGATCCTCATCATTCGTGAACATAAAAATGAAGAATCCATGACCACATGATCTAACTTTGATAGACCCCTTCACTCTACATATCTGATCCAAATGACTTGCCAGAGTAGGCCAATGTAGATTTAATGCCATGACATAACCAGCCATAGTTTTACTCCATCTAGCAAGATTTTGATCAACAATGGCCTTAGAGTATACCAATTTTCCATCCACTAATTCAATTTCCATTTTCTTCAAGTTAACAGGGCCATCGACATTCCCTTATTTGAAAAGATCAATCTAGGCCTTGACCTCCTTTTCCATAGAAACATTTCCACATAATATCCTCTCCCTACCAGAAGCAAATGGGTATGTAAGGATGGGATCTAGGGGATCATACGCCGTCACTGACGCCTCTGCTATCGCCTCCATGTTCACCCCTCCATCCACTTTCTTCAGTCATTTAGTGTTGTCATTGTTTAGACATTCATTATGTTTCATCATTATCTCATAACTGATTGAAATAGAACAAATTTGTAAGATTTCCTTTTTTATTAATCAAATTGTTTGCATGTAATGCCATCACAATCATCATATGATTGGCTCTCTAGGCATACATACCAACAAAGATCAATTCAGAGGGCTCAGGAGAGGGAGTTTTGTACTTTTGGTAGGACTAGGATCCTCTCTTATTTTGAACCTCTTGTACTTGGGATCCTCGATGTGAATAATGGGCGCTAAATATAGGATAAAAGAGAGAGAGGTCATGTATCAATTTTGGGTTCTAAAGAATGATTCTAGGCCATATCAAGAAAGATGCAACTTTTGATGGCTTTAATACCATTCCATGTGACAACATAGAAATAAGCCATGTGCAACATAATACAATACCAAAGTGAAATAACATCAACAATATGAAAACGTAGTATTTTTCTTCTTGGCGTGAAACATGAAATTAAGGAAAGAAGTTTTGTCCATTAAAGGGACTACATAATAATTCTATGCAAGTAAGTAAATATAATATGGCCACATAAATAGAACCTTGACATGATCCAAGCTTTTCTTTGATAATCTACTTAGGATGAATCCATCTAAGTATGTATCGATGTCGAAGAAATATCCCATAAAGGCATCAATGTCATTGAACAAAGACAAACTACCTGTCAAAAAATGTTGGTATTGTATTCTTATTATTGAACTATGAAGAAAATAGGTATATGCATGATAAAAGTTAAGAAGGGACTATTGGGTGGTCTGATGGATGTCAAAGTAGGGAATCCAATATCAAATTTAACATGGAAATTCTTTTATGAGAATATCAATTAAGCAAGTTTTTCAATATCTAATATTTCAAATATGCAAAATTTATCCAGGATATTCAAAAAGTAGATCAATTTCAAGTAATTCAAATTGACAAGTTTGTCACATTCCTATTATGTCTATCTAGAGATAATTACCTTGTGTTATCATAATCTAGGAGAAAATAATAGTAGTGCCTTATTAGATATTTCAGTATACTGAGGGACAACTATTCCTTATCCACTGGGAAGAGTTGTGAGTACTTGGCCCATGCAAGTGAGCCAAATATCTATAGGGAAAAAGCCCAAAGGGATAAAATTCCACATGGAGTCAAAATTCTAGGACATCAAGTCCATTGAAAAATTTACCATCATCAATATTTCTTCCTTTCAAAATAAGGGTGTTGAACTTCAAGGAACAAGAAAGGTTTCTTGTTTCCAAACTATTTTATGCGCACCAATATCAAGATAGCATGCATGAAATCCAAGAGGTAAATAGTACTTTATTATTTAAATTTGAAGATTAGCAACTTATAGTCCAAGAAAAAGATCCTAAGTTTTCCACAATTAGTGTTTTAGAAGCTGTGAAGTTTTAAATGCTAACCAAGAGAAATATTCCAGTTTTTGTGCAATCATTTGCTTTAGAAACCAGTTATTAGGTTTCGTCACATGTAAGTTCATCATTGTTACCTTTATTCTCATTTTAAATATTAATATTACACCATGGTGATAGGATAGATTAACCAAATCCTTTTTATTCAAAAATCACATGTTAGATAGTACTCCTTTGTGTCTACATTGTAAAGTATACTAAGATATGTCCCATATATGTATTATTATGCATGATATCTAATGATACTTATTTGTATTTTGAAAATGGGGTAACTATTTAATAGGGTATAGTTTCCACATTTTCATGGGTAGAAAAAATACTAATTAAGTTGGAAAAATTGAATCCAATTACCTTAATTTTCCTTTAACATTCTTATCATTATACCTTCTCTTCTTTATTAGGTTAATACTTTCATTATACAAATCATTTATAAGAGTAGGCATTTCAAGTCCAATTATTAAAGTGTATTGTCTAAATCCATGGGTTGTACAAATTGGGGATTTCAATAGTATGATTCATTCAATTATGGTCGAGTATTCCCCAAGTCTTAGCTCTTGTTGTATGCCTCCATTATTTACTTTGCATTTCCTATATAGGGTCAATTTAAGTACTTCGGAAAATGCATTTAATAAATAGTGGTAAGTCACAATGTGTGTAACATTATAAAAATATTATCAAAATCATGGGTGAATGTCATGATGTAGAGTGGGTTGGTTACTGCTTTATACTATATTTTATTCATCTACTTCCTACTACTTAGTCGCAAGTTGAAGAAGAAATATTGAAACAAGGTTGCCGAGTACGTTGGAGTTCTAGGTGTGTTGACTATGGAATTCCCTCTTAGAGTCGAGGAGGTGACTTAGATGGTGTCTAGTATCAGGTAAATTGTTTCACTATACCAAACTGCGAGACTAGCTATGAGGAGAGCATCATCCAAGTTTAGGAGGTGTTGCATGCCTCTTTTCTCCTAGTTGAGAATAGGGTACTATTGTATGCTTGGCAGGGGGTTAGGACTCAAGCTCTTTGGATCTGGCTCAATTGAAGATCATTGTAAAAGTTAAGATGTTGGTTGATGTCAAAGAAGGATAGAGGTGATGTCGTGGTGGTTCATTTGAAGAGCAGTGTTGGTTGAATGGTTTCTTAGACTTGGGGAGGGAAGGTTGAGAAAGCGGCGACTTTCAATGCCAATCCACAACCCCAACATAGAAGGGTGAACTTCTAGTGATCTCCCTAGATCTAGAGAGGAGGTCCAGAGGTGTATAAGGTAAATATGAGGATAAGAAGGTTTGCTATGATTGCGAAGGATTTTGGTGAATTCCTATTAATCATGTTTTAGTTGCATCTTTATTTAACTTTTCATATTTTGTTTACATTCTAATCCATATTTTACTTATTGTAAGTTTGACTAATTTATGAAATTTGTTGGTATTTTATTAGTTTTTATGTTTAATTGTAGGTTGATGCAAGGAAAAGAGGAGAATTCATAAAAAATCTATAAAGTTTTGATGCAATAAGTAAAAACATAGATGCCAAGATAAGAGTAAAATCCATAAACTTTTGATGAAATTCCCATTAAATAATCCAAAATATTAAATCCTCACTCCGCAACTAATCAAGTAGAGAGATGATCATTAATGTCTACCTATTGAGTACAATGACTCTATAGACTATATCTGATGTCAAAATTGGACGATTTAGGTTGTCCTAAAAAGGCAAATCAATTATCTATGCTAGTCTTCCAATAGCCCAAAATTGCTATGATGGAAATCTATAACAACTAGTTGATAGTCCTTGAATTAATTTTGATGGATTTGATTTATTCCGAAATGATACAAAAGAACTTGAGGGTTCTCCTATAATGGTTCATGACATATTCTGTTCCATACACAACCCTAGTCACTGATAAGGACAATCAGAGGCAAAAGTCTATTGCTTGACGTGAAGACACACTCCGTTAGAGGACATGGTAAGAGATTGTAGACATTTTCTAGAGAGTTGTTATGAGAATAGTGAGCTTCTCCTCCACAATTTTGTCTTATCCATGAGATACTTCTTATGTCTCTTTCTTATTATGAACATGATTAGAGAGTATATCCTCTAGTAGGACACGAGAATTAGTCATGTTGCATGTACTATATTTTTAATTGTTAATTGTTAATTTCTATTGTATGAATGTCTAGATTGATAATCGACTTTTCAATGTTTTATTAATAGGTTGATCATCTATATTGTTTGATTGTTATAATCTTAGACTTAGAGACTTTAAAATTAGTATTCAAACATCGAGCAATACGTTGAACCCCAGATGAGACCATAGAAGGGCATTTGCTAGGGAGAAAGTTTCATGATTCATAGATGATGAGACCTCAAGCCTATTGGGAGGTCAGTCCATGTGGATTGCATATGCCAAAAGAATATGGATTTGTATGGGCCCAATCCAATAATCATATGAAAGAATGATGCAATTTTTTAATAGTTATGTAGGCATTAGTGGTGAACCTTATCATCTTGGTATTTTATCATAGTGTAAAAAAATTTACTAGTTACATTTATGTTCATTTGTAGTTAATTTAATTGATTGAACAGTCTGCAGACACTCATCTTTGTTAATTACTTTTTGTTAATCATGTCAAAGATCTAAATAGTTCTTGAAAGGTTGCCTTTTTAGTTTGACCCTAAACCAATATTGTGGCAAGTCCCATCCTTTTGTGAGTGGCAATTATTGCACATTAGTTTAGGTAAACCCTTAGGGAATTTTATCTAGGTAAATTTGTTAGTGCTACAATCTACCAGATCAAGTTTTGCCTCCTTTTTAGGAGACAATAGCTCATTTGTGTTTTTTATTCTATTGAGATAATATTAGGATTTTTCTATCTTAGTTTGTTTTTGTATTTTTTTTGTTTTGAACTTTTAGCTTTATTTTGTAATTTCATAGTTTGTTTTTGTATTTTTTTAATTTGGTTAACTTCGTATTATTTTGTAATTTTTAATTTATTTTAGTAACTTAAAATTGTTTCCATAATATTTTCTAGCTTACTATTTTTCTTCTTTCTATCTTAGATTGTTGTAGTTTGTTTTACATTACTTTGTATATTGAATTGTTTTTAATCTTTGTTCATTGGAAAAATTTTCTCTTGATCCTGATACACAGTCTCTCTATTTTTTAGGAACCAATTATAAATATAGTGTTCATCACCATAAGTTGGAAATGTAAAATGTGAGGCTCTTTGAATCATATATATGGGGCTACCAAGGGAAGATCCTACAAGTTAAAGTATTGATATGTAGGATCGTCGCTGACCAAAATGCTACAATCAACACTAAGCACATGGAAGCCTCAAATTCACACCATAAGACAAGGCAGACACTCAGTAGTCAACATCAAGCATAATGTTATATTCCTTAAAGGTACATATGAAGTGGACTGCATTAAAAAATATTATAGAGATACTATGAGAAACTATTTTGTGAATATGATTATTCATACAAAAAGATTACAATCACAAATACTATAGGAGTTGTAGTGAAGATGGTTACTATGTACATCAATATCCACTCGAAAAAGATGAGAGGATGGATTCCCTCCTAAAGATGTTAGTTGACCGACAAGAAATGATAGTTTATCAACAAGAAATGCAAGCCATTGTATAAGACTATGCTAAAAGATTGAAGGCACAACTTTCCCAGTTGAAAGAATAGGTCTCACAACAATTTGAGGCTCCAACACCCTTCCCTATTGCATGCCAAGATCCATATGATTAAGATGATCAACCAATGTCGATAGAGTCTATTGTGGAATATGAACAACCAACTTCTATTGTATATCCCTTTGTTTTTTGTAGTGAGGTGTAGCCCCAAAAGGGGTATACATTCCACCATTTCTTCACTTTTCTTTCTCCTCTCTACTTTGACTTTATAAAAAATCTATGTATGAGTTGGGTGATTTCTATGAGAAGGATCTAGAGACACATGTTGAGATTTTGCAGGACCCCACTAATGTTTCTTATCCACATGTTTCTTGGATGGTGGACCACGATGATGCACAACTATATAAAAACTTTCACCAGGTTTTGTTGACAAATGAGGATGATTGTCTAACACTAGGACCGCTTTTACTATATGTTGATTTAGAGATCAACAAAATCCATACCCTAGTCTTACTCATAATTTAGCATAGCTGGTAGCACATGATTCAATTTTTTACATACTAATTTAGCATAGCTGGTAATTTGCATCTAGTCTTCATAGGCGAGCAGATCTTAAGGCCACCAAATGGGCACCACTATGCCACTTCTTTTTTATCCACATACTACTACTATACTTCCTCTACTAATGGAGGAGCATTGGTGGATCATGATGTCTGGACTGTGGTCTGAGAGCTAAAATTACTTCAAGAATTCAAACAATACCTTTGAGATATCATGAACACCTGATCCCAGTTTTCACCAGGGAGATGACATGTTCAAGGTGCCAGATCTTATCCATATTCCCTTCAGCTAGAACTTCTTCAAATTTTTAGGCTCTCCTAGATGAGCATCAATAATTTAATCCCCTACATCCTGGGTTTAGTGTTTACCTTGGGACTAGAAAATTTTGAAGCTCAGTGTAGAGGGTGAGTGGTACATACTTCTTTCCAGCCAAATCTAACTCACTTACTTTCTTGTGCTATTTTAGAAATTATAGCTTTGCATGCATCCAGTGAATTTGGTTTACTTGCATTGCTTGTAGCTTAAATTTTTTTCCTTTCAGTTCATAGTTCTTGCAAAGCTAGTTGAAGCCATCATCTAGTCGGATTAGTATACATTCATTCTGCACTATATTTGGAAATTATCATGAAACCCCCTTACTCAGTGAACATTCTTGATGTTAACTATATTTCTAAAAACATATCATTAGTTATAAATCAACCTTTGTATATGATGTATATAAGAATCATGTTCCTTGGAAAGGATGGCAAGTGTTAGACCAATAGGGATCACATATGACATCCCTCCTACATATTAATGAATCATATCTATGGAATTTCCATGCATTCCCTTTTCATATCATTATTTGGGTATAGTGCATTAGAGGAATAACACAATGTATTTAATCATATAAACAAGTGTTACACATGATCAAAACCCTCTTCAACATTTCCTCATCCAATCTATTACCTCCCATCCACCCAAAAAAAATCCATGTAGTGTGCCAAAATCTAATCTCAGGTTTGCACACCCTCCACCTCTCTCTATTTGCTTCTTCCATACCATCTCTATGTAATGGGGGTATATCACATAAAAAATATTGCAATGTGCACAAAAAAATATAGTGAAATATATATATATATATATATATATATAGAGAGAGAGAGAGAGAAATAAAATGCAATCTCAAGTTGAATAAATGAGAGATGCACATTATTCCTTCCATACACCCATTCACTCAACTTTTCATCTAGGGGACCACTACATGCTCTACTAATATCCATTTAACAAACCCTAGTGTTGGAATATATGCATACTTGTGATTTTGTGGAATCATCAATTGTTCATGGAATCTTAAGTCGTGTGTGGTATTGGGGATGGTAGTGAGGAAGTGGTGTTCCATGAGGATATGGAAAGTCATGTTCTGTGATCTTAAGAGGTTGGGTTGCTTGGCTATATTTGTTGTAGGGATATAAACATGGTCAGCGTATGAGGCATGTATATTGGTTGAAAGTATTTATTTGGAGAATTTTTTGGATTTTGTGTTACTCAAGGACGAGTATCATTCAAGATCATAGTTGTAATGATTGCCTATTCATCGTGTATTTAGTTGAATTTTATATTTTGTTTGGTATATGTTTTCCTTTGACTCCATATTTCACTTATTTTAAGTTTTTAATATTTCATGCAATTTATTTGATAATCAATTAGTTTTTATGTTTAATTTGTAGGTTGATCCAACGAGAGGAGGAAAACTCATTAACCATCTTTAAATTTTTTTTGAAATAAGTAGTAACATTGATGAAAGGAGAAAATTAGAAGTCACAAACTCCCTATGAAATTCCCATTAAAGAAGAAAATGCATGAAAGCATAAATCTCCAACTCCATTAATTTGAGAGAGGAACATTAGTGTGTACCTAATTAATAAATGGTTCTAGATTCCACATCAATGTTAGAATAGGATGATTAAAGTTGAGTTGGATAGGTAATCCAATTATCCACACATCAAATATATTTACTGACTACTTATATTTGGATGACTGTCTGTCTAGTCTCCCAAAAATTCTATGATAGAAATCTATAACAATTGGCTAATAGTCGATTGATTAATTTGTGTGGATCGGGCTGATACAATATCACTTGAGAGACGTCTTGAGGAATAGTTCACAACCTTTACTGTCTCATTCATACGCTTAACCTGTGCCAAGGAGTGTTGGAGAGAAAAACTGAAGGCTTGGTGTGGAGAAATGCTTAGTTGAAGGATGTGATCAAAGAGAGTAGCCATCTTTTTAGGAGTTGTGATGAGACCATTGGGCTTATCGTCCATGATGTTATATTATCTATGAGATTATTTTTATCACTATATTTTTTATCTGAATATAATAAGAGAGTAGATATTTTATTGGGACACAAAGATTATTCCCATTGTCATACTTTACTTCTACATTGTTAATTGTTAATCGTATAAATATCTGAATTGATAACCAATTGTTTAATGCTTGCCTTATCTGTTGATCATTTATCTTGCATGATTCTTATAATCGTATTTATGGACATCTTGAAATTTAGGATTAGAACACCAAAGGATATCCTTGAACCCCAGATGAGACTAAAGAAGGGCATTCTCTATTGTAACAATTTAAGATCCATAAGTAACGAGTCCTCGAGCTTATTGAGAGATTAGTCTATATGGACTTCATATTAAGAAATCATATGAAATCCCCTGACACTAGTATAATATCCATATGAATGAATGATGCAATGTTTAGAACATTTACCATGGTAGTGACGGTGAGCCGCACGTCCAGGTAATTTATCTTAGTGTACAAATAACTTATTATTTAGTTTAATTTATTTATCTTGCTTAGTTAACTTAGTTAATAGAATGATCTTCAAGCTATAATCCTCATTAATTACTTCTCCCTAATTAGGATGAAGATATAAATAGTTCTTAAATAGTTTTCCATTGTTTCAATTCAAAAGGTATACCTAAATAAGGCTTGTCATCTTGTGTGTGCTAGTTATTGCATGTTAGTTTTGCTAAAAACTTTGGGTCTTTTTTCTAGGTGAATTTGTTGATGCTATAATCTACCACATCAGGTGTATCTTTTTATGCCAGGGTTAGGGCTTAATATGGGCAAGGGGTCTTAGGGTTCACACTGAGGTAGTCTGGATAAGGATCATAATGCTTCTATATTGGCCCAAGGTGATGTGATGCCTTGTTGGGGAAACACCATCAATTACCTCTCCAGGTTTCTTCCCATTAATGGATTTAGGAGTTTCCTTGCTTCTCTCCCCCAATTGATGAACCAACATGTTAAACAAAGTGAAACAAAATTGATGTGTCTTGAATCAAGTGCTCTAGAGGGTGTGGGGGGGAGGATATGTCATGTTGTTGCTTTGGCCTAGGTAACAACTATGCGGACAAAAAAGAATTCAGAGCATGTATGGTATTTGGAGAAGATGATCAACATGTGTTTGATAGTTTAATAATCTAGGATTTTGTCTCATTTTTTCTATACATTTTTGTTTACATCACAATTTATATCTCCTAATCTATACATATGTTTCCCTTAAAAGTTTCACACAATTGGTGTTACCATTATATTTAATTCTTTAAAATAGTAACTCCCTTTGTTTATGAATCTAATATGTCCAGATAACATAGTTTCACTATTAATCAAAACATGAATATATACAAATCAATATTATCTTTTTATCTGATTCCAAAACCAAAAATACATAATGGGGTTCAATCACATAATTCTGGTACCAAAGTGGGGTGATATGATACAAGGGACACATAATAGTATTTTAGGTACACCATGTTCAAGATATTTAACAAGTTTCAAAATAGTCATAGGAATTTAGCAACAATGATTTTCAAATATAGAGAATTTTGTAAAACAACACAACATTTGATTTGGTAGAAAAATTTATATGATACAATGTCCCATACAGAATTCTGAAGATTGGAAAAACTTATCACTAATATTACTATGTCGAACAAGGTGTGGTTCTTTCTTTCAGAAACACCATTATGTCATTGTGTTTTAGATGGATTTAATCGTAATACAATACTTGGACTCTCTAAAGGGCCCCTAACTCGTGGCTTATTTATTCCCCACCATAATCACATCAGAGTGCTTTAATATTCTTAGCAAGTTGGTTGTGTACATCATTTATGAATTTCTTGAACTTTTCAAGATATTCTAATTTGTGTTTCATATATATATATATATATATATATATATATATATATATATATATATATATATATATATATATATATATCCATATCTACTAAAGTCATCCGTAAATGTGATGAAGTACTAATATCCTCCTCTAGAACTAGTGTAGAAATTTTCATACACATCAATATGTGTGAGTCCTAATATGTCACTTTCTCTCTCACTATTTCTAGAGGGTGTTTTTGTCATCTTTCCCAAGAAAAAAGATTCACATGTCTCTATTGATTCCAAATCAGAAGAGTCTAGATAGACATCTTTATGGAGTCTAGAAATGCATTACTTTTGTGCCCTATATGATAATTCTATAGGTAAATTTTGTTTGAGTCATTGAGTTTTCACTTCCTGGTACTTATGTTATATACATCTATCTCAAGATCTAATTAACGGAGACCATAAGCATCCAGACACTTCCATTAAATATATAATGTCTAAAAATAAAAATTAGACCATTCTTGATTAGAAATTGAAAATGGTTATTAATCTAATTAGATATAGATTTAATATTTCAATTTATGGTTGGTACATAATAGTAGTTCTTTAACTATATTACAATCCACTGGTAAGAGATAAATTGTAGGTGCATAGATCTATGGAAGCAAGTATTTTTCCATTATCTACTTATAGATCCACCTCTCCCTTTAGTAAGTGTTTACTTCTTTTTAGATCATGCATATTAGAGCATATGTGAGATCCACGTCTGGTATCCAATTCCCAATGTGAACAAGTAGATAAATTGATCTCTATAACATATATACCTGAATCGGAGATCTCTATCTATCTAAAAATCATTTATTACCCTAAATCCATACTCCTAATGGCTACACAACCAAAGGAAAATGGAACTAGGCATATGTCCCTAGAATGGATCATATAGCATATGCATGAATAATACCACAAACAAGAACATAGAAGATGAAACAACATTGCATAAAAGGTACTAAACTAGTACCTAACATTAAGATCTTAGTCACATATTCCAACCCAAATGAGTTCTATTTG
This sequence comes from Alisma plantago-aquatica, assembly GCA_963693085.1. NCBI lineage: Eukaryota > Viridiplantae > Streptophyta > Magnoliopsida > Alismatales > Alismataceae > Alisma > Alisma plantago-aquatica. The sequence continues at coordinate 638,730,802 of OY856413.1, read as the reverse complement.
CATTTCATTACATGATACCAATAAAGTAAGAGCAGTAGATTATAATATAAGAGCAGAAGCAATAATCATAGTATGAGAGAAATAGGGTACATGTTACCTAAAATCATAAAATGGGTACACATCATCACAATTGTGTTGAGTAGGCTACGTAATACATAAACTCATGGGTTTTAGAGAAGATATATGTATGCAAAAACTAAATATAATATAAAGAAAGAAATAAACAAAATCAATGACTTTCTTATTATCAATGAAGTGTGTGTTATATGCATTTCCATTTTACTATACAACATTCCATGGCCATTTGATTAGATTGCCAAAGGAAGGGTCCATGAGGGGCATTTGAGGCTCAAAGCTGAATAGTCACCCTATTTCTACGTGATGAACGTCAAGACCAAAGTCAATGTGATAACCCTGTTTCAATATGCATTGTGCCCTTACCCCGAGTATTCCGTCTGGTGCACAAGGTTTGCATAATGGACAAGTTGAATTATGTTTAAGGTTTGTTCAGCATAACTCAAGAAAAATGAACGTATTGATCTTTGGGATCAAGTAGCTCAAAAACATATAAAAAGTCAAGCATTTTAAGCATAAATACTTACATACATACAAGCAAGTTCAATACCACTAGTTTGGCTAATAGGAGGATAAAGTGTGCCTTAACTAGAACACAAGATTAACGATTTGATTAGAATACCATAATTAGCAGCTTTGAATAGATCTTGTAAATTGAGTCCATGAAGTGATCCTAGAGTTACGAGTAAGTTTAATTGGATTAGTATAAACAATATAAGGTTCATAGTTATACTATGGGGATTGAATGTGTCACCTAAATCTACATATCAAAACTTCCAATATTGGACTCATTATCTCAAACCAGGTCATGCATGTTCAAAAAAATATTACATCATACAACGTAGTTTCATTTAGATCTTCGGCTGACACGTCACTACCAAAATAGAGACCTAATATTAGGGTTTAAGATATTTGATGGAAAAAACATAAGATTAGAGTAAGGTAACCAACATAGTCATTGACATTGTGAGGACTAGTCCAATAGGGTCATTTTCATCCAATTTAGTCATCATTAGAGTATATATATTAGATCTACTTGGATTAGATTTCACAATGATGAAAAATTTACTAATTTAGACGCAACAAAAATTGTTGATGGACATCAGAGCAATCTTTGCCTAATATTAAAGTTCCAAGTTTCACTATGAAACATATCTCATGTTTTATGTCATGATTAGGTCAAATAGCAATCATAGTGCACAATATTGATTTACATAGAAATCAGGGGTATAAGTCATTTAAGATTACTTATATGTAGTCCATATAATCATTTTGGACATAAAAGAACCATATATGACCAAGGCTTGAGATTTAACCATTATGGTACCATATTAAACACGTTTCAAGGTTCAAAGCACAATATGAAATCAAGATAAGGTACTAGCATGAACAAGTTAGAAACTTAGTTCAACATACATCAAAAGTAACTAATTTGGGGGAAAGAATGAGGTGTTGGGGCTCATTCCATCAAGATTAAGCATTAAAGAGGTGATATTTAGCATGAAACTTCATTTTGAAGAAATTTAAGAAACACTAGATCACATAAGGGTGCAAGGATGGATAAACTTAAAATCTTTATGCATAAAGATGTTCAAGATACTTATATAAGGCAATCATCACGTTTTAAAACATAAAAAATCTAGACCATTCATTAAAATAGGACACTCTTATTAAAAATACATCAAGAACATGCATTCTAGGATATCAGTAGATGAGAGAGTACATCTAGGGTCAATAAGTATTTTTATTGAAAAGTTCATATTTTTATCAAAATAAAATGTAATATGCTTATCTTTGGACATGGGTGCCTTTTGATGAATCTTTTAATTTTACCTCGATTATTTATGCTTTAGACTCTTGGATATAGATCCAAGGTTTGGGTGGCCAAGTTTGGGCATTGACCTAATGATATTGGGCCTCGTGGACCCAATCTATGGTGGTGCGGCCCAATGCAGACCTCGACCCTCAAAGAAACTCATAGACATAATGTACCACCATGGGGTGCTTTGCAGTGGCTATTAGACTCTGTCTACCACCAGTCTCCTGGAACCTCCACAACACCAATGAACCTGGATCCTAGGTGGCGTTAGGGTGGCCACAGACCAGGGTGGGAGAGGATGTGGAGGGTAGAGACAACAAAGAGGATGGAAAAGGTGTCATATGTTCATGCTGCAAACTATCAAAGTGGTTTCTGGTGTCAGATCAAGCCAACGATGCCTAAGGTAGGGATTCTAGAGGGCCATAGTGGTAGTGGCATCGCCGACACAAGTGGATGGAGAAAGGAAGGAGAAAGGAGAAAAGGAGGATATAAGGTACTTGAAAAGGTTTGGTATGAGAGGGTAAAGAAAGAGGGAGGCAAGGGGAAGTGAAAGGTGGATGCCAATTTCACAAAAGCGATGAGAATCAAGGTGATTGGGAAAAGAAAAGTGAGGTTAGGTGGTGGTAGTACCACCTCTACTGGTGTTTCATACGAATGTGGAAGTGGAAATATTAGCCATTAGTTAAAGCAAGGGGATTCATGGGATTAGATCGAAAACATGCCATTGGTCAAAACAAACACAAGGAATGCATCAGTGACATGGCAAAGCAAGGGTGGAACCTCCCTTATTGGATAGAGTACCCCAACTGGGCACAATCAGGGTCAAAACTAGCTAAGATCAACATTTAAACAAAGGTTAGATAGAAAATTTCAAGAGGTCGTATCTTGGGTATGATGGTCAAATTGTGGTGATTATTTATCTCTTGGATTAACAATTGAATCCTCTACAAGTTTATAAGCATTAGAGTGTAATTTGATGTCAATAATTAGGTTCAAGTTTATTTTCAAGATGGTCACATAGTAATTATTGGAAGCTGAGGTCTAAAAGCAATTGAGTGTCACCACAGGATGTGTGTGCATAAAACAAACCAATCAAGCATCAAAAAACATTCAATTTATTTCAAGATTTAAGAAAATGAGTGCAGAAGAAGTGCATAGCACCTATCTGAGGAGAGAGAAAGGTCTAGGTTATCACATCCTTCCCACTGTAAAAAGGAATTTCATCCCCAAAACTAAATCACTCCATAAATATAGGTTGGGATTTAATATACCATATCATAATCAACTTGGTATTCCTTCAACATCAACACAATTCCAAAGTCAAGAAATTGGGCACCATAGTTAAATCATAGTCACATTGATCATTAAATAAGAAAGATCATCACATGAGTCACAAATTTGGAGAGATCATCCTATAGATCACAAAGAGATCACATTTTAGGTCAAAGAAATAGATATCTTTGATTACGAGTAAAGCATGCATTCCATTCTCAACATTTAGGGTTTCAACTTCATTAGTCATACATTGTGGGTTTTCTAAAGATCCAAATAGGGTTATCATAGGAGTTGAATCAAAATTAAAATCAATAATCATGAGTGAATATGTCATCAATCAATATCAAGAGTCAAATTTTGGACATCAAATTCATAGGTCTGGACATTTCAAAGCTATGTCCTACATAGAACATAGGCATGACCATTAATCTATATTCAACAATCCACCAACTTTTGAGCAATATTCAAGGAACATGTCGAGATATCAATTATCAATTTTATTATCATGGTATCAAGGTAGATGAATGATCTAGACCTAGGTCTTTCTAGGAACTTATCCACAAGCTATAGTCATCATCATCATATCTTAATGCCATCATAAAATTGAGGAGATAGATTAAGTATCAATAACAATTTTACATTTGACATATGATTAGGTCAAGAAATATTAATTGTGTGGAAGGGGTTATTTTTATAAACTCTAAATAATCAACAAGATGAAAATTTAGAGGTAGCTATAATAGGGATGTAACCTAGGTTAGGGGAGTCATAAGTCAATTGCCACCCTAATCTAGCACATTCGTCTACCTTAGTAATGACTCATCAGTCATAAAAAATAGGGAGAGTATCAATTATCAAACTGGTTTTGGAAGGTCAAGAGGTCAATGACCAAGATCATAATAGGGTAACCATGTTTTTAAGATTTTTATAATATCAAAATTGTTGTATTACCTTACTTTCATGATCAATGTAGGGATATATTTTGGAAATGTATAAGTCGAATTGGGCACTTCAGGAGTTATAGAAAAATGAGGAAAGATTGGGATCCATGTCCATCTTGTTATTCAAAATCGAGAGTACCGAGGGGAATAAAAATAAATAGGGGAAATTCCTCTTATATTTGAGTTTTTCATCATGATTTTGAGAGTCCAAGAGCATAGTCTTTCCAAGGCATAACCATGGTACATATCAAATAGGGGAAATATTTTGCACAATCATGTTTGGGGTTTGGTCCATAATAGGACAACATGGAATTAATCAAATAGGTACCGTGTCAACCATGAGGTATAACATACAGATCCATATTATCTCATCATAGAAACATTATTATCATTTTGCCTCAAACATAGAATGCATATAGTTTAGATTTGTTAAAGTTGAGTTTTTAGTGATCTGAGGGGTCATATAGGATTCCTTATCTTTAAGATTGCTTTTCTTTAATCATAATGGAGTTCCAAATTAAGGTCAGGTCATGGAATCACTTTTATCTTACTCAAAGTTTTCCAGTATATGTAGCTTAGTATTCCCCATACATAAGCGACCAATAATTGATAAATCATGTGATCAATTGTCACAAGAGAGACCACATGAGGGTATAAGAAGCTAACTAATCCTCATCTAATGGTTGGATTCAGGTAGTCCTTAAAGGAGAGATGAGATACTAGAATACTCTCTAAGGTATGTGGAATTGGGTTGTTAAACATGCATAGAAGATATGTGATGCTCTAACAGCGTTTGTCACCAAATTGTTTATTACCTTAAATCAACACTCCTAATGTGATTCTCTAACCAAAAGTAAAATGGGAATGTGTTTCCTTCCCGAGAACAGATCACAGAACATATGCATGAATAAAACCAAAAACAAGAACATGGAATTAAGTTATGAGACAATATGGCCTAAAAGAAACTAAACTAGTACCCGACATTAATATCTTAGTCCCATATACCAACCCATATGAGTTCCATTTGTATATCATGAGATGATCCCAAAAGAGTAAAAACAGTAGATTGTAATATAAGAGCAAAAGCAATAATCATAGCATGAGATTCATAGTGTACATGTTCCCTAAAATAACAAAATGTGTACACATCAACACAATTGTCCTAAGTACATTATAAATTACATAAACTCACACATTTAGGAGAACATGTATTCTTGTAAGAACCTAATGTAATAGTAAGAGACAAATAAAAAAAATTAAAGACTTTTTTATCAATAATAAACAGCGTTTTAGATGTATTTCCATTATACTAAACAATATTTTATGGACATTTGACCGACTTCCCAAAGGAAGGGTCCACAAAGGGCATTTGAGGCTCAAAGCCTAATTGCCTCCCTATTTCTACACGAGGGACCTCAAGACCAAAGTCAATGATCTAACCATGTTTCAACATACCTTGTTCCAGTACCCTGAGAATTCTGGATGGTGCACAAGATTTGTGCAATGGACAAGTACAATTATGTTCAAAGTTTGTTCAACATATCTCAAGCAAAATGAATGTACTAATGATCAGGTAAAAGTAGCTCAAAAAAGTATATATAGAGAAGTAGTGTAATCATACATATATACATTGAAGTAAGTTCAATACCACTAGTCTGGTTAATAGGAGGATAAAGTGTGCCTTGATTAGATTAAAATATTAACCATTTGATTAGAAAACCAATAATTATAAACTTAGACTAGATCGTGAAAATTGAGTCCATAAAGTGATCCTAGCATTCTATAAAATACATTAACTTGTAGGTTTAAGAGAGCTGATATGCTAAATATCTTATATTTTATGTCAAGACTAGGTAAAATGGTCATGATAGTTCATATGATTTATTCACATAGAAATCAGAGGTATAAGGCATGCAATATTATTGATTTATAGTCCACGTAATCATTTTGGACATAAATACCGATATGTGAGAAAGGTTTCACATTCAATCCTCAAGGTATCCATATTAAACATATTTAAAAGTTCAAAGAACACCATCAAATCAAAATAGGAGTATTAGCATGAACAAGTTCAAAACCTAGTTCAACATATATCAAAAGTTACTCATTTGGGGCAAGTGTGAGGTCTTGGAGCTTAATCTGTCAGCATTTATCATTAATGACGTGATTTAATCATAAAAGCACATTTGAGATCATTTAAGCAACATTAGATCCCTCAAGGGTGCAATAATGTATAAACATCAAATATTTATGAATGTCTTTTTTCAATATACTGATATCAGGGTATCATCCCACTTTGGTGAATAAAACATCAAAATCATGCATTTAAATAGGATAAATGTATTAAAAAGACTTCAAAAGTATGCATTTTAGTATATCTATAAAAGAGTAAGAAGATCTAGGATCTAGAAGAATTTTATTTCCAGATGACATTTTTTGTCACAATGACATAATATGTCCATTTATGGTCCACAAATGTATTTGTTTATGAATTTTTAAAATTTACCTCTATTTTGGATGATATGGATGCAAAGGTCGGGTGGGCTCACTTAGGCATCTACATAAAGAAATTCTACATCATGGACCTGATCTTAAGTGGTGCGGCATGATGTGGACCTCAACCCTCATATTGTCTCCCTACCGATGTGTACTTCTATGGGGATCCTGCTAGTGGAAGATGAAATCCATCTACCACCAGTCTTCTGGCCCCTCTACAACAACAAAGAAACAAGATCTGTGGCAGCACTTGGGTGGCCACAAATCTTGTTAGGAGAAGAAAAGGAGGATAGAGGCCTCATGGATGATTGAAAAGGTGTTGCATTTTCACACCACAACCATCCAAACTGGTTTCTACTAACAGATTGAATTGAGGTGGCCTAGGGCGGGGATGCCCGAGGGGCATAGTGGTGGTGGCACTACTTGCAAAGAGGAAGAAGGGAAAGAGATAAGAGAAAAGTGTGGGGGGGGCTAAGGTGTGTGTAAAGGATCAGAATGAGAAAATAAAGAGGGGAGTAAGAAGAAGTGATTGGTGGTGTCAATTTAACAAAAAGGGATGGGATTAAAGGTGATTGGGCAGATCATGATGAGGTTAGGTGGTGGCAGTGCCACCTCCACTGGTGTCACGTATGGAGGTTGAAGACACAATCCTAACCATTAGTTCAAGGGAAGGAATTTTTGGGATTAGATATACTGCATACAACTAGTCAAAACAAACACAAGGTCTGGGTTGTTGACATGGCAAAACAAGGGGCTCCTTCCCTAATTGGTCCCCATGCCCCAACTGGGCCCAATCTGGGTCAAAAATAATCTAAAAATAACATTAAAATAAAGGTTAGATAAATAATATTATTAAGGGCTGTGATGGTTTAATTGAGGTGATTTTCATGCCCTAGATTCACAATTGAATCCTTTATAATGTCTTCTACATTAGACTAAATTATTGTCAATAATCAGGATCAAATTAATTTTCAAGATGGTGACATAGTATAGATTTGAAACTTAGGTCTAAAAGCAATTGAGTGTCGTCATAAGACACATGTTCATAAAATAAAACCAATCGAGCATCAAAACATATTCAATTGAATTCAAAATTGAGGGAAAGGAGAGTAGGTGAAGTGCATAAAACATATCTGACAAGAGATAAAGGTCTAGTTTATCGCAATATACCCTACTTATTCTTTACTTTATCAAGGTATAGAGGGTAATTTATTTTACAATATATAGATTGGCGAAAATACAATTTCCCTCCTTGCATTAGAACATTTATTATCTTTTCTTTTTCCCTTTGAATTTCCCAATTGTTTATCGACCATCACATGCCCATCAACTCTGATAATGATTCAAACAAAATTGTTCAAGTGATAGTTCATGACAATTTGATTCTAAGGTTTCAACAACGTACACAAGATTATGTTAGTCATCAACTATTGGCTTATGGGTAATCTTATTCTTTCTACTATTTTCACATACCCAATCAAATTGAGTAATTGTGTCCATACTAGATCTCCTACAGTCCAGTTGCATGTGAACAAGGCCTCTGAGACATCAAATCTTTCTTGCCTTGCTTACATATTCCCAAGAAGTGTGGACATCTCCAGAACCTTCATATTTTCATGTTTCTTATGAATTTCATGATTCATAGAGCATATAATGAGAAATTTGACATCAATAACATCATTAATGTGATTACAATAAGCTCTCATTCCTCTCTAGGGGCATCTGGAGTTGGTTCCTTATGTTCTTGGGTTTCCCAAATATAGATCTTACAATCATGAGTGACAACAATCTCAATGTCTTGACTAGTCATGAAAGTTATTTCCATTAAAATATTCTTTCTCAAGAATTCATCAAAACGGTACACTATCATTCAATTTTCCATAAAATGTATAAAAATATTTGTATGATTTGAAAATTTGATTTGAAAATAAAATTTATTTAATGATATTAAATTGTCCATTATGTAATAACACTCTCGATGTTTTGATCAAACTAATAGCACTCACTATATATTATAAATATTCTGATGAAAAATCTTCTAGTGACTCAAGATCCATAATACATTAAGTTAGGAGTCATCTTTGGCTGACCACTCACAACTTAACAATTAAGGTAGGTAATAATCACTAATTGCATCGAATGAAATTCTTGGATAGATGGGGCATAATGCCTTGTCATAAATCATCTTATACAGTATATGCCATCTTTATTCTTCTAGATTCTTAATCCTTTTAAGATCAACTAGTCAAGTCCAACCTAGTCAAGTCCACCCTATTTTGGTAGACCCAAATACTTATTATCACACTTGTCTAGCATCGTTGATGCACCACACTTTGGCGTGGTTTCAAGTGTATTGAACAATGGAAGGCATCTTAAGAATTTAATATTATATTGCGTCACGTGACATAATACTTGTTTGTTCCCAATCACCATTACATATATTTCATTGTATGTATCATAAACTTTAACAACCATCACAACCGATAAAACATAACATGGACACTAGTATAATATCTTGAGCCAATAAGATTTGTATAAAATGACCAAGAGATTAACATATAATGTAACACTAATTTTTCCTTGATAGGGTTTCCATCTATTCGAGTGGAAAGCTAGTCACCCAAATGATATTCTCTATTTGGATAGTTCTTCAGTTGTTGATGGGGTCTTTGCTTAGTATTCATCACGTACCCTCCAAAGGTATTCCTTGTTGGTGTGGGCCTCTAATCAACTCCTCAGTTCCCCCATTGTCCACTAATGTTGTAAATACATTATATATAACAACCCAAATTTCAATTAAAATAAGTTTAGGGTCTTCATTGCAAAATTTGCAACAATAAATATCAAAAGTTACACTTTATTGCAAGATACCCTAAATATTAAATAATTAATATGATATTTGATATAAAAAAGAAATGAAATACAATTCCTCTTTTCTTTTCATTATGATTAAAAGAATTCAATATAGATAAATAGAAAACTAGCATTTATCATCACACTTTCTCTCTCTCCCCCCTATTCTTCAAAAAATATTTAAAAGAAATGAGAAGGGAAAGAGAAAAGACTTGGAATTTTTTCAATTACAAATATGAAGTAGATGCCTAGGCCAAGAAGTTTTCCTTTTTCAGTTATGGATTTTAATATAAGAGGAAAGCATATATATCCCCTTTTTCTCTCTCCTACATAAAAGTTTCTCAAAAAGGGATAAAATAAATGTGATATGAAATTCTAGGAGATAATTACTGTTTATCTCGGTTTGGAATCAAAGTCTCATAGAGGAAGGTAATTTTCACTTATCTAATTAATTAAATACATTAAAATCAAGTTTAATGACCTATATGACAACTATAGGTAAAACTTGTGCAAAAGTTGAATCTAACCATACAGGAAGGACCTAGACTCTTATATTACCCAATGGCTCAAATTTGAAGTCAATAGGACTTTCTTTGACCCACCACATCAATTAGGGAAGTTAAAATATAGTTTTGATTAAATATTAATTTAATATTTGATTTATATACATGTTCAGGCTAGGATCTTAGATAATTAAATGTTACACCCTTTTATTTTGTCTATTTCAGCTAATGTTTTGGTGTCACGCTAGCCATTATAAGTTTTGCAATGATTGGGATCTTCTCTAGCCATTGGATCACTATTGTAAGGTCTGCGCGTTTTCTTCTTCCTTGAGTCCTCTTCTGACTCCATAGTAGCTGCCCCATCTTAAATCCTGATCTCTTTCTCTCTGTGATGATTATCAATTTAAGAAAACCCCTCCATAAGCATTGCCTGTTTCCTCCAAATCTACCCATCCCAGATTTTTGGGACTCTCGTACCCAAAATCTCTCAGACTCTCAGAGCTAATTGCAACCCTCCCCTATTTCAACTTTCGCGAGGTCCTCTCATCGTTCTAACCCATGGACCTACAAATAAACTTTCGTGAGCCATCATTCTTTTTTCCCTAAGTCTCCCCAAACATTGTCACCCTACTCCACTTGTCTTGACCGCCGACAATCCAACCCAGTTGGACTTCATCGACATACTGTAGATCTTTGGGATGCCCCCGACGATCAATCACACTTTTGAAGGTTGTTGGGAAGCTCCATGTGAGGTCAATTTTCCCTTGGGTCTGGTAATCCCTCGACCCCTCTTTTATTTGTTTCTTGTGTTGATAAAAAATTCATGAGCATCTCGTCATCATTTGACCCACTTTCTTCACCTTTAGCTTCAGGTCACATCATCAGAGCAACCCACGACATTAGTTTTCTTAATGACTTGTTCTCTTATTGTTTACCCTCCTTTGGCTTGAACAACCAGGTTGTCCATGGTGGGAGGTTATTTTTGGGCTCCTGACTACAGAGTAACATCAATAAGGGCTTGTTCACTTCGTAGCAATGTAAGGGACTCAGCCCTGATCTTGGTTTCTTGCAAATGACCAAGTTCTCGATGCTTTGATTATTGATTTTCACCTCCAAATATGTGCCTCGCACCATTGTCTCAAGGGAGTAAGATGCTAGGATGAGATATGACCATAGTGACCATTGATGTTTAATCAGTAATTAATCTTACAACGGAAGTAAAGGGATTTACCCGCCTTCATTTTCTTTGACACTGATCTGCTAGGGCGAGCCCCCGTTGCTACCTAGCGAGCGTCAATTGGCCTAGGTCAGAGCGAGTCTGGGTCCAGTTATCTGTTGATTTGGAAAATAGTGCACATGTGGCTTTTCCTCAATTTTTGAGTGGTCAGTTTTCAAAAATTCACTCTAAATTAATGGATGATCAAAAAAATATGAATAAATAGTCATTGGAAAGGATCTTTGACAAGGAATCCTATTCTAGGGTTTTCAAAACATGTTTTATCTATTTGTTATGATGTTATCTTGGGTAACCCTAAATCACTAATTTTGAGTAATATGATGATTAGTTCAATAATATTAAATTGAGTTTTCCAAAATGTAATGACCTAATAAGTAACCCTAGCCCTAATTCAGTATGATAAGACCTTGTTTTCCTAAAGACCAATTTAGGGTTTTAGATGTTAACTAAAGTGGTAAGTAATAGGAATCATGTTATTTTTAGAAGACTTAGGATTGAATCAAGATTGGAGAGACTAAGTTAGGATCTTCTTTGCTCCATGTAAGAGAGTCATGACACTATACATATGTACTTTTGTTGAATTGTATGATTTAAGAATTATTCTTTAAATTCAAGTTCAATACTCAGATCATGTTCACAATATAAACGTCTCGATGATTTTTGTATCCTATGTCTTATGGTCATCATGCTCATTAAGATTATAGATTATGATTAATGATCAATGATTAATTTATTTAAAGTTCATGTTTCAAGAGGGAGAAATCCCATCATGTAAAAATTTAAGTTCAAGATTTAATTCATGTTTATGGTAATGTTACTGTTAAGCTAATTCAAATCGAATTAGTTTTTATATGCTTTTCAAATCATAGATCTCAAGGGGTCGTAATGGGCTTTTATAGCCAAATCATAGACATTCTTGTCAATTATGGGATCTCCTAGCAATCATGTGCTCTTAAGTGGGCATCATAGAGAAGTGCATATATTTACTGCTCAATTCTTCATGTTATAAAATTCATGTAATCAAGAATGCTTAAGTCAAATATTTGTCAAGCTTTTCTCTCAAGTCAAGTCTATATTCTTATGTTTTAATTCTTATAAAATATATAGTGTTGCTTGCTGATGTATGTCACTATTTTTGCATGGTCGTGGGACAAGATGTCCCTAGATCACGGAGAAAAGGAATTTGAAGTGAGTGCTTCAAAGTAGAAGTTTCCATGACTCAACTTGGTGGGGTGCCATCTACACCTTAGAAGATCCAATATCAAGTTTCCAAAGAAGATTTATGCCTTAGATTTTTTTACCTTTCATGTATTAGATTTTAGATCAAGGATGATATAGTTTATGTTATTATTTTTCTCTTACAAAAAATAATGTATGAATCAATATTTTGATTTAACACATGGTGTATCATTTATCTTGTTTCTATGTATATCATGTTTTGTGACATTCCTCCAAGCCAAGTGACATGTTTTATGGACAACATTGGATTTGTTTCCATTGATATATATGTGTTTGGAGAGGCGGTACAATATGGTATCAGAGCAAATAAGTAGATGGCCACCAGGAAAAAACCAAATACATATGTTCTAAACCCTAAGTATAGAAGATTCAGTTAAAGATATTCAGAACCAAAGTCGAGGTCTAGGAAGAAAACAAAGGTTTAGATAAAGATTAGGGTTATGTTCCTAGATGTTTTTCACTTTTATAATAACTCTCAAATTGTATATAGAATACTCTCTCTTTTTCCCATGTGTTAGTGGTATGCGACACAGGCTCATGGGGTTGTGTAGAGAGAATGATATATGCATAATCATGCTTGTTTTGTTTTTTCAAGTGCATGTGGCATGGGACATGTGCATGAGGGAGGTACTAAGATAAGTGTGATAAATCATGTCACCTTTGAATATATGAGCGGCCAACATGTATTCAAAGGAGACAAATAAAATAAGAGTTAGCATTAAAAGTTTGAGACATATAGTCACCTAAACCCAATCAGAAACATAGTAAGACCAATCATCCTTACAAAGAGTAGATATTTGACGTAGATCCATGGTACAATCGGAGCCACTAGAGAAGAGGTAAGTGAGGTCCTTTGACATCTCAATGATGATGTGAAATTTGCTATCCACATGTTGGTTTTAATAATGGGGTCTAGATAGTGTTTTTCCATGAGGATGTCTTTATGATGACAATCGAAAGTAGTGTACATAGAATATGAAAAACACTAAGGTGGGTAGTATGAGAAAATTTTGAGGATGAAAGTTATTGAAGGTGGGTAGAATTGTAGAAACTAAAATTTCAAATTCAAAAAGTTTAGGTTCTTAATTGCAAAATTTACAACCATAAATTTTGAAAGTTAGACTTCAATGCAAGATACCCTAAATATTAAATACTTTATATGATATTTCATATAAAAAGAAACAAAATATAATTCCTCTTTTCTTTTCATTATGATTAAATGAATTCAATATACATAAAAAGAAAACTATTATTTATCCTCTCACTTTCTCTCTCTCCTATTATTCAAAAATGTTTTAAAGAAATGATAAGGGAAAGAGAAAAGACTTGGGATTTTGAAAATACAAATATGACGTAGATGCCTTGGTCAAAAAATTTTCATTTTTCACTTATGGATTTAATATAAGAGGAAAGTATATATATTCCCTTTCTCTCTCCTCCATAAAAGTTTCTCAAAAAGGCATAATGTGATATGAATCTCTAGGAGACAATTATAGTTTATTCGATTTAGAATTAAAGTCTCACAAAAGAAGTTAATTTTCACTCATCTAATCAATTAAATACATTAAAATCAAGTTTAATGAACTATACAGAAACTATGGACAAAACTTTTGCAAAATCTAAATCTAACCATGTAGGAAGGATGTAGACTCTTATATTAGTCTATTATTCAAATTTGAAGTCAATATGACTTCGTTTGACCTTCAAACTCAATTAGGGAATTTAAAATATAGTTTTGATTTAATATTATTTTAATATTTGATTTATATACTTGTTCACCATAAGATCTCAAATATTTAAATGTCATAACCTTTTATTTTATCAATTTTAGCTAATGTTTTGGGGTCACACTGGCCATTATAAATTTTGCAATGATCGGGCTCTTCTCTAGCCGTTAGATCACGATTGTAATGTCTGTGTGTTTTCTTCTTCCTCAAGTCCTCTTCTAACTTGGATTCGATAGTAGCCACTTTGTCTTAAATCCTGATCTCTCTTTCTCTAAAAATTATTAGTTTAAGAAAACCACTCCATAAGCATCACCTCTTTCTTCTGAAGTTACCCATCCCAGATTTGTGGGACTCTCATGCCCAAAACCCCTCCGACTCTTGGATCCAATTGCAACCCTCCCCTATTTCAACCTCCGCTAGGTCCTCTCACCGTTCTAACCCATTGACCTACAAATAAACTCCCTAAAAATAATTAAGGGACATCTAGAGACTAAGAGCCATCATTCTTTTGTCCTTAGTTTCCCTAAACATGGTCACCCTACTCCACTTGTCTCGACCTTCATCAATCTGACCCAGTCAGACTTTGTCGACATACTATACATCTTTGGATTGCCCCCGACGATCAGTCACACTTTTGAAGGTTGTTGAGAAACTCCATGGGAGGTCAACTTGACCTTAGGTATAGTAATCCCTCGACCCTTCTTTTCGTTATTGCTTGTGTTGATCAACAATTCATGAACATCTCGCCATCATTTAACCCATTTTCTTCACCTTTTGCTTCAGGTAACATTATAGGAGCAACCCACAATGTTAATTTTCTTCATGACTTTTTCTCTTGTTGTTTTCCCTCGTCCGACTTGAACAAGTAGGTTGATTATGGATAGAGGTTTTTATGGGGCTTCTGACCACAGAACAACCTCAATAAGGGCCTGTTCACTTTGTAGCAATGTAAAGGATTCACCCCCGATCTTAGTTTCTCACAAATGACCAAGTTCTCGATGCTTTAATCGCCAATTCGCACCTCCAAAGTCATGCCTCGCACCATTGTCTCAAGGGAGTAAGATGTCAGGATGAGATATGACCGTAGTGACCCTTGACATTTAATTGAGTAATTAATCTTACAAGGGAAATAAAGGGATTTACCTACCTTCATTTTCTTTGACTGCTGATCCACAGGGGTGATCCCCCTTTGCCACCTAGTGAGCATCAATTGGCCCAGGTTAGAGCGGGTCCTGTTCTAGTTATCTGTTGATCTGGAAAATACTGCACATGTGGCTTTTCCTCGATTTTTGATTGGTCGATTTTTGAAAATTCACCACAAATCAAGGGATGATCAAAAAATTATGAATAAATAGTCATTGGAAAGGATATTTGATTAGGAATCCGATTCTTAGGTTTTTAAATTATGTTTTGTCTACTTGTTCTAATGTTTTCTTGGGTAACCTTAAATCACTAATTTTGAGTAATATGATGATTAGTTCAATAATATTCAATTGAGTTTTCCAAAATGCAATGGCCTAATTAGTAACCCTAACCCTAATTCAGTATGATAAGACCATGTTATCCTAAATACCAATTTAGGGTTTAAGATGTTAATTGAAGTGATAATTAATAGGAATCATGTTATTTTTAGAAGATATAGGATTGACTTAAGATCAGATAGACTAAGTTAGGATCTTCTTTACTCTAGGTAAGTGAGTCATTCCACTATACATATGTACTTCAGTTGAATTGTATGCTATGTATGATTTATGAATTATGATTTAAATTTAAGTTCAACACTCATATCATATTCACAATATAAATTTCTTGATGGTTTATATATCCTATATCTTATGGTTATCATGCGCATTAAGATTATAGATTATGATTAATTATCAATGATTAATGGATTTAAAGTTCATGTTTCAAGAGGGAGAAATCCCATCATGTTAAAATTTAATTTCAAGATTTAATTCATGTTTATGGTAATGTTAATGTTAAGATAATTGAAATTGAATAAGTTTTTATATGATTTTTAGATCATGGACCTCAAGGGGTCGTAATGGACTTTTATAGCCAAATCACAGACATTCCTATCAATTATGGGATTTACTAGCAATCATTTGCTCTTAAGTGGGCATCATAGAGAGATACATATATTTACTGCTCAAGTCTTCATGTTATAAGATTCATGTAATCAAGAATGCTTAAGTCAAATACATGTCAAGATTTTCTCTCTAGTCAAGCTTATATGCTTATTTTTTAGTTCTTATAAAATTATATAGTGCCGCTTCCTGATGTATGTTTCTATTTTTGCATGGTCATGAGATGAGATGTCCCTAGATAAAGGAAAAAAGGAATTTGATGTGAGTTCTTCAAAGTAGAAGTTTCAAGGACTTATCTTGGTGGGGTTTCATCTAAACCTTAGAAGATCCAATATGAAGTTTTTAAAGAAGATTTATGCCTTAGATTTCTTCTACCTTTCATATATTATATTTTAGTTCTAGGATGAGATAGTTTATGTTATTATATTTCTCTATTAAAGAACATTGTATGAATCAATATTTTGATTTAACACATGGAGTATCATTTATCTTGTTTTTATGTATATCATGTTTTGTGACATTCCTCCAAGCCAAGTGACTTGTGTTATGTACAACATAGGATTTTCTTCCACTGATATATATGAGCTTGGAGGGGTGTTACATTATCCTATTTTAGTTGCACGAATTAACTTTGCACGGAGAACGTAGGGAGAGAGGCAAGGCATGTAAGATATATACTGTTTTGGATCTCAATAAAAAACCACCTATTACATGTTTCAAATCATAATCATTGACCACTTTGATCTAATTGTCATATCTAGATCCAAAAAAAATGATATCAAATGTGACACATTGATTTATGTAATATGAATGTATCATATCTATATGATAGTTGGTGATTAACATGATACAATAAACACATTATTTGTCCATCGAATCATTTGTGGTTCAAATGGCATATATGCCGGCTCTCATACCACTATAGGGTTTTGGAGAGAAGAGCAGAGTAGATTAATAAAAAATCTCCTAATAAAATCCAAGCCAAAAGATCTTTCATAATCATAAATTGTATGTATCTTAAGGATATAGAAGAGATATTGAATATACATTGGCACACACTAGTCATCCAATAACATGACACTTCTTATCTTAGCATAGAACAAGCACTTACGGTTCCAAACCTGAAGTAGTTGTTGTTTTCTCACGTTACCGTTGAATCAACATCTTGTCTTCTTCTTGAAGAAGATGTTGATTCTCAATCCCTCACCCAAACTCCTCTGCCTATATGTTGTACACACTGATGAGGGAATTCTTATTGCACCACCTTGGTCTCTAAGATTAAGAAGATTCAGAGTTGTTGATTTGATAGTCATCACTTGAAATGATTCTCTTGCTATTATGGATGTTGTCCTTAGGGTGATTTTTTCTCTCTCCAGAAGGAAGAAAATCTCAACAACATGTCTCTAATTATTTTATTAGTGTGTCCCCACGTATGTCCACCCCTATTCATTGGGGTGTAATGGGCATGGAATTTCAAAAGCCCAATCCCATTCCTAATAAAACTTCAATACTAACTAGAATGCGGAAATCTCATACTATAATCGTGGTTCCAAATTCAACTATTGAGTTGCTTAACTGGGACAAATTTGGAATCAAAGTCACCCAAATTGCTTCATGAGTCGCCTGACTCATCAATATAGGTCCAATTTTGTTTGCCAATTTGATTCCAAATAGAACAAGGCAACTTTCTTTCCTTTTCCTAAATTGGCCCAGTTGCTTGATTTGTCACTTTCGTGAAGCGATGACCATTTGAGAGATTAACAATCAATCTTTTCTCTTAACCAAATCATCTAATCACTTGAATGAGTTGGAAATCAGCATGTAGAGCCATTCTAATCATATGTTTGACTATGAACTTCAATTCACCTATGCATCTATATGTGACCCTGTGGGTTCAACATTACATTGGAAGTTATGTTCATAATTTCACAACCAAACAATGGTAACAACATATCATTGCTACCCAACTAATTTGGATAAGTTGTGAATAACTTGAACCTACAAAGTCACCAATTTGACCATGACCACATAATCTTTTTATCACAAGTATCTAGATTGAAACAGAGACACAAAGGCTTCACATTCCATCCATGTTCCTAGATTTGGATACGACAATTGAGATTGTGTGAGATCAATATCACATATCGAGTCATATGAGTATGGCCATGTGTTCATAGTCTTATCTATCAAGTGGCCATGATATCGCTCCAATTGAGGGATAGATTTCATCTACATCACTCATAGTAATACACAAGTTTCATAATAAACTCAATCACCACTTATATGGAAACCTTTATCTAGAGTCCTTCTCAGGTAGTGTTAAAGCACATTGAACATATTGTGACTAGTAAAGTGACTTCAAGTCTAAGGGTTACACTCACCATTTTCGTGTTGACATAGGACTTTAATTTGCCATGACATGCTTCCATTTGTCAATCATAATGCAGATCTTTCCAATACAACTTGTTCTCTTATAACTACCCATGTGTGTGGGTTAATATCTAATTTCATGACTAAAGAGACATAGTCATCACTTAGCATATACACTAGTCTTATGTGTATTGTTTTCCTATAAGATCCATAATAATAACTGGATAGAGACATAACAAGAATGTATACTCTTATGTATACATATGATCTCATTTTTAGGTCATCAACCAAATCCATATGTAATTGATCAAAAACATTCATAAAACATGATTATATTTATCCATTATCTCAATAAAAAACAAACACAATACTGCCTCATTAATAATCAAATCATATAAATGTATAACAATTACAATAATCACATAATGGCTCAGAAAGCATGCAAACAACACTCTTGTGATTGTTATATCATAAAGGATCTGGGTAAACATCTCACTTTAGTTAGAGGACACTGCTCAGGGGGACTGTAACTACTAACTTCATCAAGTCCACTAATATATTTCTCAAATAGGTTCACCAAAATTACAAGTCATCTATGACATAAAAGGTTTGATTATCCACAACATGGAATTCTAATAAATCTTAAAGAAGATGGAGCAATACAAGTCACTCCACGTAGATAAGAGATGGATGCCATGCGTACTAATTGTGAACAAAGTAAAGTAGCAATTGCCATTTGTTACATCTCATGAGATGAGTAGTTCTCATTTTTTTGTTGTTCATTGCGATATATGGGTAAATATCTAGTTACATCTACACACGGAAATGTTATACTATTGTGTTTTTATACACGACTTTAGTAAAGATGTTTCATGTCAAGAAAAACAACCAATTTATTTTCTCATTTTGTTGAGTTTCATAAACTAATTCAAAAACATTTTTTTACATCTATTAAAGTTTTATGTGTAGATAGTGGTGGTGGGTTTGTAAGTAATCAAATGAAAAAGTTATCAAAAAGATCAAGTGATTGTTCATTAGTAAATTTGTCCACATAAGCCTAGATAGAATGGTTCCTCTAAAAAAACATAGACATATAGTTGAGCTCAGTCTATCTATGATGTTTGATTCTTGTACACCCAATAGGGTTCGGGTTGAGAGCTTCCTAACTGCTACTTTCCTTATTAATCTTTTACCCAATAAAATTCTCAATATTAAATTTCCTTTTGAAGTTTTATTATAAAAGAAAACCAATTATGGCTCATTTAGAGTATGCTTGGTTCACTTTGCTTTCCTTATATTGATTATGTCAACACTAACAAGACCAATGGTAATTGCTTTGTATTTTCCTTGGGTACAACAATCAACATAAGGGATATCATTTCCTCCACATTCCTTCTCAATGAATTTATATTTTTAAACATGTAAATTTTGATGAACTTCTATTTCCCTTTCAAAAGATATCATGACTTATTCATACTACTATTCCTATTGGAAATTTTATACATTCAAAGAATTCAAAAATTAGGATGATAGTCTCATCTCCTCATCTCAAAATATTGCAAATTTGCTTCATGATCAAATAGAAGAAGAGTTATTGTCTGACACTACATCTCCTTTACAATGTAGATTGGTGAAAAATCTTCATACAAATTCTTATTTGCAAGATAAACCTTATTTGAAGTTCATCAACAACACTAATCCAAGCTCATATAATAGTTCACTCTCAACAGACACTGACTCATCTATTAATGAGCTGACAATCGTAGACACACACTGAAAAATGTTGTGAATGTCTCTTATGCTAAACAAAATTTAATTTACAACACGATCCTCCTTTTTATCCAATGTTAGTAGAAGTAATATAGGAGTTTGCAAGCCTAATTAAGAGTATTTTTTATTAATTACTTCTTCCCTACCACACTACAAAATGTTAAAGACGAAATCAAACATGAAGGTTGGTTATTGCCATGAATCATGAACTAAAGGATTTATAAGAAAAACACATATACAATCTTGTTCCAAAGATGATTCAAAGAGGCATTCTAAGTTGTAAATGGTATTTGAAAACTAAATTACACTCTAGTGGTTCATTGGAATGAGTTAATGCCATATTGGTTGCAAAATACTTCTATCAAGAGCAAGGCATTGATCATTTGAAAGTTTTCTCTCTGTTGTCAAATTCCTTACTATACAGATTGACATTAGTCTTCCTATTGAGAATTGGTCCATTAGGCAGCTGGATATTTGTAATGACTTCTTAAAAGACAACCTTACTTAAGAAATCTATATACATCATCCTCCTAGCTTTCATGATCCCTCTCAGCATACACACATATACAAACAACAGAAGGCTTTGTCTTATTTAGAATAGGCTCGTCAGGGTTGGTATAAAAATGAATAAATTTCCCTTCAGTTAGGGGTTTGTTATTCATTCATTTGATTCCTCAATGTTAATTTTTTATGAGTCCGTTGACATTCTTATAATTTCGTTATAATGGATGATAGCATTCTTACAATTAGTTGAAATACTCATGTAATAAGTATTGTCATAGCTCTTCAAGATTATAATTCTATATGGGATATGGGATTAGAAAGTTATTTTTTTAGTACTCAAACACATTGTAATACTAATTCCTTGCTTCTTAATCGATCCAAATATGCTATTGACTTTCTTCAACATGCTGAAATGTTAGATCTAAGTCTATTTCAATAGATTTACCAATGTGTTATTAGGTTCATCTTAAGCATGCTACAATTACAGAACTAGAAAATCCTACTAAATAACATTATTTGATGGGTATTATTTAGTATCCCTACATCAGTCAACCTGATCTTACACATGTTGTAAATACAATTTATCAATTCACTATGATATGTCTTTTGTCAAAAGGATTCTTAAGTATGTGTAGGGTACAATTCAACTTGGATTGAAATTTAGGGTGAGCACATCACATAATGTCTCTAGCTATTGTGATGCAGATTGGGTTGGATGTACTATCACATGAAGATCTAAAACTAGATATTATGTGTTTCTTTGATATAGCTTAATCTCCTAGTCATCAAAGAAACAATCTATGAAATCTAGAACCAACACTAAGGTGGAGCATATACACTACAAAAAGTAGAACTTTTATTGTTGGAGGTTTCAGAGAGGTATAAGTCTGTGAAAATAATCACTAATTGTGAAGGATTGCATGTCATCAATAATATCTTTGATGAAGAATCCCTTATAATAAGAAAAGTATATGACAATCTGTGACAACTGCTATCAAACTGACAGTTTGATCGCACAAAAGTATATCGAATTAATCATTAACCGCGGATTACCAAAAAAAACTAAAAATTAAAACCTTTTTTCCAAGAGATCCACTACCAGGAAACTCTTTTCAGAAAGAACCAAACCACATATATTTACATCATGGTTTACATGTACATGAAATGTTCCATTATCTTGCAAATATTTGAGATAATAGTTGATTTATCAAAACTTACAAAAAATCAACATCATGCATCGAGGTGTACTAGCCAAAATCTCAGATCGATTATAAAACTATTTTTGCACTATCTCCCAAAGGACTTGAGAGTAAAAGGATACAAATGACTTGTTATGTATAGGACACATATCAACACACTGTTGTGTACGTCCACCTAAAAAGTTGTGGAATCCATGGGGTGAGACAACTTGTCCCAACGAGAGATTTAACTCTCCTCTAATAGTATTATTATCACAATTAAACTTTTATGAACAAGAGCAGAAGAAACCTATATTTATCTAAATAGTATAACTGTTGATTATGTGCAGAGAAGAGAATGTTGGTATGTATGCCCTGAGAGCCAATCATGGGATGATTGGTGGGATACATCAATATTGATTTGAGAAACATCAAAGGCAAGCTTCCAATTCTTTTTGGTTCAGCCATATGAGATAATGATAAAATAGATTGAATGTCTAGAGAATGACAGTACTCAATGACGTATGCTTTCAGGTTCAGGACCTGAACGATGAGATCATACAGATGCTAAGAGTTTGTACATTCTTATTATGTCCCTAGTCAGATGTCATTGTGGAAGGTAGATAGACAGCAATGACAGACAAGACTAGACTATGGTGTTGGTTGATGACAGAATCTCATTAGTCATGATATGGAGATATAAAACCAAACACATAGGTACTTGTTAGAGAACAAGTGTACCAGCAGACCCACTGTGAGTTTGACACATGGAACCATGACATGGTAGGCACAGTCACTTCTCACAATGATGGTGGTGAATTTGATTCTTTGACCTAAAATCACTACACTCAACACATGTCATTGGGTACACTTTGACATCATCAAACACAATCCTGAAACATGGGTTGTTATAAAGGTGATGATTGGGTGGCTTTGACACATGGGGCTTTTGAGGGGTGAGTCATAGATATGGGATTTGACCCTCCTAAGGGAGTTTGATATCCATGGCCACTTGATGAGTAGGATTGAGATAGGCGTGCACACATGTGTGAATCAGTATGTGATATTGATGTCATACTTATCTCCTCCAATCTACTCTGAGATCAAGAAAGTGAATGACTGTTGACAGGATGACTATTCCATGCATTGAGTTCATTTGGGATATCAGTGACAAAGGAATTATACATTCATTGTAACACCATTCACGGATTGTAGGATTGAAAGTTGTTCTCCAACTTTCTATTTCACTTGGGTAGCACTGATGTGCGACTAGGCACCACTCTTTGCTTGTGAAGTCATAAGTGTTATGAACTTTCACTGCCAACGTGAAATGGACATGTAGGGTCACACACATAGGATTTAACATAGAAGAGGAGTTTATCCACAAATTATGTTTAGATTGATTACTAAAGGAGTTTAGTAGTTCAATTAAACACTCAATCAATTGATAGCTCAGTATCATAGTGTTCAAGGTGTTGGACCGATTGATTAGAGTATCAGATTGATTAAAACTGCAATTGAATGAGTTTGCATAGTTTGCTGCCCCAACCGATCGGCTCATGGGATGAACCGATCAGCTCAGGTTGGTGAACCGATTGGCTCAACTAGTGAGACGATCAGCTCATGTATCAATAAGATGATCGGCTCAATTGTTGAACCGGTCGATTTATGTGACCAAAAAAGATAATTTGGAAAGTCAGAAGACTATTTTTGCAAATACAATTTGTTTCACTTGCACAAATTTGATTTGGACAAGGATTAATATTTGATTAATCAGAAACAAATATGAAAGTCAATTTGAGTTGGACTAGGACCACAAACTGATCGGCTCAGAAGTGAATCAATCGGCTCATGTGTCCCAACCGATCGGTTCAGGTGTGAACAGATTGGCTCAGGCTCCCAACCGATCGGTTCATGTGGCGCAGTTGGTTGTTTTGTGGAAAATCTCAAACCCTTCTACTCCTGCGTTAATCCCGCATTTCCTAGGATAGAGAACCCTATCATGTGACCCTCCTATATATATAGGCGTATTGGGGGCTTCTCAGACACAACAACCCAGAAGACCAGTTGCTTTGCAAAGTTGTCGTTCTCTCTGGTTGTGGTAACCGAGAGAGCCCGAGCAAGTGCTACCCGATAAGGAAGGCACAACAAGGGAAAGACAACTGCAGAAAAGCAACTGGTTGTAGGAGAGTGTGTTGGTGACTAGTACGCCGATAGGAGGGTGTGACTCCTTCCGATTCCTTATGGGACAAGGAGATCGAAGTTCCAAGTGGTCCGTGTGGACTACTTTAGAGGTGGGAGACTTATGCCGCATGGAGGACAGTTGTCAATCCTGACAGTCCCAGTGAGACCAGGAGCTGCACAGACACCGTCCAATATAGGAGGTGAAGACTGCACAAGCCGTGAGGTAACGTCACCAAGAAAGCCTCGAGACAAGGTATGCCTCTACAAACCTTCTTTCTTATTGTATAGATGTTGACGCGATTCCTTTATTCTAGATTTGGGAGAAGAAATTTTTGTTTTCGCTACCTTCTCTGTCTCCCCTAAAACCCAACAGTGCTATCAGAGCCACGTCAACTGCTCTATACTTTAGGATTATCGATGTGATCGATTTTGGTTTGTCGCCTTTATTTATTGCATACGATGCGAATAAAATTGGCTTTATGCATGTTCAATCCTAAATCCACAAATCCCAATATAGATATAAGATATGCAATATGAATGCACTCGATACGTGTCACCCTTAAACGAGTTTTGTGGTGGATGTATAGCGTGGTTATGGCCAATAAACCATGTGTGTGTGCTTGGTTGTATGTGGTTGCTTGCATCTCGGTCTGCGCACCGATTCCCTACCTCCTTATTCCTAATGTAACTCGAGATAACTTGAGATTTCTTTCCTACTCGGGGTTTCCCAATTCAAATGTAAATAGGATAGATCTTTTTATTTCATGTTATGTCAAAGAACGGAGGACAATCTGATGACGACTGAGACGATCGGATCAAGGAGTGAACCGATCAGTTGGCGATTAAGACAACCGTTTTGAGGAGTGAGACGATCAGGTGGCAGCCATGAGGAGATGCATGATGACCAGGTGAACCGATCGGTTGGAGGAGCCAACCGATCGGTTGGTGGCACCCAGACGACTGGCCAGGGCGAGAAGGTCATTCATGTGATGATTGATCAACTCATATGGCTATAACACTTCATCTCGGACAGGTTGCATGTGATGTAGACTTAGATGACCGTGATTCCTCTTGGCTCGAGGAATCACATTAGGATGGCCATAATCATCACTTTTTATCGTTTCGCATGTTTTTGGTGGTATATAGCATGTATATGATATGTACTATAGATTGTGGTGATTGGATATGTATATGTACCTATAAAAACCAAATCCCTCATTAAATATTAAAGTTTTAGATGCCTTCCAAATGTGACACACGTGAAAAGCTTGATCGACCAAGTGTGGGCACACACCCTAGCATTGTACACTGTCTATCTCGTGGAAGCATGAAGGATGGATATGTGGGTCTGCCCTCGTAGGCTGCATATTCATCATGTTGGCTTTGGGTCAGACTTAACAAGGTGACCTAGATAGGATCTAGCACCTTGAGGCATGGAGGTGATCATGGCAAGGAGTTGCATATGACATCTTTCAAGAGTTCCATATGATGCAATTGGCAAAAGTTGCCTACTTGGAAGATCTAAGTTGTGGGTGACAACCCTAGCTGGTCCATAACTCAGAGGATTTTAGGATCTTGACCCACTAGAAGATTGTACGCTACAATCTTCCAAATTGATGGTGAGGGCTATCAATTTTAACAAAAATAGTGGGAGTGATGATTAATTAAAGTCCTAATTATATCTTCAAACTTTCAAATCAATCAAAAAAGTCAAAATTGAGTTTTGGACTAAACTGCATATATTTCCTTTTGTAGTACAATTGACAACAAACAACAATCACTTTTCATTGTGATCGGTCCTTGAAAAGGACAAGGTGAATGGGACTAACTTCCATGACTGGTTTAGAACATTGAGAATTGTTCTCACTCAAGAGCAAAAGCTCTATGTCCAAGATACTCCAATTCCAAAGGAACCTGCTCCTACCGCACCAAAGGCAGAAAGGGATGCTTATAAGAAGCATTCGGATGATGCCATTGATGCTATGTGCTTGATGTGGTGCTCGATGAACCACAAGTTGCAGAGACAACATGAGAACATGGGTGTCATTGAGATGATTTAGCATCTCAAGAACATGTATGAAGATCAAGCACGGAAAGAGAGATATGATGTCTCTAGGATGATGTTCAAGTGTGTCATGACAGAAGGAGATCCAGTTGGTCCTCACATGCTCAAGATGATTGGGTATGTGGGGAACCTGACAAGACTGGGATTTCCCCTGAGCCAAGAGTTGGCTACTGACGTGATACTACAATCGTTGCCAGAATCCTACAGTTAGTTTTTGATGAACTACAACATGAACAACTTTGACAAGTCGTTGACAGAGTTGTTAGGCATGTTGAGGACAGCCGAGGCACAGATGAAGAAGGACAAGACGAAGTTTGTGATGATGATCAATAGTAAGAAAGACAAGTCCAAGCGCAAGGGCAAGGGCAAGGCTAAGAAAGGTTCTGATGCTAGCCAGCGGCCCAAGTCGTCTTCAACTCACAAGGCCAAGGGAGGCATGACCAAGAGAGGCAATTGCCACCATTGTCAAAAGCTAGGACATTGGAAAAGGAATTGTCCTCTCTATCTGGAAGAACTAAAGAAGAAGGAGGCGACAGATGTCTCCACCTGAAGGTGTCATGAAATAAACTTGTAACATTTTTTAGGTATATGATACCAAGATATAAATGTAAAGCACTCAATAAATGGGCAAGTGTTGCTTCCATAGATAGGAGTACTTTAGTTTATTTTCAGCCTTGAAGGCATGTAATAGAGTTATGAACTGCTATTTCATATTTGCCAATGGATAGAAACACTTAAATTTTTGCATATTGTATGACAATGATTGCAATTAATAAAGTTGATGTTTCAATTTCAAAGATATGATCTTTATTGCAATGCCTTGTTTATCTTGTGGTACTTGGTATGCATAAGATAAAATGATACCTAAAAGTTATTGATAACTCAAACAATCAAATTAGCATAAATCATGAGAAATTCATTTCCAGTTTCCATATGACGGATAATCTAGACTCTTTTGGTTAGAGAACAAGTAAGAGACATGAATCTCTTGAACATGATAAATCGATCTTAACTAATGGTAGCGGGAGAATGATTATCCTATTAGGTATAATAAATGTGATGGATTTACATACCTATTGGAGAAAATGCTAATACTTCAAATGGTGTTTAGAGAAATACCAATATGAATATCTTGAAGTGTTCAAGAATATCATAAATGAAGTATGCATTTGGTAAAGTGTTAATTCTTGATGAGATCAATGAATGAAATACTTGGACCAGATGTTTGAGATCCTTATGAGTGATTATGATAATGTATCATAGTGAGCTCGTGATTAAGGCATGGTGATGTCTAAATCAAAAGGAGTCATACTCTAAGGAGTTAGAGGACGGTTATGAAATAACTAATTTCTTCTTAAATAAAGAATACCCTACACTAATAAAGGACATTAAGAATCACAAAGGGTTGTGAGTTCTTATATCCTTGACAGATACACCTCAATTATCTATGTGATGAGTTGGTCATGAGATGAATCAACTATCTAGATGAATATGAGGAACCAGATTTTGAGTTATGGTTTATGA
This sequence comes from Alisma plantago-aquatica, assembly GCA_963693085.1. Lineage (NCBI taxonomy): Eukaryota > Viridiplantae > Streptophyta > Magnoliopsida > Alismatales > Alismataceae > Alisma > Alisma plantago-aquatica. The sequence continues at coordinate 638,702,955 of OY856413.1, read as the reverse complement.
CCACTACATCCTAAATGACTTTGATGTGAACCATAAGGTATGACCTTGATGGTAGCACCCATTGGAATGAAATCCATAAGTGCAAATAAGTCTTAAGTGTTAAGACACATGGATGACATTTTGAGAAGGATGATGCTTGTTGCAACTTAATGACTAAGCGAATTGGCATATGTATACTAAAACCACATTCCTATAAGGAATAAAACAAGGATGTGTACGTGACACAAGCTATAAGGTTTATGAATCAATTAATGCAAATAAAGTCTATAAGTTACAATGGACTAATCAATGTGATTTATTGAGTATGAGCAACTCAGAGCTGGAATCATTACTTTGATAATATAGTCAAAGGGTTTGACTGATATGACAAAGATAAAGAGAGATCTGTAATTTAGTGGGAGCGTATTCACATTCCACATGTTGATGTGAAATGGAAATGTTCTAGAATGGAAATCCAAAGTGGAAATTATCTTTAGGGAAGATAGAGACGTTTCCTATGTGATAGGAATAGAGATCTATAAAGATAGTTCTCGAAAACCTCTTGACCTGAAAAGAGAAAGCATACATTGGCAATCTATACTGAAGGGTTCAGTGTGCACAGATGCAGTGGGTGAAAACTTGTCCATGTTACATGGAGTTAGTATACCAAGGCCAAGTTTCCAATTCTTATGAAGAATGGGAACACTAAGAATAGATATGGATCTATCATGTATGTAATTATCCCATCATATTGCATGTATGGACATGGTAAGAGCAAAACACATTCATCATCTTGTATGTAGGACATGACAATATGATGTGCTCATCCTGATAACTCGTATGTGGGACATGACAATTGGATGTCTGTCTATTTCCAATACGGGTTACTGGAATACCATAAGAACTTGATAAGTACTTGAGAAGTACTAGTTCTATGGAAAGAAGGAAGGATTCACTGTAAAGAGTTACACTGATGCAAACTTCCAAAAAGGACAGAAAATTAATCACAAAATATATATGAGATATATACAAGTGAATGTTTGTTAATAAATGGAAACGTTCGAATAAAGTTGTTTTAAAAGGAAATGTCGAGTATCCATGTGTTAGAGAACATTAGTGGATACTATACGGATCTCAAAGTTCATGAGATGAACTTATAGATATTCCGGTCATTGATGACAAGTTAGGAGCACTTGGTCATGCAATGTGGCTAAAGGTTAGCAAAGGAATACTAGATCATATATTACGGCAACTCCATCTTATACGTGTGACGTACTACGAAGAGATGAGAGACATGCAGTTAATACTGACTTTGGCAAGGTGTTGTCATAACTCACTATTTTAGCATTAAAGCACAATAACATGTGGGACATGTTTGAAGATCACTAAGAATATGATTCAAGCGTGATTGGCTCACAGTGCAAGTGAGAGTCTGTTGGTATGTATTCCCTGAGAGCCAATCATGGGATGATTGATGGGATACATTAAGATTGATTTGATAAACATCAAAGGCAAGCTTCCAATTCTTTCTGGTTCAAGCATTTAAGATAATGATAGAATAGATTGAATGTCTAGAGAATGACAGTACTCAATGGCGTATGCTTTCAAGTTTAGGACCTAAACGATGAGATCATACGGATGCTAACAGTTTGTACATTCTTATTATGTCCCTAATTGAATGTCATTGTGGAAGGTAGATAGACAACAATGACACACAAGACTAGATTAAGGTGTTGGTTGATGACAGAATCTCATTAGTCATGATATAGAGATATCAAACCAAACACATAGGTACTTGTTAGAGAACAAGTGTACTGGATAGACCCACCGTGAGTTTGACACATGTAACCATGACATGGTAGTCACAGTCAATTCTCACAGTGATGGTGGTGAATGTGATTCTTTGACCTGAAATCACTACACTCAACACATGTTGTTGGGTACACTTTGACATCATCAAACGCAATCCTCAACCATGGGTTGTTATAAAGGTGATGATTGGGTGGCTTTGACACATCGGGCTTTTGAGGGGTGAGTGATAGATATGGGATTTGTCCCTCCTGAAGGAGTTTGATATCCATGGCCACTTGATGAGTATGATTGAGATAGGCGTGCATGCATGTGTGAATTAGTATGTGATATTAGTGTCATACATATCTCCTCCAATCTACTTTGAGATCAAGAAAGTGAATGAACGTTGACAGGATGATTGTTCCATGCCCTGAGTTCATTCGGGATACCAGTGACAAAGGAATTATACATTCACTGTAACACCATTCACAGATTGTAGGATTGAAAGTTGTTCTCTAACTTTCTATTTCACTTGGGTAGCACTGATGTGTGACTAGGCACTTCTCTTTGCTTGTGAAGTCATAAGTGCTATGAACTTTCACTACCAATGTGAAATGGACTTGCAGGGTCACACACATAGGATTTAACCTGGAAGAGGAGTTTATCCACAAACAATGTTTAGATTGATTACTAAAGGTGTAACATCCCTGACCTGGGTTATGTCTTAACCCTAGTTGTTTTTCTTAATAAAGTTAATTATATGCTTGCTCTTAATTCTTGAAAAGTAATTAAGGTTCAGGAGGAACTTATGTTTCAATTTTAGTCTTTTTCAAATGGTGTTGAAATATTGTTTTGCTTGTTTTGGACTAAAGTGAAAATAACCCAAGTTGAGGGGTTTATTTGCAAATTGTGCATGATAATATGTTCCTTATGTGTTGAAGCATCATGAGAGTGAAGATGATACAGAGGTATGGTGTGTGATAACCTGAATACCAAGAAAGAGTTGATTAAGCAATGTTTGTGCATGAAAACCTAGTTTGGTGTAATGTGCAATTTACCCAAAACCCAGGGTTCAATATGAAAATTACCACTTCAATAAGGTCCCTAATGTTTCTTGGCACCATATAGAGCAAAGAAAATGAGAAGGGAGCCTCATTTGAATCACTTTGGAGGAGAGAGAATCTTGATATTAAAATAATCAAGATTTAAGCATAATTGAAACATTAGTTCAAATTAATGCAAAAATAAATAAAATAATTGAAGGGACTTCAACCAAAATTAAATTGTTGGATTCATATGTGTGTGGACGTACTTGATCTTTGCAAGGGCTGTGAAAATATCCTAAGGAGGTGAAAATTCCACTCACCTTATTATAAGAAAAAGAATTTCCACTGAAATATGGATATTACTTTTATAAGGGTTAAGGTGCTTAATTTATTTTCCCTTCATTCATGGATAGTAGAAGGGATCTTGGTTGGGATAGAGTTGCCTTTGCATGCAAGAAACCAAGGGGAAAGTTGTGGCAACAATTTTGAAATTAAATGATTTTTATAAAACATTTTCTCTCTCATTGATTTTCCTATAAAAGAGCTTTTACCACTCAAACCAAGGATCTTTTTCGGATCCCTTTCTTCTCCTTGATTGCAAAAACGAGTAAGGGATTTAGGAACAGCAGGAAGAACGCCCCCAACCTGTTGGTAAGTCCTTGACCTTCGTTCTTCTTGATTTCATGGTGAAAATCATAAAACAATGCATAATTCCTTCATTTCTTCACTCCATCTTCAACCCTAGCCGATCCTTTCACTCCAAAAGCTTGAGAACGGACCTTGGGATGTTGCTAGAGCTTCATCCATCATTGAAGCCATGGATCTTGAAGCTTTGAATCTCAATTGAAGGTGGGTTATATAACTTGAACCCTTAATCCTTGTTATTGAACTTAATTTCTCAATCCAATTGATTCAATTGTTATTCTTGCAATAGCTTTGTTTGATTGATGGGGTTTCCATGGAAATGGCAGTAGTTTTCATGAGTCTAAAGTTTGAAGATTATAACCTATTCACAATCACACACCTCAACCAAGAACAATGGCAAACGGTCTTGGACCTTTGGTCCAAATAGTTTCACCAAACCATTTGGAGACCAAACGGTTTGCAAACCGTTTGGTGACATGGACTCCAAACCGCATGAGGGGGTTGACCATTTGAGGTCTGAACCTAAGTAAGCATTGGATGATTATCCAATGGATCCAATTGATTGATTCAATGTGTGTACAATCCTTCAATTGGAAACCCTAATCAAGTTGATTGAAGAATCCTTGATTGGTCCTAACGATTTCAAGACAAATTGGGTCAAACGGTCTTGAGACCGTTTGATCCCAAAGGGTCTTGAAACTGTTTGGGACCAAACGGTTTCAAAACCATTTGGAGGGTTAGTGGTTGATCCTTGACAGTTGGATAAATATCTAATTGTGTTGATTGATGAATCCTTCAATTGCATAATCAATAGTCAATTCAATGGTGCAATTGTATTTGATTGGATTGATGAATGACCTAAAGAGTTCTTGTGGTTTGGGACCGATTTGGCCCAAAAATTCTTGAGACCGTTTGAGACCAAACGGTCTTGAAATTGTTTGCAGGCAAATGATTTCAAAACCATTTGGGGTCAAATGGTTTCAAAACCGTTTGGTGATGAAGCTTCAAAACAGAATGGAGTTAATTTGTGATTCAGACGTTTGGAAATTGAATGTAATGATTGTTCCAAAATTCCAATGATTGTTAGCAATAGTAATCAGTGAAGGTACAAAGGTTGAAACCCTAATAGTACCTAAGTGTTTAGTTCCAATTAAGGGATGAACGCTAATTGCTTATAAGAACAATGACTTGGTACACTATGTCAATCATAGTTGTATGTACTTGATTGAAGGATTGACATGACCTAATCAAGTTGAGAGGATGAAAGGATGGAATCCATACATGAGTAGGAATCATGTGGTGATTAAGGGTATGATCCTTAAGAAAAGAGATCATGAAACCCTGATCATGAGCATAAACCCTAATTGACAAGGTTGTTGAACTCTAATCCTAATTCAGGGCAATTCTAATTGAAACCCTAATCTAGGGTAAGGATGTAACCCTAATCCAGGGTGATGATATGTGTGAACCTAATTAGAGATAATTGAACAGTAAACCCTAATTATGGGAATGGAGAGTGAAACTTTAATTGGGATGAGTATCTCTAATTGATATGACATGTAAAACCCTAATTGGGGGTGATTCCATGAAAAACCCTAATTGAGGGTGATGCTTTGAGGATCCCTAATTGGGATGATTAGTGAACTCTAAAATATTGACAATTTGATGTGAAAGCCTAATGAAGTATGACACTAAGTGAAATCCCAAAGCCCTAATAAAGGGTAAAGGTATGTGAAATTCTAAATGGGGTTATAATACATAAAGCCCCAATCTTGTGCAATATGATGACAAACCAGAAACCTGATAATTAAGTAGTGGGTGAAACCTTATAAAGGTAAAATATATTAAATGATTGAGTAAAGGCAACCTTATTAAAGGCAATGCCTTAACCTGAAATGAGTCTATACCATTAAAGGTAGTTGGACCATTCTTGTGTGTGACCTATGCACTTCATGATGAGAGTGATAGGTTAATGGATGAAAGTATTAAGATGGGAGATACCTTAAATACAAGATAAGCTGATAACTCAAGAAAGTTAGAGGTGATGAGGAAAGTGATATACCTTGATGCATTTTAGATCCAATCTATTTGGGTAAGAAACATATGAAGTGTGTTATGCAACTATTACAATGAAATGTAATGAGTTTGATGCACTTTGATAAGTATTGACCAACATACCTTGAGAATGGGGTAAAGCCAAATTAATGAGTATGATGTAATCATACCATGATGAGGATGAGAAATGAACTCATACCTTGTATTGATGATCATTAATGCTATATGATGAGAGTAATATTCTTGAGTAATTACTTATGATATCTTTGAATGCCCCAGAGGTATGGAATAATGAATTAAGGGTTAGATAAATAATATAATCATGAAACTCTAATTAATGAGAAATGGGAAACACTAACCCTAATTTTGGTCATAGGGAATGAAAAGCCCTATTTGATAGTAAACCCTAATCTTGGTAAAGGAATGGTGGTGTTACTATTGTATCACATGAAGTGATAAATGATTTGTATGACTATTATCATGACTAAAAATACATGTAGATATTATGAGATGATGAAAATAGCCAGTTTTGAGCTATGACATTTATATAACAAATGGTTGATTGGCCTTATGTTCCTAAATGTTGTTGTTGCTTAGTAAAAGTAACAAATGTGCATAGACCCTATGAGTCATATGAATAAGTTGTTGCCTGAAAAGAGGTGACAAGACACTTTATGGGACTTGTGAGCCATAAGAAATGTTGTTGCCTAGTGAGAGGTAACAAGATGTTTTAATGGGCTTGAGAATCACATGAGCAAGTTGATACCTAGTGAGAGGTATCGTGATAATTATGAAAGTCTCTTGTAAGATATGATAATGTTCAAAATGAACCAATGAATGCACAAGATTGGCATAGTTCAATACCTAGAATAATGCCACAGTATTGACATAGATCAATACCTGGAATGTATGCATCGGTTTGTTTAAATGCCAATACCTGGAATAATAACACAGGTTTAGTTAAATCCCAATACCTGGAATAATAACACATGATTGGTTAAATTCCAATACTTGGAATAATAACACAAGATTGGTTAAATCCCAATACCTGGAATAATAACACAAGATTGGATAAATCTCAATACCTAGAATAATGTCACAGGATTGGTAACAACCCAATACCTGGAATAACTACACAGGATTTGTAGCAACCCAATACCTAGAATGGTTACACAGGATTGACATAGTTCATTACCTAGAATGGTTACATAGGATTGACATAGTTCAATACTTGTAATAGTTGCACATGATTGACATAGTTCAATACCTAGAATGGTTACACAGGATTGACATAGTTCGATACCTGGAATAACTGCACAAGATTGGTAGCAACCCAATACCTAGAATGGTTATACAGGATTGACATAGTTCAATACCTGGAATGGTTACACAGGATTGACATAGTTCGATACCTGGAATAGTTGCACATGATTGACATAGTTCAATACCTGGAATGGTTACATAGGATTGACATAGTTCGATACCTGGAATAGTTGCACATGATTGACATAGTTCAATACCTGGAATAGTTGCACATGTTTGACATAGTTCAATACCTGGAATGGTTACACAGGATTGACATAGTTCGATACCTGGAATAGTTGCACAGGATTGACATAGTTCAATACCTTGAATGGTTACATAGGATTGGCATAGTTCTATACTTGTAATTATAACACAGGATTGGTACAAAGGTGATTCCTGCAATGATGTTACAGGATTAGAATTAACCCAATACCTGTAATGATGTTACAGGATTGGTATTAACCCAATACTTGTAATGATGTTATAGGATTGGTATTAACCCAATACTTGTAATGATGTTACATGATTGGTATTAACCCAATACCTATAATGATGTTGCAAGATTGGTATTAGCCCAATACTTGTGGTGATGATACCAGATTGGTAATAACCCAAAGCCTGTATTGATGATATATGAGTACATGGTGGATATAATTCCTTAGTTGTTAGCAGATTGGCTAAGGACAATAGATTGAAAGAAGAATGTTTCATGGGTGACATGTCAAGGTAATGAGTGTCACAAGAGAAGTTTGACATGATGGTATAAAATAATGAATAAATGATATACATGTTTTTTTTCTATTCCTTAAGAGAATAGATGATCTATTTCTCTATCATAAATAGTTGCAATGCTTTTAAAAGTTGAAAGTGCTTTAAACTACTTATCCTCTGCCCAATTTTATATCATTAAACTGCAATAATAATGTTTCTGGCAGAGAGTTATATCTCTTGATGGGGCAATTTTCAATTGTCTCACCCCGTGGGATCCAACATTTTTAGGTGGATGAGCACGGAGGAGTTTGAGAACATCTTGTAGAGGTAGAATTTCAGCAGCAGCAGTGACAGCTCAGGTTGAGTGTATTGTCTGCTGTGTCTTATAGATAGAAGTCCTATGTGTCGTCTCTCTACTCTCAGGTCCTCGGAGGTTATAGTTAATGCTTTTAATGAATCGTTGAGATTTTGGCTTAATGCCTTGAGGTTCTTATGATGTCTGTGATAAGTTTTTAACAAGGTAGTGGACTTTGTAACCCTCGAGAGGAGATGGTATAAGTTATGTACATATGAACCAGGATGTAAATGTAATACATTGGTTCTTATTAAAAGAGTTTTCCTGTGAATGGATCTCTTGATAAATGGTTTTAAAATTTAGTGATATTTCAATAATTCCACTGCTAATAATTCGCTTCCGCATTTAATTAATTAGTTAATCTTGTTTTGTGAGTTGGATGCCACAATTTAGTGGTATCAGAGCTCTAGGTTCGTTGAGTCTATAGAGACATAGGACTAAGGTAGTGGGTCTGTTCTAAGTGTACTCCAGTGTATCTTATAGTGCCTTCTTCTTATGTAGAAGAAGATATATAACTCCAAGATGTCTGGAGAACACGAGGAATATGTTGCTGAGAGCAATGATGCTGCACCAGTGGAAGGTGCAAGGGATCAGGCAAGGGAGGAACCAGTGCCTGTGAATCCCCATGTTGATGAGATCATGATGAGAAATCCATATTTTTTTACCCTATTTGGGCAATTCATGACTGCAACAACGCATATAATAGATCGAATGCCGGTATCACCATCCAGGGCACTAGTTCCCAATGAGGGATATGGGTTTGGTAAGACCTTTGAGCGTCTACGTCATGTAGGAGCCATAGAATATGTTGGAACATCTGACCCAGTAGATGCCGATCTCTAGCTCACCGAGTTAGAAAAGGCTTTTAAGATCCTTAGTATTCCAGATGCCGAAAAAGTTAAACATGTTGTGTACCTTTTGAAAGGTAGTGCTGGACATTGGTGGGCTATAGAAGAAATAAAAAGGAATGATGAAGAGGTTGTATGGGAGGAATTTTGTCGAGAATTCATCAATAAGTATCTTCCAAAAACTTATTTAGATGAAAATATCTCACAGTTTGAAAAGATACGATAGGGAGCCATGTCAATAAGTGAATATGAGGTTAAGTTCATGGAACTTTTACAATTTTGTCCTCAGATGGCTGCTACTGAGGAGGAAAAGATTCGACGTTTTGAGAAAGGATTGAATGCTTAGATGTCCATTCCGGCATCTGCCCTAGAAAGTAGGGAGAGGTTTGCCACAATTGTGGAGTCTATACAGAGGATAGAAAGGTCTACAATAAAGAAACATGAGACAAACCTTAAAAGGAAGACTACACATTCACGGGAACAGTGGAGTAGTGGCAACAAACAACCAAAATCTTCACCAGTCCAACCACAATATAGTGCACCTATGTGGGGGTCATCAAGTTGGGGTCGAGCTTGTCATAAATGTGGACAACTAGGACATTTTAGACAACAATGTCCAAGGAGAAATAGTGAGGTGACCCAACAGTCAAGGCATAATATGCAAAACCCACAAGGACCTCAGTCCAGTGGAGCAGATGGTGGAGGATGAAGACAAATGTCACAGTTTGGTCCATCTACTTCTGGAATTAGAGGACAAAGGCAATAATAAATAACAACTATGTCCATGTTTTGGGTCAGATAAGATGCTAGTTATCTTGTAAAAGGTGGACTTGTCGAGATAGAACTTTCTATTTTGAGTTACCTTCTATTTCCTACTATAAGAAAAGTAGTTGTTGTTTAGTTCATTTGTATAATCCTTTAAGGATATGAGGATGAGGTAAAAAGAATGAAAACTTATGTTCAGTTTAATATTCTCCTATATGTTTGAAGATTTCTCTTTACATGCAGACAGAGAAAAGATGTAGAAGAAACATTCAGAGAAAATCTGAGATACTAAGTAGTGAAAATTTAAAGAGATGTTAAGAATATGGAACATAATATAAAACAAATACATACTACCTAACTTCAGTTCTTGAATACCCTGTCCAGGTATTCATTTATTGAAGGCAAGGTAAGTATGAGATATCGAGATTGTTATCTTTTTTATTACTCTGATCAAGTAGTCATTCTGAAACAATCTCAAGAGTTTAAAGAAGAAGGAGATGTGGCATGGATATTTCTACCACATTCTAATTGATATATGAAGGAATTTGATTTACTCATAAATCAACTTATAAACAAAAATGAAGATGTGATGTGGAGACTTGATGATATAACTCATGAATAATATCTGTCTCCTTTTATCTAGGATTTCAAGGACGAAATCCTTGTTAGGGGTTTATGATTTTTAACATCCCTGACCTGGGTTATGTCTTAACCCTAGTTGTTTTGCTTAATAAAGTTAATTATATGCATACTCTTAATTCTTGAAAAGTAATTAAGGTTCAGGAGGAACTTATGTTTCAATTTTAGTCCTTTTCAAATAGTGTTGAAACATTGTTTTGCTTGTTTTGGACTAAAGTGCAGATTACCCAAGTTGAGGGGTTTATTTGCTAATTGTGCATGATAATATGTTCCTCATGTGTTGAAGAATCATGAGAGTGAAGATGATGCAGAGGTATGTCTTGTGATAACCTGAATACAAAGAAAGAGCTGATTAAGCAATGTTTGTGCATGAAAACCTAGTTTGGTGTAATGTGCAATTTACCCAAAACCTAGGGTTCAATATGCAAATTACCACTTCAATAAGGTCCCTAATATTTATTGGCACCATGTAGAGCAAATAAAATGAGAAGGGCGCCTCATTTGAATCACTTTGGAGGAGAGAGAATCTTGATATTAAAATAATCAAGATTTAAGCATAATCGGAACATTATTCAAATTAATGCAAAAATAAATAAAATAATTGAAGGTCCTTCAACCAAAATTAAAATGGTTGGATTCAGATGTGTGTTGAAGTCCTTGAGCTTTGCAAGGGCCACGAAAATATCCTAATGAGGTGAAAATTCCACTCACCTTATTATAAGAAAAAGAATTTCCACTCAAATATGGATATTACTTTTATAAGGGTTATGGTGCTTAATTTCTTTTCCCTTAATTCATGGATAATGGAAGGGAGCTCGGTGGAGATAGAGTTGTCTTTGCATGCAAGAAACCAAGGGGAAGTGGTGGCAAAAATTTTGGTAAATGATTTTTATAAAACATTTTCTCTTTCATTGATTTTCTTATAAAAGAGCCTTTACCACTCAAACCAAGGATCTTTTTTGGATTCCTTTCTTCTCCTTTCTTGAAAAAAAGACTAAGGGAGGTAGGAACAGAAGGAAGGACTCCCCCAACCTGTTGGTAAGTCCTTGACCTTCGTTCTTCACGATTTCATGGTGAAAATCATAAAACAATGCATAATTCCTTCATTTTCTTCACTCCATCTTCAACCCTAGCCGATCCTTTCACTCCAAAAGCTTGAGAACAGACCTTGGGTGGTTGCTAGAGCTTCATCCACCATTGGATCCGTGGATCTTGAAGCTTTGAAGCTCAATTGAAGGCGGGTTATATAACTTGAACCCTTAATCTTTGTTATTGAACTTAATTTCTCAATTCAATTGATTCAATTGTTATTCTTGCAATAGCTTTGTTTGATTGATGGGGTTGCCATGGAAATGGTAGTATTTTTGGTGAGTCTATAGGTTGAAGATGATAACCTGTTCACAAGCACACACCACGACCAAGAACAATGGCAAACGGTCTTGGACCTTTGGTCCAAACGGTTTCACCAAACCGTTTGGTGACATGGACTCCAAACCGCATGAGGGGGTTGACCGTTTGGTTATGTTGACCATTTGAGGTTTTAACTTAAGTAGGTGTAGGATTACAATCCAATGGATCCAATTGATGGATTCAATGTGTGTACAATCCTTCAATTGGAAACCCTAATCAAGTTGATTGAAGAATCCTTGATTGGTCCTAACGATTTCAAAACAAATTGGGTCAAATGGTCTTGAGACCGTTTGAGCCCAAACGGTTTTAACTGTTTGGGACCAAACGATTTTAACTGTTTGGGACCAAACGGTTTCAAAACCATTTGGAGGGTTAGTGGTTGATCCTTGATAGTTGGATAATGATCTAATGGTGTTGATTGATGAATCCTTCAATTGCATAATCAATAGTCAATTCAATGGTGAAATTGTATTTGATTGGATTGATGAATGACCTAAAGAGTCCTTGCAGTTTGGGACTGATTTAGCCCAAATGATCTTGAGACCGTTTGAGACCAAATGGTCTTGAAACCGTTTGGGGGCAAATGGTTTCAAAACCGTTTGGGGTCAAACTGTTTCAAAACTGTTTGGTGTTAAACGATTTCAAAACTATTTGGTGATGAAACTTCAAAACCAAATGGAGTTCATTTGTGATTCAATCATTTGGAAATTGAAGGTAATGATTGTTCCAAAAGTCCAATGATTGTTAGCAATAGTAATCAATGAAGGTACAAAGGTTGAAACCCTAATAGTACCTAAGTGTTTAGTGCCAATTAAGGGATGAACCCTAATTTCATATAAGAACAATGACTTGTTACACTATGTAAATCATAGTTGTATGTACTTTATTGAGGGATTGAGATGACCTAATCAAGTTGAGAGGATGAAAGAATGGAATTCATACATGAGTAGGAATCATGTGGTGATTAAGGGTATGATCCTTAAGAAAAGAGATCATGAAACCCTGATCATGAGCATAAACCCTAATTGACAAGGTTGTTGAACTCTAATCCTAATTCAGGGCAATTCTAATTGAAACCCTAATCCAGGGTAAGGATGTAACCCTAATCTAAGGTGATCATATGTGTGAACCATATTAGAGATAATGGAACAATAAACCCTAATTATGGGAATGGAGAGTGAAACTCTAATTGGAATGAGTATCTCTAATTGATATGACATGTGAAACCCTAATTGGGGGTGATTCCATGAAAAACCCTAATTGAGGGTGATGCTTTGAGGATCCCTAATTAGGATGATTAGTGAACTCTAAAATATAGGCAATTTGATGTGAAAGCCTAATGAAGTATGACTCTAAGTGAAATCCCAAAGCCCTAATAAAGGGTAAAGGTATGTGAAATTCTAAATGGAGTTATAATACATAAAGCCCTAATCTTGTGCAATATGATGACAAACCAGAAACCTGATAATAAAGTAGTGGGTGAAACCTTATAAAGGTAAAATATCTTAAATGATTGAGTATAGGCAACCTTATTAAAGGCAATTCCTTAACCTGAAATGAGTCTATACCATTAAAGGTAGTTGGACCATTCTTGTGTGTGACCTATGCACTTCATGATGAGAGTGATAGGTTAATGGATGAAAGTATTAAGATGGGAAATGCCTTAATACAAGATAAGTTGATAACTCAAGAAAGTTAGAGGTGATGAGGAAAGTGATATACCTTGATGCATTTCAGATCCAATCTATTTGGGTAAGAAACATATGAAGTGTGTTATGCAACTATTACAATGAAATGTAATGAGTTTGATGCACTTTGATAAGTATTGACCAATATACCTTGAGAATGGGGTAAAGCCAAATTAATGAGTATGATGTAATCATACCATGATGAGGATGAGAAATGAACTCATACCTTGTATTGATGATCATTAATGATATATGATGAGAGTAATAATCTTGAGTAATTACTTATGATATCTTTGAATGCCCCAGAGGTATGGAATAATGAATTAAGGGTTGGACAAATAATATAATCATGAAACTCTAATTAATGAGAATTGGGAAACCCTAACCCTAATTTTGGGCATAGGGAATGAAAATCCCTATTTGATATAAACCCTAATCCAGGTAAAGGAACGGCGGTGTTACTATTGTATCACATGAAGTGATAAATGATTTGTGTGACTGTTATCATGACTAAAAATACATGCAGATATTATGAGATGATGAACATAGCCAATTTTGAGCTATGACATTTATATATATAACAAATGGTTGATTCGCCTTATGTGCCTAAATGTTGTTGTTGCTTAGTAAAAGTAACAAATGTGCATAGACCCTATGAGTCATATGAATAAGTTGTTGCCTGAAAAGAGGTGACAAGACACTTTATGGGCCTTGTGAGCCATAAGAAAGGTTGTTTCCTAGTGATTGGTAACAAGATGTTTTAATGGGCTTGAGAATCACATGAGCAAGTTGATACCTAGTGAGAGGTATCGTGATGATTATGAAAGTCTCTTGTAAGAGATGATAATGTTCATAATGAACCAAGGAATGCACATGATTGGCATAGTTCAATACCTAGAATAATGTCACAGGATTGACATAGATCAATACCTGGAATGTATGCACAAGTTTTGTTAAATGCCAATACCTGGAATAATAACACAAGTTTGGTTAAATCCCAATACCTGGAATAATAACACATGATTGGTTAAATTCCAATACCTAGAATAATAACACAGGATTGGTTAAATCCCAATACCTGGAATAATAACACAGGATTGGTTAAATCTCAATACCTGGAATAATTTCATAGGATTGGTAACAACCCAATACCTGGAATAACTGCACAAGATTGGTAGCAACCCAATACTTGGAATGGTTACATAGGATTGACATAGTTCAATACATGGAATGGTTACACAGGATTGACATAGTTTGATACCTGGAATAGTTGCACAGGATTGACATAGTTCAATACCTAGAATGGTTACACATGATTGACATAGTTCGATACCTAGAATAACTACACAGGATTGGTAGAAACCCAATACCTGGAATGGTTACAAAGGATTGACATAGTTCAATACCCGGAATGGTTACACAGGATTCACATAGTTTGATACCTAGAATAGTTTCACAATATTGACATAGTTCACTACCTGGAATGGTTACACATGATTGACATAGTTCGATACCTGGAATAGTTGCCCAAGATTGACATAGTTCAATACCTGGAATAGTTGCACAGGATTGACATAGTTCAATACCTGGAATGTTTACACAGGATTGACATAGTTCGATACCTGGAATAGTTGCCCAGGATTGACATAGTTCAATACCTGGAATGGTTACATAGGATTGGCATAGTTTGATACTTGTAATGATAATACAGGATTGGTACAAAGGAAATGCCTGCAATGATGTTATAGGATTGGAATTAACCCAATACATGTAATGATGTTACAAGATTGGTATTAACCCAATACATGTAATGATGTTACAGGAATGGTATTAACCGAATACTTGTAATGATGTTACATGATTGGTATTAACCCAATACATGTAATGATGTTACATGATTGGTATTAACCCAATACTTGTAATGATGTTACGGGATTGGTATTAACCCAATACCTGTGATGATGATACCAGATTGGTAATAACCCAAAGCTAGTATTGATGATATATGAGTACATGGTGGATATAATTCCTTAGCTGTTAGCAGATTGGCTAAGGACAATAGATTGAAGCAAGAATGTTTCATGGGTGACATGCCAAGGTAATGAGTGTCAGAAGAGAAGTTTGACATGATGGTATAAAATAATGAATAAATGATATACATGTTTTTTTCTATTCCTTAAGAGAATAGATGAGCTATTGCTCTATCATAAATAGTTGCAATGCTTTTAAAAGTTGAGAGTGCTTTAAAGTGCTTATCCTCTGCCCAGTTTTATATCATTAAACTGCAATAATAATGTTTCTGGCAAAGAGTTATATCTCTTGCTGGGGCAATTTTCAATTGTCTCACCCCGTGGGATCCAACATTTTTAGGTGGACGGGCACGGAGGAGTTTGAGAACATCTTGTAGTGGTAGCAATTCAGCAGCAGCAGGGACAGTAGTGACAGCTCAGGTTGAGTGTACTTTCTGTCATGTCTTATAGATAGAAGTCCTATGTGTCGTCTCTGTACTCTCAGGTCCTTGGAGTTGATAGTTAATGATTTTAATGAATCGTTGATATTTTGGCTTAATGCCTCGAGGTTCTTATGTTGTCTGTGTTTAGTTTTTAACAAGGTAGTGGACTTTGTAACCCTCGAGAGGAGATGGTATAAGTTATGTACATATGAACCTGGATGTAAATGTAATACATTGGTTATTGTTGAAAAAGTTTTCTTGTGAATGGATCTCTTGATAAATGGTTTTAAAATTTAGTGATTTTCAGTAATTCTGCTGCTAATAATTCGCTTCCACATTTAATTAATTAGTTAATCTTGTTTTGTGAGTTGGATGCCACAAAAGGAGTTTAGTAGTTGAATTAAACACTCAATCAATTGATAGCTCAGTATCATAGTGTTCAAGGTGTTGGACCGATTGATTAGAGTATCATATTGATTGAAACTACAATTGACTGATTTTGCATAGTCTGCTGCCCCAACCGATCAGCTCATGGGATGAATCGATCGGCTCAGGTTGGTGAACCAATCGGCTCAACTGGTGAGATGATCGGCTCATGTATCAATGAGATGATCCGATCAATTGTTGAACCGGTCGATTCATGTGACCAACCGAGATCGTTTGGAAAGTCAGAAGACTAGTTTTGCAAATATAATTTGTTTCACTTGCACAAATTCGATTTGGACAAGGATTAATATTTGATTAATCAGAAACGAATATGAAGTTCAATTTGAGTTGGACCAGGACCACGAACCGATCGGCTCAGCAGTGAACTGATCGGCTCAGGTGTCCCAACCGATCAGTTCAGGTGTGAATCGATCGGCTCAGGTCCCCAACCAATAGGTTCATGATTGAAACGATCGGTTCAGGTGGTGTAGTTGGTTGTTTTCAGGAAAATCTCGAACCCTTCTACTCCTATTTTGATCTCGCACTGTCCGAGGTAGAGAACCCTATCCCATGACCCTCCTATATATATAGGGGTATTGGAGGCTTCTCATACATAACAACTCAGAATACCAGTTGCTTTGCAAAGTTTTCGATCTCTCTGGTTGTGGTCACCGAGAGAGCCCGAACAAGTGCTACCCGATAAGGGAGGAACAACAAGGGAAAAACAACTACAGAAACGAAACTGGTTGTAGCAGAGTGTGTTGGTGACTAGTACACCGACAGGAGGGTGTGACTCCTTCTGATTCCTTGTGGGACAATTCAACTTGGATTGAAATTTAGGGTGAGAACATCACATAATGTCTCTAGAATGCAGATTGGGTTGGATGTACTATCACATGAAGATCTACAACTGGATATTGTGTGTTTCTTTGATATAGCTTAATCTCCTAGTCATCAAAGAAACAATCTATGAAATCTAGAACCAACACTGAGGTGGAGTATATACACTACAAAAAGTAGAACTTTTGTTGTTTGAGGTTTCTGAGAGGTATAAGTCCGTGAAAAATAATCACTAATTGTGAAGGATTGCATGTCATCAACAATGTCTTGTCTGTCAACCTTATTTATAAAAAAGTAATGTTATATCTTTGATGAAGAATCCCTTATAATAAGAAAAATATGACAATCTGTGACAACCGCTATCAAACCGACATCTTGATCGCACAAAACTATATCAAATTAATCATTAATAGAGTATTACCAAAAAAAACTAAAAATTAAAACCTTTTTGCCAAGAGATCCACTACCAGAAAACTCATTTCAGAAAGAACCAAACCACATATTTGCATCATGGTTTACTTGTACATGAAATGTTCCATTATCTTGCAAACATTTGAGATAACAATTGATTTATCAAAGCTTACAAAAAAGCAAAATCATGCATCGAGGTGTACTAGCCAAAATCTTAGATCGATTATAAAACTATTTTCGTACTATCTCCCAAAAGACTTGAGAGTACAAGGATATACAAATGACTCGTTATCTATAGGACACATATCAACACACTCAACTTGGGCTATTACTGTTGTACTGGTTGTTGTTGCCCGCTCTCTGTTGCATGATCTTTCCCCTTTTGTACACGTCCACCAAAAAAGTTGTGGAATTCATGGGGTGAGACAACTTGTCCCAGTGAGAGATATAACTCTGCTCCAACAATATTATTATCACAATTAAACTTTTATGAACAAGAGCAGAAGAAACCTATATTTATCTAAACAACATAACTGTTGATTATGTACAGAGAAGAGAATGTTGGTATGTATGCCCTGAGAGCCAATCATGGGATGATTGGTGGGATACATTAAGATTGATTTGATAAACATCAAAGGCAAGCTTCCAATTCGTTCTGGTTTAGTCATATGAGATAATGATAGAACAGATTGAATGTCTAGAGAATGAAAGTACTCAATGACGTATGCTTTCAGGTTCAGGACCTGAATGATGAGATCATACGGATGCTAAGATTTTGTACATTCTTATTATGTCCCTAGTCGGATGTCATTGTGGAAGGTAGATAGACAGCAATGACACACAAGAGTAGATTGTGGTGTTGGTTGATGACAGAATCTCATTAGTCATGATATGGAGATATCAAACCAACACATAGGTACTTGTTAGAGAACAAGTGTACCGGACAGACCCACCGTGAGTTTGAGAAATGGAACCATGACATGGTAATCACAGTCAGTTCTCACAATGATGGTGGTGAATGTGATTCTTTGACCTAAAATCACTACACCTAACACATGTCATTGGGTACACTTTGACATCATCAAACGCAATCTTGAAACATGGGTTGTTATAAAGGTGATGATTGGGTGGCTTTGACACATGGGGCTTTTGAGGGGTGAGTGATAGATATGGGATTTGTCCCTCCTGAGGGAGTTTGATATCCATGGACACTTGATGAGTAGGATTGAGATAGGCATGCACATATGTGTGAATCAGTATGTGATATTGATTTCATACATATCTCCTCCAATCTACTCTAAGATCAAGAAAGTGAATGAACGTTGACAGGATGATTGTTCCATGCCTTGAGTTCATTTGGGATATCAGTGACAAAGGAATTATACATTCATTGTAACACCATTCACAGATTGTAGGATTGAAATTTGTTCTCCAACTTTATATTTCACTTGGGTAGCACTGATGTGCGACTAGGCACCACTCTTTGGTTGTGAAGTTATAAGTGTTATGAACATTCACTGCCAACGTGAATGGACCTGCAGGGTCACACACATAGGATTTAACCTAGAAGAGGAGTTTATCCACAAATGATGTTTAGATTGATTACTAATGGAGTTTAGTAGTTCAATTAAACACTCAATCAATTGATAGCTCAATATCATAGTGTTCAAGGTGTTGGACCGATTGATTAGAGTATCAGATTGATTGAAACTGCGATTGACTAAGTTTGCATTGTCTACTTCCCCAACCGATCGGCTCATGGGATGAACCTATCGGCTCAGGTTGGTGAACCGATTAGCTCAACTAATGAGATGATTGGCTCATGTATCAATGACACGATCGGCTCAGTTGTTGAACCGGTCGATTCATGTGACCAACCGAGATCATTTTGAAAGTCAGAAGACTATTTTTGCAAATACAATTTATTTCACTTGCACAAATTCGATTTGGACAAGGATTAATACTTGATTAATCAGAAACAAATATGAAAGTCAATTTTAGTTGGACTAGGACCACGAACTGATCGGCTCAGAAGTGAATCGATCAGCTCAGGTGTCCCAACCGATCGGTTCAGGTGTGAACTGATTGGCTCAGGCCCCCAACCGATCGGTTCATGCTTGAAACGATTGGTTCAGGTGGCGTAGTTGGTTGTTTTGTGGAAAATCTCGAACCCTTCTACTCCTGCTTTAATCCTGCATTTCTCGGGGTAGAGAACCCTGTCCCATGACCCTCCTATATATAGGGGTATTGGGGGCTTCTCAGACACAACGACTCAGAACACCAGTTGCTCTGCAAAGTTGTCATTCTCTCTGGTTGTGGTAACCAAGAGAGCCCAAGCAAGTGCTACCCGATATGGGGGGCACAACAAGGGAAAGACAACTGCAGAAAAGCAACTGGTTGTAGGAGAGTGTGTTGGTGACTAGTATGCTGAAAGCAGGGTGCAACTCCTTCTGATTCCTTGTGGGACAAGGAGATCGGAATTTTAGGTGGTCCGTGCAGATGACTTCAGAGGTGGGAGACTTCTTCCACTCGGAGGACAACTGTTCAAGGTGTTGGACCGATTGATTAGAGTATCAGATTGATTGAAACTACAATTGACTGATTTTGCATAGTATGTTGCCCCAACCGATCAACTCATTGGATGAACTGATCAGCTCAGGTTGGTGAACCGATCGGCTCAACTGGTGAGATTATCGACTCATGTATCAATGAGACGATCAGATCAATTGTTGAACTGGTCGATTCATGTGACCAACCAAGATCGTTTGGAAAGTCAGAAGACTATTTTTGCAAATACAATTTGTTTCACTTGAACAAATTTGATTTGGACAAGGACTAATACTTGATTAATCAGAAACAAATATGAAAGTCAATTTGTGTTGGACCAGGACCACAAACCGATCGGCTCAGGTGTCCCAACCGATCGATTCAGGTGTGAACCGATCGGCTCAGGTCCCCAACCGATTGGTTCATGCTTGAAATGATCGGTTCAGGTGGCACAGTTGGTTGTTTTGTGGAAAATCTCGAACCCTTCTACTCCTACTTTAATCCTGCATTTCCGGAGGTAGAGAACCCTGTCCCATGACCCTCCTTTATATATAGAGGTATTGGGGGCATCTCAGACATAACAACTCAGAATACCAGTTTCTCTGCAAAGTTGTCGTTCTCTCTGGTTGTGGTAACCGAGAGAGCCCAAGCAAGTGCTACCCGATATGGGAGGCACAACAAGGGAAAGACAATAGCAGAAAAGTAACTGGTTGTAGGAGAGTGTGTTGGTGACTAGTATGCCGACAGGAGGGTGTGACTCCTTCCAATTCCTTGTGGGACAAGGAGATCAGAATTTTAAGTGGTCTGTGTGGACTACTTCAGAGGCGGGAGACTTCTTCCGCTCAGAGGACAGCTGTCAATCCCGATAGTCCCGGTGGGACCAGGAGCTTCACAGACAATGTCCAAGACAGGAGGTGAAGACCGCACAAGCCATAAGGTAACGTCACCGAGCAAGCCTCGAGACAAGGTATGCCTCTACAAACTATCTTTCCTATTGTATAGACGTTGACGCGATTCCTCTATTCTGGGTTTGGGAGAAGAAATTTTTGTTTCGACTGCCTTCTCTGTCTCCCCTAAAACCCAACAGAGAAGTCTCAATATCTTATTAGTTCAAGAATCTACAACTAAGCAATAAGTCATTTAATCACTTTTAAAAGGAATATGAAGAACATGTATAACTATTATAAAATGAATCAGTATAAAATCATATCAAGGAATCAACACATGTTGTCGTATTTGGTCCTTAAAAAAATAAGCTTCACGAATGATTACATTTTTAAACATTCCATCTTATTATGCCATGCGTAGATGGGAATATACCTTCCATCCCCAAATGACCACTGCAAAGTTAGAATCAGTACAATATAGGTCTATGGAAGAGTCGGAATCCATGACCTCTCCTTTCTCAATCAATATGAGAGTGGCAATGACATTATGAGTCATTCTGTATTTAATCTAGCCTGGCTTATAGAGGCTCTTCACTATCACTACTACAGAAATGGCTTATAACGTCACATTCACTGTCGTCGGTTGTATACAAAGAACCGACACCTTACACATACAACGTTGATTATTTCATAAAACCGACATCTATCTGTGAAGAGTGGACAGACACGAGTATTGCTTTTTATTTAGCGTCAATTCTATATAAACAACAGACGCCTAAGATCGACCGCCAAAACCAAATTTTTCATGGGGGAAAATTTACCTCCAAAATTTAACATATGGCGGTTTTACATGAGAACCGACACGATTAGTAAATAGCATCGGTTGTTTTGTATAACTGACATTGATTGATAACTTAACCCCCGCGAGCCTAACTGTTCCCCTTTCTCTCTGTTTCATTCCCGATTTTTCGTTCTCGCGCTCTGGTAATTCCGCTCCCCCGCTGCTACTGCTTCACCGCTCCTCCGCCGTTGTTCTGCCGTTGTTGCTGCTCTACCGTTGGTCTGCCGCTCCTCCACCGCTGCTACTGCTCCATCGCCACTGAACACCTAAAGCAAGGTATACCCTTCGTCTGCCTTTTCTCCTCCATCGCTGGATTTCCTCCTCTGTCGCCGCCGACCTGGACCTCACCCAGGCGGCGCCTAAGTTGCCTGGCTGTTCACCTAGGGTCCCAAGCCCAGGTGCCCTGCCTAGTTAGGCCTTTGGGCGGATGCTTGGGCGGCGCCAGGGCATGCCTAGGCTACTGCTGGGGTTTGGATTCAAGAGATGATCATAAGCCTTTTGATCCCTGGATTGAACCCTAGATCAACCTATACAAAGGATGCCCAAAACATGCACTATCATTTCACCACATTAAGATTACACACACCATTCTTGCTCTTCTCGCTATCAAATAACTACTCCCCTATCTTCTTTAAGGTTTGTCGACATCCTCCTCCATTTTGATTTCACCAAGTCACCCCAAAAGCCATTGAAAAATATTCTGATTGTGTTTATTTACATATTGATTTCACCAAGCTAGTGGAATTTTTTTTAATGTTATTTACTCATTGTGTTTATTTATGTACTGATTTTTTTATGATTTATTCATCTACTTATTTGTATTTTTCATCTACTTATTTGTATTTTTTTGTCTACTATTTTTTATTTAGTTATCTACTCATTTGAATTTATTTGTGTACTACTTTTGAAATTATATAATCATCTAGTGATGTAACTTTATCACAGGCTCATTATGAACCATTAGATCTAGATCTTAGGGTATCTCTACCATCCTAACTATGAAATTGGTAACTTGTTTCCTTTTTGAGTATATTGACAATGTTAATCACCTAACTTGAAGAACTAGGATATGAATGATGAAACTAGGATTGTAGGTATAAGAATGACAGCACATGTATTTGTTGGCCTAGAAACTCGTCCAAGATTTACTCATCAGGAGTAAATCTTGGACAGTCCCCGGTTTGGGACTGTTCTTGAACACCTAATCTCACTTAGGATGTAAGTGTATAATGTGTATTGGGTTTTTGAGAAAATTTTGGTAGCATTTCCCCGTTTGTTCTCTAAGTACATATGTACTTAGAGAACAGCAGGGAAATGCTGCCGAAATTTTCTCAAAAACCCAATACAAATTATACACTTACTAGTGAGATTAGGTGTTCAAGAATGGGATAGGTGGTACACATTTATTATATATAAGAAATACAACACATGTATTTGTTGGCCTAAAGTTTTAACCATGCAAAAACTCTAATTTGTTAACCCTAGACCCTAATCTTGTTGTAATATATACTTGTTTTCTCTTTGATCATAGAATGGATAGATCATGGATGACCATTCACAATCGCTGCACCCCAGAGTTTATTTATGGTCTTGACCATTTTATTATATTTGTTGAGGAACATAGGAAACAACTTGGAGATAGGTTCTACTGTCCATGTAGGCATTGCGGTAACAACTTGAAAGTCAGCACTGGTGACGAAATCAAAAGTCATGTCATGTGCACTGGGATTATACAAGGCTATACAGAATGGCACTAGCATGGAGAGATTTCAAACCCGAAACCAGTGGATATCGATAGCAGTGCTTGTGTGGAAGAAGAAATTGCCTACGATGACGTAGATGTGAATGAACAAGTTCCAGTAGACATCGTTGATGCGATGTTGGATAGTTGTGGGGTAGAGCACACCGATCCACCTCCCATTTTTAGAAACATTATGCATGATGCTGAGATATCGTTATACATAGGTTGTATTAAGTTTACGAAACTTAGCGCTGTGTTGAGATTGTATAAGCTGAAAGCTAACAATAGATGGAGCGACAAAAGCTTCACGTCATTGTTGTCTTTGTTGAAAGAAATGCTTCCTGAAGGAAATGAGTTGCCAATCTCAACATACCAGGTAAATAAATTGTTGTGCCCAATGGGAATGGATGCCAAGAAGATACACGCATGCCCAAATGATAGTGTATTATTTCAAAAGGACTATGTGGATTTGAAAGATTGTCCAAAATGTGGTGCGTCACAGTATAAATTGACGACTTCGGGGGAGTCCAAAACTGGTTCTCCTGCCAAGGTGATGTGGTATCTACCTATAATATCATGATTTCAACACTTGTTTGCCAATCTGATAGATGCAAAAAATTTGAGGTGGCATGCAAATGTTAAGAAAAATAATGATGGGATCCTACGACATGCGTCTGATTCCCCATAGTGGAAGAAGATTGATCTATTGTACCCTGAATTTGGTGAAGAAGTCAGGAATCTAAGACTTGGGCTTTGTACAGATGGGATGTATGGGACATTGAGCAGCCAACATAGCACTTGGCCAGTCATGCTTGTTATATACAATCTTCCTCCCTGGCTGTGTATGAAAAATAAGTACGTAATGCTATCGTTGTTGATATCGGACCCTAAACAACCTGGAAATGACATTGATGTTTATCTTGAACCTCTGATTGATGACTTAAAGAAACTCTGGGGTGAAGGAGTGATGACCTATGATGCTTCACGAAGAGAGACATTTCATTTGCATGCTATGTTGTTTTGCACTATTAATGACTTTCCAGCATATGGGAATTTGTCTGGATATAGTGTCAAAGGAGCTAAAGCGTGTCCTATATGTGAAGAGAACACTGATTCAACAAGACTAAAACATGGCGGTAAGTCTGTATATCTCGGTCATCGAAGGTTTCTTACAAAATTCCATCCATACCGTAGGAAGCGTAAAGCATTCAATGGATTGAATGAGGAACGGAGTGCACCTAAACCTATACCAGGGGAGGTTGTTTATGAAAGAGTAAAAGACTTTGTCATTGAATTTGGTAAGAGATCACAATGTACTATGGCAACACGGAGTGACAAACCTTTATTCAAGAAGAAGTCAATATTTTGGGATCTTCCTTATTGGAGTTCTTTGACAGTCAAGCATTGTATCGATGTCATGCACGTTGAGAAAAATGGTTGTGATAATGTCATTGGTACTTTGTTGAATATACCAGGTAAGACTAAAGATGGGATAAAATCCAGACTGGACCTACGTGAAATGGGAATAAGGTCAGAATTAATAGAATTTTGTGAAATGGAAAATCGGAGAACATACTTACCTCCCGCTTGTTACACATTGTCTAAAAAGGAGAAGAAAGCTTTTTGTGAATGTTTGGTAAATGTTAAGGTGCCACAGGGTTACTCATCCAACATCTGTAGATTGGTATCAATGAAAGATCTGAAGTTGATAGGTCTTAAATCTCATGATTGTCACACTCTAATGCAACAAATATTGCCTGTGGAAATTAGATCTATATTGCCGAAGCATGTAAGGTTTGCAATCACTAGACTTTTTTTCTTTTTCAACAGTCTGTGCAACAAAGTTATTGACCCTGATACTCTCGATAAATTGCAAAGATATGTGGTTGTTACCCTATGTCAGCTTGAGATGTATTTTCCTCCGTCGTTCTTTGATATCATGGTACATCTTGTTGTCCACTTGACTAGGGAAGTGAAAATGTTGGGACCAGTTTTCTTGCATTGGATGTATCCCTTTGAACGATACATGAGCATTTTTAAAAGTGATGTTTGAAACCGTTATCGGCCTGAAGGGAGTATTATCGAGGGTTATGTGGAGAGAGAGGTTATGGATTTTTTCAATGACTTTCTCAGTGGTAATGACACTCCTGATAATGAGAAGAATATTGACGAGCAATTTGGCAAAGGAATTTTGGGATCACGTGTGAAAGTAATCAGCCGTGAGCAGTTGGAACAAGGTCACTTGTATATTTTACACAACATGGATGAAGTGAATGTTTATATCGAGGAACATACCAATTTCATCAAGAGACAATATCCTCGAGCCAATACAATGTGGCTTGCTAGAGAGCATAACAAGACATTTATTAAGTGGTTTCAAGATAAAGTCTTACATCAACTATCTCAAACACCAGATGATATTACTGAAACTATCAAATGCCTCGCCTTTAAACCAAAATTGACTGTTATGTCTTATGAAGGGTATGACATTAATGGATTCACATATTACACAAAGTGCCAAGATGATAAGAGTGTCGTCCAAAATAGTGGGGTCACCCTTCAAGCATCGACTATGTCTATTGCAAGTGCAAAGGATAAGAGACCACATGAAGCTAAAATGTCATATTATGGTGTCATTGAAGACATATGGGAGTTCGACTACATAGATTTCAAAATTCAGCTCTTCAAATGTAATTGGGTTGATAACACCAAAGGAGTTATAGTGGATGAATTGGGTTTCACTTTAGTGAACTTTGAAAAGATTGGCGAGAAGGGTGAACCATTCATATTGGCATCACAGGCAAAACAAGTATTTTATATCGATGATCCTGCAAATGATAAATGGTCGGTTGTTCTTCATGGTAAAAGATAGTTCATTGAAGATCCTATAGATGAAGAATAGTACTATGATAAGTATGATGACTCCAGTCCATTCTCAGTTGGGTTGCCAACACCAGCAAATATTGAAGCTAATGATGACTTGTATGTGCGCGGAGATCACAATGAAGGATTGTTAATTGATAAAAAATCGCAATATTAGAGGCATGTTTATATTTTTTATATATTTTATTTTTCTAAATGTGAACTTTACAATGTGAATTACTTTACAATGTGAATGTGAACTTTACAATGTGAATTTTACAATGTTAATTACTTTATA
Source organism: Alisma plantago-aquatica (assembly GCA_963693085.1). Lineage (NCBI taxonomy): Eukaryota > Viridiplantae > Streptophyta > Magnoliopsida > Alismatales > Alismataceae > Alisma > Alisma plantago-aquatica. The sequence continues at coordinate 638,676,413 of OY856413.1, read as the reverse complement.
ATGTGAACTTTACAATGCAAATGTGAACTTTACAATGTGAGATTTACAATTTGAATTACTTTACAATGTGAACTTTACAATGTGAATGTGAATTTTTAGATGGCTGAGCATTCTCCTGATGACCGTGCTGATGATTACCGTGAGGGTTAGGACATCAATGCGCTGCCTCACAATGTAAGTTTTAAAAATATATCATATATTTATATCTATATCTCCATTTATAGTTATATCTTGTAAATGTGTTTATTTTGTCAAATTTTAGGTTGATGATGCACATGTACCATCTGAAGCACTTGAGGCGCTTGATTAGCAGCACCAAAAGGTTGACAAGAGAAGGGGAATCACTATGATGAAGAAGTTAATAGCGCAAAAGGGCAATGGACCCAAACTTGTTGTGGATTTTGATAATGCAGGATATGCATCTGGTGTGAATCGCAATTCGTTTGTTTCATATCTTGGGTATGTTAATCGTAGCCATTGCAGTTGTAAGATAGATTCTTGGCATAAAGTTCCTAAGGAGAAGAAAGACGTAATATGGAAGGATTTATGTGTGAGTTATTATTAATTTGCAATTCTATTTTGTAGATTACTAATTTTTTGGATACTAGTTAATATCAATTCTATTTTGTAGAGTATATTTGAATTGGATGAAAAGTTGCATCGTAAATGCGTGATGCAACGTTGTGGGAGAGTCCTAAGGAAATATAGGACAAATCTCACCTGAGAATACATAAAAGAAGGTGACAAGAGGAAGAAGACAACCACTGAGCAGTGGAACTTCGTGGACCAAGAAGAATGGGACGCGTTTGTTGATTCAAGACAAACTGATGAATTCAAGGTATTAGGCGTCAGTCCCAATCTCATTAATATATGTTGTATTCACCTATTCAAGATTAACATTTAGCGTTACTAACCAAATCATTAATGTGCATACTAACTAGGCCCTCAGTGAAGCACAAAAATCAAGGCGTGCACTGAATGTGCATGACCACACAATGGGTTCAAAGGGGTATGCAGGCATTCGCCAAAGACTACAGTCTGAGGCTACTACTCAGTCTGCTTCTACTCAGGAGTCCTCTACTATAGGTACCACACCTCTGCCTCGCCATGATGTTTGGATAGCTGGGAGTCAAAATAAGAAGCGAGAAATAAGGAAGCCCGCAACTACTGAGGCGACTGCAAAAATGGTAAAATACAACTCTTACAGCAATCGTTCGAATATTGATTATTTGTGGTGTTTACTTAATTACAAATTTTTGTTTTGGCGATTAACGGGAGTTGCACGAGCTGAGGAAACAAGGAAGGTTCATCCCTGAGGGCACAAGGGATGAATTGATAGTTGCTCTGGGTAACCTAGAGCATCCTGAACATGTTAGGGCTGCATGCGCTGGTGTGGGCATCAAAGCTTTGTTTGGGCCATCCCAGCACAAACATGTCCCAAAAGCGGGACTTTCACAAGAAAAGGTAACATATTCTTTCTTTATAATGATACTATAAAAGAGAATTCAATAATTAGAAGCTAACGTTTCTTTTATCCATGTATAGATAGATAAGCTATTTGATAGGAAACTTGAAGAAGCACTAAAAAAGTGGAAGGCATCTCAGACTACCACTTACCAGACAGTACCTATGGCGTCTCGCTCTACTCCTACTGTAGAGGTTGGGAGTAATCATGTAGACCCACCACCTAGCACATCCGCTGTAAGTATTTTTATGACATAGTAACTAGTTTTTTAATTCAAGATGATATGTTTTCAAGATGATATGTATATATGAAATTGTAGTCGTTTCAAAAAAAGATGATATGTATATATGTATATAACATTCTTTACACAAAAATTTGTAGGGGTTGAAGCCATGTCGTCTAAAAAGTAAAGAATATGTCATTGCAGAGGCGTCGGCTTACTCATCCCTACCGGGGGAAATGTTTCACGGGTCTCCATTACCAGCTGGTTGGATTCGTGTGAGCCCAGTACATATATTCTCCAAGTGGATAGATCTTCCATTGTCATATGCCCACCCAGATTGTGAAACACTTGGTGAGGCAGAAGGCGGAGTGATATTGTGGCTTAAAGTGGATGTCCTCTTTATTGAAACTATATGGTAAATTTACATTACGTTAAATTGTTAGTGTGTGTATATGATGTCAGTTGATCTGAAATTATATATATATATATATATATATATATATACATACATACATACATATATATATATATATATATATATATATACAGGTTAAAAAGAAGACACCCACATCATCTAGGCCTCCACCTCCACCTCCTACATTACCCAGTTGGGTTCCACAGGACCTACCTATCCCATTAGGTCCTAACTGTAGGGGTATGGCAATATGGTTAGGCGAACATGATATAAATTGCCCTATAACTGTTTCTATAGATTCAGATGATGCAGGTCAATCATACAAAAGCAACCTATTTATACAAGATATTTTGGAGTTGTTTCGATATGATTGGCTAAATACATTTGTGATAGATCTATGGATAAGGTGAGATCTTCTTTATACATCCATATACCTTGTGTATGATCTGGTGATCTGGTTTCTTGTTTATTAATGCATGCGTAATTAATACATGTTTTACAGCTACTTAGACAAGATATATGCAGATTTTGCATTCGAACATGTAGGATTTTTTATTCCATCTTTGATTAGTCTAGTAGCTAAAGACCCTCCGTCAGTTCAACAATACTACTGTGAGGCTTTTACAATTTTTTTCTCAAAATAAGAAGACGGTGATAATAGCTCCATTCTATGTAGAGTAAGTTTACTTTTCTTATTATAATTTGGAGTTAAGAAAATTACATTTTTATTGTGGATTTTGAGTTATTAATTTTTAACTTTTTTACCTCTAGTGGTATGCATTGGGAGTTACTAGGTATTGTCCCCGAGACGTTCACTGTCTATTATCTAGATCCTAAGGGGAGTAAATTGAATTCAAAATATGGACACAAAATGAAAATGGCATTATTCCGGTGAGAAATATTTCATTTTCATATCCGTTAACATATGTTATTACATTACTATTTAATTATGCAATGTACTGTGTTACATTAACATGTAGGGGTTTAGATGAGTTCAAAAAGGTGGGAGGAAAGGTCCCCAAGAAAAATAACCAGCAAATAACTTGGAAGAACGTGGAAGTAAGTTCCCGACTGCAATGTATATATTATTTATGTAAACAATGCTTAATCAGTTGTATGTTTTAATATTTTGTATGTTTCAATTTATAGTGTGCTACACAAGACAACGGATGGGCATGTGCATACTATGTGATGTGATTTATGCACATGATTATCAAATATGCTGTAGTGGACATCGATACTATTCCTGAGGTATTATATAGTCTCATTAGATAATATGAAATATATCAATCTTATTTATTGCTCATTAATTATGTATATACACCATTCTCTTTGCAAGTGTTTAAAACTGACCAAACTACAGGAAAGGCCTTACCAAATGTACATGCTCCCTATATGACGGTAGAATTAATTGAAGTAAGAGAAGAATGGGCAACATCCATACAAGTAGTGGGGGTTTTAACATATAATTGAGATGTTGATAGCGAATAATGACTAAAGAATGATATTTTGTAAATGAATTTCTGAATTATAATATATGTGTGAATGTTTCTACATGTCTGGATGTTTCTACATGTGTCTGAGTGAAAATGAATGAAACTATTGGTTGCTATATGAATGTTTCTATATGTGTGAATGTGAACATGAATGGAACTACAGATTGCTAGCTACATGAATGTTCCTAAATGTGTGAAAATCAAATGGAACTGTAGGTTGCTAAATGTGTAAATATTTTTGTTGTTAATTTTGCAGGTTTCTGGCCTATTGTTGGCTGATATCAATGGATGTCGTAAAACCTGCAATTCATAACTGAACTGCAGGTTTCTCATCCTGCGACCAGCCACAGCAGGTCTGTAGACTGTAGGAAAAAAACAATAGGCGTCAGTTATTTGTATAAAATCGACGCCACATAGTTACAGAGTCAGTTAACCGATGTCTATTTCCTTAACACCACGGTCGTGGCAGTGGGCCAGACACCACGGCCGTGTTGACCAGCATGACCGTGGCAGCGGGCCAGACAACACAGCCGTACTGGCCAGCACGACCGTGGCAGCGGGTGAGATGGCTTCGGTTATCACTAATAAACTAACGATGATAGTGCCCCAGATGATGCCCTTTCTGTGGCTCGAAGGTATATGGCGTCGGTTTCTTATCTAATAACCGACGCGGATAGTGCCCCAGATGGTGCACTTTCTGTGGCGCGAAGGTATATGGTGTCGGTTTCTTATCTAATAACCGACGCCTATAGTCCCCTGCTGGCGCATTTTTGGTGGCACGCGAAGGGTTTTGGCGTCGGTTTTTGAACCGACGCGTAACGGTTGGGCTTTTAGCGTCGCCCACATAGGTGTCGCTTAGAAACTGACACTAAAGGCCTTAAATAACCGACACTAAAGGTCGGTTATGTACTAGTGTATAGAGATACAATGCATAACATGTTCTATGTCCTGGGTATGACATGTAGTCAATCCTACTTATATATATTGAGTCACGATCTACATCCATACTCTTATGGGGGTATGTCTTTACCGTCAATCCCAATGTTGCAATAGAGCTACGACCTATAACCACACTCTTTTTAGGAAAATGGTTCAAGGAAAAATCCTGAGGTTTGAATGAAGTAAGGAAATACTTGTCTTTCATTCTCACATATTCAAAAATATGCACTCCGAGTAAAACTCATTTCATCATTCAGCATATCCTAACACTGAATGACTCTATGGTTAGGGCAACTATATTTTTAGTTCACTTGATAGATTAAGTGCATTACAACATCTTTTAGCATCAATCAAGTTACAAACATGAATTATATATAAATGCTATACAGAAAGGTATAACATATTTTGAGGAGATGTTGTATAAATTGGTACATATCTAGTTACACTTATCCAAGGATCTCAGTCCCCTAAATATACTTTATTGGGAATCTCATCCCTTCACTATTATCATTATCATGATCATATGCTTGGGTATCAAACCCTCAGTTGATTATTGAACAATATCACCTCTCATTAGGCAAACCAACTATATCTCATCAGACCCATATATAAATCATACTTCTTGTACAAGTATATCACATGGATCACAAACCCTTATATAATATGTATTATACTAAATCATCATAACTCATACCTAAATGTATTCATCATCTCATAACACTTGCATGGTTAGGATTTCATAATAAATGCAATATCAAGCAAATATCATGACCATGCCATAAAGAGAATCATTCGAATTGCAACCCTCGTAATTAGGGTTAGGGTCTTCCCTTGTAACTGATTTAGGGTTTCCATGTACATATTTATCAATCAAACTCTTATTCACCATAAGAGCTATTTAATTGACATAAATGTTCAAGCATACCTCATCAAATATCATCAATTGATAATCAACATGAGGTACAAGTTTCTTTCTCATCCTTGCTTGGATATAGACTATATACTTATTACATTGATTTAGCCTTCTTTATGGGTATCAACCTACACTTATTAAAGTGTATTCACCCTATTACTTTTAGGATGCATTTCATTGATTGTGTTCAAGATGCATCGGCCTACACTCATGAAGGTGTATCGGCCTTCACAAATAAGGTGTATCAACCTTCACTCCAATCTGTGTATCAGTCTAGACACATCACTTGTGTCAGTCTGGACACATCATTTGTGTCGGCCTAGACACATATACTTGTATCAGACAAAGCATGCCAATTTCTATCATTTTAGAGATGCTTAGAGTGGTATCATTTATATGGTGCTTAAGGTGTATCGACCATAGTACATTCTTGTGTGTGTTGGTCATACTATCATCTTGTATATCATCCACCTCAACCAACTAGTGTATCGACCACCCAACAACAATTGGGGTATCGTCCTCTTCATCAACTTAGTGTATCGGCCACCCAACAACAACTACGGTATCGGCCACCCATCAACTACTAGGGTATCGGCTACACCATCTACTTATGTATTGGCCTCACCAATAAATAGGGTATTGGCCACTTCAACCCCTTGTATAATGGCCTCACCTTCAACTAGGGTATCAACCTCTTCATCAACTTAGGCTATCAGCCACTTAACATCGATTAGGGTATCAACCACTCAACATCAATTAGGGTATCTGCCACTCAACATTACTTAGGGTATCGGCCTTGCTACCCCTTTGAGTGTTGGCCACTCAATCTACTAATATATCGGCTATAACATTAGCTAGGGTATCGACCACATAGCACATTATGGGATATCGACATCTAGGGTTTGAGTTGTAACAGATAAACCCTTGATCAATACTTTAGTTATTTCACCTAGTGAACTTACCATGAATTGGTGTATCGACAGAGGTTCTAAGAGAGTATATTTCCCCCATATCACATGATGTATTGGGCTTGAGGGTGTCAGATTGTAGAGTGTATTGAATTGCTAGGGTTAGAGTTGACCATGTCGGTCTCCACACTCAACCAAAGTATCACCATTTGATATTCTATCTTCTCTAGGAATCTCTTGGTCATGACAAGCTAATTCCTTAAAGGCATATCATTTTTAGAACAATTAAGATATCGGCCTAACAACAACATATCGCTTTAAAGCATCACAAGTCCTATCGTCCATCCATGTTATGGTGCAAGCATATGTGTCAACTTGAATATCTTATAGGTATCAGCCTGCCACATTCTTAAGCATTTAGGTGAAAGGTTAAAAACTTAAGAGAATAGTAGTCCTACTTAAGAAATCAACCAAAAAGAATAGGAGTTCAAATGTAACAGTTTCCATACTTATACCATTATATCAGGTTAGGGTTTCCCACAAACCAATATCGGTTTGTGCATATCAATTTTTTCATATTCAAGCTCAAGCTCTTTGTTCATAACTACTCTAGTTCATGGATGACAGTCCTATATATTCATAAGAGCTCATAGAACAATCATCCAAACAAGAAATTCAAAGTATAAAAGGAAATCACTAAGTATTGCTTGATAGAAATTGTATAATAATAAAATTGGGTTCAAGTTGTATAACCCACCTTAAGATCAACTCAAGAGATTCAAGATCCAAAGCTTTATATTCCCAAGGTTGAAGATGACTTATCAAAAGTCCAAGACTCGATCACAACACTTCTTCTATGAAAGAATATACCATAGTTAGGAATTTGGTGAAGAAAGAAGAGAAGGAAAGAATCATGATCCAAGAAACATAGTCTTTCCAAGGTTGAAGACTATCATTGATTCACCTTAGGCAAGATGCTCAACCTTCTCTTTGTTCCTTGAGCTCCTAGGATTGTCCTCCAAGAAAGAAGTAGGAAAGGAGTTGAATGGTTTACTAGGAGATGAAAAGAGAGGTATATATAGTTGAGGTTCATGAAAGAGAGTGTCTATAAGGTGTCATCACCATGTACACTTACTTGACATGTGTCCATGCATGGTAATTTCATGCATCCATAATTATCTTTCATACAACAAATCTTGTGGATAATCCATATATAAGATATAGGCCATTTTGGTATCTTACATGACAAGATATTATCACCTAATCTTGCTTTATGTGCAGACCGATACCACTTTTGCAAGGAACATGCAAACTGATAGGCTTCAGCTACTTGAGGTGCTTAGCCCATCATGAACTCCTTCAAGGGTTAAAAAATCGATATGGGATGTCTTCTATTGCTTACAATCCGATAGGCACTCCCATTTACTTCATAACTCAGCATAACCTCTTCTAGGGTTCAAGGTACTCAACACTTCTTTGGTTCTTTCACCAAAAAGAGTGTTATCATCCAACCAAGATTATAACAAGGAAATCCCTTATTTCTCTTTCTCTTTCCTTTAGTTGATGCTAAGAGAGAGAAGGAATATTCTAGAGGTGATAATTTGCACAAAAACCCCTGAATTGGGTATATTACAAATCTTACCAAAGTCATCATATAAGGCACAAACAATTTGCAAATAAGTTCAAAATTGAGAAATAAACTCTTTTCAAGTCTCAATTACTTTTAAAAGATTAAAATAAGGTTATAAGCAAAGCTTCTAGGGTTATCCCAAAACCCAAGTCAGGTGTGTTACACAATCCCTTACAATTTATGCCATGAGATATATTAATTTTGTTTCCTTTCTTTAACTCCAGGAATTTATATTTCTTAGGAACCAAAAAATTACTACAAATCTAGAGTTGGCTCTATTTTGCTCTTAGTTCCTATCCAACAACGACATTCAACTCTAGCATTGTGACAGTTGACTGTCACACTATGTTTCTATTTTAACCCTATTCATCCATGTCTTTTTCCGAAAAAAACTCATGTTCATTGAGATCATAAAAAAGGTGGAGGGTTCACACTTCATAAATGCATCTGTTCTCTATCGTTAATTTATAGGGAGAAACAAATGAAATCTACATAGACAAGTTTGTAGTATTATACAAAGGAAAAGTACAAGAAGGAGCAGATCAAATAGAACAAGACATGAATAGTTGGATCCCTTGTAGGTTTTTTTGGTTGAGTCCCATTTTGGTGGTCCTTCTTATGTATTGGAGGCAGGCTAGTAAAAGTGCATTCTACTTATTCAAGATAATGGAGATGAATGACAAGGTAGGACTTTTGCTTTTTTATCAGTAAGTGTGCTTCCCTTCTCATCAATCTATAAAACGTAGTCACATCTAATGGTAGAATTAGAAAAATAGAAACATGTCTATGCAGCAAGATTATCTATATCTAACAAAATTTTCCGTCCTACTATGTCAGTAGTTGGCAAAGTATCTTCAAGTATTGTTATAAGAAAAACATAAAACAAAAGCATGTAACGTTTTCTTGTTAAATCATAGAACTTTTTATTATCTTGTTCCTTCCTTTGTGACATACAATCCCTATTTGTGATTCTTGCATGCATGATGAAGATTTAACCTTCCTAGGATGGGACAGATGAGATAGATTTGAGCACACATGATCTATTACTTCCATTAAAAGTTAGTTTCATCTCATGTTGTATATTCAAGAGTTGTTGTCTATTCAAAGGTTGTTACACTTGTCTTATTCAAAGTTATATTCTAAATAAAGTTGTATAATCAAATAATTATATTTAAATAAAGCTATGTCATAAATGATAGACTTATTGTATTCTCTAATAAAACCTTTAGTGGAACCCTTGATTTGAGATTATTAATCAAAATGTAGTAATTGTTCAAGGTGAGTAGCAAAATATCTTGTCGAGGACATGCTTTCGAGGGTATTGTGATAAGAGCAACATACATAACTTTCTACAAATTGCTAATTCTATACAAATTAACATTGTAATTTATGTATTGTCAATCCTGAAATACACATGTATACCCTCAAAGAAAAGTATGCTATATGTCAATGTGTGCATGTTATTGCGTATATTGTATCTTAATTATGTATCTTTTGGTTGAGACAAGTGCAAGCATGTATTGTCCATGTCTTTATTTCTACTATGATGTTTTATAAAGTTATGTATTCTCTTATTGTTGCAGTTGAGAAAGTATGTATACAAATATGTTAGGATCCACATTGATGCATCAATAGCACATATCAACTAGTGTCTAAATGTTATTACAAAGTAATTTATTCCATGAAAATTATGGACATCATACCTTTTTTGATGTAGTTCTGCATTTAATAATGTAACTTTGTTTACACAATGTGTGTGAAAAAAATAATACAATGAGAAACTTTCATCTCCATAGAACCAAATATGTGTTTGATAACATTTAAATTCAAGTAATGATCATGTTCAGTTTTTAAACATTGATTATCATAACTTATATTGATATAACTTTTTGTGATCACTTGCATATTCATAGTCTCACTATTGTAGTTGGCATCCATTGAAGAACCAACTTGTTGATTCCATGTTGCATGCTTCTATATATTTTAGATTTTGCTTAACCATGTTCTAGGTTGCTATTTATTTTAGCCTGTAATCACAAGCATCAAACCATAAAATCTCTTGCATTAGTTTATGCTTTCTTTTTGTTGTTTCTTAGCCATGTTATAAATTTCGAAGTACCTATTGATGGTTTAATACTAATTATTTGCTAAATTTGTCAAATACTTAATGATTGTTATTGTTGACTCAGACATGGCTCCCTGATCTATTTCATATGGCATTTTGATCGGTTGTCCTTGTATATTATCTTTGAATTCAAAATCATGTTTCTTGGTAATGTTCTTTTGTTGTTATGTTTCTATATCTTCAAGGATTACAATTATATGTTTGTCATGGAGTAGTTCCATCTAGATATTGTTTCACACTCTGGTTTGGATTATGCTTTACCTCTTTGGGAGCTAATCATGATGGTCAATGTGATGGATCCATAGTACTACTGAGTAGATTGTTTTGAACTATATTAACGTGATATAATTTCATTCAAAGATGGATTTAGACCATAAATACTCCTTGCATTTGACCAAAATTGAGTTATAATGGTGATCTTTAGGAGCCCTATAGTCATATAGCTAATCATGTAAGGATTGACATGGATCAAGACCAAAATACCATTTCAAGATCAAGATCATAGGAGTTTTGTGCATCACATGTATATTGTTATCAATTCCAAATTTGAGATTTTTATTTAGTTTTATTAACATTGACCACATGATGTAAGGATAATATTTTCATTCATCTTGTCACCAGGGTGTTCGAACTCATGACCTGTTGGTCATACAACATTGCTTTTACCACTCAGGTGCCACCTTATTGGCAAAAAATTTAAATGCTCAATATAAGATTGAAACTCATAACCTCAAGTACAACAACAAATATGTTAACCACTACACCAAGTGTGATATGAGGATAATATTTTGGTGCATTTATGGTGAAAGATTGGTGTATAAATGTTTCTCATATTGCCATGTGAATATTGTAAAAATATTGCTATATATTTTATATTTGATATTTATCATCCTAAAATTTTAAACTTTTTTAGAGTAACAACTACATAAACCTGAGTAAATTATATATATTTCCCCTCATAAAGATGTAAGTAAAGGCGTTTAGTCCCACATACATGTAGCAATGATGACCAAGTACACAATCAACATTGTTATAAGGACCAAATAGCCCTAAAAAATATTAATGCAGACATTCACCTCTAAAAAATGCATTTGTCAGGGTGATCAAGTCCCTCAGATAAGTATTTATGAGAATTAAATAATTCCTTAAAAATGTATTTGTGAATACTAAGTATTTATGAGAATTAAACAATTCCTCAAAAATGTATTTGTGAAGACTAAGTAGTCCCTTGAAACTATATTTTTGAAGGGTGTATAGTCTATGACAACGGTCACTAGTTTTTTGTCACATGACTTATCTTCATTACCCATTTGTGAGGGTTAACCCCACAACCAAATTTAGTTGTAAGGGGCTTCATAGAGGATTTTTTTATAGGTTTTTCCCGTTAAGAAAGACTCCTTTTTTGTAGAGAGAGCTCTAGCTCAAGCTACAACTGAACTAACATGGTATCTTCTCTTTTGAAAGAACAACATCTAGTTCAACACGAGCCAAGCATGTTATTATGTAATAAACTTAGTGCACTTCATATAATAGTTAATCCAATGTATCATGTCTCCTACCAAGAACATTGAGCTATAATATCACTAGATAAGGGAAAAAGTTTCTCTTAAACACATTGAGATTGCTCATGTCTTTTTAAAAACCAGCTCGTTGACACATTTACAAAAACATATCTTAAAACATGAATTTCAAATGGCTTGTTGGTTGTGTGTATCACTTTCACCCATCTCTAATTCAAAGAAATGTGTTAAACTAATATAAGTATGTGGTCTCGCATATTAGTACATGTTTAATAACCACCACATTTCTATTACAGAATCTATCACGAATACTCTATAATTTGTTCACACCTTAACCATTTTCCGCTAGACATCACAATTGTTATAAGTATGTAGAAAACCTATGTACAATATCACACACTACTTTACATAAAACTTTGACCTTGTCTATATTTTAATTATGTTTAATAATGAAAGCACTGCACACTCTCATTCTATGAAACCACTTTCTCTTCTTAACTCACTTTCTAAATGACCTAATTTGAGGGGGGCAAAGCTTTAATGGAGGGCCAATCGTTGCCATGTGGTGGCCTTCCCTTGAAGACGCCATTCCATTTGGCCTCTTCAGAGAGAAGTTGCCATGTGGCTCTAGATTTGTAATCAATTTTTTATTTATTTTATTATACACTTCGATACCACGTATAATTAGATCAAATTCATATACTCAACGTATTTAGATAATAATATTTTAAATAATCATGGAATTGCACTACATTGTTTACAATATGATATATCTGACACATAAATAATGTGTTTAAGACATAATATATATTCATATGTAGTATTTATGTATAAATAATACACTCCACAATATATGAATTTAATTATCATATTCGAGATTATGTTAAAGTGAATATAAGAATATATGATATAGGACCCAATTTTTTTTGGATCTAAATGGTATATAATTATTAATCTATATCTGTCTAAACTATACCATCAAATATCATAATATTTAAACTATTATACACAATTTTTAAATCTTGCTATATAGATAAACATGTTTACGCAATAATGATTATATTCATATATGAATAATGTATATGTATATGTAAGAAAATATTGAATGCAAAACTTTGTTATCTAATACTATATATTGCTTGATTATTAGTAATAAATTGTCGTACTTAAAATATACATACTATGTGCTTACAATTTTTATTATTTTTATATGAATAAATTGTATTATTATATCAATGTAATTATCATTCATATTTTTAATGGGATACAATAGTAATTGATTTTGGATATTACTTTTTTTAGATATAATGTGAATCCCAAAGATCTCATATTTTAAAAAAGTTATTGAATCTATTAATGACATGTTTATATGTAGATTTGCACATTTTTCTAAATAAAACTGAAGCTATTAATGTGTGTAGAATTAAAAAATAGATAATCTAGTATTAGACGAGCTAGTATTTGTTTCAAAGTACAACTGAAACTTTTATATAAGATAATACAAGTTTTATGGTCTTTTATATTGTCATGCATGTACTTTTACATATCAAATTCATTTTTTTTTGGTCGGTAAAAACTCGTGTTGCTCTTTTTTGTATTTTTTCTATAGTGTCTGTACAGTGCTTTCTCTACCTTCATACCACAAGATCAAAAAAATATCAAGAAAGATCTCCTATCAACCAAAAAGATAATCCAAATCAACTCCACGATCTCCAGAGGAAAAGCAACAGAAACAAACCCCTTCTTCGTGATGTACTTTGTACTGCTCAAACCAGAAAGAGTCCTTACTAGATTCAACATCAAAGCCAGAAAACCGATACTCAAAAAGGACTATACTCAGGATCAAGATCATATCCCTCCATCGAGAGCCTGTGTTGCAGAACAAAACACCAGGACCTCACTCTATACCAGCCTTCATATCTTTCATCAACATACAGAGAAACAAAGCTCCAAAAGGATACAACCAAAACCAGAAGATAGCCAGCCTACACTTCAAATCTCAAGCACCAACTCCATGGCACAGTCCATTCATTTAGAATTTTTATTATTGAATCAACATCCAGACACAAATTCTCGACAGAGAAAAAAACCCACTGGCCATCTTAGGTTTAGCTCCAGCAAACTTCAGGGAAAAGAAAGCAAAAAAAGGTTCGCCTCAACCCCACCAGAAGAAGAAACTCAACCATCACTGTATGAAACAGTGAGAGGGGAGCAAAGAGAATCCTTCAACCGCCAGAAAAGAACTCAACACTCTCTAAGAAAAAGAAATCAACTAGAGAGGGGAGCACATCATCTCAAGACAGAGAGCCCGAAGCACAACAACAATACAGAAGCAGATACCCACACACAGAATCGAGTCAGAGAAACAAGCAGCACTTAACAACCACCTCAACCAAAGAGGAGCCACCACCACCTATGTCACAAAGCAGCAGGAGCATCACATCATCGCGTAGCAGCAAGAGGGGGAGCAGCTCAACCATATCAAGAAGAAATCCAATCTCAACCAGCTCTGAACCATAAAAGGAACAGCCAACAGAAAGATATCCTCAATAGAACCGTTTCAGTGAAGCAAACAGAACGAGCCACCACCACCAAAACAGAGCAAGGCCAACCAAGAGCAGAACCAAACAACCCAGAACAGAAAAAGAAACCCCACTCCAGCTGAACAGAAAAAAAGCATCCAAGAACAGAGATAACAAACTCACGAACCAGGCAAGAACAGAAAGCTGGAGGGTCTTCATCCACTTGCAAAAAGACAACCAGCAACCAGATCCCAATCAGAAAAAAAGGGATAATACCCTCAACCCAAGAAGCAACACATAAAAGAGGGAGGAGCAAGCTCGACCATCACAGAGCAGACCAAGAAGCACCAAACCAGATCAAAACCGATCTAAGTTCTGAGAATATTATACTCAGCTTCAATAATCTTCCAAACATCCTCCTCATTTTTACCAAAGTTATCGTGAACTCTTCTGTTCCTCTCAAGCCAGACATGATAGAGAATAAGGAGACTGATAATACTAGCATTCTTCTGGTACATCGTACAAATCTGATCCCAATTAATAGGTGATTTATCAATAATATTTCTGTACTCAGCCTTAGTCCAGAGCTTCTTCGTAAACTTGCAATTAAAACAAATATGAAAGGTGTCCTCATACTCCGACATACACAAGAAACAGACAGAGACAACAGAAATACCTCTTCTTCTCATGTAATCCGAAGTAGGTAACTTATTGTGCATAGCTTTCCACGCATGAAATTTGCTATTCTGATGAGCCTTGCTCTTCCAAATCCACTGAAAATTATGCATGAAAATACCTTTATACCTTATATTCTCCCAAATCTTTTTAAAATTCACACTATCATTCCCATTGAACAACCAGATATCAGCATCAGAACTGTTGTTAATAGTAACATTTTTCAAAACATCCAAAACAACCTGCGAGCAACGAGAATTACTGATATACCAAGAACCATTATTAATAATACTGTTCAGCCAAGCATCGACAGGTAAACCAGCTCTAATAACCATATTTCTGTCAAGCACTTCATAGAGAAACTTCCCAGAATACCAAGGATCTTTCCAGACTTTTAAACTATTGCCAGCTCCAATCTTAATATCAATGAACTGCAGCAGAATATTCTTACTCCTAAGAATAGAGTTAAACATCCAAGAGTAGTTTGGAAATGGTTCAATGGACCACAATGTTTCTTTCCTTAGATATTTACCATTAATTCATCTAACCCAAAGGGAATCCTTTTTCCTAGCAATGTCCCAAGTGTTTTGGATTAAGCAAGCCTCAGAAATGTCTTTACTCCTTCTAATGCCTAGAACTCCTTCCACTTTAGGCAGAGCCACTATATCCCACTTAATGAGATGCATGTTCTTATTGTTCTCAGAATAGCCCCAGATAAAGTCTCTACAAATTTTGTCAACTTCATCAAGAACAGAGCAAGGAATGGGAAACGCCATAACCTAAAAGAGATGCATTGCCGAAAGAGTAGATTTTACAAGTTCCACTCTCCCAGCCAGAGATAAAAGGTTCGACTTCCAACTTTCAAGCTTCCTTTTGATTCTGTCAATTAACTTTTCACATTGGGCCTTCCTAATCTTTCCAGAAAAAAGAGGGAGACCAAGATATTTAGTATCCTCCAACACACCCAGAGGGATACCAATAGCATTAGAGATGTTGAAGCCATTCATGCCAGGGCCAGTGAAGACAAGACTTTTCTCTTTATTCATAATGAGACCAGACATCTTCCCAAATTTGTCCAACAACTTTCTAATATTAAAGGCATTAGGAACAGTGGCTTTAGCAAAGATCATTAAATCATCTGCAAAGATTATATGAGAACAGTGGCAATCCTTCGAAATAGAAACAGGGACAATCTCCTTATTCCTCACACTATCTTTAAACAATTCAGATAATCCTTGCATGGCAATGACAAATAGATACGGAGCAATGGGGTCTCCCTGTCTAACCCCATTCGTAGGGAAAATTGGCAGAGTGGGTTCTCCGTTGACAAGAATTTGATAAGAGGTAGTCATAAAGATATTCTCAATCCAACTAATCCATATAGGAGGAAAACACATTTTAAACATGATAGAGAACAAATATTTCCAGCTTACGGTATCATACGCTTTAGAAATATCAATTTGAGCAAACATGTTAGAACACTGCGTCTTCCTAAAATCTCCCAGAATTTCATTAGTAAGCAACACCGCATCTTTAAGACCTCTACCTTTAACAAAAGCACATTGATTTCTATCAATAATATCAGGCAACACAGCTTGAAGTCTGATGGTCAGAATCTTAGATATAATTTTGTAATAAGTGTTGCACAAAGCAATAGGTCTCCAGTTACTAATATAAGTGGGATCTTTACCTTTGTGCAAGAGGGTGATAAAAGTTTTATTAGCTTCTCTCAGGAGCTGCCCATTTGAAAAAAATTTAGAAATGGCCTCAAAGACATCATTACCAATGACATCCCAAACATACTTATAGAAATAGCCATTAAAACCATCAGGGTCGGGGCACTTATCAGCATTAAGTCTCTTAACCACATCATCAACCTCCTTTCTAGAGACAGGCCTGGTCAACAACGAACTTTGTTCAGCAGTAATCTTCGAACCACTCCAAGTAGTACCCCAAGCCTCTCCCGCATCGTTTTTACAGAACAGGGCAGAAAAGAAATCAGTAGTAGACGATTTAATCTCTTCACAATCATTAGATATAACCCCATTAATATTAAGAGCATTGATGGTATTTCTGTTCCTCCTAGTTCTGAGCGAAGAATAGAAGAATTTAGAGTTAGAATTCCCCTCTTTAAGCCATTGAACAC
Source organism: Alisma plantago-aquatica (assembly GCA_963693085.1). Taxonomy (NCBI): domain Eukaryota; kingdom Viridiplantae; phylum Streptophyta; class Magnoliopsida; order Alismatales; family Alismataceae; genus Alisma; species Alisma plantago-aquatica. The sequence continues at coordinate 638,659,436 of OY856413.1, read as the reverse complement.
GTGATTTCTGTCTGTAGAACTCTTCCTCTATATCAGCAGCTTTCTTTGCTTCCTTTCTCCAATAGTTAGCTTCTTTTCTCAAGTTCTCATCAGTAAGATTCAAATCAGCTACCTTCTGAGCAGATAGAGCTTTATCTTTAAGACTAGCAGCATTATCAAAAATATTCCCAAAAGTATCTTTATTCCATTTTTTCAGCAAGTACTTAAAGTTCTGCAATTTCCTATAAAGCTTAAAAGTAGCAAAGCCATCCACCTCAAGAATCCAGGCCTCTTTAAGAATGTCATCAAAATCACTGTGCTTGGTCTAGCTGTTGATAAATCTAAAAGGAGATTTCCTAGACCTTTGTTCCATGAGAAATAGAGAAATTCTTCTATGATCACTTATAATGTTATAAATACTCTCACCATGGAAATTATCAAACTTACTAAGAAAAGAACTATTATATAAGATCTTGTCAATTTTAGATGCAATGAAGTGATCACCCTCTTGCTTGTTATCCCAAGTATAGTAAGGACCTTTGAGGTCAAGCTCAAAAAGACCATTATCTAAAACAAAACCATTAAAATCATCCATGGATTTTGAGGAAGGAGGCAGAGTACCAATCTTTTCTTCAGCCTTTCTAACAGCATTAAAGTCACCGATAATTACCCAAGGCTCAGCACATAAAGCAAGAGCATTCAAATTAGTCCACAACTTAACCCTATCATAATCATCGTTGTGTCCATAAACAGCCGAAAGATAAAACTCATGATTCTCTTTAGTAATTTTAACATGAACCGCTTGGTCACATTCATTAATACAGAACACATCACAAACCTCACTTTTCCAAAGCAAAAATACTCGACCAAGAGCATGAGACTTGGAGTTAGAAATCCAATTATAACTAGGAAAAAACTTTCTCATAAAATTGACCGTCTTCCTACCCCTGAGTTTAGTTTCATTCAACAGAATTATATCACAGTCCGCTTTATTGATCTCCTTTTGAACGTCTAGAATTTTATTATTAATACCTCTGACGTTCCAAGAGGTGATAGATAAAGTCGTATTCATTTGTAACCTGGGGCTGTTGGACTGGCAGCCTCAGTGTTTTCTGAAATCATCTCAAGTCCTTTTGGTATTGGCGAGAAGCCTGAAGATTCTCCTTTATGAAGTATCCCTGTGATCAACTTTGCCTGGCATCTAGGCGATTCTCTATTAAAATTGTTCCTGGAAATGAACAATACTGATGAGGATGAAGCTTGAGAACTCAGAGCACTCTCTGGTGAATCCTTACAGAATACTTGAACAGCCTTAGGAGTTATAGGATCGACACTCAAAGATTTACATACAATAGTAGACTGAACCGCATTAACAGAATTAACTTTTTCAGATTCCAGATCGGCATTAACTTTCATGGATAATTCTTCATCTTCAATAATAATTTCTTCTTGCTGCACAATGTACTTGCCTGACCGAATATCCTCCACGTCCACCACCTCTTGAATGATGAAATCAGAACCTTCTTTACTCAAGTCTAACATTTCGTCAGTAACATGAGCTGCATTCACTTTTTTAACTTCCCAAACTTTATTAACAGCATTAATAGGATGGGCAGTCTTCCGTAAGACCTTCCGCACAGGTAAGCAATCATCATGACCAAGATAACCACAATGGCAACACTTATAAGGTATCCAATCATACTCCAGAATAATGTTATGTTCATCACCTGCATCACTCATGAACGTGACACTTCTCAGATACTTAGCATCTTTCCCCATAACGACTTGGATTCTCGCCAGATCTAAACGCCAAAGATTAGAAGTTTGAACATCCATTTTAACTGGAGAACCAAGAAGCTCCCAATCCTATCAAACGTTCGTTTATCCCATAATTCCATTGGCAGTCCCCGAATGGTGATCCATACCGGCACATCCGACAACACTGCTTTCTCTTGGCTATCTCCAGGTTTCCACTTCTTGAGAAGAACAGGTCTGTCACGAACATACCAGTCCCCTTCCAGAACAGCATTGAGATCTTCATAATCAGAGAAGCGAACCAGGAAAAAACCATCTCCTCTGTCAAAAATTTTGAAGAAACCTTGCACATTCCAGACATTCGAGAAGTGATTGGCTAGATGCGGGATATGAGGCCTGAAATCTAGAACGTACCCTAGCAAACATCTGCTCCATTTCTCAGCATTATCAACAACTTCCTTCTTTGGATAGATAATCTTCCCATCAACAACCTGGATCTCCACTCTTTTCAGATCTGACGCAGTCCCGGTAGAAGAAGGCTTCAGACACTCCCATGAAGTCGGATTCTTCTTTGGAACATTGGGCGACCCCTGACGGCCTCCAGCTAAGCTATCAGTCCTGTTGAAACCAGGCGGAGGCCGACGAGGATCCTTCTCCGCCGCAGTTGTCGATATCGCCTTGTCGCCCACTGTAGACGGGAGCTGGGAGAGGCCATTTTTTACATACATATCAAATTCATGTAATAATGAATATAATTTTTTCTTGTATTATATTATTATTCAAATTCGTAAACAAACATCAATATAAGAATTATATCCGTAAATCGAAAATATATATTCTTAATATGAAATATAAACATATAATATTTATCCAACTTATTGTTATGTCACATATGTACTATATTGTAAAACACTATTGTGTTATTTTACAAATAGTTTCGTGAAATATTTATATAATCATCGAAATCTGGTCTATTTAGATTAGATTTAATTATACATGGTATCAAAGCCTAAAAAAATTAAAAAATGTTTGCTTACCACGTGACGGGTTCTCCTCTTAGATAATTAATGGAGGTCTTAAATATAGGCTGCAACATGGCGCCGTCTGGCCTTCCATTATCTGTTTGCTCCCTTCAAACTATGTTATTCCAAAAATAAATTGTATAAACTAGGTCAGGTAATTATTTGAGACAACAAAATTATTTTGGTCTTTTTTCCTTCTCATAATTCATGTATAATTCTCTCACACTTCGTCTGTTTATTGGTTTCCTTATCCCTCTTTTCTCCTCTCGTTTTCTCCCGAACGGTTGACCATTTTAAAGATCAATGCGATCGCTATCATGATACAGTTTTGCCCAATTAACCTTGCTCCAACGTTGGACTCTCACCTGTCGTCACTTAATTCGCGCTACATGAGTCCAAAAATTAATGGCCGGCCACTCGGACGGAGACTGTCTGTACCAACAACGTTAGCGTGTGAAACTGCATGTCAAGCCACCGCCAGTTGCGCCGAATGTCATATTTGTCAGCAGCTACGGAAGCAATGGAGCGGACTGGCTTGCTGAGTAGGGAGTGCCTGTTACTGCTTGTGAGTAGGGAGTGCCATGCCACCTGTTGCGTCATATCCAGGACGAGCAAGTTGAATGGCCGGCGAACTGGCTTTGCTGACTTGTCGAGTTAAGAGGTTTATAGACACACGTAGCTTGTCATTAGTCGATTGACAGTTGAGAGTTGGATCGATACCCTCTTGACTTGTATGGTACGTAGGTCCAAGGAGAGAATCCCTACCCGCCTTGACCAGCACAAAGGTAAAGCACCCGTTACATCCTAGAAGATTGGTCCATCGCAAGGGAAGGAAGGCCCTCACCTGCTGACAACAACCTTCACGTATTGAAGCCGGTTTGAGCTTGGATGGATCAGGAGAAGTACAGTGAGGGTCTCGGTGGTGGGGAGGTCAGGAACTCAGGGATGTCCCAGACGACAACGACGGAAAGGGCACTGAAGATTCCACTCACAATGTTTACAAACCATCAGGAACATGGCAGGAGGCAGGAGGACCACATGAGGAGGCGCGAGAGGACAAATCAGGATGCAGAAGAGATGCGTGATCGTGGGAGTGGCGAAGTTCTAGATTTGAGCATCGGGTGCACTAACAGTTATAACTCCACAGGCCTTAGCGATCTAGGCTCGAAGGAGAGATGTCCACCATCGGGACAGCAGCCAACGGGCAAATATGTTGATGACGTGCATGGTAGGAGATGGGAGACTAGAAGATAGAAACTTGGATGAGTTTCTCTCGACGCTCCTAGACACGTTCAGATCAGAAGGAAGGGGAGGGGAACGGGGGGCTCCTTCACAACGGCTACAAACCAATATGTGGTGTTCTTGAGCTTAAACAAACAGAGGGAGACACCGGTGGGATGAGGGGGATAGAGGTAAGGAATAGAGATCCTCGCTGAGGGAAGAAGATGAGGATCATGCAAGGGGAGGAGTGCTGCATGGAAATAGAGTTAATACGGTTGGAAAGACAAAGTCTTAGTTTGGAACGACGAGAGGGGTGGCGAACAGGTGTACCAGAAAATAAGTGAAGAAGATGTACCAGAAGCACAAGTTGTGGCTGGTGGCAATCACAAAGCCTTTCCTTGAAGCAGGGCATCCATCTAGCCTCAAGGGCACATTCACATAATTCGCCGAATTTTCCCAAAATTTGTGTATAATTCGTGAATAGATCCCTGGACGCTTGCTACACCCGAATTTCACAAGATTCTCGAATGGTTCGCGAATTATTCGGTATTCGTGAATAAAACCCGTATCTAACGTTAACAGCCGAATAATTCCCGGTTTTTATTTAAAAATTCTGTCACATGCGATGCTACAATTTTTTTTACTCCCAAGCATCCTCTCCCAGCCCCGACCCTAATCAAACACCCGATATGACAACCCCGGTGACCAACAGCAAAAGACGCTGCCGCTACCTACTCACCCCGACCCCGACAATAGCAACCCCGGCGGCTACTGCGAAAGTCAGCGCACCAATCACTACAAAAGACTGCCGACCACTAAGGACAGGAACCGTGGCCGTCGTCTGCAAGTGTCGACTCCTACCAGCAAGGCAGCGCAGCCCCCAACCAGCAAGAGACAACCACTAAGCAGAAAAAGGCAAACTAGCCCTAGTAAGTTTCTTTCTTTTCTTTCTTCACTCTTCTCTTTTCTTCTCTCATCGGTGCCTCCACTCTTCCCCTCCAATCTGCTGTCTTTTTTTTGTATTTAACAATTCAGATGTTTGACTCAAATTAAGTAACTGCGCTTATACCTTGACATGTATAGTATGTGTAATGTCGTCAACTAAATTATGTACAGAAAATATACCATACTAGATTTACTTCTCCAGTTCTCCCTCCAGCCATATTAAGACATGTATTAAGATTGTCTTAGACATGATTCATGGTTATCTTTGTAATAGACTGTGTGTTTTGTAACTGATAGTGTGCATTGTACACATACACAATATACATTGTAATAGCTTGCTCTACAGATTATCACATGCTTATCTTTGTCAAAGTAGATTGGGTAGTCAAAAAGTTGAAATAATGTCTAAATACTCCTGGCCGCTTCGTCCCCTAGGGTTAGCGCTCTGGGCGACCGGGTGATCCAGGACTCTCTCCCCTTGCTATCGAGGCGGATGTCTCTATTGCTCTTGTAGGTTCCCTCCACCGCCATGGGGGATGATCTAGTGAAACGCTACACAACACTTAGGGTTAGGGAGGAGGAGGAGGCAAACGTGTTAGACTTCAGGGCAGAGGCGATCAAGGTCGGCGGCGAGCATATCGAGCTAGCCATCGTGGGCAGGCTGGTGATAGAGCGACCTTACAATTTCCCCACGCTGAAGAGGACGCTGACCAATGCATGGGCGCTGAGAAGGGAGGCGAGCTTCAAATAGATTTCTAGCGACCTCTTTGTCATCTAGTTCTTACACTGGCATGATAAGGAGAAGGTTCTAGGTGAAGGGCCGTGGAACTTTGACAACCACCTCCTGGTCACGAGGAGCATACATGCGGAGGACATGCCGGAGGCCATCAAACTCAACCGATGTGCTTTTTGGATCAGGCTCTATAAGATGCCGCTAGGCTACCTTTCGGAAGAGGCAATCAAAGTAGTACCAGGAAAAATCAGCGACGTGTTGGAGGTGGATCGCAAGGATCTTGGCTGGGACACATCATGCAGGGTTCGTGTTGATCTGGATATCACCAAGCCTTTGCGACAAAAGTAAAAGATCAGGGCTGAGAAGGGCAATGTGTCTGCCAAAGATCCGGTATGAGAGGCTACCAAATTTATGCTACCGGTGCGAAACAATCGGTCATCTGGACAAGGATTGCGGGGAGACAACAGAGGATGAAGAAAAGGAACAACAACGATTGTGGGGGCTGTGGGTGAAGGCATCGCCGATCAAGCGATGGGAAATTCCCATTAAGGAGGAACTCTTCGATTGGAACAACGAGAAGAAAGTCCTAAACTTCACTACAAAACCAAACGCCAACACAAGGATGGTGGACAAGGACGGCGGCGAGCACAATATGAGAACTGGTTCAAGATGGTCGACATCAAACAAACAGAACAGCCGCACAGGGGTGGGGGAGGATGAGGCGGCATCACGTATTGACCTTGACAAGATCTTCCTGATGGAAAAGAAGGAGGGGACGTAGGCCAAGGAGGTACTGAGGCTCAACCTGGCAAGGATGACCAGTGAGGACTCAATGTGGCCACGGAGGTAGCTATCCCTACACCGGCAATGACAGAGAAGAACAATGGGGGCCAGCAGTGAGGGAAGATAAAAGTGGTTTTAGGAGGAAGTACGTAGGTTTGGGAGAAACTACGTGATCACCAAATAACTAAAGATGAGGCTGAAAGAGACAAAGAGGTCCCAACCATGGAGATTTCGGAGTCTTCAGTAGTGTTCATGGCAGACGAAGATACAAGTAACAAGCTTACACTCATAATTGATGAGACTGAACCAGATTGATAGGGATGGAAAGCATAAGGGGAAGCACAACCAAATTCAAAGATTAGTGATAGAGGCAGAGGGAGGAGGTTCACTCGTAGGGGGGACAGGTAGGAAGGCCCAAGAGTGAAGATGCGTGTACCTGAAGGACAAATCAAATAGAAAAGAGGAAGAACAGGGGAAGACGAGCTTATTACAGAGGCAGAGGGGTCTGGACACAACACTGGCAAGAGATCTCACATGTCAGAGGAGATGTTAGCTGCATCAAGCAAGCAAGTAGCGGCAAATGGGATGGCCCAATCCCGTGAACAACAATGAAAACACTGGCATGGAACGTCTAGAGTCTGGGCCGCCCTGGGAAGGTGAACTCTCTCAAAAGACGATGTTGGGGAGAGATGCCCAACATAGTTTTCGTGATGGAAACTATGTGCAAGAGTTCGGAATAGGAGCGAGTAAGAAGGGTGTGTGGTTTTAACAGTAGATTCGGTGTGGACAGCAGGGGCAGATCTGGAGGTTTGGGGCTATGGTTGAGAGGGAACAAGGTGACAATCAAATCTTTGTCAGATCATCATATTTGTGCACACATAGAAGAGAACAATCCAGAGAATAATTATTGTTTTTCTGGGATATACAGTTGGGCGGCAGTGCAACAGAGAACGCAGACATGGGCACTTATGGCAGACATGCACAGGGCCTCACATAGGCCAATGGTTTTTAGTGGAGACTTCAATTAGATAATGGCAGCACATGAGAAACAAGGGGGGAAGCTGCACATCGAATGGCAGATGAGGAATTTCCGTGAGGCAATTGACAGTTGTTAGCTCATTGATTTGGGGTCCACGGGGTGCAAGTTCACTTGGCAGAGAGGCTTACACGCAGACAATCTCATCAGGGAGAGGCTGGATCGTTTCTTGGCTGACAAGGAATGGTGTGATATCTTCAATGTGCGGAAAGTCAAAATTTTTCCTATTGGCAATTCAGATCATGGACATATTTACTTGTGAGTAAAGAAGTCTAGATAGGTGGAGGAGAGGGACAGGAGCTTCATATTTGAGACTCTATGGCTATCATCCCCAAAATGCAGGACAGTGGTAGAACAAGCTCGGAATGAAAATTCAGGTGGTGGCCTCTTGTCACAGACAAGAGAGTGTGCTGATAGATTGAGCTACTGGGTGATGGAAAAGTTTGGGAACATCAAAAAGCAGATCCAAAGAACTGAGAAGGACCTTGTACGGGCACATAACCGATCACCTTCACATGACATGGTACAAGAGTGTTCTCAGTTGGCGAAAGAACTACATGAGTTGCAGCAGTGGGAGAAAAGTTCCTGGCACACTAGAGCACGCATAAATGAGATGAGAGATGGCAATAAGAATACGAAATACTTCCATCACAAGGCAAGCCAAAGAAAAAGGAGGAACAATATTGAAGGCATATTTAGGGAGGATGGTAGCCGGTGGACAGAAACTGAGGAGATAGAGGGGGTGATCACTTCTTTCTTTACCTCTCTTTTCTCAACTTCACACCGAGAAGGAATGGAGGATTTTCTAAAGGGCGTGCAGGGAATTTTCCAAGAGGAGGATGTTACACGCATAGAGCAGACACCCATAGAGAGTGAGATTTGGCAGGCAATTTGGCAAATGCACCCCAACAAAGCTCCTGGTCCTGACGGCATGAAAGCTATCTTCTATCAAAAATTTTGGGGGACGGTCAAGAAGAGAGTCTGGTTGATTTCATTGCAGGGTGGTGGAAGGGGGAGCGCAGCCTTAAAGAAATTAATGAGATAGATATAGTGCTCATTCCGAAGACAGAAGCTCCAGTCCACATTTCTGAGTATCCCCCTATTAGCCTGTGTAATGTTTTTTATAAAATTATCATGAAAGTTCTGGCCAATAGAAATAAACCCTTGCTGAATGGTATGATTTTTGAAAACCAAAGTGCTTTTATTGGAGGAAGGATGATCACTGACAATGCCTTGGTGTCATATGAGATTTTTCGTACTATGAAGCACCAAGAAGAAAGGCAAAGAGGGGATGTTGGCTCTTAAGCTTGATATGAATAAAGCCTACGATAGAGTGGAATGGTCTTTCATGGGGAGGGTGATGGAGAAAATGGGGTTTCCGATCAGATGGAGGTTAAAAGTATATGAGTGCACGTCTAGCATTTCACATAGATTCACCATTAATGGTAAAAGGAGGGGATCTATAAGATCGACTAGAGGACTACACCAAGGTGACCCTATCTCTCCCTATCTCTTTCTTTTTTGCACTGAAGCTCTCTCTTTATCTCTTATTAAAGCAGCCCAGGCAAAGATGATTCATGGCATCAAGGCATGTTGGACGACGCCTAACATATTACACCTTTTCCTTATTGATGATAGTATTGTGTTCACTAGAGCTACCTCAGAAGAATGTTCCATTTTAGCTGAGATTTTTAGCCAATATGAGAGGACATCTAGGCATAAAATTAACTACGACAAGACAGATGTTTCCTTTAGTGAAAATGTGGAGGAGGGAAAAAGGGACACTATCAATAACATGCTTGGGGTTAGAGAGGTGGATCGACATGAGAGATATTTGGGTCTAACTACAACTGTGGGTTGCTCCAAGAAGGTGGTTTTTGCTGCGATCAAAGACAGGGTCTGGAAAAAATTGCAGGGATGGAAGGAACAATTCTTGTCTAAGCCAGGGAAAGAGGTACTTATTAAAGTGGTGATCCAAGCTATTCCTACATATCTTATGAGCATCTTCAAGCTTCCTGGGGGACTCATTGATGAGATACACTCCATGATTGCATGATTCTGGTGAGGAGTGAAGGAAGGTGAGAGGAAGATTCACTAGCTCAGTTAGGCGAGACTCTGCAAACCAAAGGAGTTTGGCGGGATGCAGTTTCGACGTCTGTCAGCTTTTAATCAGGCATTACTGACAAGGCAGGGGTGGCGTCTGGCTACCAATGAGGGGTCCCTGATCAGCCTATACTGAAGGAGAAATACTACAGACACACCACGGTGCTCCATTTTGTATTGGGAGGGGCACCTAGCTACACGTGGAGAAGCATATGGAGGGCATTGTAGTTGGCCAGGTCGGGTTTCCTGTGGTGAGTGGGGTCGTGAAGGAAGATTGATATATACAATGATAGATAGATTCCACAACTAGGTGGGATGGTGCAGCGATATCTTATACAGGGGTCAGTCACATATACTTCAGTTGCTGGGATGATTGATGGGGAGACATGACAGTACGTGGGACGAGAGTGCCTTGACAGATGTGTTTCCCCCTCATATTCGGTCCATGATTAGGTTCATACCTTTGAATGGTCGGGAGGAGACTGACACTCAATGCTAGGATAGAGAGAGAAGAGGGGAGTTCACTGTTAGTAGTGCATACAGACTTATGTGCACAAGGGAGGATCTGCTAGATGATTTAGACGGGGATGACTGGAAAAGAGTGTGGAAACAATGCTAGCCTCCAAAGCTCTAGCATTCTATTTGGCGGGTGCTTAGAGACATATTAATGACAAGTACATCCCTCTTCAGGAAGCAAGCGGTCCAGGATGAGCTTTTCTCACGGTGTCTTTCACACAGGGAGGATTCCACACATGCCTTCTTGCTTTGTGCTTCAGCGGGACCTGTTTGGGGGGATAGCATGTTGGCCGAGCCACACAGGTATGGATGTTCGGGAGTTTACTACGGAGTTGTTACATGATGATGATCTAACGAGACGAGATGAGGGTGTGACTCTATTGTGGACAACATGGACAGCCAGGAACAAGCATATTTTTGACCCCCAGAAACCTTATGTACCTGCACTTGTAGCCAGTTTTCTCACACTGATAGCGGATTATGGTCGCTACTCTTCAGCGGTGCGCAGTGAGGTTCATCGGGAGGGAGTTATGGATTTTTCATCTTGGAACCCTCCACCTCCAGGGTGTTTCAAGCTGAATGCAGATGCCACTGTTCTAGTTGGCGGCCATACTGGTATTGGAGTAGTCATCAGGGACCACCTAGGGAGCATCAAGGCTACATACCAATGACATCTGGACCATGTGTTCTCAGTACTTAGTGCGGAGGGAATGACAGTCCTGCATGGCATTCAACTAGCTTTGAACCTAGTCCTGAAGGACCTGATAGACAGACATCGCCACTCTAGTACAAGCAGTGAAGGCCGGCGGGTGGGGACGAGGCTATGGGGACAACAATGTAACAAAGATCTGTCGTTTATCTTTAGATTTCCTCTCTTTCCATTGTTGTTTTGTTCGTAGGCAAGGTAATGGGGTAGCCCATACCTTATCCTCTCATGCCTGTTGCTTAGGAAATCCTCAGACAATGTTGGAGGATTTTGATGCAAATATTGTAGCTATTTCTATTTTCAATTTGAATAAATAAAAAGCAACATACACCCTTTATAAAAAAAAGTAGAGTGGGTAGTTAGTAATTGGTCGTGTGCACTGTACACATACATAATATTTACAACTCTTTTCTAACTAGTAGTCTGTTTGCTCCTATATGATTCTCATGTTTCTCTTAGATACTGTATTTCTAATTCTTTGGCTTTATTTTGTTTGATTAATTTCAACAATTTGATGTTGAAATATGATATATAAGCTTGAACAATGTAGTGTGGAAAGGATCCTTTATGTGTGTGATATATATATATATATATATATATATATATATTTCATGATTTTTTTCCGAATTTTTTTCTGAATAGTTGTCCGAACTTATACCGAATGGTTGCCAATTTTTATCCAAACATTCCGCATAATTCTCGAATGCCAGATTTTTCAGCCTCGCCGAATGATTGCCAGATACCGAATTTGTGATTATGCTCAAGGGAATCTTATAGGTAGAGTGGAGCACCACGAATGTGGACATGTTGGTTAAAATTTGGATTTTCTAGAGGGAAGCGGTGGAGCCGATGGTAGTGGATGAAACAACGCAATATATGACAATATGTTGTGGAGGAACAAACAAAGATCATATATTCTGCTCAATGGTCTAAGCTAGCTGCTCCTTTGGGAGGATTTAGAGAGGGTGGTGACAGTCAGAGGTGAAATTAGGGGGGGTTGCCAGGGCTAAAGCCTCCCCAAATCTGAATTTTTTCATTTACTGCACTATGGTTGTTACCAAAATAAAAGAATTATCAATAAATTTTTGGACTAGTTGAAAGAGACTGGGATTCTTTGACAGTTGCATGGCCGTGTGAAAATCTCAAACCTAAGAATTATATGTTGTTGTTGTTGCAAAGGACAATCTATATGTTGCTGATTTCTTTTGCTATACAAGCTTGATTGTAACCATGGACAACTCTTCTTGTTAAAGAAAAGATACATTGCTTCAGAAAGATCATGATAACATTATGGAAAAATGGAGAAATGTGAACTTTTTCCAGGAAAGGGGAAATCATCAAGAAACTAGTCTAAGAAGACCCAATGATACTAGGTGAGGATCACATGATGATGTGGGATTCATAGATTGAGGTACTTGTAAATATTTCTTGTGATGGAATTGATTCTGCTAATAGGGGCAAAGTTTCAGGATTGATACAAAGAATGGAAACTTTTAAATTTGTAATTATCTTACTTTTAATGATGAAGGTGTTGGTTTTGACCAAGGAGTTATCTCCAACCTTACAAATGAAGAATCAAATTATTGTTAATCCAATTTTGTTGATTGCGTCAAGTAAAGAACTATTCTAAAATCTCAGAGATTGTGGGTGGGGTGCATTGCTAGAGGAAGTAAATAACTTTTGTGTGATAAAGTCTATTATAATACCAAACATGGAAGCCAAAATACCAATAAGAGGTATTTCAAGGCGTGAGGGGGAATGGCTTACTTATCATCATCATTACAATGTGGAGATTTTTAATGTTGTGATTGATTCAATAGCTTCTGAGATGAATAGTAGATTTAGTGAAACTTCTACAAAGTTGTTAAGATACATTGCTTGTATTGATCCAAGATATTCTTTATGTAGATTTGATTCTGAAAAGCTTATTTGTCTTGCTGAAATTTATGTTGATGATTTCTCAGTATATGAGCATGTACTTATGAAAGACCAACTTGGCATATATATTCATGTTGTGAGAAGAAGGTCTGAATTTTTAGGTTGCAATGATCTTGTCTTGCTATAGAGATGGCACAAACTAGAGAGAATTTGGGTTTTCCATTAGTTACCGTGTTATATAACTAGCATTAATACTACAGGTGGCAACTATAATAGTTGAAATAACCTTCTCAGCAATGAATATCATCAAGACTGAAATGGCATAACAAGATAAATGATGGTCAGTTAAATGACTTGATGGTATGCTACATTGAGAGAGAAGTATTTAAGGAAATTAGTGATGAAAGATTATGTATCTTTTTCAAAATATGAAAACTCATCAAATTCAACTCCCTTGCTCTACCTAGACATATATTTCATATTTTCATATGTATTTTTATTTTAGTTGATTCATAATACTTGAGATGACTCTTGTTATGTTATTATTTGTTGTTTTCATGATGTAGAGAATATTATAAGTATTATTTTAGAAATATAAAAATTTATCTACATCGAGTAGACAAAAGTAATGTCAAGAATATTTTACTTTTATAATGATTGATTTAACTTATCCCTCCTAGAGTGATTTTCTAGTTTCCACCATTGGCGACAGTGGTAAGGCGAAGTAGGTATGTTATAGTGGGGGACTTCAATGTTTTTAGAAGTAGAAAGGAATGAAGAGGAGGGGAGGAACCGGACAGGATGAATATGAGGGAGTTTAATGGTTGGGTTAGAGATTTGAATCTTAAGGAGATGCCTTTTAAATGAACCTCATGTATGTGGGTTGACAAATAGAGAGGGCTACCTACAGTTTGGAGAGGTTGGATCGAGGGATAATGAATGAGGAATGGGTATATAAGGGGTTGGTGTGAAGTATAGAGCATCTTAATCAGTCATAGGATTCAGACCATTGCCCTTTGTTGGTGGTAGTGGAGGTGAATAGGCCTATTCCAGACAGACAATGGAAGTCTCGCTTCCAAGCAATGTGGACTTTTCACCTTGATTGTATGCACACTAGTAGAGACGACTGGTCAATAGAGGGGTGGGGAATTTGGGGTACTGGTTCTTTGTAAAGGCTAAAAACCTGAGGCATGCTCTCAAGGAGTGGAATCATATGGTGTTTGGTGACATTTTTCAAAAGATCATGACCCTAGAAGAGGTAATAAAGGAGTTGCAAATGGGGATGGATGGTGATCCAACAAGAGCAAGGGAGAGGGAGTTGCGAGAGGAAAACATAGAGGTTAAGGGAGCATAGATAGAGACAAAATGTTCTAGAAGGAGAATGTGGGCATCAGATGGCTGTCAAAAAGAGACAAAAACACCATGTTCTTCCATGCATATGTAAAAGCTTGGAGAAAGTAGTCGAGGATCCAAAAGGTTGTTTGAGAATCTGGTAAGGAGGTTACCACACAGAGGATGATGTGTGAAGAAGTAGTCAAATACTTCAGGCACTTGTTTGGACAAGCCTAACGACTATCAAACACCCAGGAGGAGTTTCTCCTATCAAACATCCTGACGGTATTAATAGAAGAGGACGACGAGAGGTTTAGGAGGGAGGTAACCTAGAAATAAGTCCATTAGGATCTAGGACCTGATGGCCTCATCATATGTTTGTTCCTCTTCGCTTGGAAGGTCGTGAAATAGGACGTTGTCGACCTTGCATGGTTCTTCCTCAATGAGGGGAATATTCACAAGAGAATCATGGTTGTATGCCTTGTATATATACCGAAAAATGATGTGACAATGACATTAGGCTTGAATATTATACAGATTATGCGGAGAATTGTTCTCTACATATTATTGCAAAGGTAGTGGCAAATAGGTAGGTAGTGTTGTTACCAAGGATGGTGAGCCCTGAGTAAAATCATGGAGGTAAATTATGAGCAATATTCATTTAGCATATAAGCTCTTTCATGACCTGGAGATGACAAGGAGAGGGAGAAACATGTAGGTGAAGGTGGACATGGCATAGGCCTATGATAGGTTGATTGGCGCTTCGTCTCTCTAGTTCTTAGGAAGTTTGGTTTATTTGAAATGGAACACAACTGTGTATCAGCTTGTTTTGAAGATCATGTCTTTCAGTTAGGATGAACGAAGTATTAGCAAGATTATGAGAGATCTTCTAAGGGTTCAAATAAGGCAACCCATGGTCCTCTGAACTCTTCATCTTGTTTGAATAGGTGTTGAGTCAAGCTTTGGCGAGGGAGACCGAGATGGGGAGGATCCAATAGTTTGCAACAAGAGGGGATCTCAAGATCCCACCCATCTTATATTTGCAGATGATATTATTATCTTTTCCAAATCTAAAGGTGGGTTAGTAGAGACAGTGAGAGGGGTTTTAGAGGCATCATAGGAACATAAGAGAGTTTGTTAGAAATTGATGTGGTGTTTCAAGGAGATGGAACGAAAGCAAGAAAAGTCATATAAATAATGGGGATTGAAAGGTAACAATGCACCCTGAGTTATCTTGGGGTCCCCCTATACATTGGTCGATGCAAAGCTAGCTACTATGATTTCATGGTAGAGAAGATGCAAAAGAAGTTGAGTGGGTAGATGGGCAAGTTGCTCACACCCGTGGGTAAGATCACTGTTATGAAGCATATTCTTTCTACATTCCCCATCTATGCCTTCACTAAGGTAGTGGCTCCAATGTCTACATGTGCAAAGTTGGAAAGATGCATGATGAGGTATCTATGGAACTCAAGGGAGGGAGAGTCTAGGATAACATGGGTGAGATGAGAGGTGGTGGCGAAGCCAAGGGACAAAGTAGGCATGGGCATAACATACCTTAAGAAAATACAAGCGGTGTTTGAAATCAAGGAGGTGCCTGAGGCTTATGATGGGAATCAATGTGGGAGAGATTCTATATAGACAAGTACAGGAGAAGGGGGCTATTGACAGTGTCATTGCACCTAACCTTTCTTAAGATTAGCTCTTTCCCCTCTTTGTTCTAGAGAAGGGTTTGGAAGATCCTCCCAAAGATCATGGGGTGTAATAGGTGGTTACTGAAGGAGAGTGAGAGACTCTTATGGTTATATATATGGTGTGGAGGAAACCACCTCCTCGAATTTAGATCAGTGCAGGCTTCATCGCCATTGAAAACAAAAACAAGGGAGTTGATGGTGGATGAACATGACTGGGATTAGACCAAGCTTGAAGTCAAGTAAGGCAAATACAACCTTAGGATGATAGTGGAATCTGGAAAGATGAGGGAGGGATATGTTGGTATGGGAACTGATGCAACAAGGGTCCTTCAACATTAGCTCAATGAAGAAGATATTGGAAGGACAAAACCTTGGGGTTGGCTGCATACGGTATGGCTCTAGCCCGAGGACCTACCTCAGAGGGCAGCAGTGTTGGGTTGGAAGGTTTTGCACATGGAGGTTCCAAAGGATGAGTATATTAGATTGTATATGATTTTGTTGTCTTTAGTATGAGAGCATTACAACGTGCGAGGGGAGGAGCCAGATGACCACTGAAGCAATAAAACTGATGGAACTATTGAGAAACCCGAGCAACAACAATAAGATCAACAATACAATGAAGGTATGTTGGAGGAAAGTAGGGCATAGCATGGTGAGAGGATGGATTAGGTGAGTGATTCCTTAGGTTGTCATATAGAAAATATGGGTAGAGATGTGCAATATAAGGTGGGAAGGAAGATGCCAAATGGCCAACCAAGTTTGGGAGAATATGAGATGAACCTAGAGATAATGACATCGAGGAAGGCCTTCAAGGGTGGGATAAGTTTCAAGGAGAGAAACATACTCAAAGAAGATGTGTTGAATAATGTTAGAGTAAAACTGATAATGGTGGAGTTGATCAAGTGAAAATCACCAACGGAGGGACGTCTTAGGCTCATTATGGTGGTGATTATGGCTAAATCCACAACATGAGGGAGGGTGCATGTTGTAGGGTACATGGTCATAGATGGGAGAGGTAGAATATGACTAGATTTATATAGCTAAGTCATAGGATATGAGAGGGATGAAGCCCAACTGAGAGGATTAATTTGTGCAAAGTATGTGTGTAGGAATAAAGGGGTCCGATTGGATGAAGTGAAATTAGAGCATGGAGAGATAGAAAAGATATCAAGAAAAAAGTTCATGTTCATGTAGACAACTAGAATACTAGATATAGAGATCGAGAAAGTTGTGCACAAACTAAGATCGACAAGCTAACAAACAAGATGGCACTCACAATGGCATTCAGGGGGAGAGTTGTCCAGGAGGGGATCATTGTATAGTTTATTGATGAGATACCTACTAACATTCTAGGTGTTTATAGAGGGGGGAGATTGGGTAAACCACACATTAAGGGGGTGTGGAAAGAATAGTTTTACATGTTTAGTTTGTTTTTTGGGAATTTTTGGGGGGAATAATTGATGAAAATTTTGAGGATCTAATGAGATGTGTTTTATCAATACTTTTTTGGCCCGGCGAGGTGATGTGATGATGTACATCCCCTCAACCAATTTAGAAAAAACATGGAGGGATTCTAATGAGTAATGAGGTAGGTATCTATCACCTATCATTTCTCAGAATATATAGAGAGAGAATGGAAATGCAGAAAGTGGGAATTTTGGAATGAGTTTCGTTAATCATTTTATTGTAGCTGGGCAACAATATGAGTGAAGCCTTTTTCTACCATCCTATATTTTAAACGTTATAAAGTTCCATCTGACTATCATTTTGTCTTGAAGACCCACTTACACTTGACAACATTTGTGTGTGTTGGTTGTTTAACGAGATTCCAGGTGTTATTCTTATGAAGAGAAACAAGTTCATCTACCATAGCCTTCCTCCATTCCGTATGCTTTGATACACTCTTGACATTCCTTGGTTTATAGGGTATAGTTGATACAGATAAGGCATATTTTGGGTTGGGTTTAAAAAAACCAACCTTGGATCTTAGAGTCATTTTATGAATGTTCTGAGTAGGAGTAGGGGGTTCCGTAAGCTCTTCAGATAAAATCATTTTTTCATCAGTAATTGTATCTGGTCCTTGATCATCAAAGTTATTAGCATTGTTCAAATTGATATCAATTGTAATTTCACATGGTTCTATTGAATCTACAAAGTTTTGAATATCAGACTGCTCCATAAATGCACTAGCATGAGATTGACCTTGTGTAGAGGAAACAAGACCACATTTAGAAAAGTCATGAAAATTAAAACCAAAGGCATTTGTATTATTATTTTTTATGATAAAGCAGTCTTCACCAAACAAAATGGATGTTGTATAAGGTACATTGATGATCATGTCCTATTCTGATATTCGTCACTTACTTCTCCAGAAAGTTGTCTATTTGAGAGATGACTATGATCCATACATTCATCAACAAAGTCTATGTAGGATTCTATATGTCCATCTGCTTGAGATAATAGAACATTATCTTCAAAAGGAAATACTTCTTTAGCAAAAATAACATGTTTTGAGATAAAAACATGATTGGTAGGTATCTATATGCACATTTGTTGCCCTTGTATTGTTTGGTATTACCAATAAGAATGTAAGGAAGGGATTTGGGATCAAGTATATTTCAAAAATTAGGATAACATAATGAACCAAAAACTCTCAGACAGTCATAATTGGGCACTCTGTTTTGTAGGGTTTCAATTGGACATTTAATCTCTAACACTGAGGATGGAAGTCTATTGATAAAGAAAATATCAATAGAAAAAGCTTCCACCCAGAGCACATTATCTTTGAACATTAATGCTAATCCCAATTCAACTAGATGTCTGTGTTTTCTCTCTATAGCTCCATTTTAAGCATGGTCATATGGACAAAATGTATGATGAAAAATGCATTGACGCATCATATAATCTCCCATCTTGTTATTTACAAACTCTCCTCCATCAGTCTGAAATTTTTTGATAGAAGTATTAATTTGATTCTAAATCACATTATTAAAATAAAAAGAGGTAGACAAGAACTCCTCTTAATTTTAAAGAGGAATTAGCCAACCATATCTTCTACAATCATTCATAAGAGGAACAAGGTATTGAAAATCATGTCTTGCATAACACAACCCCTTCCCCAAAGGTCACAATGCACAATAGAAAATGGTCGAGATGAACTTATATGTTTATGAATCACATGAAGTTTTCTACTTTTGTTGATTTCATAGTTATTACCGACTCCTTGGAGTTTATCGTAAATATGTTTCTATTTTGAAATAATAGATGAAGAACTTTATCATGTGGATGCTCGAGCCTTTTTTGCTAGATAACATCAATAGCTTTAGTGAATCTATTTGAGAAGCAAATCATTGGTACACATTCTTCTAGGAGATAAAACCCATTTCTACACCTCCCTTGAGCCAGGGTTAGATGGTTCTTCAAGTCCTTTATGTAAAAAAAACATAATGAGTAAATAAAAGTACATTTATATCTAGAGGTAAAATGTGAAAAAATAAGATATTTCTTCTAATGTTGGGAACAAGAATCCTTTTTAGAGGAATATTTATATTACGAAGAACATAGAAATCTCCAGTATGTGAGATAGAAATATGAGTGCCATTTCCCACCATTACTAGATCATTTCCTTTATAAGGCTTCAAAATGGTAGATTCACTTGCATTCTGAGCCACATGATCAGCAGCTCCATAATCAAAGTACCATTCATTGTGATCAACCTCAGTGACTCTCAAAACAACCATATCAACAAAAACTTTGTTAGATAAACCTCATGGAACTTCAATACTTTAACAATTTGTATCAAATCTATGTCAACACATGTAAGATTCATGCCCTTTTTCCCCACATATTTGATAGAAGTTTGACTTGTAGTTTATGCATTATCACCACTATTGTCAGTTGGTCCTTGTTTAACAGCTTGAGGAAACCTCTATTGGTATGTATGCCTACAGGGTCAATCATGTGATGATTGTAATGGAATATCTTGTAAATAATTTGAATGATAATAAAGGAAATCTTCTAATTTATTATATTTCATTCAGTTATGATATAATGTTGTCACATAATAAATGTCTAAAGAATGATGTTACTCGATGACGTATGTCTTCAAGTTGGGTACCTGAACAATGAGATCATACGGGTGTTAAGAGTATATACGTTCCTATAATGTTTGTAGTCAGATGTTTTTATGTAAGTTGATAGACGTAATAACACATACGAGTTGAGTGTGTGTTGGTTGATGACAAAATCTCATTAAGTCATGATATGTGATATCAAACCAAACACACAGATACTTGTTAGAGAATAGTGTATCAAATAGATCCACCATGAGAGTGATGCATGGGAACCATGATTGGTAGTCAAAATCATCTCTCACAGTGATGCTGGTAGTTGTGGTTTATAGACCTAAAATCACCACACTCATCACATGTCATTCGATGCACTTTGACATCATCCACCTTGACATTAAATAAGGGTTTCCATAAAGGTGGTGCTCATGTGCATTGTGACACATGGGGTTGATGAAAAACCACTAGAGGGGGATGAATAGGGTTTTATGGATATTTTAAAATAATTTAACTCAAACAACCACAATTGAGATAATAAAAAGGAGACAAGGTGTTTAGAGTGGTTCCAACCTTAGCGAATACTAAGGCAGTCAATCCACTACCCGGTTGCTTACCCAACCGGGATTTTGAAAGTATTAAATTTTATTACCTCGCAAGGATATTACATAAAATTATAATACTTTCTACACCCTTTAGACAGCCTTCACCTTGAAGTAGTCTCACTGACCTTGAAGCAGCCTTCCATGAAGTAACTTCAAGCTCCCCCTTGAAGTAGCCTTCCTCTTGAAGTAGCTTCCCGTCGAGACAGCCTTCTAGAAGTAGTCCAAAGATCTCCTTCTTCACCAAGAAGCTCAAACTCTCTCCAATCTGCATCCTCCAACCCTAGGAGTAGCAAGGAGAGTACAAGCAATAAGAAAAAACAAGAAAGGAAATGGAAATTACAATTTACCACTTGAAGCACAAGGCTTGATTTCCTATATCAAGCGTATTGATATCCTAACCAATGAGTATGGAAGTGTAGGTTTAGTGGATAGGAGATGCTAGCCTATAGGACACAAATTTGAAGCAAAGGAAATGAGTAGCAAGTACTAGTGTTGCTCAATTGCTCAAAACAGATTGCCAATTGTAAGTATGAAAGCTCAAGTATTGCACAAGTATACTTTGGGTGTCCTATGGCTTGTCCTATTTATAGGAATGGCCTATGGATGCTTAAGGACGTTCTAGACACATTCTAGGGGGTTCTTAGTGCTTAACTAGCCATTAGGTAACAATTAGTTGCTTTAGCAACGGCTAATTAATTAACTCTGAAAAGTGCAAACAGAACTCATCTCGGTCGAAGAATTGTCTACCAAGAGTCCTTCTCAGTCGAGGACTTGTCGACCGAGGGACTGTCTGGAGTAAGTATATATAACGTTCTAATCCAACTCCCAACTACCTTGTCTGTTGGGTCTAACGGCTACTTGGGTCATTCTCATTTGAGGAATTTGTCGACCGAGAGTGTCTCGGTCGAGAAGTTTGTCGACCGAGATTGACCCTGATTTAATGTTTTAAACTAAGTATTGAGTGTGTGTATGAGTGTGCAGTTATGACACTTTTGTAGGGGATGACCTATCTAAGTGTTTTGATTGGCTAGGGAAGATATAACACTTGATTTACATGATGTCTAAGTACTTGTACATTATATATCTTGTACAAGTTTTTACATTTGATTACAATCATGAATTAAAGCCATTTGAGAATATAGATCTTCCAATTGGTTGTCATCCACCTAAGCCCTGCAACAGTCAAGTAGCACGTTAGATCCACGAGAATGAAATGTTTGTCATTATCAAAACAAAGGGATTAAATGATGTCCATTTAGTGAACAATCTCCCCCTTTTTGAAGATGACAAACATTTCCAAAATATAAATCAACTAGTCTTTAAAATGAGTTGAGTTTCATACCTGAGATTTACTTTGTGATTTTCTTCTCTTGTTTATGAAATGTGTGCTTATTATTCCCAAATAAGTATGGAACATAAAATCCAATTCTTTAGGGAATATAGAAACTTTTACTGTAAAGCCAAGAGGTTGTGAAACTCATTGATTGAGTTTTTCAAAGTTACCATTTTAAGATTTACATTTATTTATCCCCCTTTGTCATTTCAAAAAGATATCCGTTAAAAAAATGAATGTAGAAAAACTCCCCCTATAAAAAGATAACCATCAAATCTTTCGAAAAAAAATGTCCATTTGGAAGCCAAAAATAACACGATTAAAACCGTTTTCAAGAAGCACAAATATCAAAGAAAACATCCTATTAGGGAGTGATGAGTAGTTGCTTCCTTATTTTGTTAAATTGGTCTAGTGGAAGCGGTTTTGTGAAAATATCAGCCAATTGATCCTCCTTATCAACATGATGAAGGGATACATGATTTTTAGAGATATGATCCCTTAAAAAGTGATGATGGATTTCAATATGTTTGGCTCGGCTGTGTAAAATGGGATTATGTCCTCAGTTTATAGTGCTTGTGTTGTCACAAAAGATAGGTGTGGATGAAAAAGTAAAGCCATAATCATTTAACACATGTTGCATATAAAGCACTTGAGCACAACAAGATCCAGCTACCATATATTCACCTTCAGTTGTAGAGAGAGCAACCGTATTTTGTTTCTTACTAAACCAAGATACTAAGGCTCTTCCTAACAAGAAACAACTACTACTTGTGCTCTTGTGATCAAGTCAAAAACCAGCGTAGTCGGCATCATTATAAGCTTTAAAATCCAAGGATTGTCCTTTAGGATACCATAAACCATAACATGTGGTGTCAGCTAAATATCGAAAAATCCGTTTGATGACTTGAAAATGGGTTTGCATATGCTGGGATTGAAATCGAGCACTACGACCAAATGAAAACATGATGTCCGGTCTAGAAGCGGTTAAGTAAAGCAAACTACCAATCCTGGCTCTATATAAGGAATCATCAATAGGTTCCCCATTTTCATCCTTATCAATTTTAGTAGAGGTGGCCACTGGAATGGTAGCATGTTTGCACTGGTCCATCCCAAAATGTTTTAAAAGTTCATTGGTATACTTTTCTTGGCTTATAAAAATCCCGGTGGGCGTTTGTTTAATTTGAAAACCAAGAAAGAAAGTTAGTTCACCCATGAGACTCATTTCAAATTCTTTTTGCATAATATCACTGAATTGTTTGCACAATGATTCATTTGAGGCTCCAAACATAATGTCATCAACATATATTTGAACACCTAGAAAATCAGATGCATATGTTTTGAAAAATAAAGTAGAATCTGAATTTTCAATAGAAAATCATTCTCAAATAGATAGTTCTTGAGCCTTTCATACCAATTCCTAGGTGCTTGTTTTAAACCATAAAGTGCTTTCTTAAGTTTGTATACATAGTCAGCTTTTTCCGGTATTTCAAAACCAGGTGGTTGGGCAACATATACTTCTTCATGGATTATTCCATTTAGAAATGCACTTTTTACATCCATTTGGAAAAGTTTGATGTTTTTGTGTGCAGCTATAGCTAGTAGCATTCTTATGGCTTCAAGTCTTACTACTGGTGCTTAAGTTTCATCAAAGTCTATCCCTTCTTGTTGATTATATCCTTGTGCTACTAACCTAGCTTTATTTCTTACTACTTCTCCTGCTTCATTTAACTTATTCCTAAAAACCCATTTAGTTCCAATAATGGTTTTATCTTGTGGTTTAGGAACTAAGTCCCATACATCATTTTTAATGAATTGATTTAATTCTTCTTGCATTGCCATTATCCAATAGTCATCTTTGAGAGCTTCAGTCACCTTCTTAGGTTCAATTATAGAAACAAATGCCATATTTGCAACATATTTAAAAGAAGAATGGGTTTTGACTTTATCATTTGGATTTCCAATGATCAAATTTTGAGGATGATCCTTAATGAGTCTAGGAACAAGTTGTTGTGTCTCAACTTGGTGATTATTATTAGTATTTTTGTCACTATCATTTGGTATGGATAAATTTTCTAATTGATGAGTGAGATCAACTATTTAAAGATTTTCAGATTGTAGCTCTTCATGAAAAGTAATGTGAATGGATTCATCAACTTTTGTAGTAATAGTGTTGTAAACTCTAAATGCTTTGCTAGAGGTGGAATATCCCAAGAAAAAGGCTTTATGTGATTTAGAGTCATACTTATCTCTATCATCTTTTGTGTTCAAGATATAGCATGTTGATCTGAAAGTATGAAAATAGTCAACCCTAGGTTTCTTAGTATATATGACTTCATATGGCATTTTCTTCAAATAAGAGTGAATGGTTACTCTATTTAGCACATAGCAGGCTGTGTTTACCGCTTCGGCCCAAAATGTTTTAGGTGTATTATGTCCAGCATCATAGTCCTAGCCATTTCTTGTAGTGAACGATTTTTCCTTTCAACTATGCCATTTTGTTGTGGAGTGCATGGAGCAGAAAAATTATGAGTGTAGCCTTGATATGTGCAAAATTCTTCAAATAAATGGTTCTCAAATTCTCCACCATGATCACTCCTAATTGTACATATTTTGTTTTATAGTAGGTTTTCAATCTTGAAAAAAAAATTTATAAAAATTTGAATAGCATCATCTCTGTTTGCAAGAAATTGTACCCATGTATATCTAGTATAATCATCAACAATAAAAAACGATATTTTTTACCACAATAGATTGTGTCCGCATAGGTCCAAATAAGTCCATATGAATGAGTTCTAGTGATCTACAAGTGCTAAGTATATTTTTAGGTTTAAAAGAGGTTTTAGTCTGTTTACCCAAAGTACATGGTTCACAATTTTTAATTTGATCAAAAGATAATTTAGGCAAACCATGAACAAGATCATATTTAACTAGATTTTTAATAACATGTGAACTAGCATAACCTAATTTTCAATGCCATAGTTGTAAGGAATTTTCATTTGCAAGTAAGTATTTTCCAACTACAGATTGCATAGAGTTAGGTCTAAGAATATAAAGATTTCCCACTCTTTTTCCTTCATAAACAACGTTTGTAGTATTTTCTATTAGTAACTTGTAGAAACTTTTATTAAATAAAACATCATATCCACTATCACATAAATGACTAAAACTTATTAAATTGTGGTGCAAGCCATCAACAAGTAAAACATTCTTTATTTCAAGATTTGTACCAATATTACCTATTCCAACAATTTTACCTTTACCATTGTCTCCAAAAGTGACTGTTCCATTTTTCTTTTCCTCAAAAGTTTGAAATGCCTCCTTGTTGTCGGTCATGTGTTTGGAACATCCACTGTCGACCACCCAATCCTGCATTGAGATGTAGGTTTTGGTGCCCATGTAATGGTTCGTTATGGTTAGGTACATTTAATGACAAACTGGACATGTTTTAACAAAGAAAACTTAACATAACTTCTTTCGGTCGACAAAAGTTCGACTGACAGGTGTCTCAGTTGACCAATTTGTCGATCGAGAAAGTTTCTGTTTTACAGATTAAGACTAAATAGAAACAGAAGTCTGTTCGGTCGACCAATTTTCAATCAATTTTTGCTTCGATCGATCTTTTCGCGACCGGAATAGTTGTTGTTTCACTAAGATTTCTGTTGTAGATTTTGGTTTGTCACAGGTATTTACTCGGTCGAAGATTTTCTCGATCGAGAGTAACTCAGTCGAGCTATTTGTCGAACGAAAGTGTTTCTGTTTGTCTCAGTAATTTGTTTATATTAGTTCTGAGTTTAAAATAACACATGAAGCTATTTGTTTAGTTGAGATAAGACATTTTCATTTTCAAAACTAAGCATTAGATCATATCTCAACTAAAATACATTCAAGTCTTCTAAGTTTGAGGTTTGGGGACCCAAACTAACTCAGAATCTTTCTTCTTATAAGGGCATGAAAAAGAGTAATGTCTAAGATGTAAAAAGAAATTACAAGAAATAAAGTCAATTCCATTTCTCTTTCTAGAATTTGGGATGGTGTTCTTAGGTATAAACATGATCTTTGTCTTGGATGCTCTTTTAGGTTCATTTCTTTTTGGAACATAACCTAAGCCTTTTCTTCCATTGTAGCTAGAAGAATATTTTAGAATACTATTAAGAACATCATTCCCCCTTAAGCCATTAATTTATCTTTGTAGCTTAGTAATCTCATCTATTTTATTATTAATATATGTCCTTGCTTGATCTAAATCAGATAATAAAGAGTTTCTTTCCTTAACAACATTATCATAATCAAAATGATTACATAGAGTGGGTTGAGTCTGAAAATTGTTTTGTTTAGCAAGCAAATCAACCTTTTCTCGAGAAAGAAGGTCATGATTCATTTCTAAATCAAGTAGCTTTATATTGCAGTCGTCTAAAGATGATTTTAAAGTCAAATTTTTAGAAGCAATATTGTTCTTTTCAGAAGAAAGATCATTTAATCTAGCATATAGATCCTCATTTGTTTTAGTGGCCTTCTTTAGTTTCTTTTTGCAGTCAACATACTTATCATGAGTTTCTTGTAGACTAACAATTAGATCTTCTTTTGGAAAATCAACAAGGCTTACCTCTTGAGAATCATCATGATCATCTTCTTTTTCCATGAGACACTCTACATTCTCTTCTCCGCTTTCACTCTCACTTGATTCATCCCAAGTAGCTTTATAAGCTTTTTCTCCCTTCTTCTTGGATGAGCTTTTCTTTCCTTTCTTTTCTTTAGGACATTCATTTTTGAGATGTCCTTTCTTTCCACATTCAAAGCACCTAGGAGGGGAAGAAGAAGAACCAACAATTTTGTTAGATCTAAATCTTATATATTTATTACCATTAATGATTAGAGCTTCTTCTCCCTCTCCATCACTTGTTTCATCACTTTCTTGTGTGAGGATCTTTGAATCTTTGAGAGATATATATTTCTTTCTTCCTTGTTTAAGTTCACTCTCTTGTCGTTCCTCTTCCTCCAAGGTTGCCTCATGTGCTTCTAGGTTGCCAATGAGTTGCTCCATCCTTAGTCGAGTGAGATCATTTGCTTCTTCAATGGCAGTCACTTTGGGCTTGTACTTGGGAGGGAGAGATCTAAGAATCTGTGACACTTGGTCTTCCTCACTAATCACTTTGCCTAAAGCATGCAAACCATTTACAATAGAAGAGAATTTTGCATACATTTCACTAAAAGATTCATTTTGATCCATACGAAATTGTTCAAATTTTTGCTTAAGCATTCTGATTTTAGAAATCTTAACTTGAACAATTCCTTCATATGTTATAGAAATTCTATGCCATATCTCATATGCCGTTTCACAATTTGATATTCTATTAAACTCACCAACGGAAATTGAACAATATAGTATACTTATGGCTTTTGCATTCATTTGGGCAGACTTTACCGTATTAACATTCCAATTTGCATACTCCATTTGAGGAAGTTCATATGGAGTTGACACCATTCTCCATAAGTCCCAACTGATTCCTTGAAAGTAAAATTGCATCCTCCTCTTCTAGTAGGTGTAGTTAGTGCCATCAAAAGCTGGAGGTCTAGCCACGAGTGTTCCTTCCAAGTTGAGGTTGTTGAGTACCATATCACCCATTCTTCAAGACTTTGTTAGAGTTCCTTGAAGCCCTGCTCTGATACCAATTGAAAAACCACTAGATGGGGGTGAATAGGGTTTTATGGATATTTTAAAATAATTTAACTCAAACTACCCCAATTGAGATAATAAAAAGGAGACAAGGTGTTTAGAGTGGTTCCAACCTTAGCAAATACTAAGGAAGTCAATCCACTATCCGGTTGCTTACCCAACTGGGATTTTGAAAGTATTAAATTTTATTACCTCGCAAGGATATTACATAAAATTACAATACTTTCTACACCCTTTTGACAGCCTTCACCTTGAAGTAGTCTCACCAACCTTGAAGCAGCCTTCCTTGAAGTAACTTCAAGCTCCCCCTTGAAGTAGCCTTCCTCTTGACGTAGCTTCCCATTGAGACAACCTTCTAGAAGTAGTCCAAAGATCTCCTTCTTCACCAAGAAGATCAAACTCTCTCCAATCCGCAGCCTCCAACCCTAGGAGTAGCAAGGAGAGTATAAGCAATAAGAAAGAACAAGAAAGGAAATGGAAATTACAATTTACCACTTGAAGCACAAGGCTTGATTTCCTATATCAAGCGTATTGATCTCCTAACCAATGAGTATGGAAGTGTAGGTTTAGTGGATAGGAGATGCTATCTTATTGGACACGAATTTGAAGCAAAGGAAATGAGTAGCAAGTACTAGTTTTGCTCAATTGCTCAAAACAGATTGCCAATTTCAAGTATGAAAGCTCAAGTATTGAACAAGTGTACTTTGGGTGTCCTATGGCTTGTCCTATTTATGGGAATGGCCTATGGATGCTTAAGGACGTTCTAGACACTTTCTAGGGGGTTCTTAGTGCTTAACTAGTCATTAGGTAACCATTAGTTGCTTTAGCAATGGCTAGTTAATTAACTCTGAAAAGTGTAGACAAAACTCATCTCGGTCGAAGAGTTTTCAACCGAGAGTCCTTCTCGATCGAGGACTTGTCAACCGAGGGACTGTTTGGAGCAAGTATATATAACGTTCTAATCCAACTCCCAACTTCCTTGTCTGCTGGGTCTAACGGCTACTTGGGTCATTCTCGGTCGAGGAATTTGTCGACCGAGAGTATCTCGGTCGAGAAGTTTATCGACCGAGATTGACCCTAATTCAATGTTTTAAACTAAGTACTGAGTGTGTGTATGAGTGTGCAGTTATGACACTTTTGTAGGGGTTGACCTATTTGAGTGTTGTGATTGGCCAGGGAAGATCTATCGCTTGATTTACATGATGTCTAAGTACTTGTACATTATATATCTTATACAAGTTTTTACATTTGATTACAATCATGAATTAAATCCATTTGAGCATGTAGATCTTCCAATTGTTTGTCATCCACCTAAGCCCTGCAACACTCAAGTAGCACATTAGATCCACAAGAATGAAATGTTTGTCATTATCAAAACAAAGGGATTAAATGATGTCCATTTAGCCAACAGTTGATTGTGTGATGTAGATGGGGTTTGTCCCTCCTGTAGGAGTATGATATCATGTTCACTTGATAAGTGAGTGTAACACTAAGAAATGCATGTCAATGATCATTTGAGTCAAAATGTTATATTGAGTTTACATATATCGCAGTCAGTCTACTCTAGTGTAAGGAACATGGATTGAATGTTGAAGAGGATGACGATTCCATGCCTCGAGTTCAATCTCGATATCAATGACAGAAGGAACTAAATGATCATTGTAACACCAATCATGTATTATAGGTTGAAGATGTTTTCCAACTTTCTGATTACTTGGGTAGAAATGATGTCTTGCTAGATATCACTCATTACTTGTGATGTCGTGTATCATTTATGGACATTCACTAACAATATAACTTGGAACCTATAGGGTTACACACATAGGATACACCTAGAATAGGAGTTTACTCATGAATATGGTTTAGACTTGATTACTAAAGTGTTAGGTATTCAGTTTAAATAAGATTGGTATTCAAAACTCTAAAATGACTGGTTCAACAAGTGAACCAATCAGATCAAATGTCTTAACTGACCGGTTCAGGCTATGATCAAGGGTTGATGCTGACGTTGTCTTGTGCATTAATCTAGTATTAATGCCAATACAATTCTGAATGGGAAATATAGTGAAAAGACGGGTTCAAGTGTTCAATGAATCATCTCGTGTAAAACGACTGATTCACTGGTGAATCGACATGTTCATGGTTTGCACATTCTAGAAAATTCATGAAATTTCATATATTCAACACCTACTTGATCTGGAAATCCTGACCTTGACCCTCCTCGAAATAGAGGTTTGTCAAGACTTTCTATAGACACAACAATAAGCTCTGATAATTTTTTTCCTCTCACATCCATGATAATATGAGAACTTGAGCAAGTCCTACCCATCAAAGGGTGGGAAAACAAAGGAAAGACAACAAGAAAGAACAAGTCGAGGATAGCATGTTGACTAGAAGAGACAACTCCTTCTTGTCCAATCATCTAGAATGACAGGGGTTCTTGGTGGTCTATATGAACTACTATAGAGGCAAGGAGGCCTTTGCCACCCTCTAGGAGGATGTCCGTCCATGGTGATCAACTAGGAGGCCGCTACCGACCCCATCCAAGGTACAAATTGAAGAAAATATCACACTGTAATAAGGGATAGTTGTTGTACTTGATCTAGTACTAGGTATAAGCCTTGCAACATTCATTCACAGTTCATAGTTATTGACACAATCTACTATCTAAGGGGAATATGGCATTAAAAATTTTGTTTTTGCTGCCATATTTCCCTACAACCTCTTCCCTATGACATAAATTGTGATTTGTATTAGTTGATCCACTAGCAAGAATGCATGTACTATAATTTGTAGAATAGAAATTGGTCATATTGCTTCCTCTTCCTTATGACTGGTTTCTACCAGTGTTATAGTTGTTACTGTACCTCTATGTAGTGATGTTGTTTTGATTGTTTACTTAGGAATTGATGTTTCCCATTTTATCAGAAAAGAAAATAAGAGACGAGTTAATTGAACTCTTTCTAGTCTTTTTCCATCCATAATCTTGAAGTAAAGAAGCTATCTCAATGTATGGAAGGATTGAAATCTTAAGCATAAAAACAACAAAGTTCTCATACTCTAATCCATCTAAACCATTCAAAAGAGTAAAAACCTTCACCTTTTGAGACATAGTATTACTAGTAGCATTTCGTTGGTTACAATGTGACTAAATTTCATTAGATAATCAGAAATAGCAGTTGAACCCTTCTAAAATGTTATAAGTTGAGGAACTAATCTAGATTCTCTATATTTAGAGCTTTCAGCAAACTTTTTGCCTAGATTTTCCCAAATTTTCACAATAGTTCTACATCCAATGGTTTCTACCATATCTTCCTTAGTTAGAGACCTTGAGATCCATCCTTTGACCAAACTATCAATTCTGATTCACTCCTTGTATTGTAGATTAACATCTGGTTCTCCATCATTAGTAATAACTAATGATGGTTGTTTCAAAGATCCATCAGGAAACCCCTCTAGACAACAACTCTCAGCTACATTTCTTATTTGTGACTCCTATAGAATAAATTTATATTGATTATGTTAGGAAAAAGAAAAATGCAATACATTCAAAACAATAGGATAGGGATAATCAGACTGAATTTGCTTCTTACTAGCAGCTGTATCACCAGTCAGTCAGATGTTATTTCAATTTTAGAAAGTGAAGAAAAGAGACTATGATAATCAAGAGGTATGAAGTCTTGATCAAAGATGTGATTTAGAACAAAAACAAACAACAACTCTTGTTTTCTCAAGAAAAAACTACTTTCTCTTATGTTCTCGAATGAAAACTACTTCAAAACATAATAGAAGTCTAGACATCTAAGAGATTTGAGTAGAGAGGAGATTGCATTACTTTTCCTTCATGAATGAGGTAGAAGGATGTCATCTCAAAATCAAAACCAGTCTATGATCAGGGGTTGTAGAAGAAAAGTTTGGATATGATCTATCTTAATAGATAAGAAGGGAGAGATTCCAATGATGAGTGGAAATGATTGGTGAGGAAGAAATCTTGAATTCAGGTCCTCCTTTACTTCAATATCTTATTTTGGATCTAGGGATTGAGTCTTGTAGTAGGATTAAAGGAGTTAGTTGTTGTGCTAATGCCATCTTAAATGTAAAGAGAGAATGGAAATGAGAGAGAGATAGAATTTAGTAATGATTCTTGTTACTCATTTGGTTGTTGTTGGTCAACAATATATAGGGAGATAATGTCTTTCATTTGATTATAGATCCAAAATGGGCTTTCTTGGACATGCCCATACAAACATACATAAGTCCTTTATGCAAAGAACAGAAGTACACAATGGGGAACACAACGATATTTATTTGAACTAGCCATTATCTCTATGACTATTTGATATGGCAATATTATTCCTTTGATTGCTTTGATACTAGTGTGGGTCATTGTGTTGTGGTCACAACATTTGTAAATTGTAGATATCATTTGAATTTCCCAAGTGTTCTGTCATATACCAGATATGTAAAGAACATGCATATGAAGTGATAGAGTTATAAGTCCAATCAATGTGAACATTGTAGAAGATTGTCTACAAGATTACAATTTACCACATGGTGTAAATATGATGTATCAACTGGAGGACTATATCTCTAAGACTTGTAACAACTTCTGGGGATCCCTTGCAATATTGTCGGCTTTGATAGAGCTTGCTACTTTTAATTAATGTAATACCTATGTTCTGATCACTGGAGGGGGGTGCATTAAGTAATGCGTATTTTTTCATACTATCTCCACATAGTTTTTGGGGTGTCTATAAAATTATAAACATGCATTATTGTTTGTGATGATCCAAAAAAATCCAATCTATCATTAAATCAAATGAAACTCACACATGTCCAAGTCAATTTTCCATGAGTGTAGATTTAGTTTATATGCACTTGACCAAAATTAAATGAAGTGATTTCTTGAGAACAGTGATGATCTCATGACCCAATAACCAAACTTAATAAGTTAGTTGGTTCTTAGTAATATTTTCCCAAAACATGGATATATGACAAACCAATCCCAATTATATTCTTAGTTTAAGACCTAAAGTTTGATAAGAGGCTACTACGTACACTATAAAAATTGGACCTTGCATCAACATTTAGAATGATGGTTCGTCCTCACATAAATTGATCACATTTAACAATTACTAAAAGAAATTGCTAACTTTTGTGAGAATACTCTCATGTCATTGAGTTTGGAGGTTATCCTTGGGCTCATAATGTGTGTGGTGCCTTCACTTATCCCTGATTAATTTTGATCTTAATACCCACCCTCAAAAACCTATAATTACAAGTACATGCACATGAGAAAAGTGGATGCACTTGATGGAGTATGCAAGAATTGTCTATACCTTTGAATTTAGAATTGATAATTTAGCTTATGAGGTGTGTGGTCCCTTCACTTATTTCCATTTGTATTGAGTTCAAAACCTAATGAATGTACTTTCATATTAGTTTTAAGTTGCATATTTAATTTTTTTTTGCATCCCATTCAGGCATTTGCCCTTCAATTGGTCAAATTAGGTTTTTGTTCTTTTACATTCTTTTATTATGTTTCATGGGAATTATTTTCTTTTTTTATAAGAAATGCAAAAAGGTTAAGAAATATGCCCTCAATCCTTCTCCTAGACATTCTAATGTAATATGAATTCATTAGTCAAAAACTCCAAGAAATTGGAGTGGTTATCCCACGCCTATAGTCAAAATGTACTTACCTAGTATGCCTACCAATTGCTTGCATCAACCAGTCAGTCAATTAGACAACTAATTTCACCAGTGAACCTTTCAACAAGTGAGATAGTTGGTACACTACATGAACCAATCAGCTTACCAAGTCAGGAGGCATAAATAATTTTTTTGGGTTCCCATCCAGTCAACCGAACATCCCATTTAATCAATCAAGACCCCGCTCATACAAATGCATAGTGTATGTGAGACTACTAACTGATTCCTTGAGAATGCCACCTCACAAGTTTTAGACAACCTAAGTTAGAAGATAGATTATTAGTCTCACTTCTCGAGTCGATTGGCTCATCAAATGTTAAACCACAAGCCAACAAGATAACCAATCAATTCACTCCCTAAGACAAATTCCTTAGAACTGGGACCTATGAAATGATGTAGTTGAAATGATTGACTAGACTTTCATTCAACCGCCTTAGTTTTATAAAAATCCAAAATTAACATTCGTTGGTCCACTTCTAATTTTGTTGGCCCGACAGAGACAAAACTAAAGAATATTTGATCAAATTAGCAAGCTTTCAACATGTTGGTTGTATGCCCTGAGAGCCAGTCATATGATGATTGTAATGTCACATATATTATTTGGCTTGATTATTAATAAAGGCAATACCAATTATTATTTTTGTCTCAATATGGGACAAGGAAAAAATATAAGATTGTCCTAGGAATGTATGTCTCAATGACATGTGATTTTAGGTTGAGGACACGAATATGATATTATGTGTATAAGAGTATTCATTCTTGTTAGAGTCCCTGTTTAGATATAATTGTGGAGATTAGGACAAAAATAATAAATTAAGACCAATATATGTGTTTATTCATGACTATGTCTCATTAGTCACGATATTGGATATAAACTCAAACACATAGGTACTTGTTATAAATAATTGTACTGGACAGACCCCCTCTGAGTGTGATACATGGAAGCCAATAATGAATTCAAAATCATACCTCAATGTGATAGTGGTGATGGTTGTTCTTAGACATGAAGTCACTATAATCATAATATGTTGCTCACTGTGCTTGAACACTACTTGACGTGACCTTCAATTAGGGTTACCATACAAGTAGTCCTTGGGAACATTGTGACTCATGACGATTTCTATGAGTGATGTAAATGAAATTTTTCCATCCAATCAGGATGATATCATGACCACTTGATGAGTGAGAATATGAAATGCATGGCCATACTCATTTGAGTCAATATATAATGTTGATCCCACATATATCATAAATAGTCTACTCTAGATCAATAAGCAAAGATTGAGCATTAAGAGAATGGTGTTTCCATGCCTCTAATTCAATCTGGATATTTGAGACAAAGGGATTATCCAATCACTATAGAAGAATCTCCCAAGATGCAAGGAAGAAACTCATGGCCAGTCCCTCCAGATTGTGGATGCTTATTGTGCTTATCTGCTTCAAGGAAAATAAAAACTCCTCTTCCCTTGGTGGAGCATTGATTTCAATATTGTCTCAATGGTGAGAACATTTGGGATGGTGGCCATGATGGAAGTAGATCTACCACACCCTTCTTCCCCTTCCTTATTGAATAATTTTCCATAGTAGCGGCCAACCTCAGAGTTCATGTCCTCTTAGACCTCTATAAATGATCAATTCTAAGGTTGTATCTTCTTCATCATGTTATGGTTCCTTCTACATACCTTCGTAGTGTGGTAGAATCTAATGTGGTAGTTGTTGTCTTGTAACCAGTAATGGGATATTTCTCCTTCCATAGCTCATTCTTCGAGGATAAGAACTCTATCTATCTCCTCTTCAACTTCCCTGAGTAACCTATCATTCAAGTCATTTGGACAAGAGTCAGAATCCTTATACAAGCATCTCACCACATCCTTCGGGTTGCATTTTTTTTATAAATATTCTTGAAGATCACCCTAATCCAAATATTCTTCACATTTTTTAGGATCTATGACTTGACAAATAAGTGATAAGAGGGATCCCATCAACCTTCAATAATCCACCCTCTCTCAATGCCCTTCCGATAATCCTCATGCTTAAGCCTTTCATAGTGGACTTAAAGTATATGAAGGTTGTTGTTGTTTTTCATAAGAATAACTTTTATATGTGTCATTTCTTCCTATTTATGTCAAGATGTCATATAATCTTACGATAAGTTGGATTCATGGAGATTCCATAGACATCCAGAACATGTTCTTGATTTGTGAAGCATACTTAATTGAGTCTTCTTGAAATGTATGAGAATAATATGGGAAATGTGTGCATTTAATTCTACATTCATACCTTCATTCTTCTCATGTTTCATAAATAATACCATTTATTATAACTAAGTCCTAAAATATTAGATATTTTTACCAAGGAAATACCCATCTCATTATTATATAAATTGGTCTTTGTGGTAGAAATATTCTATTTTCTATGAGCCTATTTTAAAGCACAATTTGGTGAAAATATCTTAGCTTGGGCTTCCTTAAGAGTCTAAAAATTATAAATTATGTTTTGATAATGAATCTTTACAATGTGAAGGGTGGTATTTTTTGTTACATTGCAATGTATGTTTCATTATTTCCCACTTATGTCATGATGTGTTTATACTTATAGGATATTTTGATTCTTTGAGGTAAAAGTTCCTATTTAATTTTCACAACATGTTGTGATGTATGAAGCATACTCAATTTAGTTTGAATGAATTGTTTGATAATGAGAATGAGATAGGTGTACATTTTATCATATATTCGTACTTTGTTCCAGAACATTGTCTGGTTATTCCCATATTAAGGAGGTGATGCCATCTAATTTTGTTTATGGAACACTTGAACTGTAATTTGGGATATTCACATATGATTGTCCACTTGTTTGGTTTTTCTGTGCGTCAATTTTCTTTTTTTTTTTATAGTTGTATGTCATTTTTTGAGAATATTGGTGCAATTTATTCATCATTCTCACCGCCAAACAAATTTAACCACATCCAGTAGCATCTATATATGTTTAAGTTGGTAATGTTCACTTTTTCTTGGAAGTTAGTTTTTATAAATTAATATACTTTGAAACATATTGAATATCAATACATAGATTTTCTTTCTATATCACATGATTATAGGATCAAATGAACTTAGGGGCAAGCATTTATCGGTTCCATTATACCTTAGACTTTACTTTGGAGTTATTCATATTTCATTACTAGAGATGACTAAAATTGTTGGGAAATCTCTTTTGATCAACATAAATGCCAACCATTAGAGATAATACCTATGCCTAAACACAGATTAAGAAACAAAACACTTTATTTTTGATAGAGAGGATAAAAACAATATAAAAAAGCACAGATAAATTTTTCCTTTTTCTTTCTTCACAATTTTCACAAACTGATGTCACGTCAAGGACCTCACATTAAGATAATAAAAATATTCACATTAAGATAATAAAAATATTATTCAACTCCATCAAAACCAGAATCAAACCTTATGCCTCATGTGCAATTCAGTTTACAATAAATACATGTACATGAATCAACAAACTTTTTATACTACCCATCCCAGGAAAGAGAGTGTACACGTATATTCTAATCTATCTATATTATTGTATTTATATTTTCTTTCACAATCTCTCCATTGGATATAACATTATGCCTAAAAATCCGAATCAACCTCATGAGACTCATATAGAGCCCCAGTGAGTGGATACCTCCCATTCAAGCTAGGTACATGCATCAACATCAGATTAAGTATAATTAACTTTAAAAAACTTATAGAATATGAAAAGCCAAGCATATAGTTCTAGCATATAGTCAAATTCAGTATACAATGGTAGACTAATCAAACAGATAAGGCAATCACTTAAACCAAGTCCAACTTTAGAATATAGCTTAGAGCATGTCTATGAACAAATCAGTAGATGCCTCTTAGATGAGATTAGCAAATCTTCAATATGAATAACAAGTCAAAATCTATACATTCTAAATCAACAGATAACAAGAACATCATCTTTGTGGTACCCCACCAGCCGGACCAAGAACACATCCTGTAGTCCTAAAACTGAAGTACACATAAGGCATGTCTATCAAACTATACTATCAAATGACAAGCAATCCAAATCATCTTCATAGTGGATATTTAAATACTAAGATTTACTACTTGTCAGCAAGATAGATCAGAATATGTTACAGATAATCTCTACAACAATATGATTATTTTTTACAAGAAGAAACATAATCAACAATGGCAAATCATTAACTAGAAGTACAAGGAATGTAATAAACATTCAAATCATGTTCTAGAAGGCTTGTCATCTTTTATTCATTCATCTTGAAACTACTTAGCTTGTACCTCACCAATTAGAACTCGCTACACATGATTCACATGTCAACGACCCACCGTCACTATCTGTAACATCCCCAGATTTTCACATTCTCGAGACTTAAGAGGCCCGAGAGGACAAATCCGAAAATGTTAGCTAATTGTTTCATAGAGCTATGTGGAAGCATAATACGCATAGAGGAACATTCAATATAACAACACCATAACATTTCTCAGCATTCAACATGTAAATTACAACATGAATTATTACAGCTCGGATAACATTTACATATTGAAAAATAGAAAATTACATAGTCTAAACATGTATGCTAACCAGGATCCTAGACAATAGGTAACATGAACAACTTGCTCACATCCTATTATTTTATCCCATTCTAGCTCTGGACCTAGGAAATATGAGAAATAAAATCATCAACAAAAGTTGGTACGTGGTAAAAGATACACTAGTAAGGTTTCATAAAGTAAAATACTTGAAGAAGGAAGAAAGAGAGAAAAACCATTTCTTAAGGCAAAAATCAGGTAAACATCCTTTTTATTACATTTATTTGATGTGGTTGTACTACACTTATCTGCACTTGACTTACATCCAATATGGGAAAAAATTATATCATCATACATCTAACATGGGCCAAAGCATCATACATCCATGTTAGGCAACATACATCCATATCGGGCTATGTGCACTAGTAGCTACAACCCATCCATATCCTTTTATGTTATATTAGATTTTGGTGAAGTATAACTCATAATAGTTCAACCAAGCAATGGATATCCAAATAATAGCATTCATGATATTACATATCATAAGCAACCAAGAAATATAGTCTTATACTTATAAGACCACGTACCTGACCTTTGAAATAGTAATATTGATGAGTCTTAACTTACAAGATGATGCTTCATTTTAGAATGTATGTGACATAATAAATCCTACCTATGTGAGATAAATTCCCAAAAAAACTATGTTAAACCATATTGTTGTGAGGATACTTAATATGGACTCAGATCTGATAATAATTTCAAAATATTTGGACTTCCCCCATTAATGCACATTTAGATGCTTTAAACATCATATTAATGCTAGAAAATAGACCAATCATCAGAAAAATATGAAAATTGAACCAGACCCTAATTATGACATGTTGGTCAGTAGAAAAATACCTGACACAATCTTAGGTCAGTTTAAACCTAAGTTTGGTCGAAACCCTAACTTAGACCAAAAATATCAATGACATAATGAACCATTGTATTAATGACGATTAATTGTTATTAATCAGGTCATGAACAAAGTTGTAGATGATCATGGATGTCTAAAGAATCTCTGAACTCAGGTACGTGGGTTTTTATTAAGTATATGACTAGTTCTCGTGGATGCATAATGATATGATATACCTTGAATGCTCGTATTTGGATATGATTGCTTGGTTGAACTAGCATGAGTTATACTTCGCCAAACCTAATAGAACATAAATGATTATGATGGGTTGTAGCTACTAGAGCACATAGCCTGGTGCGGATGTACGTTGTCTAACATGGATGTATGATTCCTTGGTCCATGTTAGATGTATGATGATATTATATTGCCCATACTAGATGTAAGTCGAGTGCAATGTGTAGTACAACCGCATCAAAATGAATGTAATAAAAAGGATGTTTACCTGATTATCACTTTAAACAATGCTTTCTTTTACTCTTTCTTTCTCAAGTTGTTTCAATTATGCAAACATATTAGTATGTATCTTTCTACCCATGTGCACAACACCTTGTGTGTTGATTCACTGTTTCACGTATGTTTTAGGTTTAGAGATTGCATGGGACAAAAGAAGGGAAGTGAGCAGTTTTCCAGGTTGTACCTATTGTGAAGATCCTAGTTAGCATACATGTTCATAGATTGTAGAATTTTCATTCAATATGTAATTGTAAATTATTTTGTAATAATTCATGTTGTATAAATAAACATGTTGAATGTTGAGAATGTTATGGTGTTTGTTATATTGAACGTTCATGTATGCGCAAATTGCTTCCGCAACGCACTCTGATACAATTGGTTAACGTTTTCGGATTTTATCTTCTCATCTCCATGGGGTTTTGAGAAGGTGAAAATCCGGGGACGTCACAGTTGGTATCAGAGCATGAATAATAGCTACACCTAGCAATTGCTCACCATGAAATATAAAACTAAATTTCACCTCTCACTTTAATTCTTAGAAATTTTGTAAGTTGTTCTATAGGAATAAGGTTTGACTTAGCCTCTAAGTTAGAACCTAGATGTTTGACAACTAGGTTTAGACAAGTGTGAGAAACCCTTTCCATATAGAGCTCATATGTATTGGGTAGCTAGACTAGTCTACATCTCGTTCTCACCATTTCACTAGGTGACATAGCACTAGACTATCTATTGTGTGTGGGACACTCAATTTTGCTTATTTGATTTTAAATTC
Organism: Alisma plantago-aquatica; assembly: GCA_963693085.1. Lineage (NCBI taxonomy): Eukaryota > Viridiplantae > Streptophyta > Magnoliopsida > Alismatales > Alismataceae > Alisma > Alisma plantago-aquatica. The sequence continues at coordinate 638,619,594 of OY856413.1, read as the reverse complement.
CAATCGGCTCGAGCCTCGACATTTTTCTCTGGCGTCTTCTTTCTCAGAGAAAACTATATAATATTTTATTAAATACATGTAAATATAAAATGTGTCCCTCACATTGGGGAGTAGTTAGTGTTCATACAACCTAAGTGAAAGGGATTCACATCAGTCTAGATGAGAGAATAGATCTAGAATAGATGTCTAGAGCCTCATAAGGTTATGTGATAGATAGATAGACAAAAGAAATGTCACAGAACCGTTCTTACCCCAATCCCAATCCTACTGCCTAGACAGTAGAAAAAGGATTGAAGCGCTCGTCCCTGAGTGGCCCGATAGGATCTAACACACTGGCATATACAATAAGAAATAAATAACTCAAAAACTGGATAATTAAAGAACAAACTAACCCAATATGGAGATTTCACCAATATATCTTTGTCATCAGAGTGTATGTAGAGTGCGGAAGCGATCAGTGTTCCAATTATATTGCCTAAAATCAAGAAAATCAAGACACAATCATGCAATTGCACGGTACGCTATCAAAAACAAGCAAAGCAATTTATAACAAAATAGTATACTTGGCAGGACTTATATTCAAAAGAATAATAAGCAATTTGCAAAACCAACATTTATTCGACAAGTTTTTCAAGCAATTCAACTTTTATTACGAGTTCCCATTATGCTGTAATTCAAGAAGCATGCTTATATATTTTGTATGACTCTATTACCCCAACGCGATGGGGAAGGTCACTAGGCCCCTTTTCACCATAGGAACATAGGAAGCCAATGTACAAGTCCCACCTCCAAATGAGGGGGTTGTTGTACTCAATATCAACATTATCAACATTATCAATATCATCATCATTATCAATATACGGGCAGTCATAATGGGCATTCAATTTATGTTTTCATGTTTTTCAAAATATAATATAGAAAAACAGAAGACTAATCATAGGGAACAATAGCTCATCCAAATAACTAGCCAAGCATACGGTCAAGAGATACATAAAAGTATCTTCAATACAATCAAGGAGGAGTTATATAAATAGCGTACCTTTCACCGAGATTTCGAGTATAATCAATATCCGATCATAGGTCAAGCCTTCGAGTCAGATCCTAAATCATCAAGATTGGATCACTGGTCAAGATCATGATGTTCAGAATATCAGGTTTCAATATTCGAGATTAGGGTTACACTTTCCTAGGTCAACCTTAGGGTTAGGTCATCCACTTATGATTAACCAATATTTCAATTTGTCCATCATTATTTCAAATATCAAGTATCTTCGAGTGTGAATGACTTTCCTAGGTTTCTAGGATCATGTATGTTAACCCTAATTAATGGTCATTATCCAAGTCATCATCATGTTCCTAAATCATCATAATTGCAATTCAAAATCAGTTTGATTAAAGTAGATTCATGAAATATACACATGATCAAGGTTTTCACAATATCCAGATCCATTATCACAATATAAGGGTTAATTCTTGGTTCAAATTATATGATTCACCTTCTAGGAGAGATAAGTTACAATATCAGATCTAAACTCATATTTAATTAAGTTTGGCTTCAAGATGATCATCAGAGTCAAATATCGAGATTTCAAGGGATTAATCATTAAAATAGTCATTAAATAAGCAAGATATCAAGATTTAATCATATCAGTGATCATAGTTTGGAATCAGGTCTCAAAAGTATTTTTAATGGATTCACTGGATTTTTTTGATCAAAAAGGACTACTTGTTCATCATTTTTGGAATTACGATGCAATTTCTGTGATTTAATCAAGATCTGGGTATTTAAATGATTATTTGTCAGAGATGAGTAAAAATACCTCATTTGTGAGAAACCAGAGTCGTTGGATGTGCAAACAATGGCTCAGATCCAGCCACATAGTCCATGCGTCTTGCTAGTTTGGAGGGCCGGTCCACTCTTGGTTCGGGTGGTTCAAGCCGGTCAAATCACTGGTCTAGCTAGGGCCTTTGAACCGGCTCTAGCATCTCCTGGACCGATGGTTCAGGAACCTTTCCCCTTGTTTGCACAGGTCTCATGCGAGCCACACAGGAAGTGGAGGTGCTCGCCGGAGAGGGGAAGGTCAGAGAGAAGCAGAGGGCAAGGGAGGCGGCCGAGGTGCCGTCCGAGCTTGCCTCGGCCCCGCGAACTGGATGGGGGCAGAAAAAAAAGGAGAGGATGCGAGGAGTAGGGGCGCCCAAGGCGGCTGTGCGGCGGCACCACTATGGCAGCAGGAGGTCAGGGAGGAAACATGGTGCACTCGAGACCAAGAAAGGCCACGAAAACAAGGGTACCTCCTACGGAGTGATGAGGGGAATCCATTTCTGGGGTTTTTATAGCATTAGGACTAGGATTTTAGGGCAGACCGAGATCTAGATGTAGCCCAGCCGCCAGAGTGAAAAAGGAAATAAAAGAACTCATTTTGGCCATGCAGCAATGTGAGGAACCCGGTAAAAATAGGGTTGGGTGAGCGCGAAATCGCAAGGGGAACATTTCTACTCGGTTAGAATTTTGAATCGAGTCATATTCGAGTGGGTTGCAAGTCTCGGTCCTCCTTAACTCCTCCCCGCTGATTGCGGGAGGTAGGAGATGAGTGAGTGGCCGTGAGATTGGGCCCTGATCCGAGCGGGGCTGATCTAAGGGCTGGGGTTTGTCCCCAAGGTGAGCCCTGAATCGCTGACTTGGAAAAAGTCAGAAAAGAGCAAAATAAAAGGGTTTTTGAGCATTAAACTTCGAAAAATCATAGAAACTAGTAGGAATGTCCAATTGCAATGAAATTTGGACCATAGATTCACAAAAATCTGGGTAATATTTATAAAAAGATTAGGAACCAAATTATGAAGTTTGATGGATCAATTTGATCCTTTGGACAAAGTGATGAATTAATCAAATTTAAGGTGTTATATCATGTATAAAATTCACATTGGTCACCATATTTGGTATTCGAGTATCAAAATTGATTATGAACCCAAGAAAAATGATTTGGCACCATGAATGACCATAAGAGGGTGAAATTGAATTTAATTCATATTTATGCAAAATTCCACTTTGTCACATCCTTCCCTCCTTAAAAAGGAATTTTGTCCCCAAAATTCAAAAACATCCTTAAAATTTGTACTTATTCAAAACTAGATCATAACCTCAAATACAGGGGCATCCTCAAGTATAAAAACAAAATCATGTCATCAATTTTCAAGTAATCAAAAATCACAATTGGTATTCCATGTTCCATTTCATAATCAACTTGGTACTAACACCATTTTCATCATCAAGCAATTGAGTATCAAGTTCATATCATATATTGTCCAAAGTCATCATGTGATTCGCAAATATGGAAAGCATCATATTGATCACAAATTTGGACATATCATATTTTAGGTCAAACAAATAGAGTTCAAGTGTACAAGGTGACTTTCAATCCCAATATCTCAGGGTTCTAGCCTCTACATTGGCCTAGGTAGGGTTGTATATTCATGATTTGAGATTTAAACATTTCAAGACAACATCATACTTTCAATATCATGATTTCAAGCTCAAAATCAATGGGAAGGTCCCACCCTAGTCCTCATGAGAGCTAAACCCTAAATCATAAATCGAGAAAGTCAATATGGTCATCATTTCAAAATTTTCAAGATTTGGGATTTTGAAGTCATTAGTCATATATCTTGTATGATTTGTAGATCCAAAAAATGTGAACATAGGATTTGTATCATTATTGTGAGTCACAATTCTATAATCGATATCAAGAGTCAAGATTTTAAGCATCAAAAGTTATAGGTCCAAAATTTTGAAGCTAGGGTTTAGATTCCTATTTAGACCTTAGGGACATCATTCATCTATATCCAATTTCAAGCAACATTATTCAAGAAATATTCGAGCAACATATCATAATTTCATTATCATGTTTCCAAGAAGTTGATGAATGATCTAGACCTAGGTCTATCTAGGAAATAAACCACAAGCTATAGTCAACATTGACATATATCAAGATCATTATCAAATCGATATTCAGGATCGAGTATCAACCATGGGTTTAATCTTTTAGGCTTAGGTCAGCCAATCAAAATAGGGTGGAAGGGAATACCTTTCCAAACTCTAAATAATCAACAATATGAAAATATAGAGGTAGTCAAAATAGGGATGTGACCTAGGTTAGGGGAGTCATGAGTCAACTACTACCCTAATCTAGCACATTACCTACATTAGTCTTTATCAATCGAGCTTATTCAAATAGGGAGAGTACCAATGATCAAAGCATGTTTTATAAGGTCATAACATCAAAATTCAAGATAATAGGGCAATAATGTCAAAATTTGTAATTCTTTCGTTTCATGATCAAGGTAATGATATAATTTGGAAATTGAGGATTTGAATTTGGCATTCAAAGAATCAGAGCATAATGGTGCAAAATCTAGGTCCATAATCATCATATCAAAATCAAAATTGCAAAAGGCATCAATAGTCAATAGGGAAACTACTTTTTGCATCAAAGTTTTACATCATGGTTATGTTAGTACAAGACTTAGTCACTTGATAGCATAGTCATGATGTGCATCAAATAGGATAAGAGTTTGCTTAACTATGTTTGAGGTTTAGTCAAAATAATAGGGCAGCATGGATTTGATCAAATAGGGACCTCATCAACAATGAAGTATAAGGTACAAGTCATCCTTATTTCACCAAATTAAAATTTACCTCAACATAGGAAGCATATATTTTAGCTAATGATATTAGGGATCCTACATGAGTATTTTATTCTATGGATCAAAATTGAGTTTTCAAACTAGGGTCAGATCATGGTATCAACTTTCAAGATTTAGAGATTCCCATGCTTAAGCTACCCATAATCGAGACATCAAGTGGTATAAAGTCACAAGAAAGGACCACATGATGAGATGAGAAGACTACCTAATCTTCATCTACATGGGTGGCTTAGGATAGTCCTTAAAGAAAAGATGAGATGCTAGAAGACTCTCTAGGTTTCACAAGAGAACCTTTAGGTCCAGTTCTGGATCAATTAAGGCCAGGTAGAGCGGGGAATCTCAACCACCGTGAAAACGGATAGGAGAAATTATGCCAGGACCCCGAGCCTAGACACCTCAATTTTCACCATAATGGACTTTAGGGTTTCTTGGGTGTAAGAGACTTGAGAAATAATTTACTTAAAGTATATGGAAGTGTGTTCGCTCTGATACCAACTGTCACGGAACCGTTCTTACCCCAATCCCAATCCTACTGCTTAGACAGTAGAAAAAGGATTGAAGCGCTCGTCCCTGAGTGGCCCGATAGGATCTAACACACTGGCATATACAATAAGAAATAAATAACTCAAAAACTGGATAATTAAAGAACAAACTAACCCAATATGGAGATTTCACCAATATATCTTTGTCATCAGAGTGTATGTAGAGTGCGGAAGCGATCAGTGTTCCAATTATATTGCCTAAAATCAAGAAAATCGAGACACAATCATGCAATTGCACAGTACACTATCAAAAACAAGCAAAGCGATTTATAACAAAATAGTATACTTGGCAGGACTTATATTCAAAAGAATAATAAGCAATTTGCAAAACCAACATTTATTCGACAAGTTTTTCAAGCAATTCAACTTTTATTACGAGTTCCCATTATGCTGTAATTCAAGAAGCATGCTTATATATTTTGTATGACTCTATTACCCCAACGCGATGGGGAAGGTCACTAGGCCCCTTTTTACCATAGGAACATAGGAAGCCAATGTACAAGTCCCACCTCCAAATGAGGGGGTTGTTGTACTCAATATCAACATTATCAACATTATAAATATCATCATCATTATCAATATACGGGCAGTCATAATGGGCATTCAATTTATGTTTTCATGTTTTTCAAAATATAATATAGAAAAACAGAAGACTAATCATAGGGAACAATAGCTCATCCAAATAACTAGCCAAGCATACGGTCAAGAGATACATAAAAGTATCTTCAATACAATCAAGGAGGAGTTATATAAATAGCGTACCTTTCACCGAGATTTCGAGTATAATCAATATCCGATCATAGGTCAAGCCTTCGAGTGAGATCCTAAATCATCAAGATTGGATCACTGGTCAAGATCATGATGTTCAGAATATTAGGTTTCAATATTCGAGATTAGGGTTACACTTTCCTAGGTCAACCTTAGGGTTAGGTCATCCACTTATGATTAACCAATATTTCAATTTGTCCATCATTATTTCAAATATCAAGTATCTTCGAGTGTGAATGACTTTCCTAGGTTTCTAGGATCATGTGTGTTAACCCTAATTTATGGTCATTATCCAAGTCATCATCATATTCCTAAATCATCATAATTGCAATTCAAAATCAGTTTGATTAAAGTAGATTCATGAAATATACACATGATCAAGGTTTTCACAATATCCAGATCCATTATCACAATATAAGGGTTAATTCTTGGTTCAAAGTATATGATTCACATTCTAGGAGAGATAAGTTACAAGATCAGATCTAAACTCATATTTAATTAAGTTTGGCTTCAAGATGATCATCAGAGTCAAATATCAAGATTTCAAGGGATTAATCATTAAAATAGTCATTAAATAAGAAAGATATCAAGATTTAATCATATCAGTGATCATAGTTTGGAATCAGGTCTCAAAAGTATTTTTAATGGATTCACTAGATTTTTTTGATCAAAAAGGACTACTTGTTCATCATTTTTGGAATTACGATGCAATTTCTGTGATTTAATCAAGATCTGGGTATTTAAATGATTATTTGTCAGAGATGAGTAAAAATACCTCATTTGTAAGAAACCAGAGTCGTTGGATGTGCAAACAATGGCTCAGATCTAGCCACATAGTCCATGTGTCTTGCTAGTTTGGAGGGCCGGTCCACTCTTGGTTCGGGTGGTTCAAGCCGGTCAAATCACTGGTCTAGCTAGGGCCTTTGAACCGGCTCTAGCATCTCCTGGACCGATGGTTCAGGGAACCTTTCCCCTTGTTTGCACAGGTCTCACGTGAGCCACACAGGAAGTGGAGGTGCTCGCCGGAGAGGGGAAGGTCAGAGAGAAGCAGAGGGCAAGGGAGGCGGCCGAGGTGCCGGCCGAGCTTGCCTCGGCCCTGCGAACTGGATGGGGCCAGAAAAAAAATGAGAGGATGCGAGGAGTAGGGGTGACCAAGGCGGCTGTGCGGCGGCGCCACTATGGCAGCAGGAGGTCAGGGAGGAAACATGGTGCACTCGAGACCAAGAAAGGCCACGAAAACAAGGGTACCTCCTACGGAGTGATGAGGGGAATCCATTTCCGGGGTTTTTATAGCATTAGGACTAGGATTTTAGGGCAGACCGAGATCTAGATGTAGCCCAGCCGCCGGAGTGAAAAAGGAAAGAAAAGAACTCGTTTTGGCCGTGCAGCAATGTGAGGAACCCGGTAAAAATAGGGTTGGGTGAGCGCGAAATCACAAGGGGAACATTTCTACTCGGTTAGAATTTTGAATCGAGTCATATTCGAGTGGGTTGCAAGTCTCGGTCCTCCTTAACTCCTCCCCGCTGATTGCGGGAGGTAGGAGATGAGTCAGTGGCCGTGAGATTGGGCCCTGATCTGAGCGGGGCTGATCTAAGGGCTGGGGTTCGTCCCCAAGGTGAGCCCTGAATCGCTGACTTGGAAAAAGTCAGAAAAGAGCAAAATAAAAGGGTTTTTGAGCATTAAACTTCGAAAAATCATAGAAACTAGTAGGAATGTCCAATTGCAATGAAATTTGGACCATAGATTCACAAAAATCTGGGGAATATTTATAAAAAGATTAGGAACCAAATTATGAAGTTTGATGGATCAATTTGATCCTTTGGACAAAGTGATGAATTAATCAAATTTAAGGTGTTATATCATGTATAAAATTCACATTGGTCACCATATTTGGTATTCGAGTATCAAAATTGATTATGAACCCAAGAAAAATGATTTGGCACCATGAATGACCATAAGAGGGTGAAATTGAATTTAATTCATATTTATGCAAAATTCCACTTTGTCACAAGAAAGACAAAGGAAATAAGCATATAGAATCTTATCTAACTTTGATCTATGATGGTATAAGTTTCCTTATTAAGATTTGAGTTTTATATGAGCCGAATCCACTCTAAGAGGATCTATGCTAAGTCGTAATGATGAAAGTACATTCCCTTTTCCTACTTAAGATAAGCTAAGTTAAGATATAGATGAGGGTGCAAGAGCCTCAAGCTCTTATACAAAGAGAATGTCTAGTGGTAGGATGAGATATGTGGTGAACTCCGAGAGTAAGACCCACAATGTTACAACCCCACTTTTTTGGGTTCATTTGGTGAGAAATGTAATTTCTCATATTAAAGATATTTTAACCAATAATGATAGAATTTGGTTCAAATAAATGGATTTCGTTTACAATAGCCTTGATGATTGTGTTGTGGGCTTTATTGGCTATTGGGCCCAAATAACAAGAAAATGCAATTAGTAAATGAATAATTGAATATTTGAAAAAAAAGAAAGAGGTAGAAACCTCTAGAAGGCAAAGAGATGTAATCCAAGGATGGATTTCGTGCCTCTTGGGTTCCTTGGATTCCAAGGAATCCAAAGTTGCAAAAAGAAAGGCAATAAGAAAAGAAAAGATTAATTAATTATTTCTTTATTAAGAAAGAAATTGAAAACAATGGTAGAATGTGGAAAACAAGTCAAAAGAGGTATAATTGGGTTATTCTTGGTGGAATTTCGTATCCCAAGGATTCTTAATAATTAAAGGAATACCAAAGAGGAAAATAAAAGAGAAATAAAGAGATATCCTAAAAAAAGAGATATTTTAATTAGAAATAAACAAGATAATGTGAAATAATGCATATTGATGCATTTAGAAGGATAATGAGTATTCCTTAAAAAGGAAATTCGAATTATTTGAGTTTCTTGTGATCCAATGAGTCCCAATGAAGAAAAGAAAGAGAAAAATACCAATAATAGAAAATAAGATGATAATGTGATGCATAATGAATGAATTTCATGGTATTATTAAAAGGGAGATATTTTGTACTAAAAGAGAATATAATTCAGTGCCAATAAATAAAAAAGCAAGTACAAAGAAGATAAAGGAAGAAATTTTTGAAATCCTAATATTTAAAGAAAAAGGAATATTAAAAAGATAAAGAAGAGAGAGAAGGTTTCTTCTCATGGAAGGAATTGGTTTCATATTTGTAAAAGGATTCTTTGAGTCGTGGACAAGCCAACCTAGGGCTTCGTTTCCCACCCCTATATAAAGGGGTAGAGCCAGGGTCGAGTGGGAGAAGGATCCCACACACTCCTCTCTTTCTTTCTTCTTTCTTTCTTCATCTTCTTTGGCAAAACCCTAGCAAGAGGGTAGTCCAGTCCCTGGGACACGAGGATCCATGGGCTGGAGTTGGACAGAACCACGATGCTACCACGACGCCATGAGGAGCACGACCATCTTCCTCGCACTTAAAGCTTGCACAGCAGCCAACGTATGGATGCAGATTGACCTGAGTTGCAGAGCTAAGTGGGCCTGAGACAGCCGCTCAACCCATGACCTATGGACACCCCCCTGTGCGCGGAGGCACGACAGAGGCAGAGGAAGACACCCTAGGAGTTGTCGGGGTCGGGGATGAGGAGAAAGAGTCGTGCAAGACCCTGCTAGGGAGGCAGTGTGCGCCGTCGAGAGGAGGAAGAAGGAGCTCGGGGCTTTGGACAGTTTTACCCCTCTGCGGGTAAAAGAGCTTCCCACTTAGGCAGGGGCAAAACTGACATTCAGTTATGTTTTTCAACCAGCCGAGTTCATTGCATGGAAAGGCCTACGTGGCGCCTCTCTATTGGCCCAAAGTAAGTTTTTTTTTTGCAAAATTCATATCTAATAAACCGTAGCTCGGATAAATACGAATAATATATGCATTTTTCTCAGAAAAATGAGAGGAATTCAATAAAAATATTTTGAGAAGCCAATTCCTCTTACAATTCAACAAGTAATGTAAGTTATCAACTTTAACAAATTAAAGATTAAGAAACTCTACTTTGAGATGATTAATGTAATTAGTAGAGTTTAATGGGTGATTAAAGTTGATATTAACCTGTTAATTGTAAAAAGGTACACTAAGATGGAAAAGGATAAACTTTTCACATAATTAGTTTAATTTAGTGATTATGCGAATAAATATGCTTGAAATTTGAAAAGTACATAAAGCTATCATCTTTAATGATTTAATTAATGAAAAACCCTTAGATTTGATGATAGATGGATTTAATGATGTTCTTTGGATAATTCAAGCCAATATTAACTTGTTGTTAATAAAAGTAAAAATAGGATCTAAAAATGTTATCTTTTTATATAATTGGCTTAATTTAGGGTTTCGTGCATGAATATGCATTAATGACCTTAAAAACCCTAATTTAGGTGAATATGTCTTTTAATTGTTTTAATTTTTCAAATCCATGAATAAATAAGGGATATGATGATCCTAAGTCAATTTGAGTATAAAAGACCATTAAAATGGATAATTTGAGCAATTAGGGTTTATATGAGTAGAAAGAGTATTTTAGGGTTTGTTGACCTAAAAGGAATAAAATTTGAGAAATTGATCTAAGAAACCCTAATGAATACTAACGGAACCTTAATTCAGATTAGAAACCCTAGAAAGTGAATCCAAGCCAATAAAGTAGAATCTTGATGAAGTGTGTAGTAAATAGAGTTCATGTGTTTTCAGGATTCTTGATGATGTGGTTGAATTACTTGCTTGGATTGCATTCTTGGTTGGAATTGATATTAGCTTGAGAAATCTACTGAATAGGTTTGTGGTTACGCTTATGAATAATCGCTTTAGTTTCACGGCAATTTCTGAACGTATTTATCGGTTGCTTGAAAATAACTGTTGGATGCATTTTATTTCATGCAACTATAAAGTGACTATGATTATCACCATGAATATATATATAACTGGCTTAGATCTAAATCCACCTCTGTGTCTTGTAATGCATAAAAGGGGTAACCTAGAGTAAGGTATAGGTTATCGTGGTTTAGAAATTGGGATACCAAGAGTAGTGCCATGAAACCCTTTAGAATGCCATGAGTTAAGGAGTGGGCTACTTACGGGTAGTGCCATGTGACTCAACCCTAGAAACTGGTTCACCTATAGGTGGGACCATGAGGGGTTTAATGGGGAGATACTATAAGAAAAGTAGTATCCACATCACAGAGGATAGAGAATGCATGGATTGCATAGTTATATTTAAAATGTAAAATTGTTTGTTAAACTGTAATTGATTGCAATACAATATTATGGATAATTGCACGATTAGTTTTTCCCCCACATACCAGCTCCGGCTGACCGACATTTTGTTTTTTGACATTTTAGGTACAAGCCAAAAGGACAAACAGTAAATCGTCATATTGAGAAATACATGAATTGAAATACAAGGAGGATTAGTAGAGTAGAAATTCATATGTGGATAGAAGTTTAGAGATTTAAATTTTCAAAAGATATGCAAAAGTTTATTTTCTTACAACTTTCCAGTATAGTATGTTAAAATTTAATAATTGTTCTTGGTTAAATGTCGAACCTTTGATCCGGCAATTATGGGTGCAGCTTCGACCTCTCGGTCTCCCTTAATTGGGGGTTACCGGAAGGTGGGGTCGTAAAATTTGGTATCAGAGCCTAGGTTCCTCACTTAACCATTAACAATTATTAAATTTTTCAAAATCCATAGAACCCAAGGGAGTTATTAGAGGATTATCTAAAATACGGAGGTGTCTAGAAAAGGATCATGACCGGGGGCTGGCAATATTTTCCTCCGCACCGCTAGTCGGAATATGAGGACTCCCAAATCTGTGTGACTGCCTGACCAAAGTCTTAGGGTATGAATCAAAATAAGATACCTTTAGGACTTTCCCATCTTATTCATCCCTTCTCATCACAAATTCTATTAAGGACCTTAAGGATTAGGGTGTTCTCTCTTCTCCTCACCCTCTCGAGGTATGGGCAAGGTTAATAAGGTCTAAGGAATCCTCCACAAAATTAATGAAAAAGTATGTAAATAAGATGTCATGGGCATAAGCTTAATAGATTAAGCGCAAACTAAAGGATAGATACATGCTTATGTCGTATGACATAAGTTGTCATGCCCTTAGAAGAGACCTCAGGCTAGACCTTCTTGTCAAGAGGATAAATAAAGAGAGTTAGCTTGGAGATAGAGATCTCCATTGCAAGTAGAGACCTGGTACATCCTCTAAGGATGATGTTAACCCTAACTCTAAGTGAATGTTAGAGAGAGAGACAACATGATGAGTTAGAGGTCATGGTAAACCAAGCATTGGGATAGACATGCCTTGGATTCCATATGATCCATAATAGGTTGGATGATCGAGTGCCTTTAGCGACCTAACCCTGGGAAGGGTCATGTCAGAGTGAAGGATAACTCCTTCAATGATGAGGTTAGTAAAGGACCTATGGAAACCTTATGGGCTTATATGGGCATGGCATAGTATGAACCAAGAGTACGTCAGTAGTACTAACTGTAAACTAAAACCCTGGCTAGGAGAGTATGATGGATAGCTTATAAGATGTGCATAAAGGGCTAGGGATAACCTTGAGCAAACATAAGTTTGAACATAGGCTTCACCATGTAGAGGTACATTTGTGAGCTTGATCCTTCATAGAGAGAGGACCTCTAATAGTAAGGTTGGATGTGGAGTTAGCTCTAGAGAGAAAGAAGGACTCATGCAAGAAGGTTGGAAGCCTAGAATCTGAGATATGAGGAATAGTGGGGAGTTGAGAATGATGAGACCTATGTGGACGATAGTGGTTGCCTCACGCTTGATCCCTGAAGGCTGAGGATATCTTTGTTGATATGAGAGGAACCAAACTCTAGAGGATGATTATGCTGGTACCTCTGTGCCTAGAGTAAAGGTGTTTACCTCCTGAGATAGGGAGAAGAGTTCCTTAAACCTAGGGAGGTTTAGTAGTAGGTTGTGAGACATTGTACCTTGTTGGTTGTCCTTAAGGAGGACACAACTTTGAAGTGTTGCTTGAGTCAAAGGATGGCAGGAAGTGTGTGACATACCATAGACATGTTTGGTTCGTGGTTAAGAGGTTGGGCATGTAGTTGGACACCCAAAGGTGAACCTAGGGTTCCTAGGCCTAAGAGGGGAAGTGGTGTACCTAATGCTCATGATGAGAATTAAGTTGCTATAGTTTCGAGCATGGTACTCCCCATGTATAGAGGAAAAGGGAAACCCCTTAAGTTTAAAGGTATGTTTGATGAACCCCTCATAGCTAAGTTGATGACATGGGGAGGTATGATCTTGATTCAATGTGGAGGATGAGAACAAGTATGACCTAACACGGTTTAGTAGGTGGTCTACCTGTGCCTTGCATAACTTTCTAGGGTTTAGCATGCTAGACCCAAGGACGTTTGCGGCCTTTGTTATCAAGGTGAAGTTTTTCCTCCCATCCTGGGAGAGTGACCCTTTGGTAGGGTGTATACCAGTGTTGTTGTTTGGAGGTAACCTAAAGAGCTCTCATGGGATCTTGAGAAGCTAAGTGAAAAGTACATGGTATGAGAATGAACCCGTAGATCCATAGATAACAATCCCTAAGTGCATGTGGATGTGTTATCATGAATGTCACCGGTATGGGGCCTGGCCAAGGTAGGTAGGTCTCCATGACCCCTATGAAAGGATGAAAGTCAGCCCATGTATACAGAGGGAGATGATAAAAGCTTGGACAAGGTTCTAAGTTGAACATGTACTATAAGAGAATCCTAAGTCTATCCTAGGGTCAGGTAGGGATAAGACCGATGGAAGTAGGAGTTGCCTAACTCCCTAGTTGCACATGACCATAGAGTCGGGAGGTAACATCTATCATTGTCTGAGGGCCATGGGTTAGGAGATTGATCACCTTCATGAACTCATGGGACCCAAAGAGAAGATGAGTAGGGCACTCTCTGGATGCATAAGGGAAGAGGAATGACCCCTAAAGTGTCGGCACCCTATAGACCTAGAGGAGATGACCAAGGATTGTGTGGTGACCCAAGTAGGTTCCAGATCAGTTTTCCATAGAAGTAACTTCGATATCAAGATGGTTGTGATGTTGAAACATAAGATGCACGTTTCAACTTAAAGGTGTACTGGCAAGGTGGGATGTACCATCTCGACTCTTGGAACAGGAAGAACTTTGTATTTGGACTACAGCCAAATGCTTATTTCCTCTTGTTATGGGAGTGAGAGATAGGACAGTATGCATGCCATACACCAAGGATAAAAATGATGTGGGTTGGAACGTTGCCACGAGATATGGCGACAAAGAAGATAACATACCCTGGTAAAGTGAATGATACATGGAGGGTTTGCAAACACTAAGAGGAATGAGGTAGTCACCTTATGAGGATGTTTTTATCAGGAGATATGAGTCATGCAAGGTTGAGTTTGATCACCAAGAAGATGATCTCAAAGTGTTCTCAATGAAGATAGATTTAGAGATGAGATGAGATAATAAGTGGAATACATGGAGGTGTATGTCATCAACATTACCTAATACCTAAGGATGTGGAGTGGTAATGGATGCTCTGGTTGAGATATAGCTGCCTAGTTTGGCTAGAAGAGGTTGTTAGGCTAACCCTATGTTTGGAAAAGATGATATGTTTGGCTAACACTCATATGTAATGAGATATGTTGAACAAGTTAATGATTGTTTGATTAGCCAGCCTAGGCCTTGGTTCAATGACAAGATGGTTGTAGAACCTCAAATGCACTTCTTTGAAAAGGAAGACGATGAAACCCCAACTAGAGTGGTTTAGGGTTTTTGAGGAATCGATCTTGAGGAATCATGACGTATAGGAAATCATGATTGAAGATCACCATACATCGTACTATGAAGATAATAGATGATAGTAGTACTTTAGATGCCTAAGATAAAGTTGCATGTGGTATATAGCCATGCAAACCGAGGGAGTTCATCACTATGGATGTTGTAAGTCTCCCTTGGACCAAGGAAGGTCAAGATGTAATATGGGTTATGGTAGATCGCCTTACCTAGATGACATGAGAAGGAAAGAGTTATGTCAAGGGACATATCTAATTGAACTACCCATGAGAGAAATGGCTCTTGAGTTTGACCTAAAGGTTCCCTTCTAAAAAGTGGAAGTAGGTACATGAAGAACTCGATGTTAGTACAGTTTATCACCACTAACTAGTGGTCAGTATGATCCAGACAAAAGGGTATGATGAGAGCATGTGTGCTCATTCAGGGTGATACTTAGAGACAGTCCTTGTCCTAAGAAAGACGTGATGATGACCACCATAGCCAGTATTGGGATTTAAAGAAGCTCTATAAGGGATGTTGTGTCGGTCACCACTTCAGTAAGGTGATGTTGGTGAAAGGACCACGTGATGGTTTGAAAAGGACCACAGGGTGTGTAGAAGAAGTCACTTTGATTGTACAATGGCTGAAAGGAGCCTAGCAACGACAAGCGTCATGAGCGGATGCAAAGTAGACTGACATGTAGTTCACTGTGGGTAATATGTGACATGAAAAATCCGACCCCTCTGAGCTACAACTAAGGAAGCAGGGTCCCCAATACATGGGTCCATTTGAGATGGATTGGTGGAGAAGGTTATGCTTGACTTTACCCCTCAGGATAAAGTGATTTGTGATGAGTTCCATGTGTCCAATTTAGAGCACTATGTGAGGTACCCAGACCATGTACTGAGCAATGAACCTAGTGATCCCCAAGGGAGGCTGAAATGGCTTGAGTCACTTGTGCATGTTTATAGATGCCACGATGGAAGAACTCAAAGGAAAGGATATGTGATGATAAAGGTTCTTTGGAAGCGCCATGGGTAAGGTAAATCCACATAGGGGCCAATGATGGACATGGAAAAATCTTATCCGGAATTGTTTGTTTGCTTGATAGAATTTTGAGGACAAAATTCCTATAAGAGGGGAAGGATGTTACAACCCACTTTTTTGGGTTCATTTGGTGAGAAATGTAATTTCTCATATTAAAGATATTTGAACCAATAATGATATAATTTGGTTCGAATAAATGGATTTCGTTTACAATAGCCTTGATGATTGTTTTGTGGGCTTTATTGGCTATTGGGCCCAAATAACAAGAAAATGCAATTAGTAAATGAATAATTGAATATTTGAAAAAAAAGAAAGAGGTAGAAACCTCTAGAAGGCAAAGAGATGTAATCCAAGGATGGATTTCGTGCCTCTTGCGTTCCTTGGATTCCAAGGAGTCCAAAGTTGCAAAAAGAAATGCAATAAGAAAAGAAAAGATTAATTAATTATTTCTTTATTAAGAAAGAAATTGAAAACAATGGTAGAATGTGGAAAACAAGTGAAAAGAGGTATAATTGGGTTATTCTTGGTGGAATTTTGTATCCCAAGGATTCCTAGTAATTAAAGGAATACCAATGAGGAAAATAAAAGAGAAATAAAGAGATATCCTAAAAAAGAGATATTTTAATGAGAAATAAACAAGATAATGTGAAAAATGCATATTGATGCATTTAGAAGGATAATGAGTATTCCTTAAAAAGGAAATTTGAATTATTTGAGTTTCTTGGGATCCAATGAGTCCCAATGAAGAAAAGAAAGAGAAAAATACCAATAATAGAAAATAATATGATAATGTGATGCATAATGAATGAATTTCATGGTATTATTAAAAGGGAGATATTTTCTACTAAAAGATAATATAATTCCATGCCAATAAATAAAAAAGCAAGTACAAAGAAGATAAAGGAAGAAATTTTTGAAATCCTAATATTTAAAGGAAAAGGAATATTAAAAAGATAAAGAAGACAGAGAAGGTTTCTTCTCATGGAAGGAATTGGTTTCATATTTGTAAAAGGATTCTTTGAGTCATGGACAAGCCAATCTAGGGCTTCGTTTCCCACCCCTATATAAAGGGGTAGAGCCCAGGGTCGAGTGGGAGAAGGATCCCACGCACTCCTCTCTTTCTTTCTTCTTTCTTTCTTCATCTTCTTTGGCAAAACGCTAGCAAGAGGGTAGTCCATCCCCTGGGACACGAGGAGCCATGGGCTGGAGTTGGACGGAACCACGATGCTACCACGATGCCACGAGGAGCACGACCATCTTCCCCGTGATTTGAAGCTTGTGCAACAGCCAGCGTATGGCTGCAGATCGGCCTGAGTTGCAGAGCTAAGTGGGCCCGAGAGAACCGTTCAACCTGCAACCTATGGACACCCCCGTATGCGTGGAGGCACGACGGAGGCAGAGGAAGACACCCTGGGATTCGTCGGGGTTGGGGATGAGGAGAAAGAGCCGCGCAAGACCCTTCTAGGGCGACAGCGCGCGCCATCGAGAGGAGGAAGAAGGAGCTCAGGGCTTTGGACGATTTTACCCCTCCGCGGGTAAAGAGTTGGCCACTTAGGTAGGGGCAAAACTGACATTCAGTTATGTTTTTCAACCAGCCGAGTTCATTGCATGGAAAGGCATACATAGCGCCTCTCTATTGGCCCAAAGTAAGTTGTTTTTGCAAAATTCATATCTAATAAACCGTACCTCGGATAAATACGAATAATATATGCATTTTTCTTAGAAAAATTAGAGGAATTGAATAAAATTTGCTTAGAAGACAATTCCTCTTACATTTCAAAAAGTAGTCTAATTTATCAACTTTAACAAATTAAAGATTAAGAAACTCTACTTTGAGATGATTAATGTAATTAGTAGAGTTTAATGGGTGATTAAAGTTGATATTAACCTGTTAATTGTAAAAATGTACATTAAGATCGAAAAGGATGAAATTTGCACGCAATTAGTTTAATTTAGAGATTATGGGCATAAATATGCTTGAAATTTGAGAAGTACATAAATCTATCATCTTTAATGATTTAATTAATGAAAAACCCTTAGATTTGATGATAGATGGATTTAATGATGTTCTTTGGATAATTCAATCCAATATTAACCTGTTTTTAATAAAAGTGAAAATAGGATATAAAAATATTATCTTTTTATATAATTGGCTTAATATAGGGTTTTGTGCATGAATATGCATTAATGACCTTAAAAACCCTAATTTAGGTGAATATGTCTTTTAATTGTTTTAATTTTTCAAATCCATGAATAAATAAGGGATATGATGATCCTAAGTCAATTTGAGTATAAAAGACCATTAAAATGGATAATTTGAGCAATTAGGGTTTATATGAGTAGAAAGAGAATTTTAGGGTTTGTTGACCTAAAAGGAATAAAATTTGAGAAATTGATCTAAGAACCCCTAATGAATACTAACGGAACCTTAATTCAGATTAGAAACCCTAGAAAGTGAATCCAAGCCAATAAAGTAGAATCTTGATGAAGTGTGTAGTAAATAGAGTTCATGTGTTTTCAGGATTCTTGATGATGTGGTTGAATTACTTGCTTGGATTGCTTTCTTGGTTGGAATTGATATTAGCTTGAGAAATCTACTGAATAGGTATGTGGTTACGCTTATGAATAATCGCTTTAGTTTCAAGGCAATTTCCGAACGTGTTTATCGGTTGCTTGAAAATAACTGTTGGATGCCTTTTATTTCATGCAACTATAAAGTGACTATGATTATCACCATGAATATATATATATATATAACTGGATTAGATCTGAATCCACCTTTGTGGCTTGTAAAGGCTAAAAAGGGGTTAACCTAGAGTAAGGTCTACGTTATCGTGGGTTAGAAATTGGGCTACCAAGAGTAGTGTCATGAGACCCTTTATCATGCAATGACTTAAGGAGTGGGCTACTTACGAGTAGTGCCATGTGACTCAACCCTAGAAACTGGTTCACCTATAGGTGGGACCATGAGGGGTTTAATGGGGAGCTACTATAAGAAAAGTAGTATCCACAGCGCAGAGGATAGGGAATGCATGGATTGCCCAGTTATATTTAAAACGTAAAATTGTTTGTTAAACTGTAATTGATTGCAATACATTGTTATGGATAATTTGCACGATTAGTGTTTCCCCCACATACCAGCTCCGGTTGACCGACATTTTGTTTGTCGGCATTTTAGGTACAGGGCAAAAGGACAAACAGTAAATTGTCCTATTGAGAAATACATGAATTGAAATACAAGGATGATTAGTAGAGTAGAAATTCATACGTGGATAAAAGTTTAGAGATCCAAATTTTCAAAAGGTATGCAAAAGTTTATTTTCTTACATCTTTCCGGTACAGTCTGTTAAAATTTAATAATTGTTCTTGGTTAAATGTCAAACCTTTGATCCGAAAATTATGGGTGCAGCTTCGACCTCTCAGTCTCCCTTAATTGGGGGTTACCAGAAGGTGGGGTCATAACACACAGGGAGAAGGTCATAGGACCTAGCCTCCAATATATGAGATATGTGTTAAAAAAAATGTGTGTCCTACACTAGATTACTCTTGAGTGTTGAGTTGAGTCCTTATGCATGATTCAAATCTATATGTGAGAATTGGGTAAAAGAAAAGGATGGGTAAATGACCCATGTGATTAAGACGATTCTTTGGCTAAGTTAGGTCCTAGCTTGAGTGACATATTTTTTTGATCTCATCATTAGTTGCAAGTGAGGTAATATATGAACTATAGTTATGAGAGTATGATGCTTTGTGCAAAATATACTCAATATACATGTTCTCCCTTCTTCTTCTCTTTCTTAATATATGATGATAGAAACCTCACTTAAGCTATATAGATGATTTATATATGAGGAGTCACTCGTATAAGCTTGACCTATTCTATATTTTTTCCCCTATATCATACATGTAGCACCCAAGATTGAAATCATGATAAGCTTGACTTTAAAATATTCTCTTCCCCTTCATATGAAACATGAAAGATATGATGCTGAGATCATGGGATAAACTTAGTATATTCTCTTTTTTTTCCCTTCACATAATACATGCAAGACATAAAAAGTTGAACTCATGAACTTGATATAAAGATATTTTTTGGATCATAGGATATGAACAAAAATATAGTTTGTAACTTTGATCCTTCTCAATGTATGCTTCTAAGTTGAGTATGAACATCACACCATAGGGTGAAACCCTAATGGTCTAGCATGCTACGTAAGCCCTTCCTAAGTAGAAAAATTCTAACATCAAGGATGAAGATAAATCTCCTCTAATGCTAAAATCGTTATAAGATGTTAATGATGTTAGATTTCAACGATCTGAATATCATGGCATATAAAAGAATTCCTCTTGAACTTTAAAAGTATGAACAAAACACGTATCCTTAGGGGTGATGTAATCCTAAGATATCATAATGTCATGTTATGGCTAAGACTTTAAGTGATGCTTTCACCAATATAAGGTGGGGTGGGAACACCCTTGCATGCTTAAATATCCTAAGATAACAACTTAGGGTATATCCAGAACTATGATGGCTTTGAAACCTATAAGTGTTGACTTATATGAGGTTGAATTCCTTGTTTTCACCTTAAAAATGAGGTTAGTTGAATTTTGAGGAAGAAATTCCATATTAGGTGGGGTGAATGTGATGACCCCGACCTTAGGGTTCATGTATTGAGGATAATTTTGAAGACCATTATCTCTCCATACACAGTTGAGCACAAATTGAGAAATTGTGTATCCAATCATGGATCATTACAGGCGTTAAGGTGTGATTAAAGGTGCAAATAAGCCTAACCCAGTTCAATTAGGATTTATGTCTTCGTTAATCAATTTGAGTGTTCATTAGAGAAAACACCCATTTGATGGTATATATTAATTTGAAAGGTTGTATGTGACACTTGGGAGATATATTGACCATGATAATCACATTAAACTTGTTTGATGAAGATTTCATGATTGATGGAAGTACAGTTGATTAGTATGAGCCTTTCCACCATACTACAAACCAACTCGTAGATATTTGCAACCCTAACATGCAGCTAGACATCTGTTGGATGATTTTGCGTGGACATGCTATGATAGTGAGAGACGAGGAGGAACACTTCTGACATGGTCTACCTCCTCCGTAAAGAAGGGAGTGATTAGACTGACTCCACAAGGAAATATTTGTAACGAGATTCACCCAAAAACTTGGATCTAATCATAAGTTCCAGTTATTGAAAACACAACGCATGGTTTAGGAGATTCATAAGAAGTGATTGGCCCCTTGCTTTGAGGATATGGGCAAGGTGAGGGAGTTTAACCCCGACCTTCTACTCCTCTCTTCATTGCTAATCCTATCCAAAAAGCACAAGACCTGCATGGAGGTGTATAGAGTTGCCAGTCGAAGGAGATCTGACTGACAAAACCATGGCCGAGCTCACCACCATCAGCCAGATATGCCGACCTCAGGGACCGCTTAGCAGGCATCCCTACTGCCTGTGAAGACCAGCATCAAGGTGCAACACAGGAGGCGGAGCTCCCTGAGACATTAGGAAGATGAACAAGCTATAACGCCATCCAACCATGGGGGTTATGAGCTCCAGGAGTCCCAATGCTACTTACTGATTGCGGTAGCCTATATGGGGAAGAAGATGATGGGCATCGAGTACAGCCCATGTGGAAATCATGAATGTGATGGTTGTTAGAGGATGATTCCTTCTCCCTCTTCCCCGCCATCACCGCGGAAACACCATGCATCATCATAGAGTCTGTGAGAGAGAGCCAACTTTGGGCAACCCCACCATGGTCGGACGACGCACAGCTAGACGGGAAGCTTGAAAAACCACTAGAGGGGGGTGAATAGGGTTTTAAAGTAATTTAACAATTATTTAACTCAAACAACCACAAATGAGAAACCAAGAAGGAGAAAAAGGGTTTAGAGTGGTTCCAACCTTAGAAAATACAAAGGTTGCTAGTTAACCTTAGTCCACTACCCCGTTGCTTACCCAATCGGGATTTTAAAAGTATTAATTTTATTACCTTCTCAAGGAATTACACAGAATACAATACTTTCTTACACCCCTTTGAACAACCTTCACTTGAAGTAGATGCACCAACTCGAGGTAGCCTTCTTGAAGTAACTCCAAGCTCCCCCTTGAAGTAGCCTTCCTCTTAGAAGTAACCTCCCGTTACACCAGCCTTCTAGAAGTAGTTCAAAGTCTCCTTCTTCACCAAGAAGATCATGACCCTCTCCAATCCGTAGCCTCCAACCTAGGAGTAGCAAGGAGAGTACAAGCAATGAAAGTGAACAAGAAAGGAAAATGGAAATTACAACTTATCCTTTGAATCTCAAGGCTTGATTTGCCTATATCAAGCGTGTAGATCTCCTAACCAATGTATATGGAATTGTGATTGCTGTGGATAGGAGATGCTATCCTATAGGACATGAAATTTGAGCCAAGAGAAAAGTAGCCAATTGCAAATATGCTCAATTGCTTACAAACAGATTACTAAATGCAAGTGTATGCTCAAAGATTGCTCAAGTATATAAAACAAGTGTGTTTAGGTGTCCTAAGGCATGTCCTATTTATAGGAATGTCCTACAAGTGCTTAAGGACGTTCTAGACACTTTCTAGGGGTTTCTAAGTGCTTAACTAGCCGTTAGGTACAAGTTAGTTGCATTAGCAACGACTAGTTAATTAATTCTGCAGTTGCTGTCAGAGTCCATCTCGGTCGAGAAATTGTCGACCGAGATACCTACTCGGTCGAGGTTTTGTCGACCGACAGGCTCTCTGGATCAACGTTCATCTCCAACTACCAACTACCTTGTCAGCTAAGTCTAACGGCTACTTGGGTCTTTCTCGGTCGAGACGTTTGTCGACCGAGAGTGTCTCGGTCGAGGAGTTTGTCGACCGAGATTGCCCCTGTTTCAATGTTTCAATTTAAGGCATTAAGTGTATGTATGAGTGTGCATATGTGACGCTATTGAAGGGGATGACCTATCTAAGTGTGGTGATTAGCTAGGGAAGATCTAACACTTGATTTACATGAAGTCTAAGTACTTGTACATTATATATTTGTACAAGTTTACAATTAATTACATTGCATGAAATTTACAAGCATTCAAGCATATAGATTCCCTAGTGCTTTGTCATCCACCTTATTCCTGCAACACTCAAGTAGCATGTTAGATCAACAAGAATGAAATGTTTGTCATCATCGAAACAAAGGGATTTATCATAATGTCAATTTAGCCAACAATCTCCCCCTTTTTGAAGATGACAAACATTTCCTAAATATAAAATAAGGAAATATAAAACATGTGAGATTCATACCTGCAGATTACCTTTTGTAGCAATTGTGCAAGTGAGTGTTGGACGAGATGTTATGAAACTCATGTTTAAATTCTATGTTTTTATATTCTTTCTCCCCCTTTGTCATTTCAAAAAGATATCCAAGATAAATATGTGTGTGTCTTTTAGTCATAAGTAGTTACTCAATCACTTGCAAAGGATGTTAAGCCTTGAAGGTGATATGAGAACCCTTTAAGCTTAGATATCAATTCCACTATGAAAAGAATGATATATGTGCATTGCTCCTCCCTAAATAGATATCCCAATTATAATCAAGGTATGAATGCCCGTCAATAGACGATCAATTTAGCCATAATTTTAAATTTCAGGTATTTGCAAAAATTTTATCCTTTGTGATTTATTACATATATATTACTCCCCTTACTTTGTATGCTCTACTATAATAGTCTTACAAGCCATGTTCAAATGATGCCATAGAAGAAACATATTAATAATAGTGTAATATTTGACAAAATGACTCATATGCTTTGAAAGATATCCATTATAATCATGCAAAGATAACCAATTCATTACGATCATTGAAGGATAACCATTTCATTACAATCATGTAAGGATAACCATTTCATTACAATTACTACACAGGACAATCATAATCTCACTGGAAAGACTTAAGTATTACATCAATATCTGGGTCTTTTCCAAGAAATGGCTCAGTTCCATAATACTTGACTAAAGTTTGCCACTCCAAAGCACCTGTCTTGATTAAGGCATATGCTTCCAAGAAGGTGGGAACACGATCAAAGCGGAAATGAGCAGCAATGTCTTGTAGTTGCATATGAGAAAACTAAGCATGTGTGAGATCATGGGATGGTGGAGGTGGAATTTGGTAGTAGTTGTAGGAGGGATTATATGGGTTGATCATGCCAGGATTTAAAGAATAAGGATATTCATCCGGTTGATTTGGAGAGAGGGTTTGCATCCTTTGATTTAAGTAGGTCATGGCATGATGGCTATAATCTAATTGTCTGCTTAGATGATATTGGGACCCAGCAATATAGGTTAGGGTGTTTTGGATGGGATCATAGGATGGGTTAGTATGAGGAGGTGGTGGTATATCTTGAGTAGATGTCTCCCCTTCCGTCCTAGCCCTCTTGTGACCAAAATCAATTCCCATTTTCTCTACTATGATTTTGCTTATTTTTTGTGGTCTTCTTTCCCATGTGTATCCGATATCCTCAATTTGTGTCTTAAGAAAGTGTTGAGTGATTTGGCATACAAAATCAGCATAAGGAGGATTGCCAGAAAACTCAAGCATATTCTTAAGGATGATGCGGATAAAGTTTATGGGGATGTGTTTGATAATGGCATAAATTAGACACATGTGAAAGATAGGGACTTCAGACTTGTTTGCTCTAGGATGTATGTTTGTGGAAACAATAAGGTTGACAATCCTAGCTGCTGGTTTGAGGTTAATGGCATAGTAGGTACCCATATCTTCGTGACAAGTTGTGTTAGATTGAAAAATGGCTCATTTAATGTCACTAAGACTGACTGTATTGTCATCTTGGGAAAATTTATTGAGTGGATTACCAGTGGTAAGGTCAAGAGCGTCTTGGTATTCTTCTAAGTCTATGTTGAGCATGTCAAGAATACCCTCCTCAGTAAAGTGAAAGCTATGCCCATTGACCATAGAGGAAAAAGAGTCATTTTCGGGATTGGAGGTTAAGTTTGCATAGAACTCATTGACTACTTTGGAAGAGTAGGAAGGGAAGGAAGGATTCATAAAATCTTTCAAATTTTGCACCTCAAAAAGATCCTCCAGGTCGATGATGTTGTAGAAGTCCATGACGTCAACCGGCCGTCGTGGAAGAGGAGTTTTGGAGGAGAGCCTGAGGTAGCGATCACCAGTAGCTGTGTCGATGAAGGTGATGTCGTTGATGATCGGTAATGGTGGGGAGGCCATCCTTCCTTTCCTGCCTGCAACCTGCTTCTTTCCTCATGCAGATGATGAAGCCATTGCTTTGCTTGAGGTGAAGAAGAAGCAAGAAATTATTGGAGGTGAAAAGGCTAAAGAGTTGCACAAAAATGCACTAGAGAGAAGCTATGAAAGTGTGAGGCAATGACCCGTTTTTGGTCCTTTTTATAGCAATCCAAAGACCAGGTCGGTCGACAATTTGTCGACCGACGACCGCAACGGTCATATCCTAGACGCGCCTCTCTACCGCCTAACGGTCGACTGGCAACGGTCATATTCAAACGATCAGATTCCAACGGTCAATTCTCGATCGAGCAATTTGTCGACCGACATTAGCTCGGTCGAACAAATGTCGACCGACAGTGTGTCTGAGCTTTGCCAATGTAATTTTTATTTGAAGTCTGTCGGTCGAAAGAGATAGATTGACCAAGATGTTTTCGGTCGAGGAATTCGTCGACCGACAAACTTACTGTAAATGAATTTTTAAGCTGATTTTTAATGCACATGATAGACTGAATTTGTAGAGCATATATATGCTTTCTAACGGAGTAATATTGTGATTATTATAACCAATATTTGGACAATTTTTGTGGTCATAATTTTGATTGGTCTTTTGATCACAATTTTTATATATTCAAATAAGTATTGTGCCAAACTTATTTTAGGTCGACTTTGACTACGACCATAGCGCCCCTTGGTCAAACTTTGATTTTAACCAAGAGGCAATTTTGCAGATTTCCAATTTGAACATTCATATGTGAAGTAGAATGTCTGCATGTAACTCGATTAGATATCAATTTGAGGCATTTTGTGTGATACTCAATATGAAGATATTTGTCCTTAATTCTAATATTTATATACGCTTTGTTGTAGGTACATGAATATCAAATTCTATTTCTTCTTGTACCCTTATTTTCATATAAGATTCTTCAAGAAAGTATATATCCTTGAAAGCAAGAATAATATCTCAAGTGCTTATAGATACCAATTGAGAATTTTTTTTTCTTATGTGTTACAAGCATAATTCTTTTTCATATCACAAATGAATCATTTTGCTTGCCTATGTATCATCAAGGATCCATGCATACAACAATCATTACCAATTGTAACATAGCATCATCTTTATGAGCTGAATGATAAAATTAGTAACAGCAGATCCATGATAGAACAATACAAACATATAATGATAATTCTATGAAATACAGTGATCATTTAAACTACATGATTTCTATAT
Source organism: Alisma plantago-aquatica (assembly GCA_963693085.1). Taxonomy (NCBI): domain Eukaryota; kingdom Viridiplantae; phylum Streptophyta; class Magnoliopsida; order Alismatales; family Alismataceae; genus Alisma; species Alisma plantago-aquatica. The sequence goes on along the minus strand of OY856413.1, from coordinate 638,593,231 downwards.
GGATAGACCAGGAGACACAAAATAATGATAAAACAGTAATTTCTTTTTATTAAGTTAAACATGATTTTCAGTTTTTATTTATAGGATCAATCAAAATAATCTCATTTATATTTATAAGTTTTTTTAGAAATGGTTTTCAACTTGTAAAATCATTTATTAACAATAAATAGATTGCAATTTGATCAATTGAAAACACACTCAGCAGATTTATTTTAGATTTGACAACAGAGACAGGATCGGTCGACCATTTCTCAACCGACTGTTGTTCTCGGTCGACAGATTCTCGACCGAGAAAGGTTCTGTACTATTTCAGAACTGTTTTTCGGTAAGATTTAAAAGAATTATATATATATATATATATCCAAGTTAGATGTTTAGATACTTGTATTAATTTGTTATGCCATTATGTTGAGTTGAGATAGACATAGAAATATGCAACTAAGGTCCTTGGTCATATCTCAACTTATTTTTGCTCATTTAGTTTGGGGGTTTTGGGACCCAAACTAACTCGACATCCTTTTTCTTGTAAGGACATGAAAAGGAACAGTGACCAAGGCACAAATAGTAATGACAACATATAGAGTCAACTTCATATCTCTTTCTATGATTTTGTTCTAGGTTGTTCTTGGGTATGTATGTATTTGTGCCTTTAGGTACATACATAGATTGATTCTTTGGCACTTGTGTTCTTCCCTTTCTAGGTTGTTGATAAGATTTTCCTTTAGGCTTGTAACCTAGTCCTCTCCTTCCAATTTGATGGTAAGGATTATTTAAGATTTTATCAAGAATAACATTGTTACTTAGACTACTAACTTCTTGTTGTAACTTAGCAATCTCCTCCATTCTTTTCTTGATATCTAGCTTTGCTTGATCTAGATTAGATGATAATGAATCTTTTTCTTTCATGATAGTATCATAATCTAGATGTGAGCACAATACGGGTTGTTTTTGAAGATCATTCACTTGAGTTTGCAAATTAATCTTTTCTAAAGAAAGAAGATTGCAATCTGCCTCTATAGATTTTATCTTAATATTATGATTTTCAATGATCTTTTTAAGATCTTCATTTTCAGATGTAATAGCAAGAAGCTTAGCATGTAATTCATCATTTGCTTTATTAGATTTCTTTAATTTCTTCTTGCACTCAATATATTTATTATGTGTCTCTTCAAGACTAGCAACTAGCTCTTCTTTAGATAAATCAAAAAGACTTACCTCTTCTTCTTCTTCGCTTGTTGTAGCAATAAGACAATCTTTGTGCTCATCTTCCTTCTTTGATCTCCATGGGCAGCTGGATGTTGTGTGGCTTGTTCCTAAGCACCAATTGCAACATGTTGTAGATTTGTCCAGACTGCTCCTTTTATTGCGGTTGTAATCACCATCACCCTCCATTTTTCAAGACCTGGTTAGGGTTCCTTGAAGCCTGCTCTGATACCAATTTAAAAACCACTACAGGGGGGGTTAATAGGGTTTTAAAGTAATTTAACAATTATTTAACTCAAACAACCAAAAATGAGAAACCATGAAGGAGACAAAGGGTTTAGAGTGGTTCCAACCTTAGCAAATACTAAGGTTGTCAGTCCACTACCCGGTTGCTTACCCAACCGGGATTTTAAAAGTATTAATTTTATTACCTTCTCAAGGAATTACACAAAATACAATACTTTCTTACACCCCTTTGAACAGCCTTCACTTGAAGTAGATGCACCAACTCGAGGTAGCCTTCTTGAAGTAACTCCAAGCTCCCCCTTGAAGTAGCCTTCCTCTTAGAAGTAACCTCCCGTTGCACCAGCCTTCTAGAAGTAGTTCAAAGTCTCCTTCTTCACCAAGAAGATCACGACCCTCTCCAATCCACAACCTCCAACCTAGGAGTAGCAAGGAGAGTACAAGCAATGAAAGTGAACAAGAAAGGAAAATGGAAATTACAACTTATCCTTTGAAGGTCAAGGCTTGATTTGCCTATATCAAGCGTGTAGATCTCCTAACCAATGCATATGGAATTGTGATTGCTGTGGATAGGAGATGCTATCCTATAGGACACGAAATTTGAGCCAAGAGAAAAGTAGCCAATTCCAAATATGCTCAATTGCTTACAAACAGATTGCTAAATGCAAGTGTATGCTCAAAGATTGCTCAAGTATATAAAACAAGTGTGTTTAGGTGTCCTAAGGCATGTTCTATTTATAGGAATGTCCTACAAGTGCTTAAGGACATTCTAGACACTTTCTAGGGGTTTCTAAGTGCTTAACTAGCCATTAGGTACAAGTTAGTTGCATTAGCAATGACTAGTTAATTAATTCTGCAGTTGCTGTCAGAGTCCATCTCGGTCGAGAAATTGTCGACCGAGATACCTACTCGGTCGAGGTTTTGTCGACCGACAGGCTCTCTGGATCAACGTTCATCTCCAACTGCCAACTACCTTGTCAGCTGAGTCTAACAACTACTTGGGTCTTTCTCGGTCGAGAAGTTTGTCGACCGAGAGGGTCTCGGTCGAGGAGTTTGTCGACCGAGATTGCCCATGTTTCAATGTTTCAATTTAAGGCATTAAGTGTATGTATGAGTGTACATATGTGACACTATTGAAGGGGATGACCTATCTAAGTGTGGTGATTAGCTAGGGAAGATCTAACGCTTGATTTACATGAAGTCTAAGTACTTGTACATTATATATTTGTACAAGTTTACAATTAATTACATTGCATGAAATTTACAAGCATTTAAGCATATAGATTCCCTAGTGCTTTGTCATCCACCTTATTCCTGCAACACTCAAGTAGCACGTTAGATCGACAAGAATGAAATGTTTTTCATCATCGAAACAAAGGGATTTATCATAATGTCAATTTAGCCAACAAAGCTGAAGGAAAAGAACGCGATTTGGGGATCATGAAGAGAGAGAAACGAGAGGAGGTGACCCATTTGGAGGTTACAGGCACACCTGTAGGGGACGGAAGGCCCTGTGCTTGGCTTGCGCTGGCCAACAAGAAGGCACGACAGTGAAGATTTCATGCCCAAGTCAGGACACACATGACAGAGTCGCGAGAGAGGAGTTGGGGGATGGATTTTTGTTGGGGCGATCTTGATATAGGTGTTTCCGAACATGAACGTGTCAAGTTTTCCCCTTTTCCAGTCCTGGTGGCACAAGATGGCGAGGCATGGACACTGACACCAGTAACCTATAGGCTAGGTTGAGACCTTGATGGAGAACCTCGAGCAACCCCATTTGCTCCTCCTATCCCTGCGGCAATCCTAGAAGTAGGTGTTCCAATGCGTGTCCTTAGGCCCCAGGTTGTGAAACCCAGCCGTGGATCTCCTCTTCCTCACCTGGGTTCATTCTCATCAGAACCTGCTCATGGCGGCGGCATCTTTGAGGCAGTAACAGAGAACCTGTGTCGCCCCTCTTCACCTAGGCCCATCATTCCTCTGCCTACGATCTCCAACTAGGCGAAGGGTACCCATCGACGCGGATGGGATAGCCATCAGAAGCCACAACTACCTGGACTGAGAACCAAGCAGGAATCGGGCACGACCATGGAAGATTGGCGGCGTCCAACCTGAGTACACACCTGACTGATGCCCTCCCTCTCTTATGATCACAGAGTGGTTGGAGCGTGCAAGGCAATGCAGTGTAGGAGTTTCCAGCATGACCCGGTTGCAAGGAGGCTGACAACATGGAGTCAGTGTCTTGGAAGCCCTTGGAGCCGCTGGCGCTACTGGTGGAGAAGGTCTGGAGGCACTTGAATATGGACATCGGCCTGTGGCCCACCTCCTCAAGGAAGGCACTCACCAGACATTCCTACTTGTCGGAGTCTTCCTAGGTGGCAGTAGTTTCATCGGGGCAAGAAAGGAGAACGTTCGTCGCCCTTCTTCACCCTGGATCATCGGAGTTTCACCAAGGTGGATGCTCAGTTGAGGAGCCAGTGATCACTAATCACCACCTCCTTGACCACAATACAGTAGGCTGCAACATCATTTCTAGCCAAGGTAGTTAAAGCTAGCAACCGTAGTGGCTTGTGGGCATTGTGTCTGTGGAGACGCCCACGGAGAAGACGACACATTGCTTCTGGCGGCGCGGAACGAGTCACGCGAGAGGAGAGTTTGGGCGGGGTTCGGTCCAAAAACCAGATGAACCAGCTGGCCAAGCTATCAAAACTGTTGAGCCACGCTCCACCGTAATGTCCAGCGTGAACCAATCAGAGGCTGCCATATCAGGCAGTGGGACCCGCCTATCAAGGTAATTATCATTTCAATCTTGGAAATGCTTAGAAATGTAGAAAATGCCTAATAAATAGCCCCCTTGCCCTAAAAATACCCAAAAATATATCCCTAGACTCAGAAAAATATCCTCTTTCTTATAAGACCCCTAGATCTGACCTTTGAAATAGTAATATTGATGAGTCTTAATTTACAAGATGTTGCTTCATTTTAGAATGTATGTGACATAATAAATCCTATCTATGTGAGATAAATTCCCAGAAAATTTATTATAAACCGTATTGTTGTGAGGAGGACTCAGATCTGATAATAATTTCAAAATATTTAGACTTCCCCCATTAATGCACATTTAGATGCTTTAAACATCATATTAATTCTAGAAAATAGACCAATCATCAGAAAAATACGAAAATTGAACCAGACCCTATTTATGACATGTAGGTCAGTATAAAAATACCTGAGATAATCTTAGGTTAGTTTAAACCTAGGTTTGTCCTAAACCCTAATTTAGACCAAAAATATCAATGACATAATGAACCATTGTATTAATGATGATTAATTGTTATTAATCAGGTCATGAACAAAGTTGTAGATGATCATGGATGTCTAAAGAATCTCTGGACTTAGGTACGTCAGTTTTTATTAAGTATATGACTAGTTCTCATGGATGCATAATGATATGATGTACCTTGAATGCTCGTATTTGGATATGATTGCTTGATTGAACTAGTATGAGTTATACTTCGCCAAACCTAATAGAACATAAATGATTATGATGGGTTGTAGCTACTAGAGCACATAGCCTGGTGTGGATGTACGTTGCCTAACATGGATGTATGATTCCTTGGCCCATGTAAGATGTATGATGATATTATATTGCCCACACTAGATGTAAGTCAAGTGCAATATGTGTAGTACAACCGCATCAAAATGAATGTAATAAAAAGGATGTTTACCTGATTATCACTTTAAACAATGCTTTCTTTTACTCTTTCTTTATCAAGTTGTTTCAATTATGAAAACATATTAGTATGTATCTTTCTACCCACGTGCACAACACCTTGTGTGTTGATTCACTGTTTCACATATGGTTTAGGTTCAGAGATAGCATGGGACAAAAGAAGGGAAGTGAGTAGTTTTCCAAGTTGTACCTATTGTGAAGATCCTAGTTAGCATACATGTTCATAGATTGTTGAATTTTCATTCAATATGTAATTGTAAATTATTTTGTAATAATTCATGTTGTATAAATAAACATGTTGAATGTTGAGAATGTTATGGTGTTTGTTATATTGAATGTTCATGTATGTGCAAATTGCTTCCGCAATGCACTCTGATACAATTGGTTAATGTTTTCGGATTTTATCTTCTCATCTCCATGGGGTTTTGAGAAGGTGAAAATCTGGGGACGTCACACTATCTTAGGGTTTAGTCGGCCACCCTAGGATATCAACATTAGACCCTAGACACCTTAGAGTTGCCTAAAGAAGCACACGTCCTCATCTCGGGTACACGAGATAGGAACCAACAAAACAATATATCATACACCACAATATTTCACATATTTTCACATTTCACATATTTCATTTCATCGAGTGTATTCCATCTAGACAAAGACTTTCACAAAAAGGATTTAGGGCCAGAGCCACTCTAGATGAGTCACTCCTAAATCCTGGTGGTCTAACCTTTAAGGTCTTGATCCACACTCTGGAAATACTTCTAATAATTCATCGATTACTACAAGGAGATTCATTTTGTTTCCCTAGTGTGGTCCTCAGGGGAAACTCCCGGTGTTCGGGTCACCTAACTATATGTTTCGTCATTTCACTTACTTTAATCTCTTTTAAACAGCTTAAAATAATTCAAAACATCAAATATTATATGTGTGTATTCTCGAGTAACTAGAATAACATGAAGCATATTAAGCTTATCGAGAAAGAAAATGATTAAAGCAAGAAATGCAACAAATATGTATTTTGCAACACATAGGATCAACACATATGATTCTTTCCATTCTACATAATCTCATAGCACTCATCATCAGTGGGCTTTCAACCCTAATCTCATATTCTAGATTTATCCTATCATGTTTTTATCATCATCAATGGGCTTTCAGCCCTAGGCATAATCTCATTATCCAACATTTACCCTCATCAGGGTTTCTCAAATGTAAGGAGTGCATATTAGATTCAATTTCAACATATTTCTTATCAGTTCATTCTATGCCACAGTTCTCAAAAAAAACCCATAGAGACATTAGAGCTAGCAACAATAAAAGCATACAAGTATCTTGCATCATTTTTCATACTCAAAATAGATTTATCATATGGCATATTCTTATTCCATCTAATCTCAATAGATGCAAATAAATTTAATTCATATACATGCATAACACACTTAGTTTTGTTCTTATTTTATTTCACATTTTTCAATTGGGGCTACTAATCAACACATGTTGAATATCATTTTAAGTTTTTACTATTATATCATTCTCAGAGTACAAGTATTTTATCAAACAATCCCAATCCAAAAACACATTCTTGTAAATCAATTGAAATGCTTGAACCTCAACTTTTAATTGGATTAAACAACATTTATCCTTAATCCTTCATTTGAGAGTGTCATTTAATAGCATCATCTGACTCATCATTTTAGGGTTAGAGTCAGGTTCTTAGATTCATCTACTATTTCCCATCTCTTTCCAAAATTTTATATTCATTAGTCTCAACTTCTTTCATTACATGCTCATTACATTGTTTGAATAATCATTCTTAATTCACTTAATATATAATTCTTCTCTTCTGATTAACATATTTCAAAGCCCAAATTAGTATATTTTATTCAATCTAGATTGGCCACATGTAATTAAAATACAATATTGAAGACTTCATCATAATAACTTTATTAGTTTCATCTCTAGCTTGCCATCACCATTCATTACATTTTTGTTCATATCATTTCTTATATTTAGATAAATGTGCCATGTCATTGACTTACAAAGTCATTCTTATAATTAACAAGGATAACTAGGTCTCTTATGATACTACTCACTTTAGCTTAATTGAAAGTTTCATGTTACATCTTCTTACATCATAATCTCTGATCATTCTTCTGAATTCATTATTATGTGACACGTATAAAAGGATCCACATTCATGTGAAGATTTACTCATCATTTAATAAGCCACAATAAAATAAATGCATTAGGATTATATTATAGTAGTAAGACTCATCATCTTCAATTTAAGAATTAAGACTTACACTTCAGCATTTAATCGTATTTACAACATCATATACACATTGTATCTTTATCACTCATACTTATCTTAATATTAAACATCTAGGGTTTTCAAGAAGTCATCCTTCATTCAACACATCATAAGAATCGTATCACTAAGTAATTTCATCATGATGCACAAGGACTAATTAGGGCTATTCACACACTTGGAAACCCACCCTAGTTTCCATTTTCACAAATTCATTCATCAATCATAAATATACATTGATTAATTGACTCATTTGATTTACTTCCTCAACACAAACCCTAATTAGGAATATGTGGTCACTTCATACTGGTCCTTATGTGTATATCATATTCAATTACATTAATATTCAACAATACATTTGTATAATACACTTCTTGAACAATTCAATTATGATTCTATACATGTCAATTCAATTCCATGTATATCGGCCATTGGGATGATTTTTAGGAAATATTCACATTAAATGGCATAGTCATATACCCATAGGATTCTCCATGGATCCTAAATCAATATCTCAGGAACTAATAAAGTTCCAATCAATGAGAAATAATCAAAATCAGTAGAAGTTGATCTCTAAAAATCTTTTCTTAATCAATATCCAATCGCATACAAATACAAGAAAGGGGTCTGATTATTTTAGCCAGATAGAATTAGGTTTTCAACATGAATACAGATCTTATAAGGGAGAATAACACTCACCTAAGGTGACAAGCACCTTAAAAACGTAGGTCCAAATATGAATTTATAGAAATTCAATCAAACTCTAGCAATTGAATCCATTTCTTCCTCCTGTCAACTCAGAAACCCTAGAAATGGAGATTACAAGAAAACGAGTGAGAAAAGGGGATGGTTTGATATGATTTTGAATCAAATCATAGGAGGGATAGACTATTGGCATGCAAGAGAAGATTCACCATAAAATTCTATTCATAGAAGTTAAACTTACTTGATTTCATCATATCTCGGATAGAGATACCCTAGGTCAACATCTCCACCACTTCCTCTTCTCAAAACCTTAGCCCTCCTCTCTCTAGAATTCATTTCTTGGATAGGAATGATGAGTTATGAGAGCTCATTATATGTTAGGTTAGTCATATAGATGAATTGAGGTGCTTAGAACAATTGCAAACAAGCCCTTCATTGTACTTTTATTTTTCTCAGACTGGTTGGTTGGCTGAGTTATAAACTCGAGTGACACCACACTCTTCAGAACTCAAACATCGTCCAAATATTACAAATATTTAACATAGTGTCTGAAATTGACTTTATGATATACACTTATAATTTTTGATCATTTGTAGTTACCAATCAATAAATAAAAATCAAATACTAAACTTCTATATTGCAATATGTAGCATGATTAGTCGAGTTTGTCTTGGGAAGAAATCGACCGAAACCCCTTTCTATATAGATCAAACATCATCCAAAAATTATGCAAATTTAAAATTATGTCTATAATAGATTTTCCAACTATAGTTAAAATTTGAGATCAATTGTATGCACCAATAAAAAGATAAAATTCAATTACCACATTGTTATATTTCAATCTTAATGAATGGTCATATGAGTTTCTCTTGGGGAAACTCGGTCAACAAATAGGTCAGAGAATTATTCAAAAATTCTAATATTTTTCGAGAGTTCTCACAATAGATATATACAAATCATATCCAATTTTCAACTAAATCAGAATGAAACATAAAATATTAAAATCATTTAGTGAGCAACTATACTTATCAAATTTTGTATTCATATGTCATCAAAATCCTAATTTTGGCTGATTAGGATTTTCAATTCTTAAACCCTAATTATGTGAATCAAAGTATGATTAAAGCTTACCATTAAATTTAAAACATAAAAATTGAACTACCATCATCAATCATGCTTTAAAAATGATCAATTTGGTTAAGCATACAATCATCCAAGTAAACCCTAATTAGATAAGTAATTTGAAAATGGGTCATTACAAATTCTCCCCTCCTTATAGGTTTTCATCTCGAAATCCATTAAAAGATATGGAAGAATATCATATCATCTAATTGTTCATCTCTCTTAGCATCAACTTAGAAGACTTCCATTTTCTCTTTATTTCATATGACATATTTTTTAGTATTAGATGGATATTTCATTCCTTGTCATGATCATATCTCTCCTTGAGTATTACAAACACTTAAATCACATATATTAGTAATACATCATTTATCAGGATGTGGTTCACATCACCTTTCACATTCTTTTAAAATATGATTATGTATCCCATGGATTAAGATTATGACACATTCTATATTAGCATCTGCATACATCAATTTCCTTCATAAAGAAGATCATTCAGTGTGCATCTCAGCTCATAACTTTTTCTCACAATTTCAGATTTCATTACTCAGATTGAAACTCATTAGATATTTTCTTCATAATCCATTAGGCTTTCATCTTTATTATATAAAATTTCCTACTTGCCTTGGTTCCATATTGAATTATAAAATCCTTTTATCTTTCACCATTATTTTTTTTATCATGCATCTTATTATACTACCAAACTATGTTCATATGTATACTTGTTCAGGGCATCCAGAAGAAGAACAGTCAGTAGTTCCATACTAGCTTAGATCAATACCAAAATACTTGAGAAAAGTATCTAGATACTGAGTTCAGTCAGTATGCACATCATTCAGGTTATGTTCAACATCCACATTATCATTTTTCTGAGATCTTATTGTCCATGTAGAATCATCTAACCTAGGCTTTGATACCATGTTGTTGGGACATCTCTTTTAATCAACATAAATTCCAACTATTAGAGATAATCCCTATGCCTAAACCCAGATTAAGCAACAAAACACTTCATTGTCGATAGAGATAATAAATCCAGATTAATCATGCCTTCATCAGGTTGATACCAAAGAAGATGTGAGCTGCTGAGATGAATGATTTTTGCCCTATTTCCTATTGTTTTGTGTTCTATAAAATAATATCCAAGTTGCTCGTGAGACGTTTGAAGAACATCTTGTCGTTCATCATATCTCCTAACCAGGATGCTTTTGTGAAGGGTCATGCTCTGCATGATAATTTTCTCCTTGCTATGGAATTTCTTTGGGACTTTCATGTGAAAGGCAGCAACAAGAAGGCGTGCATCAAATTAGATATAACAAAGGCTTATGACCACATATCTTGGAAGGGTCTGTGGAGCACTGTGGAGGCGTTGGGATTTTCTAACAGGTTCATAAATATCCTCATGCAGTGCGTACAGACAACCTCTTTCTCTGTGCTTATCAATGGGGTTCCCAAAGGCATGTTTAGAGCTTCTAATGGTCTCGAGCAGGGGGGTCTGCTCTCACCCTTATTGTTCACGATGGTTATGGAGAATCTCTCCTTTCTTGTCTAGAAAGATGAAGATGAAAGGAACATTAAACCGTATAAGGTGCATCTTATTAAGGTGCTAAACCATATGATCTTCGCTGATGATCTGATGTTTTTTGTTGTTGCTCATGCTAAAATCTTCAGAGGGGTTAGAGCTGTGTTGGGGAGATTTGTGGACATGTCTTGCCGTTACATCAGTGACATCATGTCACAGGTTTTCCTATCCAAATCTTGTGATGCAAGGAGAGGACGTCTGAAGGATGCTATCCAGTTGGAGATGGGTTCCTTCCCTACCAGATACTTAGGTATCCCCATCTCGGGAGGTGCTGGGAGAGGCTCTAACTTCAACATGTGCTTGGATAATCTAAGGCTCAAGGTTGATAAATGGGTTGGTCTTAATATGTCCATGGTAGGTAGAACGGTGCTTATTTAAAATGTCCTACAGAGCATGGTTGGTTTTTGGTGAAGACTAGCTGATATCCCAGAGTTTATTTTGGGTAGATTTAGATCTACTATGGCAAGTTTTTTTGTGGAGAGGGGGATAGTATGTTGTTGCTTGGGTTGCTGTTGCGCAACCGAGACATGGTGGGGGCCTCGGCTTGAAAGATCCTTCTGATATCATTTGGGAATCCACAGCTAAAAGAATACACCAATTCTTGATGGAACCGGACAAGATTTGGAGTGGCTGGATGAGAACCCGGTACAGTTCTTCTCTTAACTATGGAGCTGAAGATTTGGTGGGATGCTCGAGGATTTGGCACAACATGTGTATGATTTGGTACAATTGCAAATAACATTATGAGGAAGAGGAGGGAACTGGAAGCTGGTTGCGTGGAGTAAACCTTGGTGGATCTTGCGCAACCAACCTCAAGTTCCTTGGCACCTTGATATGGTGCAACATACATTGTCCCAAGTGGAGTTTATGCACTTACCATGCTCTTTTGGGTAGACTTCCCACTAAAGATAGGTTGAGCAGATGGGGGGCTGTTGTGGAACCGGTTTGTCTCCTATGCCGACAGGAACCTGAATCACACATGCATATCTACTTTGACTATACGTATACAAAATATCTATGGACCCACTGCTCTCTCAAGCTCTTACGAGGCGGCACCCCACCCCTCAGCCTTTAAGATTCCATGCTTTGGATTTTGAATACAACGAAAGGGGATAGACATATGAAAAGGTTTGCGGGATTTGTTTGGTCCAGTCTGATATACCTGGTGTGGCAGGAGAGAAATGGAAGGCTGCATGGGAAAAAGGAAAGGGACAAGTTTCAACTTTTTGATGATATTGTATATAGTCTGGTCTGGTTTTGTAAGGCTAACCCGGTGATCTTGTTTAGGATCAAACCCGAGGTTTTGTTGATGTGGGGTATGACGTGACCTTGTAAAGTATATGGAGTGGGTTAGACTCCTACATGTTTTTGTAGATTTGACGATTTAGTAATATTTTACCTTATCCAAAAAAAGACAATATATGAAAAGCACAAATAAATCTTTCTTTTTTCTTTCTTCACAATTATCACGAACTGATGTCACATCAAGGACCTCACATTAATATTATACAACTCTATCGAAACCAGAATCAAACTTTATGGCTCATGTGTAGTTCAGTTTACAATAAATACATGTACATGAATCAACAAACCATGTATACTACCCATCTTAGGAAAGAGAGTTTATAAGGACATTGTAATCTATCTAGATTATTGTATTTATATCTTCTTTGTCATGATCTCTCTATCAGATAGCATTACACCTAAAAACATTGAAACAACCTCATGAGAATATAGAGCCCTAGTAAGTGGATACTTATCACTCAAGCTAGGTACATGCATCAACATCAGATTAAGTATAATTAACTTAAAATAAACTTGCAGATGATGAAAATCCTAGCAGATAATTGTAGCATCTATAAAAAATCAGTATAAAATGGTAGACTAATCTAATAGATAAGGTAATCACTAAATCCAAATTTAAAATATATTTAGAGCATGTATATGAACAAATCATTAGATGCCTCTTAGTTCAGATTAGCAATCCTTCAATATGAATAACAAGCCAAGATCTAAACATTCAAAATCAATAGATAATAAGAGCATCATCTTTATGATACCCACCAGCCAGACCAATAACACATCTTGTAGTCATGAAACCAAAATACACATAAGACATGTCTATTAAACAATACTATCAAATGATAAGCAATCCAAGTCATCTTCAAAGTGGATATTTAAATTCTAATATTTACAACTTGTTAGAAAGACATATCACATACGTTACAGATAATCTCTGTAAAGAAGTGAAACCACTCCTCTAATAGAAAGAAAAGATCACATCCCTGGAAACAAACACCACATAAAATATATATTTTTTTCCAAAGGGATGGATACCAATTAAATCAACATGTATGTATCATTACACAAAGAGTAGCAGTGGAAAATATCATTATCTAACAATTTACAAAGCTTGATAACATGATCCAACACTTCACCATATATAGGTATCTAAAAGGAAAAACTAAGCATAAAAGACAAAGACCAAGCTGAGGGTCATCTAACCACCTCTTCAAGCCTCCCAAAGCTCAGTTACAAGGTTGATGTTGAATTTCACCCCCACGATCTAACCTGGGGTTGGAAGCATACCCCACAACAGAGAAGAAGAAAAGAAGTACATCATCAAAAAGCTGGTATGTGTATGCTAAAGGAAACTTTAAGCAATTGAAGCATTAAGGACATCAAAATTAAAATGCTTCCCATACAAGAGATAAGGACTACCCACATGGGCATAAAAGAAAAGAAACATCATAACTTGATAAAAGAGGATACTTGCCATCAACAAATAAATAAATGTGTGCAACAAAAGCACATAGAAGGGTAGTAGGGCACACACCCCATAAACATCATCAACCTACATGCATGTGAGATAAACATAGTCCTAGAAAAATATAAACACAAAGACGGCCAAGGCTTCACATCCTTGAAAACCTGATAGAGAATGACTCACCGTAAAACTCCCAATATATATAAAAGTTGAGCCAAGGCTTCACATCCTTGAAACTCGGGTATGGGGCACCACCACCACCATCCCATAAACAAAAAGGGCACACACCCAAAAACCAAAGTAATTTACATTATTCTAGTGCTACTGATTCACATTGCATGTAAATATAGAGGCAAGTAAATAGTTTGGTCAAAAGATGATACAAAGGTTTCCATCACACAATGGACAACACATACCATATAACATCCACTTACAAGTGGCACATACCAATGTAAGAGACCCACATGCACCAAGGCACAAGATAAGATATCAAGAAAATATCCAAGTTCATAACAAGCAAGATAGTTCACACGAACCATGATATCAAGAGAATAGACATGTGTAGGCAAAACTTAAGAGAATGATAAAGTAGGTGAATTTCTCAATATGGATGAATAGGGGATACAACATACCTCAAATCAGAGTCCAAACTGCAAAGCACTCCTAAATCCAAGTCTAGGTCACCAAAGGCCTAATAAACACATATACAGATTTTGTGTCAATTTCATCGCATTAACCAAACCCTAAAAGCAATCTTTTTATATATATGTGTGAATTAGGTTATGAAAACTATTCCATATTTTAGGTTATGTTATTAGAAGTCCAAAACATATTTTATTATATTTTTTGTATTATATATAATTAGTTAATATTTTTACAAGTTAATTCATCCTTAATTAGATCCATTGAAACCCTATTATTAATATTGAGATTCAGTTATCAAAACATATACCATAAGTTAGATCTTATTTTTTTTATTCCAATGAATATTTTTCCATAATTTTCTGATCATCCAATAATTAGTTATAAAATTTTAATTGTCGACCAATCAGATAATTACAAGCAAACTGATCGCAAAGCAAGGACAGAGAAAGTCCACGCGGACCTGGGCAGGCCAATTAGGGCCGCCCATGTCAGTGGACTACTAAACCGAATCATCCAAGATCTCGTGTACAGCAACCCAAAGAAATTGGGTGAAAAGACCAATTTACCCTTCTGATAGAAAACTAAAACAAAGTGAGAGATGAGAGCACAGTGGGAAATCCACACTAGGGTTTGTTCCCCACGAGGAACTCTCGAAGCCATGGAATAGAGAGAAGAACTCTGAGCTCCAGACTGAGATCTAGTGCAAACCAGGCGGATAATTCTAAAGGAACTATGTTCCCAATAGGATGGTGGTCCCAAAGAGCCTAGGAAAAACCAAAATGGCCAGCCACAACTCTAACTAGCACCTCTGCCAAAATAGAAGAAGACTGAGAACCAAACTCGAGGAGAACGGGCCCTAAAGGACCCAAACTGAAGGTGAAGGAGGTATTTTACATCGAGTCTGAAGCTCAAGGTCGAAGAATCCAATCCATATATGAACAAAAGGTCGACAATTTCAACGAGGGTCAAAAGTTGATAAAAAGGGGTGAATCTGCAATACCTAAAATCTGAGCAAGGCAGGGTCTCACGAAGCTTGCCCACACCTTCACGACACAAAGCCAACCAAAAACAAGCCCCACTGACCTCCAGGATCCAAGGAAAAACTTGCCACCATCAGAATAGGTAGATGGACTAGGGGGAGAGAGTTGCAGAGCAAACCAGACCATTGTGTCTTTTGGAGAGGGTTTCTGGGGGTTCAAGGATCGTGGGGGAGGCCCTATATATAGGGGCAGAGTCCAAGTTCAATGAGGAATTTGGGAGAGTCAGGAAATAGAGGAGGGAAAGGAAGGTTCTCATCGACCCA
This sequence comes from Alisma plantago-aquatica, assembly GCA_963693085.1. Taxonomy (NCBI): domain Eukaryota; kingdom Viridiplantae; phylum Streptophyta; class Magnoliopsida; order Alismatales; family Alismataceae; genus Alisma; species Alisma plantago-aquatica. The sequence continues at coordinate 638,577,627 of OY856413.1, read as the reverse complement.
ATGACTAGGAGAGAGAGTCCTACACAAAGTGGGGATCTACGAAACCGGAAAGCAACACTGATTGTGAAAAGGAAAACAAAAATAACCGAGAATGAGAGGAGAGAAAGATCGGGGTCAGATTCGATTTCCATTCTTGTTGAGTCCCAGTAGGACAAGGATGGGCGAGGAAGACATATAGAGTTCATTTGATCAATCCAGTTTTGGGAGGGGAGAACGTGGACCGTCCGATAGCGCGTGACAGCCCAAGCAAAGGAAATATCGAGAAATTAAATTGAATAAAACAAAGTGAAATCCATGCATATTCTCTTTCTTCATTTAGGGGTTCTAGAATTATCCAAATTAAACCAAATTTTGCACATAAGTTAAGTTAAACATGTAGATTCTGAATATCGAATTAGATTTCACTTTTGGCAACTTTAGATATGTTATTTAATTTATTCTTTGTTTTTCTTTCTAGATGCATTAATGACTCATGGATTAACCAAAATGGGTGAAACTTCATCCACAAGTTAACTTAAGTGTGTTGAACACGAATTTACCTTTATTTCCAACTTTTGGTGTCATGAATTATATTTATTTATTTATTAATTACACCTTTTAGGCATTTTCTTTCTCCTATATATACCTATTAATCAAACATTATCCAAATTAGTTGCAAATTTGCCCAAAGGCTTATTTTTATGTTTGGATTTCGAATTTGGAGTTAATTTTCCAATTTGAGGGCATTAACTATTTTATTTCACTTTATTGGCCTAATTCCTATTTTCTTTTGATAAGAACAATAATATGCATTTATCTTCCAAATTAGATGGTACTTGGCTCTTAAGTTACTTTTGAGCCAAGAAAATGAAATTGTGATCCAAATTATCTTGTGGGTTTCCATCTATGATTTTTGAGACAACATATTCCTCACTATCTACTTTTATCCAAAATATCTCATATGATCTCCATTTATTACATTTATCATCTCCTTTATGTATATTTTGGGATTTTCTTTCTTTTTCATATTCTAAAAAGCACTAGAAAGTCGTAGGATGAAATATCTTATTATTTTTATTACTTAGTGACAATTTATACTTCAGACCCAGTAATTAAAACCAAACTGGTGTATATGTGCATACAACCCTATATTTAGAATATATGGGAAATATTTATCCAATTAAGTTCTTTAATTTCTTATTATCATCCAAATGAGTCAGTATTAAGCACAAAGTATTTTGTATTCCCTTAATTACATGTATTAGCTTATCCTTGTTTGGCTAAGATAAAAGGGTAAAATTATTAGGGTAGAATTCCATTTCTGGTATGTTACAGCACACCACACCTTAAAGGGATTTCGTCCTCAAAATCAAAACATCCATAAGAAAACTTATCCACCACCCCTTAAAGGGATTCATCTTAATATATCAAACTAACCTTCAGATACAAAAGGTTCAACTATAATTTTTACATCCAACTATTTAAGAAATATGCAAAAGGAAACATAACTTGAAAAGATTAATCTAAGTAACTATGGGTTAACTTGCTCTTGATCTTCATCATTAACTTCTTCACCATCCAAAGCAAAAACTCTTACTACTTTTCTTTCCACAAGTCTTCCTCTATTATTGTTACCATTATTGTTGCCCTGATTCTAAAGAGGTGCTTATTATCGTTGGGCTGGAGCTTGACCATTATGATGCTTAGGGCAATCAGGTCGGATGTGTCCAGGTTCATTGCAATTGTGACATACCATTGGGGTATTATGACGAGGTTTTTCCTAAGAACACTTTCCTCGAGGATGGTAACCATTGCACTTAGCACACTTGTCCCTTCTCTGTTCATCACCTGAGGACTTCCTTTTCTTGTCAAACTCCCTATGTTGAAACCCTGGGTAGGACTCCACAACCAAAGCTTTATCAACCATATGCTGAAAGGTCAAAGGTAGTTGTGGGATAAGAACATGCCCCACATTGTAGTTAAGCCCTTGGAGGAAAAGGTCATCCCTACATTCCTCACCCAAACCAACTGCATAACTCTCCAACAGCAGATACCTTTGCACATAAGCAGAAATGGATATTGAACCTTGCTTCAAACTGTAGAACTTTGCTTCTTTCTTCTTTAGGGAAGCAGTGCAGATATACTTACCATGGAAGAGAGTCAAAAACTCTGCCCAAGACATGGTTGAGATATCTCTAGTCCTTGCAATTCCATTCCACCAAACTCTTGCAGGTCCATCCAAAACATATGAAGCAAACCTAACCTTTTGGTGTGGAGTACATGCCATACCATCAAAAGTCCTCTCTAAGGCTAACACCCAATCATCTACTTTGTCGACCATCTCTATCTCACCTTCACCCTTGAACGAAGGTGGTTGCATCTTCATGAACTCCATGATTGAGAACTCATTAATCTTTTCAGGTACAGACGGGTCTTTCATCTTTCCCGCCATGGAAGAAGCAAAGAGTTGTCAAAACATGGCCAACTCTTGCTCTGGAGTCATAGATCATACTGAACCAGTAGAAGCTGAGGTCTCCTGGCCAAACCTAGTGTTTTGAGGTGTCTCATAACCGTACTGGTTGTCAACCGTTGAGTTATCTCCAGCCATTAGGGTTTTACTTGCACAAGGCAAGGTACTAGGTATAAGCAACCTAAGATAAAGGTAAACATCCTAAGGGAGATGAGGTTTGAAAAAGTTAGATAATCGACTGCTAGTGGCTCTGATACCATGATGTAAAGAAGTGAAACCACTCATCTACTAGAAAGAAAAGATCACATCCCTTGAAATAAACACCACATAAAATATATTTTTTCTAAAGGGATGGATACCAATTCAATCAACATGTATGTATCATTACACAAAGAGTAGCAGTGGAAAATATCATTATCTAACAATTTACAAAGATTTATAACATGATACAACACTTGACCACATATAGGTATCTAAAAGGATAAACTAAGCATAAAAGACAAAGACCAAGTTGAGGGTCATCTAACCACCTCTTCAAGCCTCCCAAAGCTCAGCTACAAGGTTGATGTTGAAGTTCACCCCCTCGATCTAACCTAGGGTTGGAAGCATACCCCAAAAAGAGAAGAAGAAAAGAAGTACATCAGCAAAAAGCTGGTATGTGTATGCTAAAGGAAACTTTGAGCAATTAAAGCATTAAGGACATCAAAAGTAAAATGCTTCACATACAAGAGATAAGGAATACCCACATGGGCATAAAAGAAAAGAAACATCATAACTTGATAAAAGAGGATACTTTCCATGAACAAATAAATAAATTTGTGCAACAAAAGCACATAGAAGGGTAGTAGGGCACACACCCCACAAACATCATCAACCTGCATGCATGTGAGACAAACATAGTCCTAGAAAAATATAAAAACAAAGGCATCCAAGGCTTCACATCCTTGAAAACCTGATAGAGAATGACTCACTATCAAACTCCCAATATATATAAAAGTTGAGTCAAGGCTTCACATCCTTGAAACTCAGGTATGGGGCACCACCACCACCATCCCATAAACAAAAGGGCACACACCCAAAAACCAAAGTAATTTACATTATTCTAGTGCTACTGATTCACATTGTATATAAATATAGAGGCAAGTAAATAGTTTAGTCAGAAGATGATACAAAGGTTTCCATCACACAGTGGACAACACAAACCATATAACATCCACTTACAAGTGGCACATACCAATGCAAGAGACCAACATGCACCAAGGCACAAGATAAGATATCAATAAAATATCCAAGTTCATAACAAGCAACATAGTTCACATGAACCATGATATCAAGAGAATAGACATATGTGTCAGAAAACGTCAAAAGAATGATAAAGTAGGTGAATTGCTCAATATGGATGAATAGGGGATACAACATACCCCAAATCATAGTCCAAACTGCTAAGCACTCCTAAATCCAAGTCTAGGTCACCAAGGGCCTAATAAACACATATACATATTTTGTGTCAATTTCATCACATTAACCAAACCCTAAAAACCTTCTTTTTATATAATGTGTGAATTAGGTTATCAAAACTATTCCATATTTTAGGTTATGTTATTAGAAGTCCAAAACATATTTTATTATATTTTTGTATTATATATAATTAGTTATGATTTTTATAAGTTAATTCATCCTTAATTAGATCCCTTGAAACCCTATTATTAATCTTTAGATTCAGCTATCCAAACATAAACCATTAGTTAGATCTTATTTTTTTTATTCCAATGAATATTTTTCCATAATTTTCTAATCATTCGATAATTAGTTATAAATTTTTATTGTCGACCAATCAGATAATTACAAGCAAAATGATCGCAAAGCAAGGACAGAGAAAGTCCACGCGGACCTGGGTAGGCCAATCAGGGCCGCCCATGTTAGCAGACTACTAAACCAAATCATCCAAGATATCACGTAAAGTAACCCAAAGAAATCGGGTGAAAAGACCAATTTACCCTTCTAATAGAAAACCAAAACAAATCGAGAGATGAGGGCATAGTGGGAAATCCACACTAGGGTTTGTTCCCCGTAAGGAACTCTCAAAGTCATGGAACAGAGAGAAGAACTCCGAGCTCCAGACTAAGATCTAGCACAAACTAGGCGGATAATTCTAAAGGAAGTTCCCAAGAGGATGACGGTCCCAAAGAGCACAGGCACAACCAAAACGGCCAGGCACAGCTCTAACTAGCACCTCCGCCAAAACAAAAGAAGACCGAGAACCAAAGTCAAGGAGAACGGGCCCTAAAGGACCCAAACTGAAGGCGAAGGAGGTATCCTACATCGAGTCTGAAGCTTAAGGTCAAAGAAGCCAATGCGTAGATGAATAAAAGATTGACAATTTCAATGAGGGTCAAAAGTTGATAAAAAAGGGGTGAATCTGCAATACCTGAAATCCGAGCAAGGCAGGGTCTCACGAAGCTTGCCCACACCTTCAAGACACGAAGCCAACCAAAAACAAGCCACGCCGACCTCCAGGATCCTAGAAAAATTCGCCATCACCGGAATAGGTAGATGGACTAGGGGGAGATAGTTGCAGAGCAAAACAGACCAATGTGTCTTTTGGAGAGGGTTTCTGGGGGTTCAAGGACCGTGGGGGAGGCCCTATATATAGGGGCAGAGTCCAGGTTTAACGAGGAATTTGGGAGAACCAGGAAATAGAGGAGGGAAAGGAAGGTTCTTGTCGATCCTGCGACTGGGAGAGAGAGTCCCACACAAAGTGGGGATCTACGAAACTGGAAAGCAATGTTGATTGTGAAAAGGAAAACAAAAATAACTGAGAAGGAGAGGAGAGAAAGATCGGGGTCAGATTCGATTTCCATTCCTATTGAGTCCTAGTAGGACAAGGATGGGTGAGGAAGACATATAGAGGTCATCCGATCAATCTGGTTTTGGGCAGGGAGAATGTGGACCATCCTATATCGCGTGACAGCCCAAGCAAAGGAAAAATCGAGAAATTAAATTGAATAAAACAAAGTGAAATCTATGCATATTCTCTTTCTTCATTTAGGGATTCTAGAATTATCCAAATTAAATCAAATTTTGCACATAAGTTAAGTGAAACATGTAGATTCTGAATATCCAATTAGATTTCACTTTTGGCAACTTTAGATATGATATTTAATTTATTCTTTGTTTCTCTTTCTAGATGCATTAATGACTTATGGATTAACCAAAATGGGTGAAACTTCATCCACAAGTTAACTTAAGTGTGTTGAACATGAATTTGCCTTTATTTCCAACTTTTGGTTTCATGAATTATATTTATTTATTAATTACACCTTTTAGGCATTTTCTCTCTCATATATATACCTATTAATCAAACATTATCCAAATTAGTTGCAAATTTGCCCAAAGGCTTATTTTTATGTTTAGATTACGAATTTGAAGTTAATTTTCCAATTTGAGGGCATTAACTATTTTATTTCACTTTATTGGCCTAATTCCTATTTTCTTTTGATAAGAACATTAATATGCATTTATCTTGCAAATTAGATGATACTTGGCTCTTAAGTTAGTTTTGAGCCAAGAAAATGAAATTGTGATCCAAATTATATTCGTGTGTTTCCATCTATGATTTTTGATACAACATATTCCTCATTATATTCTTTTATCCAAAATATCTCATATTATCTCCATTTATTACATTTATCATCTCCTTTATATATATTTTGGGATTTTCTTTCTTTTTCATATTCTAAACAGCACTAGAAAGTTCTAGTATGAAATATCTTATTATTTTTATTACTTAGTGATAATTTATACTTCAGACCCATTAATTAAAACCAAACTGGTGTATATGTGCATACAACCCTATATTAAGAATATATGGGAAATATTTATCCAATTAAGTTCTTTAATTTCTTATTATCATCCAAATGAGTCATTATTAAGCACAAAGTATTTTGTATTCCCTTAATTACATGTATTAGCTTATCCTTATTTGGCTAAGATAAAAGGGTAAAACTTTTAGGGTAGAATTCTATTTCTGGTATGTTACAATCTCTACAATAGTATGATTATTTCCACAACAAGAAACATAATAAAAAATGGTAAATCATTAACTAAAAGTACAAGGAATGTAACAAACATTCAAATCATGTTCTAGAAAGCGTGTCATCTATTATTCATTTTCCCTGAAACTACTTGGCATGTACCTCACCAAGTAGAAGTCGTCATGCCTGATTCTCATATCAACAACTCACTGTCACTATCTTAGGGTTTAGTCGACCACCATAAGATATCAATTACAAACCCTGGCCACCTCAGGGTTGCCTAAAGAGGCGCACATCCTCATCTTGGGTACACGAGATAGGAACCAGCAAAACAATACATCATACATCACAATATTTCACTTATTTTAACATTTCACATATTTCATTTCATCAGAGTCTATTCCATCTAGACATATACATTCACAGCAAAGATTTAAGGCTAGATCCACTCCAAATGACTCACTCCTAAATCTTGGTGGTCTAACCTTTAAGGTTTCAAGCCATACTCCATAAATCCTTCTCATAATTCATCGATTGTTATAAGGAAATCCATTTTGTTTCCTAGTGTGGTCCCCAGCGGAAACTCATGGTGTTTAGGGAACCTAACTAGATGTTTCATCATTTCACTTGTTATTAATCTCTTTTACACATCATAAAAGAATTCAAAACATCAAATATCATATGTGTGTATTCTCGTGTAACTAGAATAATATGAAACATATAAATCTTATCGAGAAAGATAATTATTAAAGCAAGAAACACAATAAATATGTAATTTACAACACATATTATGCTTTCCATTTTCTACATAATCACATAGTAGTCATTATCAATGGGCTTTCATCCCTAATCTCATTGTCTAGCATTTATCCCATCTAGGTTTTATCATCATCAGTGGGATTTCTACCCGAAACATAATCTCATTATCCAACATTTATCCTCATCAGGGTTCTCAAATGATAGGAGTGCATAATAAATTCAATTTCAACATATTTCTTATCAGTTCATTTTGTGTAACAATTCTCAACAAATATTCATAGTGACGTTAAAGCTAGCAACAGTAAAAGCATATAGGTATCTTGTATCATTTTTCATACTGAGAATAGATTTATCATACGACATATGCTTATTCCATCCAATCTCAATATATGCAAATAAATTTCATACATATACATGCATAACACACTTAGTTGTCTTCTTCTTTTATTTCACATTCTTCAGTTGGGGTTACTAATCAACACATGTTAAGTATCATTTTAAGTCTGTACTATTAGTCCATTCTTAGAGTACAAGTATTGTATCGAACAATCACAATCCAAGAACACATTCTTGTAAATCGATTGAAATGTTTGAACCTCATCTTTGAATTGGATTAAGCTACAGTTATGTGCATCCCTTAATCTCTCATTTGAGATTGTCATTCATTAGCATCATCTGACTCATCATTTTAGTGTTAGTGTTAGGCTCTTAGATTCATCTCCTAGTTCCCATCTCTTTCCTTCATTTTATATTCATTAGTCTCAACTTCTTTCATAATATGTTCATTACATTGTTGAATAATCATTCTAATTCACTTAATATAAAATTATTCTCTTCTCGTTAACATCCATCATAGGCCAAACTAGTACATTTTATTCAATATGGATTGGCCACATGTAATTTAAATACAAGATTGAAGACCTCATCATAATAACTTCATTAGTTTCATCTTTAGCTTGCCATCACCATTCATTACATTTGTGTTCATATCATTTCTTATATTTAGATAAATGTGCCATGTCATTGACCTTGCAAAGTCATTCTTATAATTAATAAGGATCACTAGGTCTCTTATGATACTACTCACTTTAACTTAATCGAATGGTTCATGTTACATCTTCTTACATCATAATCTCTAATCATTGTTCTCAATTCATTATTATGTGGCTTTCATAAAAGGATCCACATTCATGTGAAGGTTTACACATCATTTCATAAGCCATAATAAATAGATGCATTAGTATTAGATTATAGAAGTAAGACTCGTCACCTTCAATTGAAGTATTAATACTTACACTTCAAAATTTCATCATATTAACAACATCATATACAAGTTGTAGTTTTATCACTCATACTCATCTTAATACTAAAGATCTAGGTTTTTCAAGAAGTCATCCTTAGTTCAACACATCATAAGAATCATATCACTAATTAATTTCATCATGATGCACAAGGGCTCATTAGGGCTATTCACACACTTGGAAACCCTAGTTTCCATATTCACATGTTCCATTCATCAATCATAATCATACATTGTTTATTGACTCGTTTGATTCACTTCCTCAACACAAACCCTAATTAGGAAAATATGTTCACCTCATATTATTCCTTATGTATATATCATATTAAATTCCATTAACATTCAACAATATACTTGTATAATACATTCTAGAACAATTGAATTATGATTCTATACATGTCAATTCATTTCCAAGCATATCAGCCATTGGGTTGATTTTTAGGCAAAATTCACATGAAATAGCATAGTCATCTACCAATAGGATTCTCCATGGATCCTAAATCAATACATAAGGAACTACTAATGTTATAATGAGTGATAAATAATCAAAATCAGTAGAAGTTAATCTCGTAATATTTTTCCCAAATCAATATCGAATCACATACATATGCAAGCAAGGTTTCTGATTATTTTAGCCGGATAGAATTAGGCTTTCAACATGAATACAGATCTTACGAGGGAGAAAAACACTCACCTAATATATTTTTTTTTGTTTTTTGGTCGGTCAAAAAGTGTGTTACTATAAAACCAAAAACTTTGAGCACAGAGTACCCCATTACATCACAAGGAGCTACAGAGCTCAACCAAGGAACAAATACCCCACGCAGGGGGATACACAAGTAAACTAGATGAAAACAAAACTAAGGAAACCAGGCAAACTATACAAGCTAGGTCCAAAAGGACCAACCAGAAAAAGATAACAGCAAACCACTATTACATGCATTCAGCGTACCCACAATAAGTAATAGCAGCATGACATCGAACAAAATCTAGCTAACCAGCCTGTACCTAGACAAGAAGTTTCTGGTCTTCTCAGCTATCCAACTCCAAGCAAGAACCACCGTGTTTTAACAACAAAGATCGGGAGAGAGAGATCAGCACAAAGACACTCCTTCATGCAGCACAGCACCAACTGTCTAAAGAAAGCACCCACAAATTGTGGTGCGACGCCAAGATTAGGAAGATCCAATGAGCTAATATCCCACCCCACCACCTGGTTGCTCACCCGCAGGGTTCAAGAACAAACACAGCAAAAAACCATAGGAAAAAGCAGGCTGTAAACACTTCTGGTAAAACAGAAGCATTCCACCGAATACTTTGTGCTCGCAGCATCAAAGAGGACAGAGAAGAAAGGAAGAAGGAACCCCCCCATCCCAACCCCACAAGAGGCTGCAGACAGCACAGGACATCTAGATCATGATACAGGTGTCCAAGAAGAAGCTAGAAACAACCTGCAGCAAAGCATCGAACACCTTGAAGGTGTTACTACACACAACTGTAGAAGAGCACAAGGAGAAGAAGAAGACGCCCCTCCCCCTTGAGTCCAGCCCCAACCAAGACCCCTGTGAATCACAGGCTCCCCATCAAACACCTAGAGGGTGTTCGAGCTCGCGACAACAAAGGACCCATACTAGACCAGCCAGCATAGGAAGCCAAGAGAACCAGCCGATTGCCTACAGAAGTCCGTCACTGCAACGGTCCTTGTAGCGACCAGTGAAACACGATCTTATTTGGATCATGGGGCAACCTCAGAGGCCACCCGCCGACAGCAGCCGAGGAGACAAAATCAGCCCAGAACCGAACACCGCGTGTGACCACCGCGCCCAGTTCTGACCCTAGCCGCCAGGGAGCACCTGTGGAGGAAGCTCCATCACTCAGGAGCAGCGCACCGCCCTCATAGCAGAACTCAGATTGGGGAAGAAAGGCCGAGAAGTGAGCAGCACGATTGTAGGATCCAGGGCAGACAGCTTCTCACCATCCGCCACGCTTGAGCGGGATGGTGTCGACAGAGTCGAAGTAGTTGAACCCAGCCCCGAACTGATCGTCGCTCACGAGACACCTCGTCCTCTCACCCCGAACCGCCGAGAAAGCAAGACGACGGCCGGCTCCATCCACATCGAACCACTTTGACGCCGCCAGGGTATGTTTGCCTACCAGAAGCCGTGACCGGAGCCGATGAGCGCCAGGGGGAGGAAAGCGTTGAAAACGGCACTCCCTCCCCCCAACGTCGACGCCGTCGGGGAGGATTCTAGAGAGAAGGCAGAGTAGCCCTAGAGAGAGAGGAAGCGGTCAGTTCACCTTTGGAAATGGAAACTTAGTAAATGGAAACTTAGGAAGCGGTCACTCACCTAATATATAAGGTGACAAGAACCTTAAAAACGTAGGTCCAACTCTAAATTTATAGAAATTCAAACAAACTCTAGAAATTGAATTCATTTCTTCCTCCTATAAACTCAGAATCCCTAGAAATGGAGATTAAAAGAGAAAGAGTGAGAAAAAGAGATGATTTGATGTGATTTTGAATCAAATCATAGGAGGTACAAAATATTGACATGTGAGAGAATATTCACTGTGAAATGTTGTTCAAAGAAGCTAAACTTACATGATTTCATCATATCTCAGATAGAGAAACCCCAAGTCAACATCTTCATCACTTTCTCTTCTCCAAACCGTAGCCCTCCTCTCACTCTAGAATTTCATTTCTTGGATAAGAATGAAAAGTTATGAGAGATACTTGTATGTTAGGTTAGTCAAATAGATGAATTGAGGTGCTTAGCATAATTGCAAATAATCCCTTGTATTTTTATTTTGCTCAGACTGGTTAGTCAGATGAGTTATAAACTCGACTGACACCACACTCTTTAGAACTCATACATCATCCAAAAAATATGATAAAATAACATAATGTCTAAAATTGAGTTTTTAAGATACAGTTAAAATTTTAGATCATTTAGAGTTACCAAGAAATAAACAAAAATCAAAACTAGACTGCTATATTGTAGTCTGCAACATGGTCGACCGAGTTTGTCCTGGGCATAATGCGACCAAAACTCCTTTCTGTAGAGATCAAACATCATCCAAACATTTTGCAAATTTAAAAATATGTCTATAGTAGAGTTTAACAACTGCAGTTAAATTTTTATATTAATTTTATTCACCAATAAAAAGATAAAATTCAGTTACCACACCACTATATTTCAATCTGAATGAATGGTCGGCTGAGATTCTCTTGGGGAAACTCGACCGACAAATAGGTTAGAGAATTATTCAAAAGTTCTGATATTTTTCAATAGTTATCAAATTTGAGTTATACAAATCATATCCACATTTCAAGTAAATCATAATACTAACAGTCATTTAGTGAGCCACTATACTTACCAAATATTGTATTCATATATCATCAAAACCCTAATTTTGGCCGGTTAGGATTTTTAATTCTTAAACACTAATTATGTAAATCAAAGTATGATTAAAGCTTATCTTTAGATTTGAAACATCAAAATTAAACTACCATCATTAATCATCCTTTTAAAATGATCAATCTGATTAAGTATACAATCATCCATGTAAACCCTAATTAGATGGCTAATTTTAAAATTGATCATTACAGGAATGTCCCCGTCTTTCATGGGAAAGATGAGTATCTATCAGTCATACCTTTTTTGTAGTGAAGTTGACAAATTCATTTATAGGTTCTCCTCTAACATGAAATTATCTTGGAAAGATAAGACTAGGAAAAAATCATTGAGTAGGAGATAAGGCATTTATAATATATGACAACTACTTCACACTAACGGTTACAAAGAGTCAAGGGGGATGTCAATAAAGGAATATCAAATTACAACTTCAGTTTTTCCCTAGGAGGCAAATAACATAAATTTACGTGTATAATCTATACAATATAAGACATCCCATAGAGGTGTTTCTGTAATTTTCTTCTATGTTCTAAATTAAAAAGTAGTTCTCTATATAGGAAAGACTTGAGATGTATTGTATGTAATATATGTATGTTTTGAGTCAAAATTGTACTTTTATTCTGTAAGGTAATTGTGTGAGATAATAGAAATATCTAGATATATTTTTAATGATTCTCTAAGTTACAAATTGGTCATATGTATTCTAATAACGCTATGTGGAAGGCCACAAGATTGGTTGAAAGTTGTAACTTCCTGGGATTTAAGGCATCGAATAAAATGATCTTAAAAGGAATGATTGGACTATTTGTATCACCAAGGTGCACCTCCTTTTGAAGGATACCATGACTAAAGAACTATGTGGTTAAGCGTGCTCAACCCAGAGTAGTACTAGGATGGATAACCAATAAAGAAGTTTATATTGTCTTGTGCGTGAGTGAGGACAAAGCACACAATTAAGGCTAGTGGTGGTCTGTGGGGCCAGTCGTCATTCCTGAACTCTACTAGAGCTTTGGGCAGTGGGCCCAGGAGTTACAAAAGCACACTTTACCTTTTGCTTTTCAAATTACAAATGACATTTATCTTACTATATGTGAAGGGTCGTTGGAAGCATTATGTATACTTTTTACATTTTCCATGTCATATAATAAGCCTACTTAGGGTTTTCTGTATATTATTTCTTCTACTTTTGTATATTACAAAGTATTTATTGTATTATAATTTATACAATATAGAAAAGAGTGTGAGAGGTATTTAATGTAATATTCTTATGGTTTTATTCAAAAATTAGTGTTGTATTCTCTAAGGAAGTTGTGAGAGAGAATAGAAGGGTTTAGATGTATGTTTTGTACTTTTGTAAATTAAATATTAGTTCTAATAAGGCCTTGTGAAAGGTCATATAATGGTTTGAAAGTAAATTTTGCCTTTAGTTTTTCAATATCATACTATATATGAAAAGTAGTGCGAAGGGTAGATTGTATTTTGTACCTTTACTATGCTATATAATAAAGTTTGTTGAAGGTTTTACTTTAATTTTATTCTATTTTTTAATTACAAAGTCGTCTATATAATCTAATAGAAAAGAGTGAAGAGGTAATACATGTTATATTTTTATGTTTTACTCATAAATTAGTCTTTTGTTCAGTAAGGTAGTTGTGAGTAAGCATATAATGCTTAGATGCATTTTCTCTCATATTTTTTTAAAAGTCACATATTGGTCATTAGGTATTCTAATAAGTCTATGTAAAGAACATATGATGAATTTAAAGTACCTATTGCGTTTAGTTTTTCAAATTATAGATGGCCTTTATCTTACAATATATGAAGGGTCGTGGGAAGGGTTGCATACACTTTTTACCTTTTCCACGTTGTATAAGTAATCCAATTGAGGTTTTTATCTACAAACTATTTTCTACTTTTTTGATCTATAAAATAATGATTGTATTCTAATGTACATTATATACATATGAGAGTGAGAGGTATTGCAAGTAACATTTTATAATTATAGTCATAAATTAGTCTTCTATTCTATAAATTGGTTTTCTGAGAGTTTGGAAAGTTTAATTGGAGTTTTCTTTATAGTATACTACATCAGATATTGGTCCTTATGTATTCTTTTAAGGAGAAGTAATATATTATTGTTTGCCTTGAAAGTAATTTTGCCTTTGGTTTTCAAAGTTTAACTTACTACATATGAAGGTTGCAAGAAGGGTTGCACACACTTTTTTACCTTTTCAATATAATATAAGTAAGCATGTTGAGGGTTTTGTTTGCAAAATTTTCTTAATTCTTATGAATTACAATGTAGTCATGGTATTCTAATCTATACTATATTGAAAAGGGTGTGATAGGTATCATATATATATATATTATAGTGTTAGTTACAAATTAGGTTTTTATTCTATTAGGTGGCTATGATAGAGTTTACAATGGTTTAGATGTGTCATTTTCATCTAATTTTCCTATGCATAATGATCCTTATAATTTCTAGTAAGGTCTCCTGATAGGCCATTTGACGGTTTAGAAGTAATTTTGACTTTACTTTTCAAATATCACTTGGCCTTCATCTCACTATATGTGAAGGATCTTGAGAAGTGTTGTACACACATTTACCTTTATTATATTGAATCACTAATTGGCCCTTGTGTATTATAATAAGGTAGTATGTATGACCACATTGGGAGTTAAATACTACCAATCTCCACATCTGGGAATGTGGCATGATTAAGGTGGGAGGAGGTGAAGCTTGTGTAGGGAAATACATCTAGGATTGTAGAGTGATTAAGGTGGGAGGAGGTGAAGCATGTGTAGGGAAATATGGGTATCAAGAAAGTAGTAGAAATATAAAAAATTGTGTTTCCTAACTAGCATATCACACCAACAACAATGAATAAGGAAAGAGGGTGTTATATGTACCTTGTCCTAGATCAAGTTCAGCGACTATCCTTGCACATAGATATGCTTCATTCACAATCAACACATAGATAATAGTTGACAATGTCCTCCTAGTGTAGTACTCATAGATGGTGGTTGATATCATCCTCCTAGTGTAGTAGAAAAAGCCTTCACATCGATACATAGTCCACGCGGACCACTGGGAACTCCATATCATGCTTATTGAACCAGTAGGAAGGAGTTGTCCCTTCATTGTCAATGTGCTAGCATTGATTTCTTATCCTGTGCTATCTCTCCCTTTCAAAGGAAAGATGACTTAGTCTCTCACATTACCACAACTATGAGAACTCTAGTATCTATGTTGATATCCTTGTCCATCCCCCTTTATATAGGAGTGAGTAGGCCAGGGTATCACAAACCTTGGGAAGACAAAGCATCATATTTCATGGCTAGGCAGCGGCTGCGCACATACACTCGATTAACTGGCTAATCCAGTTGATCGATCGGATTGTGGTCAGCGACACAATTACACTAGTTTTAATGAAATAATTAATGTGTTTTGTTTCGACAAACATTGACCCATTCAAACTTTCCAATTTGACCCAGTCGACAACTGAACACTTCAAACAGTCAATAAATTATTCTGACTATCTATTGGAAACTTTGATCAATTTATTGATTGAACATTTCAATCAGTTGAGTAGCTAGTTCCATCAACAAGATTCACCACATTTCAGTCGGTCAACTGGACACTCCAATTAGTTGACTGGCACACCATTTGGCCAACTGGAAACCAACATTATTCATTTTGATTACCTAAATAATTTTGTAACCAAATTGAATCTTGTCCATGATTAAACTCATCTACCAAGTGAATCCTATGTGTGTGACCCTATAGGTCCCAAATTACATTGACAGTGAATGTCCATAACCAGGTTATGACATCACAAGATATTGCTACCCAAGTAATTAGAAACTTGGAGAACAACTTCAACCTACATCTGTGACAAGTGTTACTGTGATTGTATAATTCCTTTGAGCCAATCACCCATGAATATAATTCCAAGTGATCTAACATGACCATCATATTTCTGATGTGAAGGGCTTTTTTCAAGAGGTCAACAACATTGCTTTCAGTCAGTACTTTGCAAATCTTCACATCTCCTTGTTGTATGATCTCTCGTATTAGATGAAAACACTGAAGTCTATGCTTGGGACCTTGAAGTGATCTAGGTTCCTTAGCTTGTGCATTAGGTCCATTGTTGTCATAGTACAACTCATCTACATAGTTAATGTTTGGAACCACTCCAAGTTCATTGATCAACTTCTTGATCCAACAAATTCCTTTTTTGTCCTTGAGAAATCAATTTACTCATCTTCTATTGTAGAATCAACAATTCTCTCTTGTTTGGAACTTTTCCAATCTATAGCTCGAATGTTGAGGCAGAACACAAATATAGATTGTGATCGATAATCATCTTTGTCATTTTGGAATCTTGAACTGGTGTAACCTGTGACACCCGTTGTCACACAAAGCTAGATTACTCAAACCAAATGCGGAAACAAAACTTAACAAGTGGATTACCAAAAAACACTAAAAATTGAAATTGATTCCATAAGGCACCAACATTAGAAAATGTGTTAAATAAAGATCCATAACATGCCATATTTATCATATATCTCATAAAAAATCATTCTTACAACATGTTTCATAGACATACATATCACACATGATATATGTTTCACTTGCATATACATGTACATCTACCAACTATATACAACAAAAGGCATACATACCAAAAAATCATATCGATATAACATCCACAAAACACACTAAACCATCCCCAAGACCTGAGTGTACAGGGACGAATCTAGGACTCTACCACCAAAAGACCAACAAGAAACACACTCAACCTTATCAGCTACTAATCTTGTTGGTGTTCCTCCTCAGTTGCACAATAACCACCACATTATGCATGACCACCTAGAAGATGTGGAAACCCACGGGGTGAGACCAAACATCCCAACTACATATATAACTCTTTGCCAATGCTATCAAAGCATAGATAAAGTAACTAAAGAATAGAAGTAAAGAAACATCTACGATAAGAAGAGTCAGAACTAATGTAAGCAAGGCACTTATTATCGTCTAAGCAGATCAAGTAGATATAACAGAATAGTAGACCATTTTATAAGTAAGAAGGAATATGAAGAACACATATATTTTCCACCAACCAAACTATACAAAAGAAAACAAGACCTCATCCAATATTTTCATATTTGATCTTACAAATGTACCACTACTAAGTCCATATTGGTGCCACACATGGTCAATTGAGAGTCGAATTCCATGAACTTTCTAACCCCTCCCGGCTAGCACAAAGTAACACTATAGTGTCATATTAGTCAACTTGTACAAGTGGCATATAGTCAACAGATCGATCGACTCATGCATGTCTTTCCATATATCACAAGGGAAATGGCTCATGCATGACCATTCCAAAAAGGAGTGTCTCATGCATGGCCATGCATATCTAACAAGGAAACTAACTTACGCATGGTAATTCCATATATTGCAATGAGATCAGTTCATGCATGGTCGTATCTTAGTTATCCCAATTTACCTTTAGCATCAATTAAGTTATAATGTACAAAATCATAACAAGCACTACTAAAATATGAGCATGGTACAACTTTCAAAGATATAAGACTTATAAGATGAGCTTATCACACTATCACCACATAAAACATGTACATTGCCATTCACAAAACCACCATTATTGTTGCACATCCACTCAAGGCTATCACTAATGTCACATCATTATGGGATAGCAATCCCTTAATCATAGCATGTATTGGCTATAATATTCAAATTCATACCACCTGCATGAATAGAAATTAATAAATAAGAGATAGAAAACATCCTAAATCCATGTGTCACATTGTCATCTCCACATGCCACAATTATACATAACCATCACCATAGCACACCCAAGCATGGCATGCATTCACCCTGCAAGGTTAAAGGTTCACAATAAGAGAAAGATATCATCATAATATAATAGCCATTCCAAAAAAGAGGAGCAATCATGTCACCATACTCATAATTAAGGTTAGGGTTTTCCATTCATAGTCGATTGGGGTTTTGAAGATAAGTTCAATAACCAATCCTAGATTCACCATCTTAGAGTGTATTAGGGTTAAGAGACTTCATTATGGTTGATTAGATGTTATTCCAAATAGCAATCTACATGGTTTGTACATTACACATGCAAGAGTATCATTAAGTATCCAAGCATACCTCTCAACCACCACCATTAACATGTGTCTCGACCGCTAACATCATCATGTGTCTCGACCACTAACATCATCATGTGTTTCGACCACAAAAACATCTAGGTCGCGACCACCCAACCTGGTCCATGTCGCGAACACGACACCTAGGGCCTCTCAACCCATCTAGGGTTAGGGTTCCACCTACCAAAGGCTTATGTCGTGACCTCAAGGAGCATGGTTGTCTCAAGCTCAAGTCATGGAAGAATGTTGCGACCTCTCTCAAGGACATGTCATGACCTCTACAAGAGCAAGGATATACTCCAAAACTAGGGCAACAACCCAAACAAAATAGGGGTTCAACATGACCTTCAACATCGAGTGTTGTAGCCTCAACCAAAACTAGGTCCAACCCATCAAAAGGGAAGCAACTCGACCAAGACCAACTATGGTCATGACCAACATGGGGTAGATGCCTAGATCACCCCAAGGTGTAATATCTCAACCCCAAAATAGAAGGCAAGACCAAAGAAAACCATCATGAATATGGAGGAGAAAGCTCAAGCAAAATGGTCACCAAGAACCCTAGGTCATGGGTCATGGATCCACCATGAAAGGATCTCATGCAAGATAGGTAAAACTATGTTTAAGGCACTCAAAAAATAACCTAAACTTCTCATAACATCTATCTACTCAAACATCATGCATGTGAGCAAACCAAGGTAAAAAGGATAGAGGAAGATCATCTTAACACCAGAATCACCAAAATCGAGTATATGAAATTAAGGTTTTGGATTTCATCCAAACCAAGCAAAATAATCACTAACAAACAAGTTCTAGAGATTATCATCATCTACTAAAATGTTAGGGGAATGTATTAGAGGAAACAAATTATCTTGCATGTATGAAAGAGTGCAAGTAATATAGAGCACAAAGAGTTATATAACCTGCCTTAAGATGATCACCACCAAGAGATCCAAGATCCAGAGCTCCAAGCACAAAATCCAAGGGTGGAAGAAGCTTCACCAAAATCTCCACAATAAGCTATAAGAGAACCTCAAGAAGGAGAAGACACCAAGGTCAAATCTAGTCTAAGGAAAGAAGAAAAGAAGCTCTTGGTCGAACCAAAAGAGAAAGGAAGAAACAGAGGAGAAATCCTCTTCACACTCTACCTTGTCAAACCATGGTCTATGACCCTTGTGATGAGGATTTTCTCTCCCAAAATGACCACCATGGAAGAACCATGGTCTAGGGCCAAGAAAAGAGAAGGATATGGAGGTAGGAGATCAAAATAAAAATCAACTTAGAAGACAAAACTTACAAATGATGGAAGATGAGCTCCGATCACCACCACCACCACATGCAAGAGGAGATTGATACCCCAAGATCCAAGGACGAACCTTCTTTCTCCACCAAGCTCCAAGAATAATAAAGGAAGGAGAAAGAATATATATAGCCAAAAAGGGTTCCAAAAAAGAAGAAATAAGGGGTTACATAGGTGGAAGATGAGAAAGAAGGCAATATATGATGTGTCCACACTCAATGTACCAAAGGGACAGTTTTCCACCCAAGAAACAGACATGCAACCACCTAAGCATGACATACAAGACATGGTGATACACTCTAGGTAGTGTCTCAACCACCATGTCAACTCACATGATTGCGGTCACGACCCTCCTAGGGTGCACCTCCCATGGTCAAGACACCACCAACTATCATCACCACATGGTTGAGACAAGAGTCCTCCACAAACCCTAGATCGAGACAACCTATGTAAGGACCACCATCTAGACCCCAGACTGCCCTAGACCTCCTTGATCATGACCCCAACATCTATAAGGGGTGTCTCGACTATGACACCCACCAAAGCCAACCTAGGTCGTGACCCTAGGTCGAGGCAACACACCAAACACACATGGGTCGAGACACTCAACACCCATAGAAACCCTAATCACCACCTAGGGTTATACTCCTCAACTAAGGCTTAAAAAATGTGCCCACATCTTTCTCTCTCCTATAGATGATGTCAAGAAAGAGAGGGAACACTCTAGAGGTAATAAATTGCACATCCTCCCCCAACTTTGCGTAAATTTCAATTTGCACCAAAATTAGCACACAAAGCACAAACATCATCCAAACAAGACCAAACTTGAAAGTTAAGCTTTCCACAAGCCCTAATTACATCTCAAAAGATTAGAGCAAGGTTGTAAGCACATGATCAAGCCAACAAATAGGGTCACCCCAAAAATCAGGTCAGGGGTCTTACATAATTCTTTACATCCAAATTTTCCTCACTTCCATAAATAAGGAATTCATCCTAAGTTCTTCTCAAGTACTTAACGATGTTCTTTATAGAAATCCAATGACATTCACCAAGATCTGACTGATATCTTCTTATTATGCTTAAAGCATATGAGACATCTAGACAAGCACATAACATTACATACATGATTGATCCCATAGAGGATGCATATGGCATCTTACTCATGTGTTAACATTCTTCCATGAGAAATTGGGTCATAGAGAGACTAATTCCATGAGAATACGGTGAACTTCCACTCTTTGAGCCCTTCATACTAATTCTTTTTAGCACTTTGTAAATCTATGTACTCTATCTTAGGCCAAGAAACCTTCTAGATCTATCTATGCAGATCTTAGTTCCTAAGACATAGGGTGCTTAACCTAAGTCCTTCATAGGGAAGGTACTTCCCAGCCAGGTCTTTATCAAATGTAGGGTAGGGATGTCATTCCCCATAAATAGTATGCCATCTATATACAATATGAGGAATACAATATGCTCCCACCAACCTTCTTATAAACACATGTATCATCTTCATTTTGATAAAATCCAAGCTCTTTGACACCTCAAAAAATCGAAGATTCTATCTATGAGGGTCTTACTTCAATATGTAGGTTCATCTTTGTAGATTACATAATTTATTTGCATTATTTAGAATTATAAAACCTCCAGGTTGTGTCATGTACACATCTTCAAGAAGATTCCTATTATGGAAAGTGGTCTTAACTTCCATCTACTTAATCTCATAGTCATATCAAGCTGCAATTGCAAGCATGATCTTGATGGATGTAACCATGGCTATTGGTGAAAAGATTTCTTCATAGTCAACATCTTGAACTTTTCTGAAACTCTTTGCAACCAGTCGACCTTTATAGGTTTGTACATTACCATCCATGTCGGTCTTATTCTTGAATACCCATTTGGACCCTATAGGTTTTACCCCTTTAGGAGGATATACCAAGGTCCATACCTTATTGGAGTACATGGAGTCCATCTCAGATCTCATGGCCTCAAGATATTTTTCAATCTTTGGTCCCATAATAACTTCTATGTAGGTTGTTGGATCATCGTCTATAATCAACTCACCGCCTTCTTGAGTTACAAGATATCCAAATCATTCAGTCTCAAGGTGTGTCCTACTAGATCTACGAGGTTCTTGTGTTACATGAGGAAATTGAGATTATACAAAGGTTTTCTGACTCTCCTTGTTACTTTTGTACCTCAATAGTTTCAATGTTTTCTTGTTATTCTCAAACTTCTTTGAGTTATACTTTACTCCCACTGATTCCTTTGGAAATAAATTTATTTTCTAAGAAAACTACATCTATGGAAACAACTACCCTTTTTGTGAGATGGGTTATATAAGTAATATCCCTTGGTTTCCATAGGATATCCAACAAAATCACATGTATCTAATTTGGGACCAAGGTTTTCAGGAAACATTTTCCTCACATAAGCTCCACATCCTCAAATATTCATAAAAGGCATATTGTGACACTTCCCAGTTCATATCTCATATGGTGTCTTTTGAACTGACTTAGAAGGTATGTTATTAAGTGTAAACACTACAGTTTCTAGAGAATTTCCCAAGAAGGAAATCAGAATGTCAACTAAACTCACCATTGATTGCACCATGTCCAACATGGCATGATTCATTCTTTTCGATACACATTATGTTGTGGTGTTCCAGGTGGATTCCATTGTGATACAATATCATTGTCTGGAAGAAGGTCCTCAAACTATTTGATTTAAGTGTTCTCCACCTCGATCAGAAAGTTTGTTTTTTACTTTATTCATAAAATCCCTAAACTTTTCAGTGGATACTGACTTGTATTTTTTTAATAGATATAGCCATATCTATTGAGATCATTGGTAAATGTGACAAAAGTAATGGTAACCACCTCTAGAATTTGTTCTCTAACGTCCACTATAGGTAAAGGCCTTGTGAAAGGGTATCCAGAGGTTGAGTAAAAAGAGTTTGTTACACCTAAATGTGAATATTTTGTTTCCACCACATACACATTATAACTTGTTACTAATCTATGCTTTTGTTTCACGGTGTTTTAGATACATGCTAGATAATATGACATTAAGACATGGTGGACTAGATGAATGACATGAAGGCATTAATCTAAGTAGGGAGGATTAGTTAGACACTTGTTCTCTATGTACAGTTTTGATGATAGATTTTCATATAAAATCATCTTGTAAACAATATTTGAAATGAATGAAATTATTTACTATTGATAATTATTTGTATAAAATTTAGATCCTTGGGAAATTTATAGGTAATGGCTCTCATCTTTTTGTCCTTTCTTAATTGAGGGTTCTAAAAAGTGAGGTCATTACAGCTGGACTCTTCCAGTTGGTCGCTTGAGCCTCTAGTCAATCAATTGGTTCCTACGTTCAGTTGGCTCCTCCAATCTTACAATCAATCAAATCGAATCTAGTCGGTCGACTCGCCTAGACATAATGCCTTCTCTTGCAAAAAATAGAAACTAATATTGTTCCTATATACATATTACATTGTTCAAAGTGAATACCACAAGTTACATTCAAGGGCAACACTGAGGGTTAAGTATTAATTACATTTGGAAAGAGAGAGGAAGGCTCAGTATCCAAATTCAATTGAAAAGGCAAGATATAAACCATTTAACTATGAACAAATATCCAAGGGGTAGTGGACCATAACCATGCATACATCCACCATCAAAGCATTTTGAAGGCAACCTGTATGAATTGCATATATATAGGATCTATTAGACATTCCCTAGAGTATGTGATAATTAATCGGATATGCACATTAATCATTTAAACATTCGCATCCTATGCAAAAAAAATAAACAACAAAACATAATTTAATCATATTAATTTAAATTCTTATACACCATAAATTTACGTGGCTTTAATACCACTATAGAGAAATATGAAGACAGAGAAGGCAGTAGAAACAATGAAATTCTATCTATATTTCCAAACTAGCAAAATGCATCAACAATGATGTATAAGGAAAGAGGATGCAAGATGTACCTTGTCCTAGAATTAGTCCAGTGATTATATTTGAATGTAGATGTGCTTCCTTTTCAAGATGCATGTGACAGTAGTTGATGACATATTCTTGGTGTAGTATTCACAGATGATGAATGATATCATCCTCCTAGCATAGCAGCAATCCATGCTTCCTAAGTCGGTCAGAAGGAGTTGCCCCTTCATTTTCATAGTGATAGCATTGACTTCTTCTCCCTCTATCTCTCCCTTTCAAGGGTAATACGTATTAGGGTCTCATGTTACCACAACTATGAGAAGTCAAGTGAGTGTCTTGAGAGATTTGGTCATTTTCCTCTATATAGGAGTGACTAGGATAGGGTTTCATAGACCCTGGGGAGATGAAGGGGTAAACCTCATGGCTAGGCAGAGGTCGCTCGCATCCAATCAATCGAATGGACAATCCATTCCCTTGATTGGATTCTGGTCAGTGATGCAATTATATGGGTTTTAACGCAATGATTAATGTGTGTCATTTTAGCTAATATTAACACATCCAAACTTGCCTATTTAACCCAGTTGATGGATTGGACACTCCAATTAATTGAATGGTTACTCTAACTATCTATTAGAAACTTTGATCACTTGATCGTTTGAAATTTCAATCAATCGACTGACTAGCTCCATCGGCTAGAGTCAACACATTTTAGTCGATCAACTGGACACTCCATTTAGTGAATTGGACACTCCAGCCAGTCAACTGGACACTCCACCCAGCCCACTGACACACCAGTCAATTGACTGACAATCAACATTATTCATGTTGATTGCCAAAACACTTTAGTAACAAGATTGAAACTTTTCCATGATTAAACTACTACTCTAAGTTCATCCTATGTGTGTCACCCTATAGGTCCCAAATTACATTGCATTTGAATTCCCATAACCAGATTATGACATCAAAAGAAATGAGTGGTTTCTAGCAACATCATTGCTACCCAAGTAATTGAAAAGTTGAAGATTAACTTCAACCTACATATGTGATATGTGTTACCATGATTGTATAAAGCCTTTGTCTCATATATCCAGATTGAATGTGAGACATGGAATTGTATCCTCTCAATAATCAATCTATGTTTCTTGAACTAGAGCAGACTGAAGAGATGAACATAAGGTCAATATCCCATACTGACTCACACAGGCATGGCCATGCATTTCCTAGTCTCACTTATCATGTGACCAGGATATCAACTCTGGTAGGAGGGAAAAATTCCACCTACATCACTCACAGTCCATGTCTATGTGTCACAACATTCCAAGCACTACATTTATAGAAACTCTTATTCAAGGTCACATTAAAGGTGCCATATTTCACCGAACAACATGTGATGAGTGTAATGACATCAGATCTAAGAACCCCATTCACCAGTATCACTTTAAGAGTTTATGTAGACTACAGTTCAAGGGTTCCATGTATCACTTTGAAGGTGTGTAAAGACTCAATCGTTATGGTCGAATATTTACAAAATAATATCAGAATTATAAACATTCTTTATTACAATCATGCTTGTATATCAGAGCCATGGAAGCTTACTAATATGATTACAAGTTTAAGAAATAGAATTCATTCCAATCTAGTCTTCAACGGAGGACTACCCATGCACGTATCTTCAAGCTGTTCCATCTACCACCTGTCCATGAGTTCCCAGATGGAACAAAACCACACATGGACCCCTTAAAGGGAAAGTAAAGGTCAGCAAAGATGGTATTGAATCCAATCATTGAACTATGTATGAAATAGGATTTAGATGTATAATAAAAGTTAGGAAAGAACTATTCAATGGAGTAAAGGCTAACAAGAAGAAACTCCAATATCAATTTCAAGATAACAAATCTTTCACAAGAATATCATTAAGCAAGATTCAACATTTCAAGAATGCAAAAATCTAAGCTATTCACAAAGTATATCAATTTTAAGATATTATATTTGACAAGTTTTGGCACTTTCCTCTCATATCTTTTCTAGGTCCAAGTGCCTTGTGTTCTCACATTCTAGGAGAGAATGACACTAGTGACTTATTAATTATTCTAGTTAATTGGGGGACAACCAATCCCTAACCATTGTGCAGGGTTGTGGGGTACTTGGCCCACTCAAGTGAGCCAAATCTTTATAGGGACAAAGCCTGAGGGACCAAAGTCCACAGGGAGTCAAAACTCCAATAGATCAAGTCCAGTGTCAAAATTATTATCAACAATATTTCATCAATTACCAAATGAGAGTGGTGAACTTTTAAGAATAAATAAAGGTTTCAAAACTATATGGAATATACCACGAATCAAGATATATGTGTGTCCATCAAGAGGGAGAAACAGTTCAACAATGAAATATATGATCTAGTATCTCAATTATTAAGGACTAAAAGGATTGCATAATCACCATAAATGACTCTGAGAGTAGAAAATCTACAAAGTATGGTACAATTTAGTTATCATTTGTCTTGGCATCAATAAATTGTTCAATCTTTTCTATTTAATTTTTTCATTCCCAATTATTCTATGAGTCTTCCATTATCCTTATTTCTAGGGTTCTTGACTTGATCAGTTATACTGGTATTACACATTTGATTTTTTTATATCCTCTTGATTAGATTATTATATTAGTATCTACACTCAAATATGTTTATTTACCAACATACCATTACAAGGGATATCTAGGGTATAAAAAAAATATTCTCAAGTACATTATCTTAGTATCGTTTAGCCACGTATATTAAACACTAACACAATAATAATATACATTGACATTATCTATCATTTTCTTGAAGAAATACTTAGTTACAAGTATGGAGTAAGTAAAATAAGATCACCCATTCTGATGTTCATAGAATCAACTTTTTCCTTATATTTCCTCTCTCTTATCTCATTTTATTCAAAATACTAGACCCGTTATAGACATCCCTTACATTTGTAAAATATCAATTAGTACATGTGTACATCCCTAGGGTTTCCATGCATAATACGAATAACGGTGGTACTCATTTTATACCTCTTACCCATTGCATGATTTCTATGGAACTCCCCATTGGTTAATATATGAACATATATACATGTATGTCATGATGATGCAATGAGTTGTACTAGTTTATATGCTCTTGCTTGTCTAATGAATATGTGTCATACTAAAATTTCATCTATCATATTACTATTAAGTAAATGCATAACACTTATTGCCAAAACAAATCCACCTATAAGTAGATCCCTATTAGTATATAAATGCATACATTCACTAGTGTGCTACTTATATTATGATTGACACATTTTATCTAGATATTATCTTGGTTATCATCTTGTCTATTATTCATGTTATATATTTTATAGAAGGTAGAAGGCACAATAGGTTGAGTACCCTGCATATTGTCAGATGAAATCCCTCCTGCTCAGATCTGGGCAATAGCTAGCTAATATCTAGTCAATCGATTGCTTCATCCTAAATGGAGGCTTCCCAAATGACTCTCTTTCTGGATTGTAGATCTCACCAGGTGAAGATGCTAGGTTTTTTTATACTGTGATGTTTAGATCTATAGATTTGGAGGTGTGTGTGGTCTCTTGTTTTTAGATCTAAGAATATATAGATCATAGGGTGGTGACATAGCTGGTTTTACATGTCATGGTTGTAGGATTGTAGGGGAGGTCGTGTGGGTAGGTAGTGTGGTGACGGGGTTCTGGTGCCGTCGTTGGTCATTGGTGCTTTGACGACCAGTAGGGAGTTCACAACATTGGTGGTGTTCAATCCTAAGGTGGAGTCCAGGTTGTCGAGTGGGAGCACAGCCTCGGCCACGAGAAGGAATACAGTGGGATTGCTTGCAGATCGTCGGTGATCTAGGAGGTGATGACTTTCTGTCACAATATATGGTGTTGCAAGTGGTGTGGGGTCAAGTTGGATGTCTAGGGATGACGATCATGGTGGTACTCATAGGTCTTCGAGGTTGAGAGGGGCGTCCGCAAGTGTGCAACAAGGGGCTCCACTCTTTGTGATTCTGAAGGTGGCACGATATCTAGTCAATGGTCACCTACAAAGATCGGATTGCCATGATATTAAATTTTCATAGATCCATGTCATGTAGATAGGAAAGGGCACTGTTGGTGGGATGAGTGGTGTCAGATCATAGGAGGTGCATGTCTACAACAATGGGGTCAGGTTGGCTTTGCATGCCCTAACGCTAGCTAAGATTGGTGATGACAGAGGACCAGAAGATACCGGGGTTTGAAGCTCAGCCTTGGCCTTGCTCAACGGCTATGGTTGCTGGTCAGAGGATTGGGTGGGATGAGGCAGAGGAGGATAAGAGAAGTTGGCGGAGATGAGGACTGACAGATTGGAGGAGGTTGTGGTGGTCTATTACTCGACAGAGGACATGTCGCAGGTATGTCTCTTATAGGTAGAGGATGCTAGAGGCTTATATAGCATTAAGGAAAATGTTAAGGTTTGAAGAGGGGAGTTGTAGAGAAGGGGGTTAGGTTCAAGCATCTGTTGATATTTCCCTACGACATCTGGTCAGAGGGAGATTGACGAGTCTATAGGCGGCTGGAAGTAAAGAGGAGTTCTGAATAATTAACAACGGCACTATCATTTTCTAATTCACAGATTCTGACCAGGTGATGCTACTTTTGGCTTCCAAACATATGTCTTTAGGTAGAAGGTTCTAGTACAAATTTTGCATAGGCATCCAGAAGCTTGGGAAGATATTTGTCATTTTAGTCTACCTACATGATGACGCCGTATCAGATTTCTTCTATTTCATAGAGATGAAATGAATAGAGTATTTTTAATACTACCATCTATTATATGGCTGATGTAAGGGACCTTGGAGATCATATTTGAGGCAGGTTTTATAACTTTAACCATTAAACATTGATATTGCATCAAGTTCTCTATGATTTGTTGGTTATTTTCTTCTTTTTCGAACTCTTTTGATATATTATTGCAATTTCCATGAAAAATGGTTGTTGTTCTTGGTTGTTCTAAGGAGGACGATGATGAAATCATCTTCAATGTTTATCCAAGAAAAATCCCAGGACAAACAGTCTCCTTAGTTGCTCAAACGGTTTCCCAAACCGTTTGGGAGAAAACGGTTTCAAACCGTTTGAGATGAAACAGTTTCACCAAACCGCATGAGGGCAAATGGTTTCAGACCGTTTGGAGGTGTTGACCAGGGTTGACCATTTTGGAATTTGTTGATGATAATTTTGGTTATTGATCCACTAAATATAATTGATTATTTCTAATTTTTTTATGAGTTGAAGGTCCAACAATCACCAAAACCCTAATCGGGTTGAGTGCTGATTTTATAATTGATTGAGTTTGAAACTTGGGTTCATTGACCCAAACGGTTTCAAAGCCATTCTGGGATCACCCAAATGGTCTCAAGACCGTTTGGGGGTCACCCAAGACCGTTTGGAGGTCTAGGGTTGCATATGGTTAAGTGGTTGAAGATCCAAAGATATGGTATTAACCCTAATCGGCTAAGTGCTGATTTTGCAATGGAATGAGTTGATGTTTTGGGTTGATTGACCCAAACAGTTTCAAAACCATTTGGGGATCACCCAAGCGGTCTCAAGACCGTTTGGTGATCACCCTAGACCGTTTGGAGGTCTAGGGTTAAGTATGGTTGACAATTGAAGGTCCAAAGACATTAAGTTGAAGTACAATCAATTGATGATTTGGTGACCAATCCTAGGATCCAAACTTTAATTGAATGACATGGTTGATGATGATGTGATGGGAAAACGGTCTCAAGACCGTTTGGAGGTCATCCAAATGATCCCAAGACCGTTTGGGGGTCACCCAAGACCTTTTGGAGGTCTAGGGTTGACTATGGTTAGGTGTTTGGAGATCTAAAGGTATTGAGTTGAAGAGTAATCAATTGCTGATTTGGTGAGCAATCCAATGAACCAAACCCTAATTGGTTGACTTGGATTTTGATGTGGACATAAAAAAATGGTCTCAAGACCGTTTGTAGGTCATCCAAATGACCTCAAGACCGTTTGGGGTCAGGTCATGTTCAATTTGGATGAAGGTTCAACGGTTTCAAAGTTACCAATCTCACATTGATTAATGTTGAAGGTTCATCAATTCCAAACCCTAATCCAATTGATTCAAACCCTAATTGGTAATGAATTGAGGGTTAATTGAGGGTAAAACCAGTTGAAATATGACCTAATTAACTCAATTGAAGCATGGTGATAGGCCCAATTGATGAGTAGTTCCATAGAATCAATGGTTGAAGAAACCAACACTGGAAACCCTAATTTAATTGGAATGGTTGAGACCCTTTTTGGTCCTTACAGTTTTGAGGAGGTTTCGACCAAACGGTCTCAAGACCGTTTGAGTCCAAACGGTCTCAAGACCATTTGAGTCCAAACGATCTCAAGACCGTTTGGGACCAAACGGTCTCAAGACTGTTTGGGACCAAACGATCCCAAATTGTTTAGGTTCATGCGGTTTCAAAAGTCAACTTTGGGCAAACGGTCTTCACCACCAACTTTACTAAACAGTTTCAAGGAGGTACTTTAGCAAACGGTTTCATTGGTTGCTCAAGACCGTTTGATGTCTGATTTGGTCAAGACCATTTAGGGTCTATAAGGCCAAAACTGTTTGGTGGATAATTAACCAAAACCGCATGGGTACTTAAAGTGGTTAAAGGACAAAGTGATTAGTTGACTAATACATGATCTAATCAAATATGATTATAGTAATTACATCTTAATGGTATGAGGTGATTAGTACCCATGAATAATTAAGCCTTAATGGTCATGGTGACAATAACATAACCCATGATGTCAATTCTTCCTCAAGAGTGAGTTGACTTAACCTAATCAAGACTGAAGCATACATCATCTTTCGAAGATGAAAGAGAAGATTTCATATATGGATGATAATTAAGTAATGTACTTCTAATATGAATGAATGTCTAATTAGGGTATGATCCTTCATAGTGGGATAATGAAACCCTAATTATGATGGTTAATGAATCATAACCCTAATTGAGGGCATTGATAGGTAAAATCATAACACATGATGATGATATGATCTTAATTCATAATGATGACATGAGAAACCCTAATTTATGGTACTTTGATGATAACTCCTACTTGGAATAAATAGTAACCCTAATTGTGGGTTATTGAACTTAAACCCTAATCAAGGGTGATGCAATGTGAATAGTAAACCCTAATTCCTAATAAGGTAAATGGAAGTGTGAAACCCTAATTCTGGATTATATTATATAGCATGAGAGCTCTAAGGTTGGATAATGAAGTTATGAGTCATTAATCCTAATTGAGCTGAGGGGATGATCAACCCTAATTGAAATGAAAAGGAAAACCCTAACCCTAGCAAAGGTAGAGTGGTGTAACCCTTGAATAATGATGTCATAATTGTTTTGCATTATGCTGGTATGAAATTGATATATCTGTTATCATCTGTATTAATCATGCAGGTTTTATGAGATATTTAATATAGCCAGGTATGAGCTATGATGCTTTGCTTATTGAAAGTATTTTATGAGCTTTGTAAGAAATGATATGCTATGTTGCCTAGTGAAAGGTAAAAAAAGAGATTGATAGTCTGTAAGAGCCATGTGAAATACCATCATTGCAATTATCATGTTTACATTAATATATGACTTGATGGAAATAAGTTACCTTTAAAAGTTGTAACATGTATTTTGATAATCTCAGGGTTTGAACACCCATATTCTTGAATCATGATGATGGGATGATAAGGGATTGAGATCCCAATGATTAATAAAGATGTGAAATGAACTTGATAGAAATAGTACTCATTCTTTATAGCAATTGTTATAATGTTGTATGTTTGAAAACATGCCCGATGCTAAAAGAATGATGTAATGTACTTAATTAATCAAGTGAAATGATATCATGTACAGCCCTGACCATAGATCCATCATCGTCAGCAGTTAGGTGATGGTGAAATAGGTTTTCCTAATGGAACTCCTAGAGAGCATACTTTTGAGTATGTGGGGGTTATGGACGCGAACATCCTTATGTCCTAATGGAGGAATTGATGTGAGATAAACATTAAATCTCTCAATCCTTCATTATATGTATATGCCGGGATGATGTATCACTAATCTCCCGATGATGATGTTAATGCCGAATCGATGTGAGATAAACAAGAAATCCCTCGATTGTGAAGAGAGTACAGCATGCCACTGTAACTCTTATAGCGAAGTTGCCAGTATACCCTAGAAATCTATATTTATAGAAGAGACACAAGATGTCCTGCATGTTGTTCCTCACATTGACTGAGGAAGATGAGGTCATAGAAATTTGGCTCTTCTGATGACCTATGTATGGCACCGATTTCGATTTCGCAATGGTCGGTTGGAGTATGAGCGGTATACCTCATCTCCTCAGGGCTAAGTTGTTTGTAAAACATAATCAACCATGTAGCATATTTTCTTAGGGTTGAATTATGAGAATCAATGGTTGATGATACCTGGTCTATTATATCCTAGTTGGATAAATGATATATATGTTCTTCATATTCCTTATTGAATAAATGACTTGCTTCTTTATCAAGTTATAACTGGAATGAACTGTATAGAGAATACTGCTCTACTTAGCATAATCAATGATTTACCTACTGTTGAATAATTATAATTCTACTTCTTAGTGTTATTCTATTATCAGCAATAACAATGTTTCTGGCGGAGAGTTATATCTCTCGCTGGGACAATTTTCAATTGTCTCACCCCCGTGGGATTCAACTTTTTAGGTAGACGTCGAGGAAGAAGAAACACTTTAGTGGGTGAGCAGCAACAGCAATAGCAAGGACAGGTGTGATCATCAGGTGGAGACACTATTTGTCAAGTCCTCTATATAGAGAGTCCTATGTGTCGTCACTGTTCTCTCAGGTCCTAGGAGTCAGTAGTTGGTTTGATATAGATCTGAGATTTTGGCTTGATGCGTCGATATTTTGTATACTGCTTATGTACAATTTGACTGGGCAGTCAATGTTATGACTCTCGAGATGAGATGATATAGAGATGTACTGATGTATCAGAATGTAAATAACTCACTTTGGTTCTTTATGATAGAGTTTTACAGTTTGTGGATTTCTTTGCAAAAAGTTTTAAATTTTTAGTGATTTTCAATAATTTCACTGCTAATAATTCGCTTCTGCATTAGTTAATCCTATTTTCATAAGTTGGATGCCACAATTGTTGGTATCAGAGCTCTAGGTTCGCTGAGTCTACAGAGACATAGGACTAGGGTTGTTGAGTCTGTTCTAGTGGCTTCCAATCTATCTGATAGTGTCTTCTGCTCATATAGGAGGAAAAGAGAAAACTAAAGATGTCTAGATCACATGATGAACATGTTGCTGAAAGTAGTGTCGCTGCACCCGGAGGAGGTGCAAGAAACCAAGGAAGGGAGGAGCTTGTGCCTGAACCACCCCAGTTAGATCAAGCTGACATGGGGAATCCCGCCTTCCAGGCTATGTTCGGGTAGTTTATAGATGCCATGACACATATGACTGATAGGATGCCCATACATGCACCTAGGGCACCTACCCATCAAGAAGGACAAGGAGCCGGCAAGACATTTGAATGACTGCACCGGGTTGGAGCTATGGAATATGCTCGGATAGCTGACCCAGCAGATGCTGACATGTGGTTAACTGAGTTAGAGAAGGCCTTTAGAATCCTGAACATCCTAGAAGCTAAGAAGGTTAGACATGCTATGTACCTTCTCAAAGGGAGTTCTGGTCACTGGTGGACCATAGAGGAGGGGAAAAGGCCTTGTGTGGAGATTGTATGGGAAGTATTTCGACAAGAATTTGTCAACATATACTTTCCTAAGACATTCCTGGATGAGAAAATCTCTCAGTTTGAGAGATTAAGACAAGGACCAATGAACATTAGCGAGTACGAAGCTAAGTTCATGGAGCTTTTGCGGTTTTGTCTGCATATGGCAAACACAGACGAAGAGAGGATATGGCATTTTGAGAAGGGATTAAACGTTGAGTTGACCACCCCTGTATCTGCTCTGGAGAATAGGGAAAGATTTGCTACTTTTGTGGAGTCTGTCAGAAGAATAGAGAGGTTTGTGACGGAGAAGCGACAGACCAGGGACAAGAAGGTGCACCCCCAGTTCCAAGGATCCTCATCCAAAGGTTTTAAGAGACTGAGGTTTTCTGTGTCTACACCACCACCTAGATTCAGTACCCATATGCAGTGGACGTCAAATAGGGGTAGAGGACGGAGTTTACCACCAGAAGGAGCTCGTATCTCAGCATCTATGTCAGTCACAGGACCAACTAGACCACAACAAGGGACCAGAAGTTGTTATATTTGTGGAAAGGTGGGGCATCTGATGAAGGATTGCAGAGCCCAAGAGGTGAGTGTGACTCAACCCCAAAGGAAGAGTCAACAAGGATCTCAAAGGAGATAGTTTCCAGGAGGAGCTAGAGGACGTGGACAAGCATCCCAAGCTGGATCATCGGCACCCAGTCATCGAGTACTGAATCAACCATAGGCGACGACGAGATTCTACGTGATGAATCCACCTGATGCATTGATTAACCCTCGGGTTGTGACAGGTCATATGAAACTGTTTTATTTGATATTTCTACATCCTGCATCATATCTGTTTTAATTGATCTAGGTGCTACGCATTCCTTTATCACTCGAAGAGTGATTCTTGACTACAACATGACTATCAGTCATAGAGCAGATAGTATGTTGTTATAAACTCCTTTGATGGGATCTACTGTGTTGCGGGAGGTGTGTTCTCCCTACATTCTTTGCTTTTTTGAACATCGCATTAAAGTGGATCTTATACCACTTGAAATGCACGCGTTCGATATAATCCTTAGGATGGATACCATAGAAAGGTATAAGGTTGTCTTGGATTGTGAGTCAAGTAAGTTGTGTTCATTGATGAAAGTGACACATGGATCTTTCAAGGGGATAGAAAGATTCTTCCAACATGTCTTGTGTCAGCTATGGTAGCTGAGAAACT
Source organism: Alisma plantago-aquatica (assembly GCA_963693085.1). Classification (NCBI taxonomy): domain Eukaryota; kingdom Viridiplantae; phylum Streptophyta; class Magnoliopsida; order Alismatales; family Alismataceae; genus Alisma; species Alisma plantago-aquatica. The sequence continues at coordinate 638,543,177 of OY856413.1, read as the reverse complement.
GATGAGGCAAGGATGCTTTGCATTCTTGGCCCATGTAGTAGATACCACTATGGAGAGTTCTAATCCTGCTGAAGTTTCTATAGTCAGGGAATTTGAAGATGTATTTCCTGAAGAACTTCTAGGTATTCCTCTGCCCCGAGAGATTGATTTTTATATTAATCTAGTCCCGGGCACGCAACCAATAGCACAAACACCGTATAGGATGGTGCCTGCTGAGATGGCAGAACTCAAGAAACAACTGCAAGAGTTGCTTGAGAAGGGTTTCATCTGACCAAGCACTTCACCATGGGGTGCTCCGGTCCTCTTTGTTAAAAAGAAGGATGGATCGATGTGGTTATACATTGATTATAGGCAGTTAAACAAAGTACCAATAAATAATAAGTATCCTTAGCCAAGGATTGATGATCTCTTTGATCAGTTGTGTGGTGCAACTGTCTTCTCAAAGATAGATTTGAGGTCGGGATATCATCAGCTGCGTATTAAGGAGGGTGACATCCCTAAGTCTGCCTTTAGGACAAGGTATGGTCACTATGAGTTCACAGTTATGTCGTTTGGACTAACTAATGCACCAGCTGCATTTATGTAACTGATGAATAGAATCTTTCGACCTTTTCTCGATCAATGTGTAGTCGTATTCATAGATGACATCTTGATCTACAGTAGAGATGCTCAGCAGCATGAGCAGCATCTTCGTCAGGCTCTAACTTTGCTAAGAGAGCATGAGTTATATGCTAAGTTTAGCAAGTGTGAGTTCTGGTTACCAGAAGTTTCTTTCCTTAGACACGTAATATCTGCTTCAGGTATACGTGTTGACCCTAAAAAGGTAGAATCTGTCCTACAATGGGAACAACCTAAGACACCGACGGAGATTCGCAGTTTCTTAGGGTTGGCAAGCTATTATAGGAGGTTCATTAATAACTTCAGTTCTATAGCTTTATCCTTGACTAAGTTGACTAGGAAGGATGTGTTGGATCAATGGGCTCTAGAAGGGGGGGTTGAATAGAGCTTCACAAACTTCACAAAAGTGATTAGACCACCAAATTATATTAAGTGCAGAACTTAATTCAAAACAGCAATTTGATGTCCTAAACTAGCATACAAAGCAAGGATAAGAGACAAGGAAAGCATGCACTTGGACAGGTGGTTTAGAGTGGTTCCATGTCCTAAACTTAGGAGCAATGTCAGTCCACTACCTAGAGTTGGTTAGGCTCTAGGATTTGTAACTTGGTTCTCTTATATATATCACACAATAAGATTACAAGCTACAACTACCAACCATCCAAGGACTTATATATCAAGCCAAGATCTTCAACCTCACCAAGGACTTACCCACCAAGCAAGTAGTCTTCAGCCTTCTTCAAAGGACTTACCTACTCTTGCTCTAGTCTTCGGCCTTGCAGGAATTACCCATCTTGCTTGAGCTTTGCCTTGCACCTCTCCTTCACTTGGAGAGCTTTAGCACCTTCCTCCTTCACTCGGAGGCCTGGAGCAGCTAGCCTTCTTCTCCTTCACTTGGGGAAGAACAGCAACCTTCTTCTCTTTCACTCGGAGAAGAAACTTCAATCAATCTTCATAGAGAATGGAGATGGGAGAAGTGGAAAGGAGAGCTTTACAAGATTACAAATGATAGCTCTCATACATGGGATCCTAACTCACTCATACTCACGAATTTGCTTTGAAGGTAGAGAGAGAAAGGGGCTCAAAGGATTAGAAACCACTCAACTAAGGCTAGGACCAAGCATATGTGAATGAGCAACCTTGGAATGAAGTCCAAGAGGTCCTATTTATAGTTGAGGGTGTCCCTTTGAGGTTGGGTGAGTTAAGTGGCACAAACTAGCCGTTTTACAACTTGCAACGGATCTATTTTGAGTCCCACCAACTCCTCCAACGGTTGGAATTGCTTTTTCTGCATTCCAGTACAGTTCGATCGGCCGAGTTTCAATAAAGGCAACTCGGCCGACACACTAGGTGACAAAACCAACAGGGAATCTGTCGGCCGAGTTTCCAGGGGGAAACTCGACCGATCAGTCATCCTTTGGTTTTGACTGACCAGTGGATCGGCCGAGTTTCCTGGCATTGAAACTCGGCCGACAGCCCAGAAAATTCCTCAATACATGGATCGGCCGAGTTTGTAATTCGGCCGACAAAATCCCTGTTAAGGGGTATTTTGGAATTTCCAAAAACTGTATAAATGATGGATTTTTGAGTTCCAATCATTTTATCCATCTTAGATACAATGCAAAACATGAATTTAAGTGATTACAAAAATTGCTCTAAGCCTCTAAGTGCTATATTACAAAGCGGGTGAAAGTCACATGTTTTGCATGTGCCGGGAGAGTAGCTTTGAGTGAATTTTGATTCTTTTCTTGTATCTAATGTCTGCAATGATCTCAATTAGAAATGTTAGATACATATGAGTGGAATGGTTAAGTCATTATCAAAATATGGGCAATATGCGACACCTAGGTCAACATTCTCCCCCTTTTTGACAATGACAAACCATTCCTCAACATATTGAAAAGAATATGAAAATTATACCTTTGCTTAGAGAATTGCAAGGGGATGCAAATATGATCAGTCTTGTAATGCTCCCCCTCAATTCATGCTTACTCATTCCTGCATTGTTAGTTAACACACAAACAGCCATAGCATATATATATTGTATGATTCTAGCCAAGTCAAGATATATAAGTTTTAAAGACAAGAAAAGAACCATACAAGCACTAAAAGCAATATGATGGCAATATGATTGAGGTATATTTCTCCCCCTTTGTCATCTCAAAAAGGCAGGGGGGTAGAAGAGCATACAAACCAGGTCTTCTCCAAAACACTCAATCAAACATAGCATATTAAGACAGAGAAGCACAAAGATAATTCATGAAAACAACCAACTGTCATTCATCAAAATATGGATTACATGATAAGATAAGTCATACAAAATGTATCCAAAACATAAAACCAAAAGCTACAAGGACAAGCGGAAAAGCCATAGTACATCTCAGATAATGTGCCTAATATAGATGATACAAACATAGTCCCTAAAGAAAATGACATGGTCATGCGAGACTACACTAGACACATCTACTCTAAGCTATACTAATCTATGTCGACGTCATCAACAGCAGCATCCATGTCCTCATCGGGCTGGTAGTCCTCGTCTCCATCAGAAGGAGGGGCATCAGCCGGTGTAGCCTGTTCATCAGCAGCATCATCATCGTCAGCATCCGTATCAGCATCTGTCGCAGTCGCCTCATCTGACTCGGCATCGTCCTGATCTGGCATATCCTCGTCTGTAGGACCAAAAGCACGTCCAGGCCATCTCGCGCTCTGCTCAGCCCAAGACATGCCCAGAGCATGGAGCTCATAAGCTATCTCAATGGGAGGAGCAGTCGAGGTGTACTGGGCCAGTAGCTCGGACAAGCGTCCACCTGGAAGCGCCAACACCGGGGAAGGGTGAGAGTATCCACCTGCAGAGTGGTCAGCGGAAGCAGAGGGTGGTGGAGGTGGATAGAACTGACTATACGCATAAGAAGCGTAGTCGTCACCGGGGTAGGGCTGGTAGGTGGGGTAGGGCTGCGGGCAGGAGAGAGACATAGATGACATGATGTGGCAGAGGTCCTCATGAAGATGTTGTTGGACCTGCATGTTATAGGCTTGCTGGTGCATGAGATACCCCATGAGGGCCTCATTGGAAACATGAAAATCGGCAAAAGCCGGGTGTGGAGGAGGTTGGAAAGATGGCTCAGGAGGTGGTGGTGCAGCTGATGATGGTGGAGGAGGAGGTGCATCCGATGATGATGGAGGTTGTGGTGGTGGTGGAGCAGAAGAAGATGATGCACCAGATGTAGGGACACTCTTCTGGAGAGTGGTCTCACTGATGTAAACCCCTTTTCGATCAGGTCGGTAGAGATAATCGGTGAAAAGAGATTTACCAGTGGCAAACTGGAAAAGTCCACAGATTAGGGCAGGATAAGGAAGATGGGTGCCCTTCGTGTTCTTTCCAGAATCAAAACATGTCATATGGTGCAGGATATACCGTGCCCATTTGACTCCATGATTGTTCAAGAGGAGATACATCATCATGGCAGTGTTCTCGGCTATGTCCGTTTGGTTTTTCTTTGGGTGAACATTGCAACTAAGAACAAACGCCAACACACGGCGAGGGGAGGACAGAGCAGAAGAAGGCAGGGTGCCCTTCTTTCTATAAGGAAACTCGGGAAGCTTGAGGAATTTGTGAATATCCGACAAGTCTATCTCGAGTGCCTTATAGATGTCCTCGGGACGCAAAAGATCGAAATAATCGGGATATGAGGTGGTCCAAGAGGCCGTGCCGACGTTGCCATTTAGGTAAAGATTAAAGGATCGCTCGGTGATATGAAACGGTTGTCCGGCGATCATAGAGGTTAAGACAATCGAGGTATCCGAGGGAGGAACCAAAGTGTCGTAATTCCACCGCAAGTTTGCATAGAATTGGCGGACAGCCTTGGTGCTATACTTGAGATTGTGAAATTTTGGATCCTCGATGCTAAAGGCGTCAAGATGGTGTGTGCGAAACACTTGACTCGCCTCAAAAAGATCGGCGTGAAAACAATGCGGTTGATAAAGAGCACGAAAAGGAAAAGGAGATCGAGGGAGAAGCTCTTTATACCGTGCAACCGCGGTATTGTCCACGAAAGAGAGGTTGTCAAAGGACATATACCTCGGAGCTAGAGGAACCGAAGGAGCAGGAGCGGGAACGGCGCGTTTCCGACGTTGCGACCTCATCGGAGAAGAAACGGAGAGAAGGGCGCCGATCCACACGGAGAAAAACGTAGCAACGGAACCGTACAAGCAGCTAGGGCACACAAGGGGGCCGTTTTGGGGGCAAGAACGGCCGGAGAGAGGGAGGAAAAGACCAGGAGAGGAGGAGTCGGGCTTGGGCGGCTAGGGTTCGGTCGACTTTGCTCTAGTTGAGAGGGAGCAAGTCGGCCGAATCCTATATATATAAAACCCGTCTGCCGTCGATCGGCCGAGTTCCAGGGTGGGGAAACTCGGCCGACAGAGTGTACAGACACCCTGCGCCCGACCGATCGGCCGAGTTTCCAACTCGGCCGACAAAAACCCTGATGTGAGAAATCCTAAAATCTAGTCCTAGCCTCATACGACCTAGGGCAATTTTTCTGAGGGATCTAGGATGTATTTTAAACACATTTAGGCACATTCTCATCATCATAGTGTACTATTTGTCGATAAAAACTCGTTTTGCGAAAAATACCCGAAAATGAGATAAAACCAATAGAGATATTTATCAAAAACAAGCATTTTAAGCAAACAAGGCATTTATAAGCATGAGCAACACACATAACATGTAACCAGCTAATTAGAGAGCAATTCAACATCATCAAGAGAGGTTATTAGCAATTTTGACCTAATGAAATTAAATTGATCTCTAGCAAGCGGTTTAGTGAAAATGTCAGCCAACTGATTTTCCGTATCCACATGTGTGATATAAATATCCTTTTTGACAATGTGATCACGGAGAAAATGATGGCGGACTTCTATGTGTTTAGCTCTACTATGCAATATTGGATTATATGAAAGATTAATTGCACTAGTATTATCACAGAAAATAGGAGAAGCATCAAAATGAATGTTAAAGTCTTGGAGCATTTGCTTCATCCATAGGACCTGGGCACAACAACTTCCGGCTGCAATGTATTCAGCTTCGGTAGTTGATAATGCCACTGTGCTCTGTTTCTTGGAGAACCAAGACACCAAGCATGGTCCCAAGAGGAAGCAAGTGCCACTTGTGCACTTTCTATCAATTAAGCAACCTGCGTAGTCAGCATCACTATATGCCACAAGAGTAAAGTCCCTTGACTTAGGGTACCATAGTCCAAAATTTGGAGTTTTGGCTAGATACCTCAAAATCCTCTTGACGGCAATAAGATGTGATTTCCTAGGGCTTGATTGAAAGCGGGCACACAAGCCAACACTAAACATTATATCAGGTCTAGAGGCAGTTAAATAAAGTAAACTTCCAATCATACCTCTATAGAGCTTCTCATCTACCTTCTCACCTTCCTCATCCCTGTCAAGTTTGGCAGTGTTTGACATGGGCGTGTCCATTTGCTTCATGTTCTCCATCCCAAAGCGTTTTAGAAGCTCAAGCGTGTATTTGCCTTGGTTGATGAAGTTACCATTCTTGGTCTGCTTGATTTGGAAGCCTAGGAAGAAGGTCAGCTCACCCATCATACTCATCTCAAATTCACTCTGCATAAGAGAACCAAACTCTTTGCAAAGATCAAGGTCAGTTCCGCCAAATATAATATCATCAACATATATTTGAATGATGAGAAAATGGGTAGAAGTGTGTTTTAGAAACAAGGTACAATCAACTTTGCCCATGATATACCCATTATCTAACAAAAAGTTCTTTAGTTTCTCATACCAAGCTCGAGGTGCTTGTTTGAGACCATAGAGAGCTTTTTGCAAGAGATAAACATGATTGGGTAACTTATCATTTTCAAAGCCCGGAGGTTGAGCAACATATACTTCCTCCTCAATTGTACCATTCAAAAACGCACTTTTAACATCCATTTGATAAAGCAGGAAATTTTTATAACTAGCAAAGGCAAGTAGCATGCGAATAGATTCTAATCTAGCAACAGGCGCATAGGTTTCATCAAAATCAATACCTTCTTGTTGATTATAACCTTGAGCTACTAACCTTGCTTTGTTTCTTACCACTTTTCCTTGCTCATCAAGCTTGTTGCGGTAGACCCATTTGGTGCCAATGATCTTTCTATTGTTTGGTCTTGGCACTAAGGTCCACACTCGGCTCTTCTCGAACTGCTCAAGCTCTTCTTGCATGGCAAGGATCCACTCATCATCACCAAGGGCCTCCTTGATGTTCTTCGGCTCCATTTGAGAGATGAAGGCGCTGTCTGCTTGTTCTTTGTTGTGTGCAGCCCGTGTCCTTACTCTTTCAAATGAATTGCCTATGATCAACTCCTTGGGGTGATCTTTGGCGAAGCGGGGAGTGGGATCCTTCCTTTCTTCTTCTTTCTCTTCTTCTTCTTGATCTTCTTCTTGAACCTGCTTACCTTTATCTTTGATGTTGAGATCTTTGAGGATAGGAATGATTTCATCTGCAACATCATTATCACCAATAGGCTTGCCAACAACAGGGTTAGTTTCAATAAATTTAACATTTATGGATTCTTCTATTTTAGATAGTTCTATGTTAAATACTCTAAAAGCCCTGCTAGTAGTGCTATAGCCTAGGAAGAAAGCCTTGTAGGATTTCGGATCAAACTTGTCGAGAGAGTCCTTGGTGTTCAAAACAAAACATGGACATCCAAACACATGAAAGAAATCAATCGACGGCTTCCTACCACGCCATAGTTCATAGGGGGTTTTCTTAAAAGTCGGATGGGTGAAAACTCGGTTTTGCACAAAACATGAGGTGCTAACGGCTTCAGCCCAAAACTTCTTAGGAGTGTCATACTCAAGAAGCATGGTCCTAGCCATTTCCTGTAGCGATCTATTCTTCCTCTCAACAACTCCATTTTGTTGGGGTGTGCGAGGAGAAGAGAAATTGTGCGAATAACCCGATGTTTCACAAAAACGTTCAAAAAGATCATTTTCAAACTCTCCCCCATGATCACTACGGATGGAAACAACATGACAAGAAGCTTCGTTTTCGACTCGTTTGCAAAAGCTCGAGAAAACGTCAAGGGTGTCGCTTTTGGAAACAAGAAAGAAAGTCCAAGTATATCTAGAAAAATCATCGACGATAACAAGACAATACTTGGAGCCGCGAAGCATTTGTGTTCTCATAGGTCCGAAAAGATCAATATGAAGAAGCTCTAGGACTCTCTTGGTACTCATGACCCCTTTTGACTTGAAAGAGGATTTGGTTTGTTTTCCTTGTGTACAAGGTTGACATTCCTCATCCTTTTCAAAATCCAATTTGGGAAGTCCTCGAACCAAGTCCTTTTTGTCTAGTTTCTTCATTTGATGCAAGTTCACATGACCCAAACGTCGATGCCAAAGCGAAAGATCGTTTTTATCCACGACTAAGCATCTATTTAGTATGGGCTTTAAAGCATCAAGAACTATCACATATAGATTACCATTTCTAGTTCCCTTATATATGACATTATAGGACAGGGAATCTAGAAGCAAGCATTCTAAGGAAGTAAAGAGCACAAGATAACCATTATCACATAATTGGCTCACACTAATCAAGTTGTGATGTAGGCCATCAACAAGCAAAACATTTTTAATGCACAAATCATTACCTACATCACCCTCACCTATAACCTTACCCTTTTTGTTGTCCCCAAAGGTTACCGATCCTCCTTTCTTCTTCACAAATTTGTTGAAATGGCTGATTTCTCCAGTCATGTGCTTAGAGCAGCCACTATCAACAATCCATTTCTTTGTGACCTGCAAGAAAAGAGGATGTCGGAACCCAACTCAAACTTTGGGGTCCGGGGTTAGCTTGGGGACCCATTTCATATTTGGGTTGGTCCCCTTAGGCTTGTAAGGACAATAGGTAGAATAATGATCATCCCATTTGCAATGCATACATACCATGGGAGTTTTAGAGCCGGAAGACTCTCCATTGAGAATTGGAGTTTCCACACTCTTTTTCTTACCTTTCTTCTTCTTCTTACCTTTTGGGATACTCTCATCGTATCCTAGACCACTAGTACCAATTTGTTTGGTAGAGTGCTCTAGAACATCATTTAGAGACTTTTTACCGGAAAGAAACCTTTGCAAGGTAGATCTTAATTTAGCATTATCATCACTAAGATTTTTAATAGTAGTAGATAAACTATCAAGATCTTCTCTAGCATGCAACAGGTCGGCCTCAAGACAGAGGGCTTTAGTAAGAAGAGAATCTTTTTCAATAGTTAAGTTAGCAACTTCATTCCTAGGCAAGATAGGTCTAGAGGATAGATCATTTGTTTGAGCAAGCAATCTAGCATTTTCAGATTTAAGCATAGCAATTTCTTTTTGATAACAATGAACTTCCTCTCTCCTAGCATCATCAATGAGTTTTAGTTCAACATTTTCAGTTTTTAGAACATCTAACTCATCTAGGCAATTTTGGTTCTCAATCTTAAGACTTTCAATAGTTTTAAGATAAGCACCATTCTCAACCTCTACTCCATTGTATTGAAGTTCAAGGTCTTGAAGTTGCTCTTGCAAAGAATCTATACTATCAAGGTGTAACTTTTCATTTTCATCAAGAATGTCAATCTTGGCATATAGATCATCTATTATCTTTCCTAATCTCTTTCTTTTAGCTTTACATTTAGCAAGAGATGATTGACATTCACTAAGCATTTCAATGATAGATTCTTTAGATAGTTCAAGTAAAGCTTCATCACTTACATTGCTTACCTCACTTACCTCCATTACCTCTTCACTAGTAGATGCCATAAGTGCAAGATGACATTCTCCATCCTCGGAACAAGATGAACTTGAAGTAGAAGACTCCTCCCATGCCGCATGAGCTGCATCTTTGAATCGTCTTTCCTTCTTGTCCTTCTTCTTGTACTTGGATTCTCTCTTGTATTTGTCATCCTTCTTGTGACTGCCCTTATGATAGCCCTTCTTGACTTTTGGGCAATCATTCTTGTAGTGGCCCTTTTGGCCACACTCATAGCACCTAGGAGTGGAGGAGGATTGCTTTCCCTTGAAGTGTCTTCCTTTGGAGTAATTGGCTTCATGGTCATTAGCACCTTCGTCTTCGCTTGAGGAGGGGCAAGGATACTTCATGGCAAGCTGTTGTTGCCTCATCATTTCTTCGACATGAGCTTTGAAGGCCGTGTCCTTCATCTTTCTTGTCTCCTTCTCTTCCCTTTTCTCCTCTTCCTCTTGCTTGTCGAGCCTTGGTTCGTGAGCTTGTAGGTTACCAACCAGCTCCTCGGTTGACAACTCGCTAAGCTTGTAGACTTCTTCAATTGAAGTCACCTTCGGCTCCCATCTCTTTGGAAGAGACCTCAAGATCTTGGCGTTGATGGTGCCTCGATCCATGACACTCCCAAGGGCTGCAAGGCTGTTGAGGATGACGTTGAGCCTTGTGTACATGTCCGCAACCCTTTCATTCTTCCCCATCTTGAAATTTTCAAGTAGGCCTCCGAGCATGTAGATCTTGGCCTCCTTGACCTGCTCCGTCCCTTCATAGGTGACACATAACTTGTGCCAAATCTCATGAGCGGTGTCCCATGAAGAGATGCGGTTGAATTCCGATGGAGAGAGGGCAGCGTAGATGATGCTAATGGCTTTAGCATTTAGTTGAGCACGCTTCATCTCTTCGTCCGTCCATGTTGTGATGTTCCCCTTCGGCTCGTCGTACTTGAGGTGGACTATCTTCCACATCTCGTAGCTAACTCCTTGGATGTAGAACTGCATCCTTCTCTTCCAATATAGGAAGTTGGTGCCGTCGAAGACCGGGGGTCTTGTGGAGTAGCTTCCCTCAAGGTTGAGTGAACCGAGAGCCGAATCGCCCATCTTCTCCTACTTGTTGAAGTAGCTTGGAGAAGACCCGCTCTGATACCACTTGTTGGATCAATGGGCTCTAGAAGGGGGGGTTGAATAGAGCTTCACAAACTTCACAAAAGTGATTAGACCACCAAATTATATTAAGTGCAGAACTTAATTCAAAACAGCAATTTGATGTCCTAAACTAGCATACAAAGCAAGGATAAGAGACAAGGAAAGCATGCACTTGGACAGGTGGTTTAGAGTGGTTCCATGTCCTAAACTTAGGAGCAATGTCAGTCCACTACCTAGAGTTGGTTAGGCTCTAGGATTTGTAACTTGGTTCTCTTATATATATCACACAATAAGATTACAAGCTACAACTACCAACCATCCAAGGACTTATATATCAAGCCAAGATCTTCAACCTCACCAAGGACTTACCCACCAAGCAAGTAGTCTTCAGCCTTCTTCAAAGGACTTACCTACTCTTGCTCTAGTCTTCGGCCTTGCAGGAATTACCCATCTTGCTTGAGCTTTGCCTTGCACCTCTCCTTCACTTGGAGAGCTTTAGCACCTTCCTCCTTCACTCGGAGGCCTGGAGCAGCTAGCCTTCTTCTCCTTCACTTGGGGAAGAACAGCAACCTTCTTCTCTTTCACTCGGAGAAGAAACTTCAATCAATCTTCATAGAGAATGGAGATGGGAGAAGTGGAAAGGAGAGCTTTACAAGATTACAAATGATAGCTCTCATACATGGGATCCTAACTCACTCATACTCACGAATTTGCTTTGAAGGTAGAGAGAGAAAGGGGCTCAAAGGATTAGAAACCACTCAACTAAGGCTAGGACCAAGCATATGTGAATGAGCAACCTTGGAATGAAGTCCAAGAGGTCCTATTTATAGTTGAGGGTGTCCCTTTGAGGTTGGGTGAGTTAAGTGGCACAAACTAGCCGTTTTACAACTTGCAACGGATCTATTTTGAGTCCCACCAACTCCTCCAACGGTTGGAATTGCTTTTTCTGCATTCCAGTACAGTTCGATCGGCCGAGTTTCAATAAAGGCAACTCGGCCGACACACTAGGTGACAAAACCAACAGGGAATCTGTCGGCCGAGTTTCCAGGGGGAAACTCGACCGATCAGTCATCCTTTGGTTTTGACTGACCAGTGGATCGGCCGAGTTTCCTGGCATTGAAACTCGGCCGACAGCCCAGAAAATTCCTCAATACATGGATCGGCCGAGTTTGTAATTCGGCCGACAAAATCCCTGTTAAGGGGTATTTTGGAATTTCCAAAAACTGTATAAATGATGGATTTTTGAGTTCCAATCATTTTATCCATCTTAGATACAATGCAAAACATGAATTTAAGTGATTACAAAAATTGCTCTAAGCCTCTAAGTGCTATATTACAAAGCGGGTGAAAGTCACATGTTTTGCATGTGCCGGGAGAGTAGCTTTGAGTGAATTTTGATTCTTTTCTTGTATCTAATGTCTGCAATGATCTCAATTAGAAATGTTAGATACATATGAGTGGAATGGTTAAGTCATTATCAAAATATGGGCAATATGCGACACCTAGGTCAACAGGATGTTTCTTTTATCTGGAATGACACGTGTTAGCAATCATTCCAGTTGTTGAAGGAAAGGCTGACAAGCACACCTGTGCTGGTACAACCTGAGCAAGGGAAAGGGTATATAGTTTTCTGTGATGTCTCTAAGAATGGACTAGGATGTGTGTTAATACAGGATAAACAAGTGATTTCTTTTGCTTCCCGAAAACTTAAGACGAGGAAAATTATCTGACACATGATCTAGAACTAGCTGTTGTAGTCCATGCCTTGAAGATCTAGAGACATTACCTCTATAGAGAAACATTCTAGATTTTCACAGACCATAAGAGCCTAAAGTACATCTTTTCTTAGCGTGAGTTAAACATGAGGCAACGCCGCTGGATGGAGTTAATCAAGGACTATGATTGTACAATTGATTATTATCCAGGGAAGGCCAATGTGGTTGTTGATGCTTTAAGTAGGAAATCAGCAACACCAGCCCTAGATAGAGCACATTTAAATTCTTTGGTGTGCTCTAGGAGGGATATGTTTATCTCTTTAAGGAAAGACAATGTACAGTTAAAAGTATCTTTGTTATCTGGATTGTTAGCTGAGATGCACATAAAACCTACTCTGAGACAACAGATCAAGGAGGCACAACAAGCTGATGTAGTAGTTCAACAGATTAGATCAGAGTATGGTAGTGAGAAATGAGATGGTTTCCATGATTCAGACGATCAAGTGGCATGTTATCATGGTAGAATGATAGTACCTGATGTTGATAACTTGAGAAAGTTAGTTCTGGAAGAAGCTCATTCTTCAATGTATGCTATGCATCCAGGAAGCACCAAGATGTATCATAACTTGAAAGATATGTATTGGTAGCCTGGTTTAAAGAAGGATGTTGTTGAGTTTGTTATGCGGTGTCCAGTGTGTCAACAAGTTAAAGCTGAACACCAAAAGCCCACAGGAACAATGCAGCCTTTGCCTATACCACAGTGGAAGTGGGATCATGTGACCATGGATTTTGTGGTTGGGTTACCCAGAACAGCCAAAGGTCATGATTCCATCTGGGTAATAGTTGATAGGTTGACAAAGACAACATATTTCTTACCTGTCAAAACAACCTATTCTACTGAGAAGTTGACACGGTTATATGTAGATGAGATAGTGCGGCTACATGGGGTCCCAGTTACCATTGTTTCTGACAGAGGTCCCCAGTTTATGAGTCATTTTGGGGAATGACTTTATAAAGCCTTAGGCACACAGTTAACGTTTAGTACAACCTTTCATCCTCAGACTAATGGACAATCTGAAAGAACTACTATGCAAACCTTGGAGGACTTGCTTAGGGTATGTGTCCTTCAGTTTACAAGAAGTTGGGATCTACATCTAAGTTTGATAGAGTTTGCCTATAACAACAGCTATCAACACAACATTGACATGGCACCTTATGAAGCTTTTTATGGTAGACGTTGTAGATCTCCCCTATGTTGGAATGAAACTGGTGAATATCAACTTTTAGGTCATGATCTTGTGCAGCAGACCACTGAGAAGATTAAAATAATACAACAACAGTTGAAAATTGCACATGATTGGCAGAAATCCTATGCTGATAAGCGTCGTAGAACTTTAGAATTCTAGGTTGGAGATAGAGTGTACCTCAAGGTCTCACCTTGGAAGGGAGTTCTTAGGTTTGGAAGGAAAGGAAAGTTAGCTCCTAGATTTATGGGGCCTTATCCAATCATTGAACGGGTTGGAAAGGTAGCTTATAAGCTGGAGTTACCACCCGAACTGCAAAAGTTACACCCAGTGTTCAACATTTCCATGCTAAGGAAATGTCATCCTGATACAGAATCAGTTTTGCAGTCTATGGAATTAGAATTGAACGATGATATATCCTATGTTGAAGGACCTATGTTGATTCTTGACAGAAGGATCAAGAAGATGAAAAAGAAATACATTAGTCTTGTAAAGGTCCTATGGAATCATCGTGGCATTGAAGAAGCACATGGGAACTAGAGGAAGAAATGAGGAGGAAATACCCTACTCTTTTCTCTTAAAATGTTTTGTTAATGATTTTGAGGACAAAATCCTTGTAAGGGGTGGATAATTTGTAACATCCCTGACCTGGGTTATGTACTAACCCTAGGTGTTTTGTTTAATAAAGATGATTAGATGTTTTCTCTCATCTTTTTAAAAGTAATTAAGGATATTGAGGAACTTATATTTCAATTTCAGTCCCTTTTAAATAATGTTGAAACATTGTTTTGTTAATTTTGGACTAAAGTGCAAATTACTCAAGTTGAGGGGTTAACTTGCAAATTCCACATGATATGATGTTCCTATGATGTTGAGACATAATAATAATGAATATGATGTAGTGGTATGATTTCCAAAAGCTTGGGCATCAAGATAAAGCTTGTAGAGCAAACCTTGTGCATTAAAACCTAGTTTTGGTGTAATGTGCAATTTACCAAAAATATATGGTTAAATATGTAATATATCACCTCTGGAGGGTCTCTCATGTTTCTTGGCATCAAGTAGAGAAAAGAAAATGAGAGGAGAGACTCATTTGAATTACTTTTGGAGGAGAGAGTCTTGACATTAAAATAATCAAGATTTAAACATATATAAAACTTTATTTTAATTTAATGCAAAAAGAAATAAATTAATTGAGGAGCCCTTCAACCAAAAGTTGAAGGATGTGTTTGAAATAGTGTTGTACGAGCTTGTGCCTTGCTATGTCACAAAAAGATCTTGGTTGAGTGGAAGCCACTCACATTAAGATAATAAAAAGTAATATCCACTAAAAGGATGGATATTAATATAAAACTCTTTAAGGTGCTTAGTTCCTTTTCCATTAATTCTTGGATAATGATGGAGTTGTGCAAGAAAATTAAGATGGCTTCGTGGCCAAGAAATGGAGGGGAGTTTGATGGAAATTATTTTGGTATTTAAGGAAAATAATCCATTTTCTCTTTCCTTGAAAATCCCTTATACATGTTCTTTTTCCAATACGCATAAGGACCTTTCCTTAGTTTTTCTCTTATCACTTTGCTTTGGCCGACCAAGGAAGAGCTCAGAAGCAGGAGAAGGACGACCAAAACCTGTTGGTAAGGTTTTGATCATCTTCTACCTCAGATTCATGGTGAAAACCCTAAAGCAATGCTTGATTCTTGGTTTTCTTCACCCGATTTCCAATTCTAGCCATCGTTTTCATCCAATAGCTCAAGAACGGACCTTGGGCAATTGCTGGAACTCCATCCACCATTAGAGCCGTGGATCTTGCAGCTTGTAGATCAGATTTGAGGTGGTTTTTATAACTTTAACCCTTAAACATTGATATTGCATCAAGTTCTCTATGATTTGTTGGTTATTTTCTTCTATTTCGAAATCTTTTGATATATTGTTGCAATTTCCATGAAAAATGGTTGTTGTTCTTGGTTGTTCTAAGGAGGACGATGATGAAATCATCTTATATGTTTATCCAAGAAAAATCACAGGTCAAACGGTCTCCTTAGTTGCTCAAACAGTTTCCCAAACCGTTTGGGAGCAAACGGTTTCAAACCGTTTGAGATGAAACGGTTCAACCAAACCGCATGAGGGAAAATGGTTTCAGACCGTTTGGAGGTGTTGACCAGGGTTGACCATTTGGGAATTTGTTGATAATAATGTTGGTTATTGATCCACTAAATATAATTGATTATTTCTAATTGGTTCATGAGTTGATGGTCCAACAATCACCAAAACCCTAATCGTGTTGAGTGTTGATTTTATAATTGATTGAGTTTGAAACTTGGGTTGATTGACCCAAACGGTTTCAAACCCATTTGGGGATCACCCAAACGGTCTCAAGACTGTTTGGGGGCCACCCAAGACCGTTTGTAGGTCTAGGTTTGAATATGGTTAAGTGGTTCAAGATCCAAAGATATGGTATTAACCCTAATCGGCTAAGTGTTGATTTTGCAATGGAATGAGTTGATGTTTTGGGTTGATTGACCCAAATGTTTTCAAAACTGTTTGGGGATCACCCAAACGGTCTCACGACCATTTTTTGATCACCCAATACCGTTTGGAGGTCTAGGGTTAAGTATGGTTGAGCAATTGAAGGTCCAAAGACATTAAGTTGAAGTACAATCAATTGCTGATTTGGTGACCAATCCTAGGATCCAAACTTTAATTGAATGGCATGGTTGATGATGATGTGATGGGAAAATGGTCTCAAGACCGTTTGGAGGTCATCCAAATGATCCCAAGACCGTTTGGGGGTTACCCAAGACCTTTTGGAGGTCTAGGGTTGACTATGGTTAGGTGTTTGGAGATCTAAAGGTATTGAGTTGAAGAGTAATCCAATGAACCAAACCCTAATTGGTTGACTTGGATTTTGATGTGGACATGGGAAAATGGTCTCAAGACCGTTTGGAGGTCATACAAACGACCTCAAGACCATTTGGGGTCAGGTCATGTTCAATTTGTATGAAGGTTCAACGGTTTCAAAGTTACCAATCTCACATTGATTAATGTTGAAGGTTCATCAATTCCAAACCCTATCCAATTGATTCAAACCCTAATTGGTGATCAATTGAGGGTTAATTGAGGGTCGAATCAGTTGAAGGATGACCTAATTAACTCAATTGAAGCATGGTGATAGGCCCAATTGATGAGTAGTTCCATAGATTCAATGGTTGAAGAAACCAATATTGGAAACCCTAATTTAATTGGAATGGTTGAGACCCGTTTTGGTCCTTGCGGTTTTGAGGAGGTTTGGACCAAATGGTCTCAAGACCGTTTGGGACCAAACAATCCCAAACCGTTTAGGTTCATGCGGTTTCAAAAGTCAACTTTGGGCAAACGGTCTTCACCACCTACTTTACTAAACGGTTTCAAGGTGGTTCTTTAGCAAACAGTTTCATTGGTTGCTCAAGACCGTTTGAGGTCTGATTTGGTCAAGACCGTTGAGGGTCTATAAGGACAAAACCATTTGGTGGATAATTAACCAAAACCGCATGGGTACTTAAAGTGGTTAAAGGACAAAGTGATTAGTTGACTAATACATGATGTAATCAAAGATGATTATAGTAATTACATCTTAATGGGATGAGGTGATTAGTACCTTTGAATAATTAAGCCTTAATGGTCATGGTGATAATAACATAACCCATGATGTCAATTCTTCCTCAAGAGTGAGTTGACTTAACCTAATCAAGACTGAAGCATACATCATCTTTCAAAGATGAAAGAGAAGTTTGCCTATATGGATGATAATTAAGTAATGGACTTCTAATATGAATGAATGTCTAATTAGGGTATGATCCTTCATAGTGGGATCATGAAACCCTAATTATGATGGTTAATGAATCATAACCCTAATTGAGGGCATTGATAGGTAAAATCATAACACATGATGATGATATGATCTTAATTCATAATGATGACATGAGAAACCCTAATTTAGGCACTACTACAGAAACAACATTCAATGTCGCTTTTCTGGGTGTCGGGTATTTAATAAAACCGACACCTATAATATTCAACGTCGGATATTTAGGAACCCCGACGTCTATATTCAAAGACCAGCTAGACATGGGTACCACTTTGTATTCAGCGTCGATTGGGTAAAACAAACCGACGCCTAAAATCGCCTGCGAAATCCAATTTTCGAGCAAAAAACATTTTGCCCCAAAGTATCACATACAGCGTCGGTTTTTTAACCATTAACCGATCCCGATATAAGATGGAAATTTGCACAAAAAGTTCCAATTTAGGCGTCAGTTATCCTGTGATAACCGACACTGATAATGGTTCCCGCCAAATAATTTAGGGCAAAGATTGTCTAATTGGATGTCGGTTGTTTACTATCTACCGATGTTGAAGAGTGAAAGGCATCGGTTTTGGAGATAACCGATGTTGTTGACCAACTTAATAGACCTGATCACCCGACTCTTCCCCCTTTCTTCCTGTTTCATCGCGATAATTCCTGTGCTCGCCACTCTCGCCTAAAATTGTCCGACGACCCTGTGCTCGCCGCCGCTGCTGCTGCTGCACTCTGCTCGCCGCCACCGCCTCCTCTTTCTGCTGTTGCTGCCGCCACTACTTCTTTGCTCTCTTCTCCTGGTGCCAGTGCGAGCGCCGCTCTGCTATGCTTTTCTCCTGCTCGCCGCTACTGCTATCGTCGCTCGCTGCCGCTCTTCTCCACGCTAGCTCCAGGTAGCCCTAGCTCCTTACCCTAGCTCCTTCTCCCTAGCTCCTTCTCCCTAGCTCCTTACTAACAGCAAGCATGGACGTGCTTGTGTTGGCCTACCATGACCGTGCTATCCAGCACGGCTGTGGTAGGCCAACACAGCCACGGTCGTGCTTGCTGTTGGTAAGGATATGAACAAATCTTTATGTAATGCTTTATGTAAATCCTTGGATACAAACAAATCTTTTGATTGCATATATTTGTGCTTCTAATCCTAATGTTTGACCTAATTCAGTAAATTTTGATGCATGTTGAAATAAGATTTAAACTTGTCCATTCTAGCATCCTAATTTGATTTGATTAAACCTAACATTGATGAAACCCTAACATCAATTGTGATGAAACCCTAACATTAATTGTGATGAAACCCTAACATGTACATATCTATTATTGTGTTTTTGGCGTAGAAACCCGTACAAGATTTACTCAATAGGAGTAAATCTTGGATAGTCCCCGATTTGGGACTATTCTTGAACACCTAATCTCACTTAGGATGTAAGTGTGTAATGTGTATTGGGTTTTCGAGAAAATTTCGATAGCATTTCCCTGTTTGTTCTCTAAGTACATATGTACTTAGAGAACGGTGCGGAAATGCTGCCGAAATTTTCTTGAAAACCCAATACACATTATACACTTACTAGTGAGATTAGGTGTTCAAGGATGGGATAGGTGGTACACATTTATTATATATAAGAATGACATCACATGTGTTTGTTGGCCTAGAAACCCGTCCAAGATTTACTCATTAGGAGTAAATCTTGGATAGACCCCGGTTTGGGACTATTCTTGAACACCTAATCTCACTTAGGATGTAAGTGTATAATGTGTATTGGGTTTTTGAGAAAATTTCGGTAGCATTTCCCCATTTGTTCTCTAAGTACATATGTACTTGGAGAACAGAGGGGAAATGTTGCCGAAATTTTCTTGAAAACCCAATACACATTATACACTTACTAGTGAGATTTAGTGTTCAAGGATGGGATAGGTGGTACACATTTATTATATATCATACTGACATCACATGTGTTTATGCCCTGAATTTCACTACTACAGAACATGTCTTTAGCGTCAGTTGTTTATACCCTTTTGTTGTTGCCAACTCCACAAAATATTGAAGCTAATGATGACTTATATGTGCACGGAGATCACAATGAAGGATTGTTAATTGATAAAAGATCACAATTTTAGAGGCATGCCTGTTTATATTTTTTTATTGAAGCTAAATGTTTGTTTTTTTAATATCAATATCATTCTTAGATTTGATGTTTCATTATCTTCAGATGCTAAATGTTTGCCTTTTTAATGACATTTTCAGATGGCTGACCATGATGAGCATGATGTCCATGATGAGCATGAAGTCCACGATGAGCATGTTGTCCATGATGAGCATGGAGAGGATACCAATGTAAGTTCTAAAAACATATCCTATATTTATATAAAATTCATTATCTTCTAGTTATGTCACATATCCCATATTTCTATATTGTGCTAATTCAGTGTGTTTATTTTTGTCAAATTTTAGGTTGATGATACGCATGTACCCACTGAAGAACTAGAGGAACTTGATGCACATCACCAAAAACTTAACAAGAAAAGGGGCATCACTTTGTTGAAGAAGTTAATAGCGCTAAGTGGCAGTGGATCCAAATTGGTTGTGGAGTTTGATAATGGAGGAAATGCAATTGGAGTGAACCGCAATAATTTTGTAAACTATCTTGGGACTGTCACTCGAAGCCATTGTGGTATTAAGTATGATAATTGGCATAAAGTTCCTCAGGCGAAGAAATACTTGATATGGAAGGATTTATGCATGAGTTATTATTATTTGCAATTTTTTTTTGGATACTAGTTAATAAGAATTCTATTCTACAGAATCTGTTTGCATTGGATGAGAAGCTGCATCGTAAAAGCGTGATGCAATGCGCTGGAAAGATGCTAAGGAACTATAGGACAAATCTCAACAGAGAATACATAAAAGATGGTGATAAGAAGAAGAAGTCATCCCTTGAATAGTGGAACTTCTTGGACAAAGAAGATTGGGACATGTTTGTTGCTTCAAGAAAATATGAAGAATTCAAGGTATTAGGCGTCACTCCCAATTTAATTAATATATGTTGTATTCACCTATTCAAGATTAAAATTTAGTGCTACTAACCAAATCATTAATGTGCATACTAACTAGGCCCTCAGTGAGGCGCAAAAGGCAAGGTGTGCACTGAATGTGCATGACCATACTATGGGTCCAAAGGGCTATGCAAGCATTCACCAAAGACTACAGGCAGAGTCTGCTGCTACTCAGGAGTCCTCTACTATAGGTAGCACACCTCTGCCTCGCCATGATGTTTGGATAGCTAGGAGGCAAAATAAGAAGGGAGAAATAAGGAAGCCCGCAACTACTGAGGCGGCTGCAAAAATGGTAAAATACAACTCTTAGAGTAATCGTTTGAATATTGATTATTTGTGGTGTTATATTTGGGCCATCCCAGCACAAACCCAGAGTGGGACTTTCACAAGAAGAGGTAACCTATTCTTTTTTTAGAATGTTACTGCAAAAGGAAATTCAATAATAAGAAGCTAATGTTTCTTTTATCCATGTATAGGAGAATAAGAGAGTCGAGGATATAGTTGCTAAGAAGGTTAATGATATAGTTGCTGAGAAGGTCAAGGAAGAAATAGTGCGGTGGCAGGCATCTCAGGCTTCCAATTAGCCTATCGCGACCCACTCTTCTCCTGATGCACAGGCTGAGAGTAATCATATAGACCCACCGCCTAACATGTCTACTGTAAGTATTGTTTATGACATTGTAGCTAGTCTTTTCAAGATGATATGTTTTCAAGATGATATGTATATATGTATAATATTATTTATTTAAATTTGTAGGCATTGAAGCCATGCCACATAAAAATACAAGACTATGTTGTTGCAGAGGCGTAGGCTTACCCGTCCCTTCCTGGGGCAACGTTTCACGGGACTCCAATGCCACAGGGCTACATTCGCGTGAGCCTGATACGTGTATTACCTGATTGGAGGGAAGCTACATTGCCATATCCCCACCGAGATATTGATACACTTGCTGAGGCAGAAGGTGGGGTGATATTGTGGCCCAAAGCAGATGTTGTCTACACTACTGAAATTGTAAGATAAATTTAAATTACTTTAGATTGTTAATGTGTATATATGAGGTCAACTGATCTTAAATTATATATACAGGTTAAAAAGAAGACACCCGGAGCACCTAGGCCTCCACCTCCACTTCCTGCATTACCAAGTTGGGTTCCAACTGACCTAAAATACCCGTTAGGTCCTTCTTGTAGGGGAATGGCATGTTGGCTACGGGCACATAATATACATTTCCATATAATTGTTTCTTTAGAAGTGGATTATGCAGGTCAATCATACAAAAGCTCTTTATTTATACAAGATATTATTGAGTTGTTTATGTATGATTGGCTGAATACATCAATGATAGAGACATGGATAAGGTGAGATCTTGTTTATACATCCATATACCTTGTGTAAGATCCAGTGATCTGGTTTCTTATATATTAATGCATACATAATACATGTTTTGCAGCTAGTTAGTCGAAGATCAATGCAAACAATTTGCATTTGATCATGTGGGATTTTTAATTCCATCATTGATTAGTATGGTAGCTAAAGACCCTGACGGTGTTCAATAATACTGTATAGATGCTTTTACAATTTTCGGTCAGAAAAAGAAGACGATAATAATAGCTCCATTCAATGTCAAGTAAGTTTACTTTATTTATAATTTGGACTTAAGAAAATTCCATTTTTATTGTGCATTTTGAGTTATAAATTTTTAACTTTTTTACCTCTAGCGGTAGGCATTGGGAGTTACTAGTTATTGTCCCTGGGACGTTCACTATTTATTATCTAGATCCTACAGGGAGTACATTGAACACTAAAATTGGACACGTAATGAGAATGCCATTATTCTGGTGAGAAATATTTCATTTTTATATCTGTTAACATCTGTTATTACATTACTATTTAATTATGCAATTTACTGTGTTACATTAACATGTAGGGGTTTAGATGCATTCAAAAATGTTGGAGGACAAGTCCCAAGGAGAAAGAACCAGCCAATAATTTGGGAGAACATAAAAGTAATTTCCCGACTCCAATGTATATATTATTTATGTGAACTGTGCTTAGTTGTATTTTTTAATATTTTGTATGTTTCAATTTAAAGTGTGCTACACAAGACAACGGTTGGGCATGCACATACTATGTGATGCGATTTATGTAGATGATTATCCGATATGCCCCATTGTACATCAATACCATACATGAGGTATTCTATATAGTCTCATTAGTTAGTATGAAATATATCAATCTTATTTTTATATTATTACTTATATATATACATCATTCTCTTTGTAGGTGTTTAAAACTGACCACAATATAGGTAAACGCTTAAAAAAGATGTACATGATCCATATACGATGGAAGCATTAAATGAAATAAGAGAAGAATGGGCAAGAGCCATACAAACAGTGGCGATTGTAAAATATAATTAGGATGCTGATAGCGATGTTGAATGATATTTTGTAAATGAATATTTCTTAATGTTTATACATGTATGAATGTTTCTACATGTATTTGAATATTTCTACATGTGTGAATGTGAGAATTGAATTGATGTCTGAATGTATCTACTTGTGTGAAATGTATATACGTTGATTTTGTAGGTTTGTGGCCTATTTGTAGGCTGATATCAATGGATGTCGTAAACCTGCAGTTCAGAAAACTAAACTGCAGGTTCTCATCCTACTGACCAGCCACAGCAGGCCTGCAAACTGATTAGAAAAAAAAATAAAACATAGGCATCGGTTATTTATATAACACTGTCATCAAAGGCTTACATCATCGGTTATTGGAGAAAAAATGCCGCCTAATATGACAAAAAATCTGACTGTGCAGGAAAGCACGGTCGTGCTAGAAAAAGCGTCGGTGATTAGTATAAAACCGACGCGTATGGTACTAAACATGACCGTGCAGAGAAGCACGGCCGCGGCGTCTGGAACTATGGCATCGGTTATTTAGTTGTAAACCGACGTAGAAAGTGTCCTAGATGACACCCTTTTTGTGGAGTGAACCCTTTTTGGCGTCGGTTGTAGAACTGACGCCGAAGAGTTCGACCTTTAGCGACGCCCACATAGGCGTTGCTTGAGAACTGTCGCTAAAAGGGGTTAAACAACCGACTCTAAAGACATGTTTTGTAGTAGTGAGGGTACATTGATGATCACTCCTACTTGGAATAAATAGTAACCCTAATTGTGGGTTATTGAACTTAAACCCTAATCAAGGGTGATGCAATGTGAATAGTAAACCCTAATTTCTAATAAGGTAAATGGAAGTGTGAAACCCTAATTCTAGATTATATTATATAGCATGAGAGCTCTAAGGTTGGATAATGAAGTGATGAGTCATTAATCCTAATTGAGTTGAGGGGATGATCAACCCTAATCGAAATGAAAAGGAAAAAAACCCTAACCCTAGAAAGGGTATAGTGGTGTAACCCTTGAATAATGATATCATAATTGTTTTGCATTATCCTGGTATGAAATTGATATATCTGTTATCATCTGTACTAATCATGCAGGTTTTATGAGATATTGAATATAGCCAGGTATGAGCTATGATGCTTTGCTTATTGAAAGTATTTTATGAGCTTTGTAATCAATGATATGCTATGTTGCCTAGTGAAAGGTAACAAAAGAGATTGATAGGCTGTAAGAGCCATGTGAAATACCAGCATTGCAATTATCATGTTTACATTAACAGATGACTTGATGGCAATAAGTTACTTGTTAAAGTTGTAACAGGTGTTTTGATAATCTCGAGGTTTGAACACCCGTATTCTTGAATCATGATGATGGGATGATAAGGTAATGAGATCCCAATGATTAATAAAGCTGTGAAATGAACCTAATAGAAATAGTACTCGTTCTTTATAGCAATTGTTATAATGTTGTATGTTTGAAAAACATGCCTGATGCTAAAAGATTGATGTAATGTACTTAATTAATCAAGTGAAATGATATCATGTAGAGCCCTGACCATAGATCCATCATCGTCAGCAGTTAGGTGATGGTGAAATAGGTTTTCCTAAGGGAACTCCTAGAGAGCATACTTTTGAGTATGTGGGGGTTATGGACGCGAACATCCTTACTTCCTAATGGAGGAATTGATGTGAGATAAACATTAAATCTCTCAATCCTTCATTATATGTATATGTCGAGATGATGTATCACTAATCTCCCGATGATGATATTAATGCCGAATCAATGTGAGATAAATAAGAAATCCCTCGATTGCGAAGAGAGTACATCATGCCACTATAACTCTAATAGAGAAGTTTCCAGTATACCCTGGAAAGCTATATTTATAGCAGAGACACAAGATGTCCTATATGTTATTCCTCACACTGACTGAGGAAGGTGAGGTCATAGAAATCCGGCTCTTCTGATGACCTATGTATGGTACCAATTTCGATTTCGCAATGGTCGGTTGGAGTATGAGCAGTATACTTCATCACCTCAAGGCAAAGTTGTTTGTAAAATGTAATCAGCCGTGTAGCATATTTGCTTAGGGTTGCATTACGAGAATCAATGGTTGATGATACCTGGTCTATTATATCCTAGTTGGATAAATGATATATATGTTCTTCATATTCCTTATTGAATAAATGACTTGCTGCTTTATCAAGTTATAACTGGAATGAACTGTATAGAGAATACAACTCTACTTAGCTTAATCAATGATTTACCTACTGTTGAATAATTATAATTCTACTGCTCGATGTTATTCTATTATCAGCAATAACAATGTTTCTGGCGGAGAGTTATATCTCTCGTTGGGACAATTTTCAATTATCTCACCCCCGTGGGATTCAACTTTTTAGGTAGATGCCGAGGAAGAAGAAACCCTTTAGTGGGTGAGCAGCAACAGCAGCAGCAACAGCAAGGACAACAATGATCCTCAGGTGGAGACACTATTTGTCAAGTCCTGTACATAGAGAGTCCTATGTGTCGTCTCTATACTCTCAGGTCCTAGGAGTCAGTAGTTGGTTTGATATAGATCTGAGATTTTGGCTTGATGCCTTGAGATTTTGTATATTGCTTATGTACAGTTTGACTGGGCAGTCAATGTTATGACTCTCGAGATGAGATGATACAGAGATGTACTGATGTATCAGAATGTAAATAACTCACTTTGGTTCTTTATGATAGATTTTTACAGTTTGTGTATTTCTTTGCAAAAAGTTTTAAATTTTTAGTGATTTTTAGGAATTCCGCTGCTAATAATTCCCTTCCGCATTAGTTAATCCTATTTTCATAAGTTGGATGCCACAGTCAGTTTTTGATCAATCACATGATCTACAACAACTAGTTTATTAACTCTCAGATGCCAAGATGATATTGCTTGATAAGTTTTTTATTATGTCTATCATAGAAAAATTCCCTAAGTTATGGGAATCATTTGGTATGTCTCTAAAGCATCACAAAGGGACACACACAATGGAAGAACTAATGATGGATATTAATATACAAGAAGAACACTTAAAAGAGAAAATGATCAAGGTGCCTACTGATGCAAATCCAACTGTTAATTTTACTTCTGTGAAAAACACTAAAGATAAGAAATCTAAGATTGCACATAAACCCAAGGAAAAGATCCAAAAGAAACTGAAGAACAAACCTTGTAGGACTTGTGGACAGGTTGGCCACTAGAACAAGGATTGCCCTTCTAAGAAGGAAAAGAAAGCTACCGCATCTGCAACTGAGGAGGTTGTGGTCAACATGATAACTACATCCTTGAACCTCAATGATGGGTACGTGTCTATTAAGCCTGAAATCCTTTCTATTTTTGAACCACTTTATTGGATAATTGACATTGGGGCTAATGTACATGTATGTGCTGATAAATCCATGTTTGTGTCTTATCAGGCCTCTCAAGGTCGGTCTGTGACTTTGGGCGATTCCATCTTAGCAGAAGTCAAAGGTGAAGGATGGGTGGACTTGAAGTTCCCTTCGGCAAAGGTTTTGACTCTTAACAGGGTCAGACATGTTCCAACCATTCGACGCAATATTCTTAGTGGCATAATTTTAGTTAGGGAAAGTTATAGAGTAGACTGTAAATGTAATAAGGCTATTATTACACACCTTCGTGATTCTTTGTTTTTTGGCAAGGGGTACTTATGTGATGTGGAGAACCTATTTAAGATTCTTGTTGAACTTGTTTCAAATTTCATTTTAAATTTGAATGATTATAGTTCTATTTGCATGAATCTTGTTTCATCTGATGTTTGGCATTCACATTTGGGACATGTTAATGTTGCCTCAATGAAGTGTATGATGAATCTGAATTTAATCCCTAAATCTGAGATTAGCAATAATAAATGTGAAATCTGTGTACAAGATAAATTTCCTAGGAAGCCTTTTCATTCTGTGAATAGGAATTCGGAAATTTTGGATTTAGTGCATACAAATATATGTGAATTTAATGGTGTTTCTACGAGGGATCAAAAGCATTATTTTATAACTTTTATTGATGATGCGAGTAGATAAAGTTATGTCTTTTTACTTAGAAGTAAAGATGAGGCATTGGATAAATTTAAAATTTATAAGAAAGAAGTTGAAACTCAAACTAGTAAAGTACTTAAGTGATTAAGGTCTGATAGGAGAGGAGAGTATACCTCGAACTTATTTTTGGAATTTTTCCAATTACATGGTATAGTGCATGAGGTCACTGCTCCTTATTCACCACAATCAAATGGGATTGCTAAAAATAAAAACTGAACCTTAATAGATATGGTAAATACCTTACTTCAAACATATGGATTGCCCAACTTTATGTGGGGGGGAGCTTTGAATACGGCTTGCCATATTCTGAATAGAGTTCCCCATAAACATTCAGATCGTAATCCATTTGAGTTGTGGAGAGGAAGGAAACTGAGTCTTAAATACCTTTGAGTGTGGGGGTGCCTTGCAAAGGTACTTGTACCTGAACACAAAAGGAAGAAATTGGGACCAAAAATAGTTGATTCCTATTTTTGGGGTATGTAGAGACAAGCTATGCTTACATATTCTTGATTGTAAAATCAGATATCTCTGGCATTGAGGTCAATACAATTATGGAATTACATGATGCAACATTCTTTGAGGATGTATTTCCTATGAAAACTGGTGTGCCCAATGAAGTATCTCAAGAAGATTCATTTACCACAGGTTCCATTCATGAGTACATGGAAAGGATGACAAATGTGGGCGACGACTCAAAACAAGCTATTTCTGAATCTGATGATTCTGAAGAAATAGTTGAACCAAGGAGAAGTAAACGGCCTAGGACATCCAAGGACTTTAGAAGTGAGTTTCTCACTTACAATGTTGAGGATGATCCTGTCACTTTCAAACGAGCTACGGAATCTCCATAAGCTAAGTTTTGGAAAAAAGCTGTTAATGATGAAATCCAATCAATTCTCACAAATGGAACTTGGGAATTGGTGGATTTGTCTCCTGGTTGTTCTGCAGTTGGTTGCAGATGGATCTTTAAGAAGAAACTTAATGCAGACAGGACAATCAATAAGTATAAGGCTATGTTAGTTGCTAAGGGTTACACACAAAGGGAAGGAATAGATTATTTTGATACCTATTCACCTGTTTCCCGTATGACCACAATCCGAGTGCTTATAGCATTAGCTTCCATTTATAATCTCTATATCCATCAGATGGATGTGAAGACCGCGTTCTTACACGGTGATCTTCAGGAAGAGATATATATGGAACAGCCTGAGGGATTTGTGGGTCGTGGGAATGAGTCCAAAAGTGTGTAAACTTGTTAAGTCATTATATTGCTTGAAACAAGCCCCTAAGCAATGGCATGAGAATTTTGATTCTGTGATATAATTGTTTGGCTTTGTTTCTAATGAATTTGATAAGTGTCTGCAAAATTATCAATAATGGATTCATTTTATTATGCTTATACGTCGATGATATTCTGCTTTTTGGTTCCGATATGAAAGTAGTAAATGAGACAAAGTCATTCTTGTGTAGTAAGTTTGACATGAAGGATATGGGTGTCGCTGATGTGATTTTAGGGCTTAAAATCATAAGGCATACTGATGGTAAAACTCTCTCTCAGTCTCACTATGTTGAGAAGATACTGAAGAGGTTTGAGTACACATCCTGTAAACTTGTTAAGACTCCATATGATTCATCCAAGCCCTTGTTCAAGAATGAGACTGGGGTTCCAGTGTCTCAATTATGATACTCTCATATTATCAGAAGTTTGATGTATCTTATGAATTGTACACATCCAAACATTATGTTTTTCATGAACAAGTTAAGTAGATACACCAGTTGTCTCGACAAGACCCATTGGGAAGCTCTTGACAAAGTTCTGAGGTATATCAAGGGAACTTGTTCCCTTGGGCTGCATTATGGTAAACATCCTTCTGTAGTCAAACAATATAGTGATGCAAGCTGGATTGCCGTGAATTCTGGGAGTAATGGTATCTCAGGATATGTATTCCTATTGGGAGAAATTGTTTCCTGGAGGTCTAAGAAACAAACCATATTGTCTCAGTCCACTTTTGAAGTAGAGTTGTGTGCTTTAGATGAAACTGGATTGGAAGTTGAATGGCTACATGGACTATTGTCTAGTTTACCTATGGTAATGAAGCCACTTCCTGAAATTCCAGTTCACTGTGATAGCACTACAACTATTGCTAAGATAAAGAGTTCCAAGTACAATAAAAAATAGTGTAGACACATCCAAGTCAGACTCAAGTCTGTAAGGGAGTTAGTGTCTAATGGGGTTGTGGTTGTGGACTACGTCGGTACCAAAGATAATACAGTTGAACCTTTTACTAAAGGTCTTACCTTGGCTTTAGTGGAAAAATCCAAGTTGGGGATGGGATTGAAACCCCTATAGATTTGCAGACAGTAGCAACCCAACCCAAAAGAGTGGAGATCCCACAAATTGGGTTCAATGTGGTAATAACAAACTGTCAGGTGAATCGGATGACACTATGTATTCTTGTTTGATGCGTCTTGCATCTATGTGTCTATCCCTTGGGAAACCTATTAGTGTCATGACTGCAAGTTAGTGAGAGTAGTCTCTTAATGGTGTCAAGTCTTAGGACAGATCCTTGGAGACTCCAGCTAAGTGGTTGATGTTGTGTAGGCCGCAATAGGAGAATTGAGTTGTTCTCTATTATCAATCATGATATAGATTTTTGTATGCATGGCCTTAATACATTGTTTTCTTTTCTACTATGTCTTTATTTTGTTGTTACCAACCTATACTATTGTATCCAAGGTTTAGGTTCAAGACTTTTGTTCACCTAGTTCCTATGGGGGTCACAATTGGATAACTCAGGTAGATTCAAACTGAAAGGTATCTGCTGAAAGCATAGTATGGAGGACTGAATGGTAGAGCACATTACACATTGGACTTTGTGGGGGATTGTTAGATATATTGCTGCTATAGAAACCATTTATTTAGCATGGGTTAAGCCCAATGTAGTGCAGTAAGTATATGTGAGAAAAGTAGTTTTGTCTCTAGTGTAAATGGCAAAGAGGTTTTATCCCATATTGCTCACTCCTAGAACTTTTGTGGTCCTTATATGTAGGATCACATGGGGCACTAGTGTCCAAGGGGTCCTAGGAGGGAGGTATGCTCACCTCCTTGGTGAATGGGGTTACCACATCACAACTCACAGACGCACGCACGCGTGCACCACGACATGCCTCGCCTGGCCTGGTAATTAATTACTCGTGTAATTAATTATTTCTTTCCTATTCATATTTATTAAATCCTAATCGGAAAGTGTTTCTCTTTTGCGGATTATTCTGTATTATGTACAAGAGCGACTGAGTATTTGCGTCTTACTGGGAATAGGAATAAGGGACGTGCATGGTTATAAATACTCCCCGGTCATTAGGGTTAAACACACATCAACTGCCGTCGTTTCACATGTGTTTTGAGAGCCCTAATCCAAAGAGCAATTGCCTTCATTTTCGAGCCGCTTCGTGGAGTTGTTCTCCTGTGTGAAGCGCGACTTGTCCTTCCCGTTATCGAGACACGTCTGTCAGGCGGAGGTTCCTATGGACGTTGTGTTGTACTGGTGGTAGTGCGACGAGGCGATGTCAAGCGCGAGTAAGATGAGTCTGTTCCTAGTTCGTACCGGATCGAGACTTAGAGAACGGTGCCTATCTGCGAGGATTTTCAGGCACGGATTTCTTTAAGTATCACTTTCGTTTCTCAGCGAACGATCTGGTTTGCGAATCTAACTCGTTTATTTCTGTTCTCCTGCATTGTTTGATCTTCGTTTCTTTTTTGGATCTGCCTGAACTTAATTAATTTGCACCTGTTGTTTTTGTTGCATGTAACTACATTAATAATATTAACAACAAGTTTCGTCATTGGTCATTAGTGGTTTGACGACTAGTAGGGAGTTCAGGACGTTGATGGTGTTCAATCCTCAGTTGGAGTCCATGTTGTCGAAGTGGGAGCACGGCCTCGTCCACGAGAAGGAAGACGGAGGGATTGCTTGTGGATCGCCAGTGATCTAGGAGGCGATGACTTTCTGTCACAATGTATGGCGTTGCAATCGGTGTGGGGTCGAGTTGGAGATCTAGGGACGACGATCATGGCGTTACTCACATGTCTTTAAGGTTGAGAGGGGCGTCTGCAAGTGTGCAATGGGGGCTTCCACTCTATGTGATTCTGAAGGTGGCACGGTATCTAGTCAAGGGTCACCTATAAAGATCTGACTTCCATGATCTTCAATTTCTGTAGATCATCATGATGCAGAGAGGAAGGGGTGTTGCTGGTGGGATGAGTGGTGTCGGATCGGAGGAGTTGCAGGTCTACAACAATGAGGTCAGGTTGGCTTTGCACGCCCTAATGCTGGCTAGGGGCGGAACTAGAGGGGGGGCTGCCTATGCTGAAGCCCCCCTCTAAAAAAATATTTTTGTTATTACTATGATACCATGTGTATTTTTATATTTTGTAAAATTACTATATTAGACCAAACAAAAAGTAAATTTTAATCTTATGATTTCAATAAATCCTATCATACTTCTTTTTATGAACTATTTAGGAGTTAAACTTAATATATTTGTGGTTCATTTGTATTGTCCCCTCACAATGCATAAAATATACAATACTAATATAAATAGCATCAATTATGTCTTAAGAAATTATATCTTTGATTTCTCTCCTATTAAAATTTGCTTAATAATTTCATATTAATTATGTTAAGACTTATACAAATTTTCTCTCCTATCATATTTAAAAGCGGAGTTCTATTAAAACTAGGGGACCATGTGCCCTTAAATATGGAAATTAATTATATAATATGAAGTTCATAAAAATATATCATGCATCGTGTTGACCATTACTTGGAATCTAATGCATTATAATTGAGTCATTAATTGACAAACAATATCAATTATAACTTTAGTAAGTTCACTCAGTTATAATTATATACTATTGGAAAAATTAAGAGTCATACATGTACAACTAATCACTTTCTATTTATATAATTTTCTATCAAAATTATATTAGTCAATCACTCTCAAATTAAGAAAAGATTCATACTGCTATACAGAAATAGATCCAAGTAATATTTATTGTTACATGATATTTTAAAAACTTTTAGTTACATAACATTTAGATATTATAAGCTTAATCCAAATGACAATAATACAAATTTACAAGAACTAGAGAAGATAATTCCCATATTTCTTTTTATAAAAGAAAAGAAAACGATTGAATTGACATAAGATAAAATAATAGTAGGGAAAAACATGTAAAGAGTGAGGTAAGAAGGAGAATAAAAGGTAGGAAAATCCATCTTGTAGATATAATTTTAATCAAATAGAGAGAGAAAAGTAAAGATGACATATAAAATGAAAGTCAATAAAAATATATATTTTTATTTTTCATATCCTCTCTTCTTCAACTTTTAAATAAAAATAAATAAAATATTGCATGGATCTTTCATCTTAATTCTATTCACTTTTCATTCCTCAATTTCCTTCTCCATCATATGTTGTTTATGCAACTACATGAAATATTTTTCTTCTTTCTTTCTAAAGTATTTTCTTTAGTACAGATCATTGTGTTAAGATCTTAAAATAAATTGATATTAGCTAGTACATGATACTTATATCCTATAGTATAAAATTTGACTGTTACAAATTTTTAGGGTCTTCCAGCATGACACCATCCACTGAATAGTGTCATATTATTTTTTGATGCTTGTTCTCCACTAAAAAGGTGAGTTTGTTCTCATCTTTAATATAATTAATACTTTTTCTTATGTGTTACTAATTTCATACACATTGCATTGATCAAGTGAGCGTGAGTTATGATTATATTATTGATCATCTAGTCATTTAATATGAAAGACATGGTCAAATGAATTGTTATTTATGACCTTAGATATTTAAATAAATTCATTACTTTAATATAGTGAATTATATCATATCTTTTATGTTAGAATTTGTATATGTTACAAGTAGCTTATTTTTGTATGTAGGAGATAATGAGACACTACGTTAAAAATATTTTTCTTCATTTTTTTAAATTAGTTATATTTCTCCCATATATATAAATAACCAACATTTGTCACTACTCATTCTAATCCAGCCCCCCTATGGTAGGTTTCTGCCACCACTGACGCTGGCTAAGATTGGTGATGACGGAGGACGAGATGATATCGGGGTCTGAAGCTCAGCCTTAGCCTTGCTCAACAGCTATGGTTGCTAGTCGGAGGATTGGGAGGGACGAGGCAGAGGAGGAGAAGAGCAGGTGGCGGTGATGAGGACTGAGAGATCGGAGGAGGTTGTGGTGGTCTGTTACTCGACGGAGGACATTTCACAGGTATGTCTCTTACAGGTCGAGGATGCTAGGGGCTTTTATAGCATTAAGGGCGATGCTAGGGTTTGCATCAGGGAGTTGTAGAGAAGGGGGTGAAGTTCAAGCATCAGTTTCTTTTTCCCTGTGGCATCCGGTTAGAGGCAGACCGACGAGTTCACATGCGGCTAGAAGTAAAGAGGAGTTCTGAATAATGTTTGACCTAATTTTCTAATTCACAGAGTCTGACCAGGTGAAGCTAGTTTTGGCTTCCAAATGTATGCCGTTGGGTAGAGGGTTCCGGTACAAATTCTGCATAGGCATCCAGTAGCTAGTATCAATGATGATAGGTGCTTTGAATCTATGACCTGAATATATGCTAATGTATGATAATTGCTTTTTGAATCTATGACCTTTCATTATATTGCTTGAATGGTATATGAAGGAAAATAAAATACCAAATTTTTGTAGGAAATGCACATTTGTACCCTAAAGACGAACAAAAAAAAAGCAGTTAAGAAATGTAGGAACCGAAAATAATGGTATCTATAGGAAGAAAACGATTGTTTATTAGTATTATTCCAAGATCTTAAAACACCACTCACCAGCAACAATAGGAAAAAGGTCTACGAAAACACCATCTCTTCTCGGCGCACATACACCACCGAAGTATATAACGTACCAAAAAGACAGGAAGAAGGAAAACAGTCCGAAAACGCACAACGTCTGAATTGGGTGATCACGAACAGCGACTAGTACTTGTAGTCCTCGACGTGAAGGCTCTCAGAGACGCCCTCACCCTTGGCCGAGTCACCCTTGTACACTCCTAGAGTCGCCTCGGAGTTGGCCTTAGCCCTTGCCCTGAAGGCCGTTTGGGCACTCTCAAGGTTCTCCTCTTTGCCCTCCCAGGCCTTGAGGGTGCTCTGCTGGAGCGCCCTTCCGAAGGAGAAGGATAATGTCCACGGCTTCTTCCCATCGAGCTTGTTCATGGCGTCGAGGTTGAGCGTGGCCTCCTCCTCGCTCTGACCTCCAGAGAGAAACATGATTCCAGGGACCGCTGCCGGAACTGTCCTGAGCAGGGCACGGACGGTGTGCTTGGCGACCTCCTCAGGAGTAGCCCTCTTCTCGGCCTTGGACCCAGGGGTGACCATGTTGGGCTTGAGGAGGGATCCTTCAAGCAGGACGTGGTGGTCGTTTAGAGCCTTGTACACGGCCGCCAAGACACGTTCAGTGACATCAGCGCACGTCTCGATACTATGGTCCCCATCGACGAGGATCTCCGGCTCGACGATGGGAACTAGCCCATTCTCCTGGCATATGATGGCGTAGCGTGCCAACCCCTTGGCGTTCTCGTCGATGGACAGCTGAGACGGTTCGGTGGCGCCGATCTTCAGCACGGCCCTCCATTTGGCAAACCTGGCCCCAGCCTCGTAGTACTTGGCGCAACGCTTGCCCAAGTCATCGAATCCCTGCGTGGTGGTCTCTCCGTTTGTTCCGGCGAGGTTAGCAACGCCCTTGTCCACCTTGATTCCGGGGATCACGCCGCCTTCCTTGAGCACGTCCACGAACGGCTTGCCGTCGGCCGCGTTCTGGTACAGGGTTTCCTCGAAGAGGATGACACCGGACAGGTACTGGAGGGCGTTTGGGGTGGTGAAGAGCAGCTCGCGGAAGGTGCGGCGGTTGGTCTCTACGTTCTCAACATTGATGCTGGATAGACGCTTGCCCATGGTGCCCGTGGACTCATCGGCAGCGAGGATGCCCTTGCCGGGAGTGGCGATGGCCGCTGCCGTCACGATGAGCTCATCAGCGTATTTGCCACAGTAAGCTGACATATTCACTGGGTTTTTTGGTTGATCGGAGATTGAGCCCAAAAGGAAGAGTGAAGGGATGATGATGGGTGGCTGCTGCTTCTGTTGGAGATGTGATGGGTAATGGAGGATCCTTGCAAGAAGATTTTATAAAGACACGGCGAGGCGAATATGCAGGGATGCTGCTGATGCTCCAATGCCATGCGGCTCTACTAATTAATTATTCACTTCAGCCATGATATGACGAAGATGTGCACTCCTGGCTTATGATGTTGACCTCAGAAATTAACCAACGTGCGAGGCATAAAGTGGCAGGCTTAGCAGAACACAGACCCAAAATCTGATTGACGATGGATCCCACCAAGGTATAATTGTATCAGAAAAAGATGTGGCAAACTTAAGTCATGAGACGTTATATAAACGGAAGAAATTAACTAGCAGCAAACAATCATTCTAAATTTAGGAACCCGGAATCAAACTAGTTTACAAGACGTGCCGAACATAGATAAGCAAGCGATAGATTTGCCGAACCATCTACTTCTATATGTCACATGGTTCAGATCTAGTTATTATGACAAAATTAAAGAATCCATTCATTTCTATAGTCAAAACTTTGGTGGGATTTGAATTCCAGCTCACAAATCCTGAATTTGCTTGATTTTCACAAATTCAAAAAAACCTCTCTTTCATTCACCAACAACACTTTTGGCTCACCTCTCAACTAGGGAGAAAGAAAAAGAAAATACGAGTAAAAGTTAATAAATAGTTCCAAGAAAGGTTAGAAGAGAAGAAAAATAAGGTTAGAAGAGATACTTCCGTCTGTGTGCGGATGAAATAGGAAGAAGATGATTCTAATAACTAACACCTAGCTAGGTTTTACAAAATCTAAATTGGACCTATCATTGCTCTATTTTTTTTCTTCCAAATCAACCATAATTGCACTAAATCACTTTTGGGACGCAAGGTATGATATTACGGGGTATGAGCATTCAAGAACTCAAGTTTTATTGGTTAGATCAAAACATGAAGAGATTTCTATTTATTTTGTCCCCCTTTTACGTGATATATTATTTTTGATACCGGAGAGGCCATTCGATATCCTTAAAGTTTGGTAGATCTCAAGGTCACACATATCCCCTGGATCAACCCACCTTGGTCAATATCAAAATCCGCCAACACATGCTTGGCTCATAATGGTTCTACGTTTGGGTCAATCCATACCTAAACCCCTAGTAAGTAAGCCTGCCAATCCTCATTGTTGAACCACCACTATTTTAAGCAACATCAACAATACTACCATCTATTATATGAGTGATGTTAGCGGACGGTTTTACTAAAGCAGTCATGTATGCCACTTGACCAATAAAGTTAAATCGTGAGACATTGACAACCATTGGCATAGTTTAAATTATCAAATCAGTTGGTATTTGGTACACCTATTAGTATTTTTATTACACAAAAATGCATTCATGACTTGATTAAATTATGAAAGTAAAAATGGGTTTGCTAACTTAATTACCCTCTTATGTAAAGAAAAATATTAATATATGGTAAAAAAATTATGTTTTGATGTGGTTCCAGGTCATTAGTCTAAAAGTGGATGCATTATTGGAATACAAGTTCAAGCCAGTGTATTCAAACACCAAAATTCAAATTATACAATATGATGTCAAAGTGACTCGTGCAAATAATTGTAGAGACTATTTGTAAATATTTGATCAAATGATGATGATGAGATCATTTAGAGATAAAAATTTCATTAATGACTAACCAGTATCAAGAATATGGAAATTGATATAAAGGGTCTTAGAAGAAAGGATCACTTTTAAATAGACTCAAATTAAGGGAAAAGTATGAAGTATAGCTCAATGTAGATTTAGTATCCAAAATTCGGTATGTTACAATGTGAGTATGTTTGGTGCACTATTCTCTAAAAAGTACTTATGTGTTTGACTTGATATCCAATATCATGACAAGTGAGACTCTGTCATAAGTCAATATGCATTCTAGTCATATGTATTATTGTTGTCTATTTTACTTCCACAATAATATCTGACTAGGGACATAATTTGACTGTATATACTACTTGTTGCTTTGATTTTACTTATGCCGCACTACCGCCTTTTAAGAATGCAAGTACTTTACCAGAATGTCAACTTCAATAATAACTTAGGATAAGAATTTTTTAGCTTTGATACTCCTAGGAGGTATGTACCATTCTCACAAAAACAAAGACGGTGTCTTTGTCTTACATAAAAAAGTTAAGAACTAACTAATCATGCCTCTCGGCAAGATGAGGAGTTAGCATATGCACATTGCAAGTAGATATTTAAATGAATAGGATTTAGAGGGGTTTTTTCTATATTTAATTTTCAAGTTTAAAAATAAAATACTCAATTCAATGTCAACCTATATCTCATGATAAAATCAAATCTGACTCAAACAAATAATATTGAAGTGGTATATGTTGGGATCAATGATTGGCTCTAGAGGGGGGTGAATAGAGATAAATTTCACTTAAACAAGATTCATTAGAACTACCAATTATATCAAGAGATATGGTTGCAAGTATGGAATTTGAGTGCAACTAAACATACATAGTAAGGATGAGAGAGATTGAACAAACACAAGAAGATAAGCTATGTATAGTGGTTCCCAACTCCAAAATAGGAGAGTGTACATCCACTACCTAGAGAGGTCAACCTCTAGGCTTTTTCAACCATGTCTCGCTCGTCATATTCTATTATAAGAGTTACAACATATGACCTTCCCTTTTTAGGAAAAGGATACCCAGCCTTCCCTTATAAGAGAAGGGAGCCAACAACCTACCAAAGGACTTACCCATCCAAGACTGAGTCTTCAACCTCACCAAGAACTTACCTAATTTTTCAAAGAGTCTTCTGCCTTCACCAAGGTCTTACCCATTCTTGCAACAAGTCTTCTTCCTTGAAGGAATTACCCACTCTTCTTGGATCTTTAGCCTTTGACTTGACATTCGCCAAGGAGAAGGTTTCACCAAGGGACTCCTTCCCTTCTTCTTCTTCAGCTCTCTAAGCGAAGAGAGAGTATCTTCATCTTCATCTTCATGGTAAAAATGAGATATTGGGAGGTGGTGGAAGTGTTTTTCTCACAAGATATACATGTAGGACTAGCTCTCTTAAAAATTTGCTATAAACTCTAATGGATGTAGCAAGTGATTAAGCTTAAGAGTGAAAGGAGAAAATCTCTCTCAACTATTGTATAGGGACCTTCATGGTGATTAGACAATAAAGGGAGGAAGCCCAAAGGGGTCTTATTTATATTTGGGGATGCCTACTAGCCAGTGGGAACACTTAAGGACAAATTATATATGTTTGGGATGTTTCAATGGATTTATTTTTTATGTTTGCAACACTCCAACGGCTAGAAACATTTTTTTACAGACTCCATATAATGTATTCGGTCAAGTTTACTTTTAGGAAACTTAGTCGATAGAATTATGCGACAAATCAAATTTGAGTTTTCGGTCGAGTTTATCTTAGATGAAACTCTACCGATGGATTAAAATTGATATGCTCGTGTAGACGTGTCAGTCAAGTTCATCCTGGGGAAACTCGACCGATCCTAGCAGTTCCCAAGATCCATCAGGGGTGTCAGTCAAGTTTATCCTAGATGACACTTGGCCGATCAAGGTCCTTATCATGAATTTTGTGAAGTTCCATAGAAGTGCTTAAATATTTGATTTATTTGATCCTAATTTTTTTAAATCTTAATTACAAGTCATACAATCATTACAAGTGATACAACATGATTCTAATGGATTTGATGTCTTTTCCACAAAAGTGCACTAGCATTGATTTTGCCTTGTCATTCTCCAAGTTAGGATGCGCAAGTTAGGGAATTTGGAGTGGCTCTATACCAAATATGAAATCACCCAAGTAGAAGCATTAGACACAAATAAGTGGAATGGTTACTCATCATAAAAACAAGGGTTTAGTCAATAAAACTTGGAGTCAACATTCTCCCCTTTTTGAGGATGACAAACCATTCCATAAATGTATCCAAAGCATTGAAGTAAAATTATACCTTTAAAGAAACCTAGAGTTAATAGAATTAAGTTCATGTTCTCCCCCTCAATTTATGCCAATAGAATTCACATAGCCCCCCCTCAATTGGTGCTACTTCTCTTGCATGGTTATCTTTAATAACATTTATAGGAACTATGTCTTCTACTCAATATGTTCTACATATATTTCTTCTCCCCTTTACATCTCCCCTTACATAATACATGTCTTCTCCCCCTTTGTCATTTCAAGGGGGGGTGAAAACACAAATTTTTAGAAAAACGGAGGTACCACATGTTGGAATCGAGAGTAGAAGAGCAAAAAGCTAGGGGCTTTTCCAAGAAATGTATATATGAAGAAAATTAAGACATGCATTTGAACAACACTAGATGTAATCATATCATATATCAAGGCAAAACTATTCAAGCAAGTAACTCAATATAGTATATATACAAACTAAGGACCAAGCTTGAGTATGTATGAAATAAGATACAAGCATAGCATATAGTTGAATACCAAAAGATGAACAAGGCTATAACTACATGTACATGAACTACTAGTAGATAATATAACAAGTATAGCTACTAGTAGGATCTAGATTATAGAAAAATATGTACAAGTTAAAGAACATGCTATTAGTAGATGTACAGAAATATCCAAACAATGAGATATGCAATTTTAGATTCATGAAAGGATATTACTCACTAGTAAATATGCATCATTACCACGAGATGATTACCACTAAGAGACTCAAGGTTTCATCTTATATATACAACTAGAGAGATGTAGCACGGCAGAGCACAACAGAAGCAATAAGGTCACAACCAAGAGAGTCAAAGAGATCATTATTAAAACATGCATAACAACTCAAGACAAGTAATTATAAGATATAGAAATACCAAATAATAGCAATTAGAACAATAGAGTTATATGCAAGATAGGAAATATAAAGCATGACAATATGCATACATAAAGGTACCAAAGGGATTTCCTAAGAATAAGGTCATTGGTTGAAAAAGTCTAATTGAAAGGGAAATTTTCATCCAATAAACCATATGTGTATTTAGTGCACAGTGTTGTTGGTCTAGTTTTTGGGTTAAACTTCTCAGCCGACAACATTTGTTAGAAACACCCATTGGTACTTATTGGTCAAGTTTCTTTCATGACAAACTCGACTGACAAAAACTACTGTCAAAATACACATATATTTCAAAAACATATCTAGAGGCATTATAAAACTATAAATCGTATCTAAACATGTATAAATAAGTTAGTAATGCACTATGAAAGCATCAGAAATAGTTTTTGGGCAAGAAAGTGATGATAATCACAAATACTAACTCAAGAACCATATGTAAAGTGCATACAAACTTGTCAAAAGAAAACAATGATTGGATATGAGAAAGGATAACATTATCTCTATTCTTACCATTTCTTCATTAATGTAGAT
Organism: Alisma plantago-aquatica; assembly: GCA_963693085.1. Lineage (NCBI taxonomy): Eukaryota > Viridiplantae > Streptophyta > Magnoliopsida > Alismatales > Alismataceae > Alisma > Alisma plantago-aquatica. The sequence continues at coordinate 638,502,705 of OY856413.1, read as the reverse complement.
TGAGGAATTAATGCAAGTCAATGGATCAAATCAATCCTTTTACATGTGACCTAATAATAAGCTTCATTTGTACTTGCCATGAGAGCACAAAGGCACCTTCCATATTCCCATCCACTAGATCTTCCACTAGTGCTTTCATTTGTGATAATGAAGCCTTTGTGAACTTTCTCTCTCTTATCCTCCTTCTCCATTTTCTTCTCTTCCTCTATTTGAAGGAGTATATGCCCTCTTGATAGTTTTCCATCTTCTCCTACTTGTGGAGGTATTTCTTAGAGAAGGTTTGCTCTGATACCACTTGTTGAGGGGTGAATAGAGCTAAAAGCCACTTAAACAAGATTCATTAGAACTTCTAATTATATCAAGAGATAAGGTTGCAAATATGGAATATGAGTGAAAATAAACATACATAGAAAGGATGAGAGAGATTGAACAAGCACAGAAACACAATCTATGTATAGTGGTTGCAAACTCCAAACTAGGAGAGTGTACATCCACTACCTAGAGAGGTCAACCTCTAGGATTTTTCAACCATGTCTCACCCCTTATATTCTATTATAAGAGTTACAACATATGACCTTCCTTTTCTGAGACAAGGGTACCCTGTTGGGTTTTAGGCAAAGGAGAAGGCAGCGGAAACAAAAAAAAACAAAAAAAATCTCACCACAAAACCATAACCACGAATTGCATCAATGACTATGAAATGGGAAGGATGGCTTTAGCAAGGTGTACCTAGTCTTGAGGCTTGCTCAACGACAATACCTCACGGCTAGTGCGATCTTCAACCACCTAGTCTTCGACAACACATGTGCAACTTCTGGTCCTGACTTGGACTATGGTTGACTGTCATCCTCCTAAGTGGCAGTAACCTCCCGCCTCTATAGATAGTACACATGGACTATTGGGAACTCTAGTCTTCCTATCCTATAGGTCACTAGAAGGATTCGTCCCCTTATGTCGGCGTACTAGTCTCCGACACACTTTCCCACAACCAGTTATTGTCTAACAGTTGTCTTCCCTTGTTGTGCCTCCCTAGTCGGGTAGCTTTGCTTGGGCTCTCTCTCGGTTAACACAACCAGAGAGGATAACTTTACAGAGCAACTGATGTTCTGAGTTGTGCTATCTGAGAAGCCCCCAGTACCCCTCTATATATAGGAGGGGTCAGGGTCAGGGTTCTCAACCCTGGGCAATGGGGGACTAAAGTGGGAGTAGAAGGGTCCGGAATTTCTATGAACTGATTGCACTACGGTAGCCGAACCGGTCATTTCATAAATGAACCAGTCGGTTGGGAGTGTGAGCCGATCTTTTCACTTAGTGACCCGATCATTTCACATTCCTGACTCACCTCCAATTGACTTTCCTATTTCATTTCCAATTAATACTAAAATCAATTCTTGTCCCAATTGAATTGTACAAGTGAAACGAAAAACTTTTCTCACAAATTGGGACAACCCAACCTTTCTCGTTTGGTCTAGTTGATTTGACCGGTTCATCAAGTGAACCGGTCATCTCACTGACCATGAGCCAATCGGTTCACCCAGTGAACCAATCCGTTGGTGGTCCAGATTGTGCAGATCACAATCAATGTAGTTCTCAATCAATCTGACACTCAAATCAGCTGGTTCAACACTTGAACTTGATGATTCTGAGCCAAGTCAATTGATTGAATGTTTGATTGAGTGCCTAAACACCTTTAGTAATCAATCCAAACATCATTCATGGATAAACTCCTCTTCCAGGTAAATCCTTTGTGTGTGACCCTATAGGTCCCATTTCACGTTGGTAGTGAATGTCCATAACTAGCTTATGACATCACAAGCAAAGAGAGGTGCCTAGTCGTACATCAGTGCTATCCTAGTGAAAAGGAAAGTTGGAGAACAACTTTCAATCCTACAGTCTGTGACTAGTGTTCTAGTGAATGAATAATTCCTTTGTCTTTGATTTCCCAAATGAACTCAAGGCATGGAGTTGTCATCCTTTCAACGTTCATTCATGTTCCTTGATCCAAAGCAAACTGTATGAGATATGTGTGCCATCAATATCACATATTGACTCATACGTGCATGTTCATGCCTTTCTCAGTCTCGCTTATCAAGTGGCCATGAACATCATACTCCCTTAGGAGGGACAAATCCCATATCTATCACTCACATTCAAAACCACGTGTCAAAGTCACCCAACCGTGACCTTTATAACAATCCATATTTTAGGACTATGTTTGATGATGTCAAAGTGTACCAATGACATGTGATGAGTGCAGTGATTTTAGGTCTAAGAATCACAATCACCACCATCACTATGAGAGATGAGTATGACTACCATGTCATGGTTCCATGTGTCACTCTCACGGTGGGTCTGTCCAATACACTGTTCTCTAACATGTATTTATGTGCTTGGTTTGATATCACATATAATGACTAATGAGACTCTATCATCAACCAACACACACTCTATTCTTATTGTGTCATTGCTGTCTACAAACCTTCCACAATGACATACGACTAGGGACACAACAAGAATATACAAACTCGTAGCATCTGTATGATCTCATTATGCAAGTCCTTAACCCGAAGACATACATCATTGAGTATTGTCATTCTCTAGACATTCATTCTACTCTATCATTATCTCATAATTGATTGAACCTGAATAAATTGGAAGCTTGCCTTTGATATTTATCAAATCAATCTTAATGTATCCCAATCTAATCATCCTGTGATTGGCTCTTAGGGCATACATACCAACAGACTCCCACTTGCACTGTGAGCCAATCACATTTGAACCATATTCTTTGTGATCTCCAAACATGTCCCACATGTTTTTGTTGCTCCAATTCTAACACAGTGAGTTAGCAACACTTTGCCTTAGTTGGTATATTGCATGTTTCACATCTCTTCATTGTACAAAATATCGTATGAGATGGATTTGTTGTAATATGCGATCTGATATTCCTTGCCTAACACTTAGCTCCATTGTTTGACTCACTATTACTACTTGTCATCAATGGTTGGAATATCGATAAGTTCATCTCTATGAACTTCTAGATCCATATAGTATCCTCTGTTGTTCATAACACAAGGATACTCGACATTCCCTTTTAGAAATAAACAACTTTTAAATCAGAACGTTTCCATTTATCAACTCATATTCACTTTTATATTTTATATTTTGTGATCATTTTCTATCATTTCAGAAGCTTGCATTAGTGTAACTCTTTACACTCAACTCTTCCTTATATTACCATAGAACCAGTACTTCATAAGTACCAAACAAGTTATTCGTGGTATTCCAGTGACTCTCACTGGAAGAAAACAGACATCCACTCGTCATACGAGTTAACATGACGAGCATATCATATTCTCATGTCCAATACATACAAGATGATGAATGCATATTTTCTTGTCATGTCCAATACATACAAGATAATGGGATGATTACATACATGATAGATCCATATCTATCTATGTGTTCCTATTCTTCATAAGAATTTGGGACACTTGGTATTTGAGATACGAACTCCATGTAACATGGACAAGTTTTCTTCCATTGAATATGTGCATACTGAACCCTTCAGTACAGATTTCCAATGTATGCTCTCTCTTTACCAGGTCAAGAGGTTTTCAACAACTATCTGTATATATCTCTATTCCTATCACATAGGTCATTTATCTTTCTTCCATTAAACAAGGTATTTCCACACCAATTTCCATTTTAGAAAATTTCATTCCTCATCATGATGTGGAATGTGAATAAACTCCCACTAAATCTTTGTAATCACAGATCCCTTCTTTATTTAAATATATTAGTCAAACCTTTGGCTATATAATCAAAATAAAGACTCCAATTTTGAGTTTCTTGCACTTGATCAATCAAATTGATTAATCACTTGTAACTTATAGACTGCATTTGCATTATTGGATTCATAAAACCCTTCAGGTTGTGTCACGTACACAGCCTTATCTTATTCCTTCCAGGAATGCAATTTTAATATCCATATGCCAAATTTCATAATCTTTCAAGTTCCAACATCAAGCATGATCCTTTCTCTAGATGTCATCCATGTCAGTCTTAACTCTTAAGACCCAATTGCACTTATGGGTTTTATCCCAATCAAGTGCTACCATAAGGTCATACCTTAATTGGTTCACATGGAAGTCATTTTTGATCTTATGGCCTTAAACAATAACTCAAAATCTGGTCTCTCAACATCATCTAGCTTATTGGCTCATCACATGACCAATTCATCACCTAGGTATATGAGGCGCATTTGTTACATAAGGAATTTGAGAACCCACAACACTTGTGATTCTTTATCTCCTTTATTTAGTGTAAAGCATGTTCTTTGGAATAATTCTAGAAGGTTAGTATTTGATGATCATGCTCTAACTCTTTAGAGTATGATTGCTTCTTTGATTTAGACATCACTATGCCTTAATCATGAGTTCTCTATGATACATTATCATAATTACTCACAAGGTCCTCAACCATTTGGTTTAAGTATCCCATTCATTGATCACATCAAAGAGCTAATACTTTTACCAAGTTTGTACTTCATTTATGATATTCTTGAACACTTCAAGATATTCATATCAATATTTCAATAAACACCTTCTAAAGCATTAGCATTTATTCCAATAGGTATATAAATACATCAATATGTATTATACCCAATAGAATAGTCATTCTCCCACTACATCTAGTGAAGATTGACTTGTCATCATGCCCAAGACATTCATATCTCTTAATGTTTCACAACCAAAAGAGTCCAGCCTATCCATCAACATCGAAGCTAGAAATGAATTTCTCATGATAATGATAATTAATTGTTTGAGTCATCAATAACTTTTAGGTATCATTTTATCATATGCATACCATGTACCACAAGATAAATAAGGCATTGCCATAAAAGATCATATCTTTGAAATTGAAACATCAACTTTATTGATAGACATCCTTGTCATTACAAGATGCTATTAAAAGTGTTTCTATATATTGGCAAAATGAAATAGCAGTTCATAACTCTATTACATGCCCTTTGGAATAAAATAAACTAAAAGGTACTCCTATCTATGGCAGCAACACTTGCTCCAATGATGAGTGCTCCTTCTTGGTCCTTTCACAAAGGCCATCACTTCTTTTCAGATCTGTCTTGGTATCATATACCTCAGATTAAAGAAGTGTTTCAAGTTTATTTCATGATACCTGAGGTGGAGACTTCCATCCCCTCCTTCTTCTTCTTTTGTTCATCCAGATAGAGAGGGCAATTTATCCTGCAATGTCCTGGACCTTGACAATGGTGACATTTGCCTCCCTTATTCACCCCTCCTTTGGCCTTGAGAGCTGAAGATGACTTGGGATGCTGGCTAGCATCAGAACCCTTCTTTGCTTTGCCCTTGCCCTTGCCTTTAGACTTACCCTTCTTTCTGCTGATCAGCATCATAGATTTGGGTTTGTCTTTCTTCATCTATGCCTCAGCTATCCTCAACATGCCCAACAACTCTGTCAACGGCTTGTCAACATTATTCATATTGTAGTTCATCACAAACTGACTGTAAGATTCTAGAAATGATTGCAATATCACATCAGTAGCCAACTCTTGACTTAGAGGGAATCCCAGTCTTGTTAGGTTCTCCACATACCCAATCATCTTGGGTGTGTGAGGACCAAATGGATCTCCTTCTGTCATGACGCACTTGAACATCACCCTAGAGACACCATATCTCTCTTGTCGTGCTTGGTCTTGATACATGTTCTTGAGATGTTGAACCATCTTAATGATATCCATGTTCTCATGTTGTCTCTGTAACTCATAGTTCATTGAGCACAACATCAAGCACTTCGCATCAATGGCATCTTTAGTATGCTTCTTGTAAGCATCCCTTTCTGCCTTTGGTGCGGTGGGAGCAGGTTCCACTGGCACTGGTGTATCTAGGACATAGAGTTGTCGCTCTTGAGTGAGAACAATTCTCAATGTCCTAAACCAGTTGTGGAAGTTGTTCCTATTTAACTTGTCCTTCTCAAGGTCTGATCACAATGAAAAGTGATTATTGTTGACAGCCATTTGTTCTATAAAAAGGAAATATGTAATTTTAGTCCAAAAACTCTTTTGACTTAATTTGATCAATTTGAAAATTTTGATGATATAATTAGGCCTTTAATTAATTATCACTCCCACTATTTTGTTCAAATTGATAGCCCTCACTATTAATTTGAAATATTGCAGCGTACAACCTTCTAGTGAGCAAGATCCTGATTTCCTCTCAGCCATGGACCAGCTAGGGCTATCATCTACAACTAGAATCTTTTAGGTCGGAAACCTTTACCAATTGCATCATATGCAACTCTTGATAGATGTCATGTGCAACTCCTTTCCATGTTCATCTCTATGCCTCAAGGTGCTTAATTTGATCAAGGCCACCTTGTTAAGTCTGACCCAAATGCCAACACGATGAATATGCACCCTGTTAGGGAAGACCCACATATTCACCATCACACTTTCACGAGATAGATGGTGCACCACGCTAGGGCGTACCCACACTTGGTCGATCAAGCTTTTCATGTGTGCTACTTTTGGAAGGCATCTTAAACTTAATATTTAGTTGAGGGGTTTTAATATGCTCATATATGCATATATGTATCGAATCACCACATATACAATATGTATCATATACATGTTATATCCCACAATGAAAATATGCAATAACGATAAAGTAATGATTATGACCATTCTATTGTAATTCCTTGAGCCACATGGAATTACAATCATCTAGGTCTACATCACATGCAACCTGTTGTTGATGAATATCTTGTGCTTAGGCCATTCCGAATTTGATCAGCTCATCACATGACTGATCGACTCTCCTCCTGGCCAGTCAGTTGGTTGTCTCCAACCGATCGTCTGGCTCCTCCAGATGGTTAGTTCGTCAGGTCATCTACTCCTTGTCAGGCCTCCAGCTGTACCATCAGTCTGTCGTCTCGGTCTACTAGCCGATCGGTTGCAATCTCTAGCTAATTGTCTCGCACCTCCATCTGCTCGTCTGGGCGGATACCAGTCTTTGACGTAATAGGAAATAAAATATCCTACTTTTACATATATCCGACCTTAGCTCAATTGGTAGAGAGGAGGATTGTAGTGTTGTAGATTAATCCTTAGGTCACTAGTTCTAATTCGGCAGGTCAGATGTTTTGTCCGGTCGGAGTAGCTCGGCTGGTTATGGCTCGATAAGTTCAGATGAAGGACTCGAGTTTGAATCACGCTGAAGGCGCTCTACGAAAAGTAACACAAATTTGATTGAGCTTGGGAGGGGGTGACTGGACCACACCCTCCCATGCCCCGAGAGTTTATGTTGTCTGGGGGGTCACGATTGTGGCAGTTCTACGGGGGCAGTTCTATCGTAAATCAAAATATCTCATTAGGAAACCCCGAGTTACATTCGGGGAGAGCAAAGGTAGAAGAGAATCTTGAGTTACATCAAGAAAAGAAAAAGAAGGCTCAGTGTGTAGATCAAGAGAAAGCAACCACAACCAACCAAGCACACACATAGGGGTTTATAGGCCATAACCACGCTACACATCCACCATCAAAATTGTTTTGAGTGACGCGTATCGATTAAATATATATATACCATATCATATATGTATATATTTAGTTTGGGATAATGTGGTATTAATCAGATATATATAGATTAGTCCTTTAAATATTCACATCGTATGTAATAAATAAAAGATAGTAAAACCAAAAACTGATCAAATCGATTAATCCTAAAACATAGTACATTGACGTGGCTCTGATACCACTGTTGGGTTTTAGGTAAGGGAGAAGGTAGCAGAAATAAAAAATTTCTCTCACCACAAAACTATAACCACGGATCGCATCAACGACTATGAAATAGGAAGGATGGTTTTGGTGAGGTGTACCTGGTCCTGAGGCTTTCTCAGTGACAATACATCACAGCTAGTACAGTCTTGAATCACCTAGTCTTTGATGGTATCTATGCAGCTCCTGGTCCTGACCTGGACTGCAGTTGACCATCATCCTCCTGAGCGGCAGAAACCTCCCTCCTCTATAGATAGTCTACACAGACTACCAGGAACTCTAGTCGTCTTATCCTACATGACACTAGAAGGAGTCATCTCCTTCTGTCGGCGTACTAGCCACCGACACACTCTCCCACAACTAGTTGTCATCCTGTAGTTGTCTTTCCCTTGTTGTGCCTCCCTAGTTGGGTAGCACTTACTTGGGCTCTCTCAGTTACCATAACCAGAGAGGACAACTTTACAGAGCAACTGATGTTCTGAGTTGTTCTATCTGAGAATCCCACATTACCCCTCCATATATAGGAGGGGTCAGGGTCATGGTTCTCATCCTCGGGTAATGCGGAACTAAAGTGGGAGTAGAAGGGTCTGAAATTCCCATGAACTAATTTCACTGCGGTAGTCGAACCGGTCATTTTACAAGCAAACCGGTCAGTTGGGAGTGAGAGCCGATTGGTTCACTTACAAAACTGGTCGTTTCACATTCCTGAATTGCCTCTAATTGACTTTCCTCTTTCGTTTCCAATTAATACTAAGACCAATTCTTGTCCCAATCGATTGGTACAAGTGAAACGAAAAACTTTTCCCACAAATCAAGACAACCCAATCTTGCTCATTTGGTCCATTCGATTTGATCAGTTCACTAAGTGAACCGATCATCTTACTGGCCATTAGCTGATCAGTTCACCCAGTGAACCGGTTGGTTGGCGGTCCATATTGTGCAAAAAATAGTCAATGTAGTTTTCAATCAATCTGACACTCAAATCAGTTGGTTCAACACTTGAACTCGATGATTCTAAGTCAAGTCAATTGATTGAATGTTTTATTGAGTACCTAAACACCTTTAATAATCAATCCATACATCATTCATGGATAAAGTCCTCTTCCAGGTAAATCCTTTGTGTGTGACCCTATAGGTCCCATTTCACGTTGGTAGTGAATGTCCATAACTAGTTTATGACATCACAAGCAAAGAGCGGTGCCTAGTCGCACATCAGTGCTACCCAAGTGAAAAGGAAAGTTGGAGAACAGCTTTCAATCTTATAGTCTATCCTTCAGTCTATGATTGGTGTTCCAGTGAATGTATAATTACTTTGTCTCTGATATCCTGAATGAACTCAAGCCATGGAGTTGCCATCCTTTCAACATTCATTCATGTTCCTTGATCCAAAGCAGATTGTCTGAGAAATGTGTGCCATCAATATCACATATTGACTCACACGTGAATGGGCATGCCTTTCTCAGTCTCGCTTATCAAGTGGCCATGGACATCATACTCCCTCAGGAGGGACAAATCCCATATCCATCACTCACAGTCAAAACCCCATGTGTCAAAGTCATCCAACCATCACCTTTATAACAATCCATATTTTAGGATTGTGTTGGATGATGTCAAAGTGTACCCAATGACATGTGATGAGTGTAGTGATTTTAGGTCTAAGAATCACAATCACCACCATCACTGTGAGAGATGACTGTGACTACCATGTCATGGTTACATGTGTCACTCTCACGGTTGGTCTTTCTGATACACTATTCTCTAACTTGTATATATGTGCTTGGTTTGATATCACATATCATGACTAATGAGACTCTATCATCAACCAACACACACTCTAGTCTTGATGTGTCATTGTTGTCTATCAATTTTCCACAATGACATCTAACTAGGGATACAAGAATATACAAACTTTTAGCATCTGTATGATCTCATTTTTCAAGTCCTTAACCCGAAGACATGCGTCATTGAGTGTTGTCATTCTCTAGACATTCATTCTGCTCTATCATTATCTCATAACTGATTCAACCTGAATAAATTAGAAGCTTGCCTTTGATATTTATCAAATCAATGTTAATGTATCCCAATCCAATCATCCTATGATTGGCTCTCAGGGCATACATACCCGACCTTATTGGGTTTTAGGAGAGACAGAGAAGGTAGCGGAAACAAAAATTTTCTCTCCCCAAACCCAGTATAAAGAAATCGTGTCAACGTCTATACAATAGGAAGGATGGTTTGTAGAGACTTACCTTGTCTTGAGGCTTGCTCAGCGACGTTACCTCGCGGCTTGCACGTTCTTCACCTCCAGTCTTGGATAGTGTCTGTACATCTCCTGGTCTCACCGGGACTGTCGGGATTGATAGTTGTCCTCCGAGCGGCAGAAGTCTCCCGCCTCTGTAGTACTCCACACGGACCACCTGGAACTCCGATCACCTTGTCGCATAAGGCACCGGAAGGAGTCGTGCCCTCATGTCGGTGTACTAGTCACCGACACACACTCCTGCCACCAGTCACTTTTCTGCAGTTGTCATTCCCTTATGGTGCCTCCCTTATCGGGTAGAACTTTCTCAGGCTCTCCTGGTTACCACAACTAGAGAGAACGACAACTTTGCAGAGCAACTGGTATTCTAAGTTGTTATTTGAGAAGCCCCCAATACCCCTATATATAGGAGGGTCATGGGACAGGGTTCTCTACCCCAGGCAATGCGGGATTAAACCAGGAGTAGAAGGGTTCGATATTTTCCACAAAATAACCAACTGCGCTAGATGAACTGATCGTTTCAAGCATGAATCAATCGGTTGGGGACCTGAGCCGATCGGTTCATACCTAAACCGATCGGTTGGGGCACCTGAGCTGATCGGTTCACTACCCTAGTCCGTTCTCAATTGACTTTTCCTCTTTTGTTTTGAATTGATCCAAATACCAATCCTTAAGCCAATCAAATTGGACAAGTGAAACAAAAAGAAATTTCTCACCAACCTGACTTTCCCAACTTGCTGGTTTGGACCTGTTGAGCTGATCGGTTCAACCCTTGAACCGGTCGATTCAGTTTGTCCTGAGTCGATTGGTTCATCACATGAGCAGATCGGTTGGGAGTGCAGACTGTGCAAAATTAGTCAATTGTCATTTCAATCAATCTGATACTCTAATCAATCGGTCCAACACCTTGAACACTATGATATTGATTTATCAAATGAATGAGGGTTTAATTGAACTACTAAACTCCTTTAGTAATCAATCTAAACATCATTTGTGGACAAACTCCTCTTCCAGGTTAAATCCTTTGTGTGTGACCCTACAGGTCTATTTCACGTTGGCAGTGAAAGTCCATAACACTTATGACTTCACAAGCAAAGAGCGGTGCCTAGTCGCACATCAGTGCTACTAAGTGAAATAGAAAGTTGGAGAACAACTTTCAATCCTACAATCCGTGAATGGTGTTACAGTGAATGTATAATTCCTTTTTCACTAATGTCTTGAATGAACTTAAGGCATGGTACAGTCATCCTTTCAATGTTCATCCATTTCCTTGATCTCAGAGCAGACTGGGTGAGATGTGTGTGACATCAATATCACATATTGATTCACACATGCATGTGCATGCTTTTCTCAATCCTACTCATCAAGTGGCTATGGACATCAAACTCCCTTAGGAGGGACAAATCCCATATCTATCACTCACCCCTCAAAAGCCCCATGTGTCAAAGTCACCCAATCATCACCTTTATAACAACCTATGTTTCAGGACTGCGTTTGATGATGTCTAAGTGTACCCAACAACCTGTGTTGAGTGTAGTGATTTCAGGTCAAAGAATCACACTCACCACCATCACTGTGAGAGCTGACTATGCTTACCAAATCATGGTTCCATGTGTCACTCTTACGGTGGATCTATTCAGTACACATGTTCTCTAACAAGTACCTATGTGCTTGGTTTTATATCACTATATCATGACTAATGAGATTTTGTCATCAACCAACACACAATCTAGTCTTTAGTGTTATTGATATCTATGGTTATTTCCACAATAACAACTGACTAGGGACTAAACAAGAATGTATACTCTTAACATCAGTATGATCTCATAGTTTAGGTCCTCAACCCAAAAGCATATGTCATCGAGTAAAACAATTCTTTAGACATCTATCATGTTACACTATCATCTCAGAAACAATTAAAACATATAGATCAAAAATTGCCTTTATTATTATTCAAATCATTTACAAAGTATCACTACTATAGAAACATCATTTAGTGTCACTTTTCTGGGCGTCGGTTATTAAGGTAAACTGACGCCTATAATATTCAACGTCAGTTATTTAGGGAAACTGACGTCTATATTCGAAGACCATCCAGACATGAGTACCGCTTTGTATTCAGTGTCGGCTGGGTATAAAAAATCGATGCCTAAAATCGCCCACGAAATCCAAATTTTGAGCGAAAAAAAATTTGCATCACATACAACGTCGGTTTTTTAACTATTCACCGACGCCTATTTAAGAAGGATATTTGCGCGAAATGTTCCGCTTTCGGTGTCGGTTAGTCCTTTGATAACCGACGCTGATAATGGTTCCCGTCAAATAATTTAGGACAAAGATTGTCTAATTGGATGTCGGTTTTTTACTAACAACCGACGTTGACGAGTAATAGGCGTCGGTTTTGTAGATAACCGACGTTGTTGACCAACTTAATAGACTCGATCACCCGACTCTTCCCCCTTTCCTCCTGTTTCTTCGTGATAATTTTCATGTGCTCGCCGCTCTCACCTAAAATCGTCGACGACCCCCGCTGCTGCTTGTCGCCGCTGCTACTGGTGCGCCTCTGCTCGCCGCTGCCACCGCTGCGTTCTCTTTTTGTTGCTGCCGCCGCTTGCTGCCACTGTTGCTCTACTCTTCTCTTCTACTTTGATCATCTCCTGGTGCCACTGTGAGTGCCGCTCTACTCTTCTCTTCGCCTGCTCACCGCCACTGCTGCCGCCGCTCTTCTCCACGCTAGCTCCAGGTAGCCCTAGCCGCTTTCCTTCCTTCTCCCTAGCTCCTTACCAACAGCAAGCACAGCCGTGGCTGTGTTGGCCTACCACGGCCGTGCTGGACAGCACAGCCATGGTAGGCCAACACAGCCACGACTGTGCTTGTTGTTGGTAAGGATATGAAAAAATCTTTATATTATGCTTTATATAAATCCTAGGATGCGAACAAATCTTTTGCTTGCATATATTTGTGCTTCTAATCCTAATGTTTGACTTAATTCAGTAAATTTTGATGTTAGTACAGATGTACTTAAGATTTAAACTTGATTTGATTTGATTAAACCTAGCATTGATGAAACCCTAATATCAATTGTAATGAAACCCTAACATTAATTGTGATGAAACCCTAACATGTACATATCTATTATTGTGTTTGTTGACCTGGAAACCCGTCTAAGATTTACTCATTAGGAGTAAATCTTGGATAGTCCCCGGTTTGGGACTGTTCTTGAACACCTAATCTCACTTAGGATGTAAGTATATAATGTGTATTGGGTTTTTGAGAAAATTTCGGTAGCATTTCCTCGTTAATTTGTTCTATAAGTGCATATGTACTAAGAGAACAGCGGGGAAATGTTGCCGCAATTTTCTTGAAAACCCAATACACATTATACACTTACTAGTGAGATTAGGTGTTCAAGGATGGGATAGGTGGTACACATTTATTATATATAATAATGACATCACATGTATTTGTTAACTGTAGACCCTAATCTTATCCTAATATATACTTGTTTTCTCTTTGATCATAGAATGGATAGATCATGGATGTCCATTCACAATTGATGCACCCCAGAGTTTATATCTGGTCTTGATCAGTTTATTAGATTTGTCGAGGAACATAGGAAAGAACCTGGAGATAGGTTCTACTGTCCATGTAGGCATTGCGGTAACAACTTGAAAGTCAGCACTGGTGATGAAATCAAAAGTCATGGCATGTGCAACGGGATTGTACAAAGCTATACAGAATGGCACTGGCATGGAGAGATTTCAAACTCGAAACCAGTGGATGTTGATTGCAGTGCTTGGGTGGAAGAAGAAATTGCCTTTGATGACGTAGATGCGAACGAACCAGTTCCAGTAGACATCATTGATGCGATGCTGGATAGTTGTAGGGTAGAGCACACTGATCCACCTCCTATTTTTAGAAACAGTGTGCATGATGCTGAGATACCATTATACATAGGTTGTGTTAAGTTTACGAAGCTTAGCACTGTGTTGAGATTGTATAAGTTGAAAGCTAACAATAGATGGAGCGACAAAAGCTTCACTTCATTGTTGACTTTGTTGAAAGAAATGCTTCCTGAAGGAAATGAGCTGCCAATCTCAACATACCGGGTAAAGAAATTGTTGTGCCCAATGGGAATGGAGGCCAAGAAGATACACGCATGCCCGAATGATTGTGTATTTTTTCAAAAGGACTATGTGGATTTGAAAGATTGTCCAAAATGTGGTGCGTCACGGTATAAATTGACGACTTGGGGGGAGTCCAAAACTAGTTCTCCTACCAAGGTGATGTGGTATCTACCTATAATATCACGGTTTCAATGCTTGTTTGCAAATCTGAAAGATGCAAAGAATTTGAGGTGGCATGCAGATGTTAAGAAAAATAATGATGGGATCCTACGACATGCATCTGATTCCCCATAGTGGAAGAAGATTGATCTATTATACCCCAAATTTGGTGAAGAAGATAGGAATCTAAGACTTGGGCTTTGTACATATGGGATGAATCCGTATAGGACATTGAGCAGCCAACATAGCACTTGGCCAGTCATGCTTGTTATATACAATCTTCCTCCCTGGCTATGTATGAAAAATAAGTATGTTATGTTGTCGTTGTTGATATCGGGCCCTAAACAACCCGGAAATGATATCAATGTTTATCTTGAACCTCTGATTGATGACTTAAAGAAACTTTGGGCTGAAGGTGTGATGACCTATGATGCTTCAGGAAGAGAGACATTTCGTTTGCACGCTATGTTGTTTTGCACTATTAATGACTTTCCAGTATACGGGAATTTGTCTGGATATAGTGCCAAAGGAGCTAAAGTGTGTCCTACATGTGAAGAAAACATTGATTCAGTAAGACTAAAACATGGCAGTAAGACTATATACCTTGGTCATCAAAGGTTTCTTTCAAAATTCCATCTGTATCGTAGGAAGCACAAAGCATTCAATGGATGGAATGATGAACGGAGTGCACCTAAACCTATATCAGGGGATGTTGTTTATGAAAGAGTAAAAGACATTGGGAATGAATTTGGTAAGAAATCACAATGTAGAATGGCCACACGGAGTGATAATTATTCATTCAAGAAGAAGTCAATATTTTGAGATCTTCCTTATTGGAGTTCTTTGACAGTCAGGCATTGTATCGATGTAATGCACGTTGAGAAAGATATTTGTGATAGCGTCATTGGTACTCTGTTAAATATACCAGGTAAGACTAAAGATGGGATAAAATACAGACTGGACCTACATGAAATGGGAATAAGGTCAGAATTAACAAAATTACATGAAATGGGTAATAAAAGAACATACTTACCTCCCGCTTGTTACACGTTGTCTAGAAAGGAGAAGAAAGCTTTTTGTGAATGATTGGTAAATGTTAAGGTGCCACAGGGTTACTCATCCAACATCCGTAGATTGGTATCAATGAAAGATCTGAAGTTGATAGGTCTTAAATCTCATGATTGTCACACTCTAATGCAACAAATATTGCCCGTGGCAATTCGATCTATATTGCCGAAGCATGTAAGGTTTGCAATCACCAGACTTTGTTTCTTTTTCAACAGTCTATGCAACAAAGTTATTGACCCTGATACTCTCGATAATTTGCAAAGAGAAGTGGTTGTTACCCTATGTCATCTTGAGATGTATTTCCCTCCTTCGTTCTTTGATATCATGGTGCATCTTGTTGTCCACTTGACTAGGGAAGTGAAAATGTTGGGACCAGTTTTCTTGCATTGGATGTATCCCTTTGAACGATATATGAGTATTTTTAAAGGTGATGTTCGAAACCATTATCGGCCTGAAGGGAATATTATTGAAGGTTATGTGGCGAGAGAGGTTATGGATTTTTGCAATGACTTTCTGAGTGGTAATAACACTCCTGTTAATGACAAGAATATTGAGGAGGGCAAAGGAATTTTGGGATCACAGGTGAAAGTAATCAGCCATGAGCAGTTGGAACAAGGTCATTTGTATATTTTACACAACATGGACGAAGTGAGTGTTTATATCAAGGAACATACCAATTTCATCAAGAGACAACATCCTCGAGCAAGTTCAATGTGGCTTGCTAGAGAGCATAACAAGACTTTTACTAAGTGATTTGAAGATAAAGTCTTACATCAACTATCTCAAACACCAAATGATATTATGGAAACTATCAAATGCCTAGCCTTTAAACCAAAACCGAATGTTATGTCTTATGAAGGGTTTGACATTAATGGGTTCACATATTACACAAAGCTCCAAGATGATAAGAGTGTCGTCCAAAATAGTGGGGTCACTCTTCAAGCGTCGACTATGTATTTTGCAAGTGCAAAGGATAAGAGTCCACGTGAAGCTAAAATTTCATATTACGGTGTCATTGAAGACATATGGGAGTTTGACTACATAGATTTCAGAATTCTGCTCTTTAAATGTAATTGGGTTGATAACACCAAAGGAGTTATAGTGGATGAATTTGGTTTCACTTTAGTGAAGTTTGAAAAGATTGGCGAGAAGGGTGAACCATTCATATTGGCATCACATGCGAAAAAAATATTCTATATCAATGATCCTGCAAATGATAAATGATCGGTTGTTCTTCATGGTAAAAGACAGTTCATTGAAGATCCTATAGATGAAGAAGAGTACTATGATAAGTATGATGACTCCAGTCCATTCTCAGTTGGGTTGCCAACTCCACAAAATATTGAATCTAATGATGACTTATATGTGTGCGGAGATCACAATGAAGGATTGTTAATTGATAAAAGATCACAATTTTAGAGGCATGCATGTTTATATTTTTTATTGAAGCTAAATGTTTGCTTTTTTAATATCAATATCATTTTCTGATTTGATGTTTCATTATCTTCTAGTTAATACAAATGCTAAACGTTGTGGGAGGGTCCTAAGGAACTATAGGACCAATCTTACCCGAGATTACATACGCGATGCTGAGAATAGGTTCTTGATTGATTCCAATTCTAGACATTGATCAGTATTTCACTAACTCTAAACTAATAATTTTTGTTTGTATTCTCTTTGAAAAATAAATATAGGAAGAAGGAAGCCACACAACAATGGAATTACTTGGATCCCAAAGACTGGGAGGAGTTTGTTACCCAAAGAAAAATAGTTGAATTCAAGGTAGTAAGCGCCACTCCCAATTTAATTAATATACATTTTTATGTATTCACCTATTCAAGATTAACCTTTAGTGTTACTAACCAAATCAACTAATGTGCTAACTAACTAGACTATCAGCGATGCTCAACGAGCAAGCATCCCACACTAAGGTTATATAGATATATAGGCAGCAAGCCATGAAACAACAAAAGAAGCCACAATGAAGAGAAGCAGGATACCGATACAATACATAAAGTGCAGCATGCACAAATGTTTCAGATTCACATAACAACATGACAGACTAACACATATATAGTGCATAACAACAACAATGCCAAATTTACATACAACACTAGCTTAGTACATATATAGTGGGACTAAGGTGACGAGTTAACAGGAGGACAAACAGATTTCACCATGATTTAACATTGATGAAGGTCTACTAACCTACACTGAGCTAAACAAGTTTATTAGTACTAGCCTAAGGCACAAGTACCATTCGTCGGGACAATGACGGTCGTGGAAGCTTAGTGGCCACCAGCTTAGTGGCCACTACACGTTCAACTGGACAATGGCCACTAAGATTCCATGACTGTCATTGTCCCGACGAACGGTACTTGTGCCTTAGGCTAGTACTGATAAACTTGTTTAGCTCAGTGTAGGTTAGTAGACCTTCTTCAATGTTAACTCATGGTGAAATTTATTTGTCCTCCTGTTAACTCGTCACCTTAGTCCCACTATATATGTACTAAGCTAGTGTTGTATGTAAATTCGACACTGCTGTTGTTATGCACTATATATGTGTTAGTCTGTCATGTTGTTATATGAATCTGAAGCACTTGTGCGTGCTGCACTTTATGTATAGTATGCCGCATTGGACATCGATATTGCATTGGTTGTATGCACTTGTGCGTGCTACACTTTTTATGCCGCATTGGACATCGATAACATACATGAGGTATTATATAAAGTCTCATTAGTTAGTATGAAATATATCAATCTTATTTTTATATTATTACTTATATATACATCATTCTCTTTGCATGTGTTTTAAACTGACCACACTATAGGTAAATACTTAAAAGATGTACATGCTCCATACACGATGGAAGTATTAAATGAAGTAAGAGAAGAATGGGCAAGAGCCATTCAAGCAGTGGGGACTGTAAAATATAATTGGGATGCTGATAGCGATGTTGAATGATATTTTGTAAATGAATATTTCTGAATGTTTATACATGTCTGAATGTTTATATATGTATTTGAATGTTTCTACATGTGTGAATGTGAGAATTGAATTGATGTCTGAATATATCTACTTGTGTGAAAAGTATATCTGTTGATTTTACAGGTTTGTGTCTTGTTTGTTGGCTAATATCAATGGATGTCATAAACCTATTATTCAGAAAACTGAAATGCAGGTTCTCATCCTGCTGACCAGCCACAGCAGGCCTGCAAACTGATAAGAAAGAAAAAAAATAAAGCATAGGCATCGGTTATTTATAGAAAACCGTCATCAAATGCTTACAACGTTGGTTATTGGATAAAACTGCCGCCTAATGTGACAAACAACTCGACCGTGCAGGAAAGCACGGTCGTGGCGGGAAATGGCGTCGGTTATTAGTATAAATCCAACGCCTATAGTACTAAACACGGTCGTGAAGGGAAGCACGACTGTGGCGTCTGGAAATATGGTGTCAGTTTTTATTGGAAAACTGACACAGAAAGTGTCGTAGATGGCACCCTTTTTGTGGCGCAAAGCCTTTTGGCGTCGGCTTACTATGCCTAACCAACGCCTATAGGTGCCCTACTGGCACGTTTTCAGTGGCACGAAGCCTTTTGGCGTCGGTTATAAAACTGACATCGAAGAGTTTGACCTTTAGCGGCGCCCACATAGGCATCGCTTGAGAACCGTCTCTAAAAGGGGTTAAACAACTGACGCCAAAGGATTGTTCTATAGCACTGTATCCCATTATAATCATCACATGACTTGCTCTATGGGTATACATACCGACAGACTCCCACTTGCACTTAGAGCCAGTCACCTAGGAACCTCAGTCCTTGTGACCTAGCATGACCATCATGCTTCTGCTGAGAAAGGGCCTTAGTCAGTGGATCAGCTATGTTGTTTTCAGTTGGTACTTTGCAAATCTTCACATCTCCTTGTTGTACGATCTCTCGTATGAGATGGAAGCGCTGTAGTATGTGCTTGGACCGCTGATGTGATATGGGCTTCTTAGCTTGAGCAATAGCTCCATTATTGTCACAATAAAGCTCAATTACATCACAGCTACTGGGAACTACACCAAGTTCAGTGATGAACTTCCTGATGCACACAACTTCCTTTGTTGCATGTGAAGCAGCGATATACTCAGCCTTTGTAGTAGAATCAGCAACTGTTTCTTTCTTGAAACTCTTCCAGCTCACAACTCCATTGTTTAGGCAAAATACAAATCCTGATTGCGATCTATAATCATCTTTGTCGGTTTGGAAGCATGCATCAGTGTAACCCTTTACTACCAGTTCTTCCTCGCCGCCGTATACAAGGAACTGATCCTTAGTCCTTCACAAGTACTTGAGGATGTTCTTTAGGGCTATCCAGTGAGCATCCCCGGGATCTGACGGGTACCTGCTCGTCATGCTGAGAGCATACGAGACATCTGGGTGTGTGCATAACATAGCATACATGATGGATCCAATGGCTGATGCATATGGGATCTCATTCATATGCTCCCTCTCTTCACAAGATTGGGGACATTGAGCTCTAGAGATGGTGACTCCATGTAGCATGGGTATGTTGCCTCTCTTTGAGTTCTCCATGCTGAACCTCTTTAGCACTTTGTCAATGTACGTTCTTTGACTTAGTCTGAGAAGCCTTTTAGATCTATCTCTATAGATCTTAGTACCTAGAATGTAGGATTCTTCTCCTAAGTCCTTCATTGAGAAAGTATTCCCAAGCCAAGTCTTTACCTTCTCTAAGGCTGAGACATCATTCCCCATCAATAGTATGTCATCCACATATAATATGAGGAATGTGGTCGTGCTCCCACTAACCTTCTTGTACACACAAGGTTCATCTTCATTTTAAATAAAGCCAAACACTTTGACTTCCTCATCAAATCAAAGATTCCAACTCCGAGATGCTTGCTTCAATCCATAGATTGACCTTTGTAGCATACAAACTTTATTGGCATTCGTTGGATCTTCAAAACCTTTAGGTTGTTTCATGTACACATCCTCATTTATATTCCTATTAAGGAATGTGGTTTTAACATCCATTTTCCAAATCTCATAGTCATAGTAAACCGTAATAGCAAGCATGATCCTGATGGACATAATCATGGCAACTGGAGAAAAAGTTTCATCATAGTCAACACCTTGAACTTGTCGAAAACCCTTTACAACCAATCTACCTTTATAATTTTGCACATTGCCATCCATGTCGGTCTTCTTATTGAAGACCCACTTGCACCCTATGGGTTTTACCCCTTCGGTTGGTTCCACCAAAGTCCATACTTTGTTGGAATACATGGATTCCATCTCAGATTTCATTGCTTCAAGCCATTTCTCAGAATCTGGTCCCTCCATAGCCTCTAGATAGGTAGTTGGATCATCATCTATGATCAACTCACCGCCTTCCTGAGTCACAAGATATCCAAACCTTTCAGGTTCAAGGAGTGTTCTACTAGATCTACGAGGTCCTTGTGTTACTTGAGGAGATTGAGATTCCACAACACCTTGTGAACCTATATGTTCCTCTTGTACATCTACTGGTTCAATGTTTCTTGTTGGGCTTGAACCTCTTCAAGCTCTATTTTCCTCCCACTGCTTCCTTTGGAAATAAATTCCTTTTCTAGGAACACAACATCCCTAGCAACAAACACTTTGTTGTCAGTTGGGTGGTATAAGTAATATCCCTTGGTCTCCTTAGGATATCCAACAAAATAACATTTATCAGATATAAGGTCTAGCTTGTCAGGAAACATTTTCTTGAAATATGCCTCACACCCCCAAATCCTCATAAAAGACATATTGGGACGCTTCCCATTCCATATCTCATATGGTGTCTTTTGAACCGATTTAGATGGTACTCGGTTAAGTGTAAACGCGGAAGTTTCAAGAGCATGACCCCAGAAGGAAATCGAAAGATCAGCAAAACTCATCATTGATCACACCATATCTAGTAAAGTGTGATTCCTTCTTTCAGACACACCATTATGCTATGGTTTTCCAGGCGGAGTCCACTGTGATACGATACCACAGGCTCATAGAAGGTCCTCAAACTCCTGGCTGAAGTATTATCCACCTCGATCAGATCAAAGTGCTTTAATACTTTTACCAAGTTGGTTCTGTACTTCATTCATGAAATCCTTGTACCTTTCAAGGGTTTCTGACTTATGTTTCATCAGGTACACATAGACATACCTACTGAAGTCATCAGTGAAGGTAATGAAGTATTGATACCCACCTCTGGCATTAGTTCTAAAAGGCCCACATACATCAGTATGTATGAGTCCTAATAGATCACTAGCTCTCTCACCTTTACCTGAAAAGGGAGTCTTGGTCATCTTGCCCAGAAAACAAGATTCACATGTCTCTATTGATTCATAATCAAAAGAGTCTAGATAACCATCTTTATGGAGTCTAGAAATGTGCTTCTCATTTATGTGCCCTAGATGACAATGCCAAAGATATGCTTTATTTGAGCTGTTGAGTTTTTACCTTTTGGTGTTTACGTTGTATACACTTGTCTCTAGATCTATCAAGTATAGACCATAAGACATTGGGGCATTGCCATAAAAGATCCCATCTTTTGAAATGGAACACTTTCCATTCTAAATAAGAAATTCAAATCCATCCTTGTCCAAACAAGAGACGGAAATGATATTCCTATTTATGGTAGGTACATAATAGCAGTTCTTCAACTCTATTATTAGCCCACTAGGTAGAGTTAACTCATAGGTTCCTACGGCACTGGAGGCAACCCTTGCCCCATTGGAAACCCGTAGTTCAACCTCGCCTTTCCCAAAGGCCTACTTCTCTTAAGATCCTTCACATTTAAACAAATGTGAGATCCACATCCGGTATCAAGTACCCGTGACAAAGAAGTAGTAAAGTTAATATCTATCACGTATACACCAGAAGTAGAGATCTCTATCTCTCGCTTCTTCTTCCATCGTTCCTTCCATCATCTCCACGTCTTGAGCGCAGAATATTCTGACATTGGTTTGGTGAGAGAACCCTTCTCTCCCTCACCTTTATCCTTAGACTTTGTTCCATTGATCTCCATCAATGAACTATCCTTCTTCTTAAGCGTACATAGAGTGGATTCAAAAGATATCGGTATATCTGGATTGTGCAGAACACTTCTCACAATCCATAACTAGTTATGGAATTTATTCTCAATTAATTTTCCCATTTTAAAAGATGATTCTTTTGCTATTCTACAAGAGAAAATTGCATTTGTCAAAACTCCTTTTGATTTGATTTGAATAAAATTTGACAATAGATAATTAGGCCTTTAATTAATTACCGCTCCCACTATTTTGATTCAAATTGACAGCCCTCACCATCAATTCAGAAGATTGCAGCGCACAATCTTCTAGTGGGCAAGATCTATATTTCATCAAGTCATGAGTCAGCTTTGGCTGATCGCCCACAACTTGACTATTTAGGTAGGCCATCATGCCAATTGTATCATATGCAACTCTTGATGAATGAACATGCACAACACCTTGCCATGAACATTTCGTGCCTCTAGGCTTAGACGCTCTAAGAATCACCAGTTAAGTCTATCCCAAAATCTAACACGGTAAACATGCACCCTGCTTTGGCAGAACCTACATGTTTACCCTTCACACTTCCGCGAGATAGATGGCGCACCACACTTTGGCATAACCTACGCTTGGTCGGTCAGGTTTTTCATGTGTGTCGCTAATGGAAGGCGTAAAATACTTAATATTTAGATGATGGATTTGATTTTTATAGGTACATATACATATCCAATCACCACAATATAGTAATTATCATATACATGCTATATCTCACAGAAAATATGTGAAATGATAAAAGCAATGATTATGACCATCCTAATGTGATTCCTCGAGCCAAGAGGAATCATGGTCATCTAGGTCCACATCACATGCAACATGTATAAGATGAACTCTGTGCTTTGCCTTTCTGGGTTTGATCAACTCCTCTCCATGATTGATCGGCTCACCATCAGACCGGTCAGTTGAGTGCCACCAACCGATCGACTGGCACCTCCAGCCGATCGGTTCACTGGTCGTCGTGCATCTCCTCAGGTCACCACCCGCTCATCTCGTTCCTCGAAATGGTTGTATGCAGATTGTCCTCTGTTCTTTGACATAATAGGAAATAAAAAAATCTATCATATTTTACATTTGAAAAACGAAACCCCGAGTTACATTCGGGGGGAGCAAAGGTAGGAAAGAGGTCTCGTGTTATCTCGAGTTACATCAGGAATAAGAGATAGGGAATCACTGCGCAGACTGAGATGCAAGCAACCACATCCAACCAAGAACACATACATAGGGTTTATTGACCATAATCACGCTATACATCCACCACAAAACTCATTTAAGGGCGACGTATGTCGAGTGCATTCATATTACATATCATATGTGTATTTTGAGATTTGTGAAATTAGGATTGGGCATGCATAAAGCCAATTTTATCTGCATCGTATGCAATTAATAAAGGCGTCAAACCAAAATCAATCATATCGATAATCCTAAAGTATAGAGCAGTTGACGTGGCTCTGATACCACTGTTGGGTTTTAGGGAGATAGAGAAGGTAGCGGAAACAAAAATTTTCTCTCCCCAAACCCAATATAAAGGAATCGCGTCAACGTCTACACAATAGGAATGATGGTTTGTAGAGACTTACCTTGTCCCGAGGCTTGCTCGGAGACGTTACCTCATGGTTTGTGCGGTCTTCACCTCTGCTCTTGGACGGTGTCTGTGCAGCTCCTGGTCTTACCGGGACTGTCGGGATTGACAGCTGTCCTCCAAGCGGAAAAAGTCTCCCACCTCTGTAGAAGTACACGGACCACCTGGAACTCTGATCACCTTGTCGCACAAGGCACCGGAAGGAGTCATACCCTCCTATCGGCGTACTAGTCGCCGACACACTCTCCAGCCACCAGTCACTTTTCTGCAGTTGTCTTTTCCTTGTTGTGCCTCCCTTATCGGGTAGTACTTGCTCGGGCTCTCCTGGTTACCACAACCAGATATAACGACAACTTTGTAGACCAACTAGTGTTTTAAGTTGTTCTTTGAGAAGCCCCCAATACCCCTATATATATATGAGGGTCATGGGACAGAGTTCTCTACCCCGGGGGCAATGCAGGATTAAAGCAGGAGTAGAAGGGTTCGAGATTTTCTAGAAAACAACCAACTGCGCCAGATGAACCGATCGTTTCAAGCATGAACCGATCGGTTGGGGACCTGAGTCGATCGGTTCACACCTGAACTGATCGGTTGAGGCACCTGAGCCGATCGGTTCACTTTTGAAATGATCGATTCACTGCCCTGGTCAGTTCTCGATTGACTTTTCCTCTTTTGTTTCGAATTGATCCAAATACCAATCCTTGTTCCAATCAAATTGGAAAAGTGAAACGAAAAGAAATTTCTCACCAACCTGACTTTCCCAACTTACTCATTTGGACCAGTTAAGCCGATGAACCAGTCAGTTCAGTCTGTCCTGAGCCGATCGGTTCATCACATGAGTCGATCGGTTGGGAGTGCAGACTGTGCAAAATCAGTCAATTACAGTTTCAATCAATCTGATACTCTAATCAATCGGTCCAACACCTTGAACACTATGATATTGAGTTATCAATTGATTGAGTGTTTAATTGAACTACTAAACTCCTTTAGTAATCAATCTAAACATCATTTGTGGACAAACTCCTCTTCCAGGTTAAATCCTTTGTGTGTGCCCCTACATGTCCATTTCACATTGGCAGTGAAAGTCCATAACACTTATGACTTCACAAGCAAAGAGTGATGCCTAGTCGCACATCAGTGATACCCAAGTGAAATAGAAAGTTGGAGAACAACTTTCAATCCTACAATCCATGAATGGTGTTATAGTGAATGTATAATTCCTTTGTCACTAATGTCCTGAATGAACTCAAGGCATGGTACAATCATCCTTTCAATGTTCATCCATTTTCTTGATCTCAGAGCAGACTAGGTGAGATGTGTGTGACATCAATATCACATATTGATTCACACATGCATGCGCATGCCTTTCTCAATCCTACTCATCAAGTGGGCATGGACATCAAACTCCATTAGGAGGGACAAATCCCATATCTATCACTCACCCATCAAAATCCCCATGTGTCAAAGTCACCCAAAGAAAACCTCCCAATTGGGTAAATTGTAGAAAAATCTAGAATGTGTCCAAATTAGATGAAATTTGACATGTAGGCTAATTTTGATATGTAGATTTCGAATTTGAAGTTTGTTTCCACTTTTAAGACTTCTTTTTATGAGATATGTCATGTGGGTTCATGTTTAAAGTAATATGTGCTTATTTATCAAGCCTAAGTGTACTTGTGTGTATTCACCATTTTGGGGAACTTTTAGCTATTTCTAGGCTCATGTCCAAAGTAATAGACGCTTATTCATCAAGAATATGCACACATACTCTATGTGTATTTGTGCATATTAATTTTAAATTTGAGCCTTAATACATGCCCATTGTATGTATATATGAGCCGATTTAGCTTCTTGTGCACCTAATGTAGGTGCATTTGCAACTATTCATGTTAATTTGCACCTACTTTTGATCAATTTATCTCTACTTTTAGTCTTCCAACACACACTTTTTGTCATTTCACATATAATATTTGTCATAACACTTTCCGCCCACTTTTGATCAAGTTGTGCCCATTGTTATTCTTTTGACGCCCACTTTTTTTTCTTTCGACGCCCACTTTTTTCATTTTAGAGGGCAATCTTGTTTTGGAAACTTTGTGCCCCTTTTTGGTTAAGTTGAGCCCATATTTGATTTTTTTATCGATTTTGAGCCCATTCTTTATTTTTTCATTACTTTCCTCATCACTTTCCTACATTTGTCACACTTTTCTCCTTTCTTATATTCTCTCTCCTCATTACTTTCCTCCTCTTTTTGCATAATTTTCCTCCTCACTATAATTTTGTTCATTACTTCCATTCTCTTTTTTAATTACTTCCTCCTCACTTATCTTCTCTCTCTGCATTACTTCCCACTTCCATCAATTTTTTTCTTGTACTCTCATCACTTTTCTCCTCTTTTATTTTACTTCCCTCCTCATTTATTTTATTTTATTTTATTATTTTCTTCTTTATTGCACTCCTCTTTTATTTAATTTTACTTCCCTCAACTTCCCTCTTTACTCCACTCCTTTTATATTTTTTCTCTTTCCCAAAAAAGTTCCACTTTCTCTCTTTTTTCTCTCATACTCATTCTCTATCTCCATCCATCAATCACATCTTCAAATTTATCCTGTCATGTCACTCCCACACATCCTACCAAACCTCCGATTATTACCACCTCAAAAGACAACTTCTCAAATGTCTAAACACCGCCATCAAAAAAGGTAAATTTACTCAAAACCTCACATTACCACCATTCTCCTGTGTGTAACAGCTGCGTGTGATGATTTCTGTGCGTAATAAGATCATTTTCGTCTTAGAAATAACCATGATTCATAAAACAAAGCACTTGTAATCTAAGCCTAATTGTTAGTCAAACACAATTATCCAGACTGATCGAAACCGGGTTGCCAAACTGTGCATACCATTAGGACCCAAATAAAACACAAGTAATGTGTCATTATCGTAGTTTCTAACAAGTGGACGCCAATATTTGTTAATTTGCGTTATCAGACGGCATGCTATCTATAAATGACAAAGACATGAATATAAATTTAAGAGTTGTATTATAATAAAGAAAAATCTGAATTCTAATAAATAGCTAGGGTTGTTACGATTTCACATGAATGACTAGCACAACGACATGCTTGTTTTATTGAGGGTTGTCTTTTATTTAAAGGGCTGAGGGTTGATAATTGCATATTAATCATCTGATACACGAAACATTGCCTTCCACTGGCGCTTTTGGCAACCCGCAAGCAAACTGGAGCGGCGCTGAACAACATCAAGAACCCGGAATTTTCGACCAGCTCTCCCTACTGCATCTTGCTGCGGGCTAGTTGAGCCGAACTCCTAAGGAGAAAAAAAATGTGGAGTCACAAACACAACGCTTGCTGTAGCTGCAGAATTCAGTGGCAATTATAGCTGTCCTTGACTATTCGATCAGGGTTTAATTAGGTGGGAGTTGGTCAACATTTCATTCATTCCTCGTTGACCAAGTACTTCGCTCTCCCCCAGAATTGGCAGCCATAGCTTACATACGCTCAACTGTAAAATAAATAACAAGAAGCTAGTTTCTTAACAAATGAATTACACGCTACTTCCCCGAGCATGGTGACATATCTCCCCGCGGGGTTTACGGATGCTATCACATCATCATGTCCGCAGCCCCAGGTCACAATTGCTTCTGGTACTATAGATTACTTTACCAACATCATAATCCAATGGACTAAAATTCCATCAGGCTGACGTTCATATACGCGCATCACGCACTTTTAATACCGTCTTCTCCTGTGGTGTCCTCCCATTTCCCACTTCTATTTTGTTTTATTCAACAAGTGACAAGTGGCAGCTTGTAGCAATAATGTTCAAACCGGTCACTACTACAAAAACAACATTTAGTGTTACTTTTTTGGGCGTCGGTTATTTAGGAACACCGATGCCTATAATATTAGACGCCTATAATATTAGACGTCGGTTATTTAGGCAAACCGACGTCTATATTTGAAAACCAGTCAGACGCGGGTACCGCTTTGTATTCAGCGTCGGTTGAGTATAACAGACCGACGCCTAAAATCGCCCGCGAAATCCAATTTTCGAACGAAAAAATTTACGTCACCTACAGCGTCGGTTTTTTAACTATTCACCGACGCCTATTTAAGATGAAAATTTGCGCAAAAATTCTCACTTTTAGTGTCGGTTATCCTTTGATAACCGACGCTGATAATGATTCCCGCGAAATAATTTAGGTCAAAGATTGTCTAATTTGACGTCGATTTTTTACTATCAACCGACGCTGAAGACTAATAGGCGTCGGATTTGTAGATAACCGACGCCGTTGACCAACTTAATAGCCCCGATCACCCGGCTCTTCCCCCTTTCTTCCTGTTTCATCGCGATATTTCTCATGTGTTGTTGCTCGCTGCCGCTCTCCCAAAATCGCCCGACGACCCCGCTGCTGCTCGCCGCCGCTGCTGCTGGTGCTCTTCTGCTCGCCACCTCCGTTGCCCGCCGCCCGTCGTTGCTGCTGGTGCACCTCTGCTCGCCGCAGTCGTTGCTGCTGGTGTGCCGCTGCTCTGCTTTTCTTTCGGTGCCAGTGTTGTTCGCCGCCCGCCCCTTTGCTTCTTTGCCTGCTTGCCGCCACTGCTGCCGCCGCTTTTCTCCACGCTAGCTCTAGGTAGCTCTAGCCTCTTTGCTTCCTTCTCCCTAGCTCCTTACCAACAGCAAGCACGACCATGGCTGTGTTGGCCTACCACGACCGTGTCGGACAGCACGACTATCGCACCCCAATCTCACTTTAACCACAAACCACGAAATTAGGGCACGATAGGTGGGGTTAACACATAATCAACCACTCGTCGCTTTTAAAAACAATTCAAGGCATTTAATTGATAACCAAGTTTAAACTGTAAACAGAAAACTGAGCAAACTGCAGGAACTTTTCTATTGAACTGATAGAAGATACAAGCAAAGTCTACAGCATAATACATTGATTAACATAAGGTAAAGCATAACAGTTAATTTACATCTTTGTACATATTCTCTCTCTCACTCACACCTTGTCCCGAGGATCGAGGGGAATGGACTAAGAGACCTCTAACTAGACTAACTACAACCTTCTATCGACTAAGCGTTAGGGTGAAACGATCCTTCCGACTCCTAATGCTGATGCTGACCTGAAAATGTTTTGAGTAGAGGAATGAGTCTACTCGCTCAGTGAATAGCATTTCACTTAGCTATCACTAAACAACTCGTCAGGTTTATTAACTGAAAATAAACATATATGCAGTTCAAGCAGGACAGTTCTATTAGCATAGCAAATATACAGATAATAACCACACTTCTAAGCATCAACAGGTATTTCAGATAAATAAACAGTTATATAAATTTACTGTGATCCTACATAATTACTTATTCATTTTTTATTATTATGCCCTAAATATATGCAGTGTACTCTGCATATAAAGATCTGCAACAAGTCCATGCTACGGTCCCACTGTACAAGACTTAGCGACACACCCGGGAAATGCTAAGTCTGACGCCAGCCCTGCTCTGCTACAGGACCTCTGGCTCTCCGGCCAGAAACATAGGCTCTACGGCCTCAATGCACAACCACGTGTGCTCCAGACTCCTCCTTTAACCTGAGTACACCGGCGGAGAGTCACAGGGTTACCTTCGTGACACAAGCACGAATGGTGTTAGATAACCGTGTTTTCTTTTTCCTTTTTTTTTCCCAGTGCCATCGTGACACACGCACGATTGTTGTTAGACACTGCCTTTCTTTCCTCGTTTGTCCGTGACACAAGCACGGATGATGTTTCAACACGAGTTTCACCCCTAAGTAACAGACCTTCCTTTAGGGGTTCTACGGTGTTAGGGCACTTAGGTCTATTAATTAATTAACCGATAAACAATTAAACAGAAATATCATATAGCAACTGTAAGACATAGAATTTCCCCTTTTTCATCATTCATATCACGCATTTCTAGTTCCAATGAACTTATCACACTAAAATGCACATGCTATACTGATTAAAGGTCGTATCAACTGATACTGAAGCAAATAAGCATTTAAAATGAGTTAAATAATGATTTCTAAATGAACTGCCACTCACCATTTGAAACTCGGCCGATCACTATGGAACTCGGCCGAACACTTCCCAGAATCTGAAACTCGGCCGACCAACCTCGGCCGACCAGCAGGAAACTCGGCCGATCCTCTGAGGAACTCGGCCGATCGAGACACTGCTTTATATACCTACAAAGAAACTCGGCCGATCAGGACCAAACTCGGCCGACAAAAACGCTGTTCGTTTATCTAAATAAGAAACTCGGCCGATTCAAAACCCAAACTCAGCCGACCAAAAACTCTGTACGATTGCCCTAATATGGAACTCGGCCGACCGAATAGGAACTCGGCCGAACCGCGCACAGGCAAAAAACAAAAACGACCTGCACGAGTCGATTTCTCTCGAATCGACGGGCAAAACTCAAACAAACACCGCCAATCGTTCGCAATCGATGTATACCACCAAAACGGACCTGAAAGGGGAAGAGAAACGAGCTAGGGCTGCTCCTTGCGCCCCAAACCTCAAGCCGTTTCCCTACAACCGTAGCTTCAGCTGCGAATCCGAATCGAATTGACGGAGAAGATGATCAACGGAGGGAAGAGGACGAGCTGCAGCAGCTGATCGGAGCAGAACGAAGCTCTGACGTCTTCCCTTCTCAGCTCCCTCTCTCTCTCTCTCTCTTTCTCTCTTTCTCTCTCACGCAAGGAAGGAGAACGCTTCCTGCGTTCCTTTGTTTCTGAGAAATGAAACGGATAAGGAAGAGAGAAAGGATAAGGAGGAAAACTTAGGGGCCTAAACGCAAAGTTCAAAAACTACGAACGGGTCCCTATAAGCCCAAAAACATGCAACTTTTGACTCGAAGGTCGGATTCGAACGATTTCTCTGGCAACGCTTCAAGCGTAAGGTCCTACACACTTTAGAAGCTAGAAAACACACTAAGCACATATCATATCTATTTTAAACATTATTGATAAAAACAGGCTTATATTTTAGCACATCAGCTAAACACATGTTGAACAGCTTACTTACGGGATAAGCTCGACGCGGGTCGTAACAACGACCGTGGTAACGGTCGTGGCTGTGTTGTCGTACCACGGCCGTGTTGGACAACACGACCGTGGTAGGCCAACACAGCCACGACCGTGCTTACTGTTGGTAAGGATATGAACAAATTTTTATGTAATGATTTACGTAAATCATAGGATATGAACAAATCTTTTGCTTGCATATATTTATACTTCTAATCATAATCTTTGACCTAATTCAGTAAATTTTGATGCATGTTGAAATAAGATTTAAACTTGTCAATTCTAGCATCCTAATTTGATATGATTAAACCTAACATTGATGAAACCCTAACATCAATTGTGATGAAACCATAACATTAATTGTGATCAAACCCTAACACGTACATATCTATTATTGTGTTTGTTGGCCTAGAAACCCGTCCAAGATTTACTCATTAGGATTAAATCTTGGATAGTCCCCGGTTTGGGACTGTTCTTGAACACCTAATCTTAATTAGGATGTAAGTGTATAATGTGTATTGGATTTTCGAGAAAATTTTGGCAGCATTTCCCCGTTTGTTCTCTAAGTACATATGTACTTAGAGAACAACGGGAAAATGCTGCCGAAATTTTCTCGAAAACCCAATACACATTATACACTTACTAGTGAGATTAGGTGTTCAAGGATGGGATAGGTGGTACACATTTATTATATATAAGAATGTCATCACATGTGTTTGTTGGCCTAGAACCCATCCAAGATTTACTCATTAGGAGTAAATCTTGGATAGTCCCAGGTTTGGGACTGTTCTTGAACACCTAATCTCACGTAGACCCTAATGTTGTCCTAATATATACTTGTTTTCTCTTTGATCATAGAATGGATAGATCATGGATGTCCATTCGCAATCGTTGCACCCCAGAGTTTATATCTGGTCTTGATCAGTTTATTAGATTTGTCGAGGAACATAGGAAAGAACCTGGAGATAGGTTCTACTGTCCATGTAGGCATTGTGGTAACAACTTGAAAGTCAGCAATGGTGACGAAATCAAAAGTCATGTCATGTGCAATGGGATTATACAAGGCTATACAGAATGGCACTGGCATGGAGTGATTTCAAACTCGAAACCAGTGGATGTCGATAGCAGTGCTTGGGTGGAAGAAGAAATTGCCTCCGATGATGTAGATGTGAACGAACCAGTTCTAGTAGACATCGTTGATGCAGTGTTGGATAGTTGTAGGGTAGAGCACACCGATCCACCTCCTATCTTTAGAAACATTATGCATGATGCTGAGATACAATTATACACAGGCTGTGCTAAGTTTACGAAGCTTAGCGCTGTGTTGAGATTGTATAAGTTGAAAGCTAACAATAGATGGAGCGACAAAAGCTTCACTTCATTGTTGACTTTGTTGAAAGAAATGCTTCCTGAAGGAAACGAGCTGCCAATCTCAACATACCAGGTAAGGAAATTGTTGTGCCCAATGGGAATGGAGGCCAAGAAGATACACACATGTCCGAATGATTGTGTATTATTTCAAAAGGACTATGTGGATTTGAAAGATTGTCCAAAATGTGGTGCGTCACGGTATAAATTGACGACTTCGGGGGAGTCCAAAACTGGTTCTCCTGCCAAGGTGATGTGGTATCTACCTATAATATCATGGTTTCAACGCTTGTTTGCAAATCAGAAAGATGCGAAGAATTTGAGGTGGCATGCAGATGTTAAGAAAAATAATGATGGGATCCTACGACATGCGTCTAATTCCCCATAGTGGAAGAAGATTTATATATTGTATCCCAAATTTGGTGAAAAAGATAGGAATCTAAGACTTGGGATTTGTACAGATGGAATGAATCCGTACAGGACATTGAGCAGCCAACATATCACTTGGCCAATCATGTTTTTTATATATAATCTTCCTCCCTGGCTGTGTATGAAAAATAAGTACGTTATGCTGTCGTTGTTGATATCAGGCCCTAAACAACCCGGAAATGATATAGATGTTTATCTTGAACCTTTGATTGATGACTTAAAGAAACTTTGGGATGAAGGTGTGATGACTTATGATGCTTCAGTAAGAGAGACATTTTGTTTGCACGCTATGTTGTTTTGCACTATTAATGACTTTCCAGCATACGGGAATTTGTCTAGATATAGTGTCAAAGGAGCTAAAGTGTATCCTATATGTGAAGAAAATACTAATTCAATAAGACTAAAACATGGTGGCAAGACTGTATATCTTGGTCATCAAAGGTTTCTTTCAAAATTTCATCCATATCATAGGAAGCGCAAAGCATTCAATGGATGGAATTATGAACGGAGTGCACCTAAACCTATACCAAGGGATGTTGTTTATAAAAGAGTAAAAGACATTGTCAATGAATTTGGTAAGAAATCACAATGTAGTATGGCCACACGGAGTGACAATTCTTCATTCAAGAAGAAGTCAATATTTTGGGATCTTCCTTATTGGAGTTCTTTGACATTCAAGCATTATATCGATGCAATGCACGTTGAGAAAAATATCTGTGATAGCATCATTGGTACTCTGTTAAATATACCAGGTAAGACTAAAGATGGGATAAAATCCAGACTGAACCTACGTGAAATGGGAATAAGGTCAGAATTAACAGAATTACGTGAAATGTGTAATAAAAGAACATACTTACCTCCCTCTTGTTACACGTTGTCTAGAAAGGAGAAGAAAGCTTTTTATGAATGCTTGGTAAATGTTAAGGTGCCACAGGGTTACTCATCCAACATCCGTAGATTGGTATCAATGAAAGATCTGAAGTTGATAGGTCTTAAATCTCTGGATTATCACACTCTAATGCAACAAATATTGCCCGTGGCAATTCGATTTATATTTTCGAAGCATGTAAGGTTTGCAATCATCAGACTTTGTTTCTTTTTCAACAGTCTATGCAGCAATGTTATAGACCCTGATACTCTCGATAATTTGCAAAGAGAAGTGGTTGTTACTCTATGTCAGCTTGAGATGTATTTTCCTCCTTCGTTCTTTGATATCATGGTACATCTTGTTGTCCACTTGACTAGGGAAGTGAAAATGTTGGGACCAATTTTCTTGCATTGGATGTATCCCTTTGAACGATACATGAGCATTTTTAAAGGTGATGTTCGAAACCGTTATCAGCCTGAAGGGAGTATTATTGAAGGTTATGTGGCGAGAGAGGTTATGGATTTTTGCAATGACTTTCTCAGTGGTAATAACACTCCTGTTAATGACAAGAATATTGAAGAGGGCAAAGGAATTTTGGGATCACGGGTGAAAGTAATCTGCCGTGAGCAGTTGGAACAAGCTCACTTGTATATTTTACACAACATGGATGAAGTGAGTGTTTATATCGAGGAACATACCAATTTCATCAAGAGACAACATCCTCAAGCAAGTTCAATGTGGCTTGCTAGAGAGCATAACAAGACTTTTACTAAGTGGTTTGAAGATAAAGTCTTACATCAACTATCTCAAACACCAAATGATATCACAGAAACTATCAAATGCCTCGCCTTTAAAGAAAAACTGAATGTTATGTCTTATGAAGGGTTTGACATTAATGTGTTCACATATTACACAAAGCGCCAAGATGATAAGAGTGTCGTCCAAAACAGTGGGGTCACTCTTCAAGCGTCGACTATGTATTTTGCAAGTGCAAAGGATAAGAGTCCACGTGAAGCTAAAATGTCATATTACGGTGTCATTGAAGACATATGGGAGTTTGACTACATAGATTTCAGAATTCTGCTCTTTAAATGTAATTGGGTTGATAATACCAAAGGAGTTATAGTAGATGAATTTGGTTTCACTTTAGTGAACTTTGAAAAGATTGGCGAGAAGGGTGAACCATTCATATTGGCATCACAGGCGAAACAACTATTATATATCGATGATCCTACAAATGATAAATGGTCGGTTGTTCTTTATGGTAAAAGACAGTTCATTGAAGATCCTATAGACGAAGAACAGTACTATGATAAGTATGATGACTCCAATCCATTCTCAGTTGGGTTGCCAACTCAACAAAATATTGAAGCTAATGATGACTTATATGTTCGCGGAGATCACAATGAAGGATTGTTAATTGATAAAAGATCACAATTTTAGAGGCATGCATGTTTATATTTTTTTTATTGAAGCTAAATATTTGCTTTTTTAATATCAATATCATTTTAAGATTTGATATCTCATTATCTTGTAGTTAATACAAATGCTAAATGTTTGCCTTTTTAATGACATTTTCAGATGGCTGACCATGATGAGCATGAAGTCCATGATGAGCATGATGTCCATGATGAGCATGGCGAGGATACCAATGTAAGTTTTAAAAACATATCCTGTATTTCTATAAAATTCATTATCTTCTAGTTATGTCATATATCCTATATTTCTATACTGGGCTAATTCAGTGTGTTTATTTTTGTCAAATTTTAGGTTGATGTACCCACTGAAGCACTGGAGGAACTTGATGCGCATCACCAAACACTTAACAAGAAAAGGGGCATCACTCTGTTGAAGAAGTTGATAGCTCTAAGTGGCAGTGGATCCAGATTGGCTGTAGAGTTTGATAATGGAGGAAATCCAATTGGAGTGAACCACAATAATTTTGTAAACTATCTTGGGGTTGTCACTCAAAGCCATTGTGGTGTTAAGTATGATAATTGGCATAAAGTTCCTCAGGTGAAGAAACACATGATATGGAAGGATTTATGCGTGAGTTATTATTATTTGCAATTCTATTTTGTAGATTACAAATTCTATTATTTGCAATTATATTTATGGATACTAGTTAATAACAATTATATGTTACAGAATCTATTTACATTGGATGAGAAGCTGTATCGTAAAAGCGTGATGCAACACGCTGGAAAGATGCTAAGGAACTATAGGACAAATCTCAACAGAGAATACATAAAAGATGGTGATAAGAAGAAGAAGTCATCCCTTAAACAGTGGAACTTCTTGGACAAAGAAGATTGGGACACGTTTGTTGGTTCAAGAAAATCTGAAGAATTCAAGGTATTAGGCGTCACTCTCAATTTAATTAATATACGTTGTATTAACATTTAGTGCTACTAACCAAATCATTAATGTGCATACTAACTAGGCCCTCAGTGAGGCGCAAAAAGCAAGGTGTGCATTGAATGTGCATGACCACACTATGGGTCCAAAGGGCTATGCAAGCGTTCGCCAAAGACTACAGGTGAAGTCTGCTGCTACTCAGGAGTCTGCTGCGACTCAGGAGTCTGCTGCGACTCAGGAGTCTGCCACACCCATGCCTCGCCATGATGTCTGGATAGCTGGGAGGCAAAACAAGAAGGGTGAAATAAAGAAGCCTGTAACTTCTGAGGCGGCTACGAAAATGGTAAAATACAACTCTTAGAACAATCATTTGAATATTGATTATTTGTGGTGTTAACTTACCAATTTCTGTTGATGGTGATTAACAGGAGCTGCACGAGTAGAGGAAACAAGGCACAATCATCCCTCAGGGCACAAGGGATGAATTGACAGTTGCTCTGGATAACCCAGAGCATCCTGGACGTGTTAGGGGTACAGGCGGTGGTGTGGGCATCAAAGCATTCTTTGGGCCATCCCAGTGCAAACCCAGAGCGAGACTTTCACAAGAAGAGGTAACTTATTCTTTTTTTAGAATGTTACTGCAAAAGGGAATTCAATAATAAGAAGCTAATGTTTCTTTTATCCACGTATAGGAGAATAAAAGAGTCAAGGATATAGTTTCTAAGAAGGTCAGGGAAGAAATGTTGCGGTGGCAGGCATCTCAGGCTTCCAATCAGCCTATGGCGACCCACTCTTTTCCTGATGCACAGACTGAGAGTAATCCTATAGACCCACCGCTGCCTAACATGTCTGATGTAAGTATTGTTTATGACATTGTAGCTAGTCTTTTCAAGATGATATGTTTTTAATATGATATGTATATATGTATAACATTCTTTACGTAAATTTGTAGGTGTTGAAGCCATGCCGCTTAAGAATGCAAGACTATGTTGTTGCAGAGGCACAGGCTTACCCGTCCCTTCCCGGGGCAATATTTCACGGGACTCCAATGCCACAGGGCTACGTTCGTGTGAGCCCAATACGTGTATTGCCCGATTGGAGGGAAGCTACATTGCCATATGCCCACCTGGATATTGATACACTTGCTGAGGCAGAAGGCGGGGTGATATTGTGGCCTAAAGAAGATGTCGTCTACACTACTGAAATTGTAAGATAAATTTACATTACCTTAGATTCTTAATGTGTATATATGAGGTCAATTGATCTGAAATTATATATACAGGTTAAAAAGAAGACACCCGGAGCATCTAGGCCTCCACCTCCACTTCCTGCATTACCAAGTTGGGTTCCAACTGACCTAAAATTCCCGTTAGGTCCTGCTTGTAGGGGAATGGCATGGTGACTATGGGCACATAATATACATTGCCCTATAATTGTTTCTTTAGAAGTAAATTATGTAGGTCAATCATACGAAAGCTCTTTATTTATACAAGATATTATGGAGCTATTTCTATATGATTGGCTAAATACATCAATGATAGAGACATGGATAAGGTGTGATCTTGTTTATACATCCATATACCTTATGTAAGATCCGGTGATCTGGTTTCTTATATATTAATGCATATGTAATACATGTTTTGTAGCTACTTAGTCGAAAATCAATGTAAACAATTTGCATTTGACCATGTGAGATTTTTGATTCCATCATTGATTAGTATGGTAGCTAAAGACCCCGATAGTGTTCAACAATACTGTATAGATGCTTTTACAGTTTTTGGTCAGCAAAACAAGACGATAATAATAGCTCCATTCAATGTGAAGTAAGTTTACTTTACTTATAATTTGGACTTAAGAAAATTACATTTTTATTATGGATTTTGAGTTATTAATTTTTAACTTTTTTACCTCTAGCGGTAGGCATTGGGAGTTACTAGTTATTGTCCCTGGGACGTTCACTGTTTATTATCTAGATCCTGCAGGGAGTACATTGAATACTAAAATTGGACATGTAATGAGATTGCCATTATTCTGGTGAGAAATATTTCATTTTTTATATCCTTTAACATATGTTATTACATTACTATTTAATTATACAATTCACTGTGTTACGTTAACATGTAGGGGTTCAGATGCATTCAAAAATACTGGAGTAACGGTCCCAAGGAAAAAGAACCAGCTAATAATTTGAGAGAACGTAAAAGTAAGTTCTCGACTCCAATGTATATATTATTTATGTGAACTGTGCTTAGTTGTATTTTTTAATATTTTGTATATTTCAATTTATAGTGCAATTATAAAAATGACTCTCAAGTGAATATTGGATGTGTTAAATCATGGATAAGGATAATTGATAGCTAAAAACAATATAATGACACCCAAATAGGTTTGTTTGACACCAAAGAATAACTTAATGGTACCTAAATATGATGTACTCATTAAATAATAATAAAATGATACCCAAATAGGTTTGTTTGACACCCAAGAATAACTTAATGGCACTCAAATATGGTTGTATACATTAAATATGATGTAAGAGTATTTCACACCCAACAACTTAATAGTGTTCATAAATGACTATCTGACACTCAGAGATGGTTAATTGACACCCTTTAATATTCATTGACACCCATAATTATGAAAATGGCTCCCAAATAAATATTTTCTGTGTTAGATCACGACTAAGGGTAATTGATAATAAAAAACAACATATTGACACCCAAATAAGTTTGTTTGACACTGAAAAATAACTTAATGGCTCTTAAATAGTTGTACTTCACATCCAACAATAAGTTAATTGACACTCAAGAACAACTTAATGACATCCACCAAGCACATTCTTATCATATCCATGCATGAAATGACATCTAATTAGTTAATTGACACACAAAGATGGTTCATAGATGACCATAAATGGTTCATTAGCAGCCAAAAGTATAAAAATGACATTTTTAGAGATTTTTGGGTACTATTTAGCCTTTCTTAGGTATTATTTAGCAATTTTTAGGCTTTTTTGTAGAAATTTGTAGGCATACCATCATTTTTTGACGCTTTTAGTTTTATTTGTGCTATATTTCATTCAAAAGTTTATCAAAGTTTAGAAATTATAAACAAAATAATTTTCTTTCTAATCGCATCACCTCTACATGTCACTTTTATTTTTTTTTCTCAAAAATATATCAACATTGGTCTTGTTAGAATGTATTTTTTATAAAGAATCCAATGAATTTTATTTCATCATAAAATTTATCACGGTTCAAAAGTTATACGTAAAACAAATTTATTTTTCATTACATAAGTTCCACTAACCACCTCACCCAATAAATGTCCATCCAGATCACTACAAAATTACCCTGACATGCCATTGCTACCTCACTGCACCACCCTACCAATACCACCATCAAAAAGATAAAACTTCTCAATTCTTCCAAAACCACCTTCCAACCTGAGTGTAACTTGCGCGTTACCAGAATAAACGTGACCAAATTATTTTCGTAATCCAATGCGTGTGTGTTGGATCATTGCAAAGCGTGCATGTTAACTTTAGGGAATGGATGTCTTGTCGGCCGAGCTCAGTTTTTCCATTGGTGATCACGGATCAATGCAAATATGAAGAAAAAGAAAACCATTGGCTTCCAGTTACTGTTACAGTTTGTTTTCCCGATACAGTTGTAATTCAGGTTTTTCAACTCACCCCAATTGCAAAGCGTGCATGCTAATTCATGCTTAATTAGGAGTCAACACTTTGTTACTACTCACTTTTCGTTCTCCCTAACATGTATCCTTAGTTAATACTGTGTTATCTCTGCAGCCACTCCGCTTTGCTCCGATGCCGCTAGGAGGAACAACTTCATCGTGGGACCGGCAAGCAAACAAGTGGGAGGAGGTCCCCATGGGAATTGGGAAGGCCATTTATAAGCGCCTTGTCTGCAGTGCCTTCAAATCTGCTGTAGCGGCTCACTGTTACAATTGTTGTTATATTTTATCTTAACCATCCATTTACCTCCAAAGACCCACACCTAAACAAACAATTGGTAGATTAAATGAAACAAGGGGCGGAACTAGGTGGAGGGGGGCTCTAGTTGTGTTAGTGATGTATGTTTGAATCTTGGTGTGCCTATATTTTATTTTTCAGCTCCCTTTTTTGGAGTCAGCCCTTTCCTATTGAGCATTTCTGATTCCGCCCTGAATGAAATACGGGCGCAACGGCAATTTGGTACAGCAAAATTTCACCCGTCCGCAGTAGCCTCACTAGATAGCACGTTGAACTTGAGTGAGGGTAGCCAGATAGCTAGCGGACCACAAGTCAAACCACAGATTGGCGATGATTGGGATAGGGGCAGTAGGTTAAGAACCCAACAGCAAGTTAAACACAAACGATACATTTCAGAGCTTTCATCGCCGGCGAGGGGCCGGGGTTTGCCCACTCGTATTGTATCTATTCTGCTCACAAGAGACCTCTAGGGGGGCACATTCAAGCTGTAATGGAAACATCCTAGTTGAGTTTGGGCGGGTTCAAATCCACTATTCCCCGTTTCAGTGTCCCATATGTATCTCGTTGGTCTCCGCCGTGAAACTACCTTATTGTCTTTTTTAGGGGTGGACTATTATTTAATCACAACTACTTTAATGACCGGAAGCACCAAATTGGGACATGAAGGGCCTGCTTAGCAGAGGAAAATGCAGTTCGACCCGGTTTGGTCGGGTATAAAACAAAAACTAAACAAATGAAAGTAGCGTGTTGGAGCTGTATTTTTTGTTTGGTTACCCACTGTGAAAATTAGGCGTGGGCATAGTACGGTTTGGTTTCATTTACTACTAAAACTACAAGTCAAATATAAATTTTTCAAACTAAATCAAATCGTTAACTAGTCTAAATTCAAATCAAACTGAGCTGTTTTTCTTAATCAAGTCATGATGTACTTTTATTCATCCTACTCTCCTCGTGTAGGAAAAATTGATCAAAAAGACGTACAAGATAGCTTCATCAACGGCCGACCCAAGAGCCCAAAAAAACCAGGTACTCGCCAACTACCGCCCAAAAAAAAAAGAAAAACAAATATGAAAACCAACTATCTATCGCTATAGCAGAAGGTATCTATCCAATCTTAACTATGTAAGGCACTTCTCTTCTCTCCAAAATCGTCAGGCCTCAAACCCTCATGGGCAGTAGACACGGCTCCGTGACAATGTATAGCCTTCCTTATTAACTCCCAAACATCCTAACTCTTGAGACCGAATTCAAAATCGTGTGGGGTGTATGTCCAAGGATGGCTAACTCGTCAACCTATGCCTTGATTTCACAAAGCCATGCAACTAACTGCCAAGGGAATCCACCCTTACCTCAAATGTTGTTCATGACCTACAATTCATTGAGTTCCATAAAGGATACCCTGAGATTGTGGTCATCCACAACTTTCAGAGAAGCAATGCAATTGTGTATGAGGGCCTCACATCTATTACCTCCTCTAACCCAAAATCTAAAAGTGAGCCTGATGTAACTGTCGCAATTTCTCAC
The DNA here is from genome assembly GCA_963693085.1 of Alisma plantago-aquatica. NCBI lineage: Eukaryota > Viridiplantae > Streptophyta > Magnoliopsida > Alismatales > Alismataceae > Alisma > Alisma plantago-aquatica. Next base: position 638,460,989 of record OY856413.1, on the reverse strand, counting down.
ACAACCCACAACCCAATACCGAGACGACCGATCAGGAAGACCCACTTTATCGAAAGTGAGGTTTACCTTGAGATTCTCTACGTCCAGTGGTTTCCATCTCAACAAAAACATACGATGGATCTTGACTCCAGTGATCACAAAACCATGTTGTGCTAATAAGTTATATGTGTCGGGCTGCTCGAGCTTTCTAAAAATCTGGCCACCTGTCTTGCGATTGATTGCAGTCACAATATCATTCCAAAACATGTTCACCTCAGAAGCTTGTCGTCAAACCTATCAGTGCACCTATACTTCCAAATATCCCAGAAAACATGTGAAATCAAACACAATAACAACCACTCTTTCAGACTAAATCCATAGTGTGTATTCTTCCACAAATAGAAAAAGCTTCTCAAGTCAGTAGCTGCCAATAACTCATCTATGCTCAGTTGCTTGTCGGTGAGGTTCCAAAAGAAGTTGACAGCCTCATCTTCAAGGAACATATGATCATTTGTCTCTACACCGGGGTAGTTACAGCAATTGCAAGCGGAAACCATTTGAGTGTTACATCTGGAAACATTATCGTCAGTCAGGACAACCGAATGTAACACCTTCTAGGCAAAGAAAATAGCCTTTATAGAGGTTGTGGAATACCAAAACCATGGCTTTAGTGCACTCTCCTCAGGTGTCACATTCATAATTAACAGCTTAGCAGATTTTAAGGTGAAGGTACATGTTCAGATTCAGCGCCAAACAAGAAAATCATCCACATCTGATATCATCACAAGAGAGTCTAAAATCAACTTCATGTTCTCACGAGAAATGACATGTGCTAGAGTGTCCCAATCCCAGCCTTGTCCCTCAATCCAGAAGTCTGCTACTTTGAAATCTCTGATAGTGTCCAATTGATTGATCACATGATTGGCTAAAGTCTGATGTGGCATCCAACTCACAAAAACAAAATTAACTTAAGTGGAAGTGAATCGTTTGCAGCGGATTACTGAAAATCACTAAAAATTTAAAACCTTTTTCAGAGAGACCCAAACATAGGAAAACTCTTTCAACAAGAACCAATGTATTACATTTACATCATGGTTCATACGTAAATATCTTATACCATATCTTCTCGAGGGTTACAACATCAACTGCCTTGTTAAAAGCTAAACACAGACAACATAATAACCTCGAGGCATCAAGTCAAAATCTCAAAATGATACATTAAAAGCACTAAGTACTAACTCCGACGACCTGAGAGTACAGAGACGACACATAGGACTTCTATCTACAAAACACGACAGACAACACACTCAACCTGAGTTGTCACTGCTGTCCCTGTTGCTGCTGATGTTCTTCCTCTGCAAGATATTCTCAAACTCTTTTGCACTCGTCCACCTAAAAATGTTGTTCCCACGGGGGTGAGACAATTGAAAATTGCCCTAGCGAGAGATATAACTCTCTGCCAGAAACATCATTATTGTAGTTTAATTAATATCAAACTGAGTAGAGGATAGGTAGTTTAGATCATTCTCATCTTTTAAAGTATTAAACCTATCTATGATTGAACAATAATTCATCTATTCTCTTTTTAAGGAAAAGAAAGAACATGTATAACATTTATCTACCATACATTTTCAACATCTCAAGCTTTGCTCATATCATTCATTATTCTGATGTGTCACCCATGATTCATTCTTGTTTCTATTTGTTGGCCTTAGCCAATCTACTAAACAAGTATTCACTTATGCCAGACATGTGATTATATATATCATCATGTCTTATTCAAGCATTAAACTATATCAATCAGGTATAAATGTTTCAGGCATTGGACTATACCAATCCTGATTACACAACCAGGCATTGGACTTTAACCAACCCTAATTACAGGCATTAAGCCTCTGCCAGGTATTTCTAATTATAGAGGCATCGATAGAATGCGAAACATAACTATCAACATGAGATATCTAGCATCATGATTATAATCAACAGTAGCAGTAAGATATCAACATAAGCATGACTATTGTATGTACACATTTACAGTCTTATGCATATCCACAACATAAGTATAATTACTATCTCTTAGTTGCACTAAGCATCATCTTTATGTAAAGAGAACAAACAAGGGTTATCATCCAATGTGAAGCGTCATGTATAACCCTAAACAGATATGCTATACGGCTGTATTACATCTTTTATTATGCCCTGGAGAATTTGAATCGTACCATTCAAAGTCCAACCGACCCCTGCGAAGGGCTATTCGGTTCCGTACAAGATCTAGGAGTGCCGGTATCCTCAGATCTCTTCCCCTCGGTCAGTACGAGTAAACTGCAGTGACATACCAGTCAAACTGCCAACAGTGACATATAGTTAACTGATAACACTAGTCCGTACTTGGTACAAGTTACGACACTAGAAAATAGGGTATACAAAACCCTCTAATCTGAGGTACAACCGCAACTGTCCTCAATCACATCAAATATTTGAGGCATGACCATAGCCATCCTCCATAACCTGCAATTGTGGATGACAAGTATATATATCCTCAACCTGCCACCCCCGCATATTCAACAATATGCGCTCCGAGTTTCCCTTAGGAATACTCGTTTCACCATCCAGCAAGTTATGACATTGAAGATGGTTCTACGGCACATGGCACTACATGATTAGAGTTGCACTTGATTAGTTATGCCAATTGGGTGAATTAAGGCTGCATCAAACAAGAGGACATACAAACCCTAATTCACTTCTAGAAAGCATATAAATATCAAAACTTGAAAAGATATAAAACATATGAAACATAATTTCTCATCTCATCATCACATGGTAATATTCACTTGCCATTCATGAGACTACACCAATCATCATATTATCACAGGATATAAATCCTTTTCACAATATCACAGAGTATCAACCCTTATCAACATAAGAGGAATACACCTCATTCAGGGCTCAACCATGCCCAAAGGTCATTAAGACCATCATACTATCACAGAATATAAATCCTTTTCACAATAACACAGGGAATCAACCCTTATCAACACAAGAGGATTACACCTCATTCAGGGCTCAATCATGCCCATGAAACATCTTGTTACCTCTTACTAGGTAACATCTAATCATATGTCTCACGAGGCCATTAAACATCTTATCACCTCTCATTAGGCAACAATGACATATTAACTCATGTAATATAATAGTAACACCACTATTTCCTCCATAGGGTTAGGGTTTACTATTCACATCAATTAGGGTTTCATGTTCATTTTATCAATCCAACCCTAATATATTGTTCCATGCATCTAGGAGCATCCATCGACATTCCAAGTATTTAATATTCTTATCATTTATCATTAAATGATCATCAACACAAGGTATGAGTTTATCTCTCATCCTTATCATGGTATGATTACATCATACTCATTTTAGCTTACTTATCAAGTATGTTAAACTCATTACATTTCATTGTAACAATTTACATAACACTCTCCTTGTGTATCTTATCCAAAAATATTGGATTTGAGATGCATCAAGGTATATCAACCATGAAATGCTAAATGTGATATCTATCATGTCTCAATATATCACTTCCCTCATCACTTATATCTTACTTGAATTTATTAACTTATCTTATAATAAGAAATCTCGCATCTTAATACTTTCATCCACTAACCTATCACCTTTACCATGATGTGCATAGATCACACACAAGGATTGTCCAACTATCTTCAATGATATGAACTCATCTCAAGTTAAGGCATTTCTTATTATAAGGTTGCCTATAGTCAACCACTTGAGATATTTCATCGTTATAGGGTATTACCCATTATTTCATCATTAAGGTTTATTCATATCATTACCCAGACATTAGGGTTATGATTTATCATCATTTTGCCCATGATTATAATTCCATGCACTATAGCCCAAATTTAGGGTTTCACATAGCTTTACTCTGTGTTAGGTTTAAGGTTTCATATGACATCGCCCTCAATTAGGGTTTCACATGGAATCATCCTCAATTAGGGTTTCTCATGGAATCACCCTCAATTAGGGTTTCACTAATCATCCCAATTAGGGTTTCATTCAACTACCAATAAATTAGGGATTCATTATTCATCCATTTAGTGTTTGGCATTTCATTACCTTAAATTAGAGTTACCCAAGTCATTACCCTTAATTAGGGTTACACTATTACCCTTAATTAGGGTTACACTATTACCTTAGATTAGGGTTTCACTCAGAATTTCCCTAAATCAGAATTAGGGTTCATTAACCTTCTCAATTAGGGTTTCTTGATCTCTTTACCAAGGATCATACCCTAAATCACCATATGAATCATACTCCTGTATGAATTCATTTATATCATTCTCTCCACTTAATTTGGTTACATCAACCATCCGATCAAATACAAACAACTACGATTGACATAGTATACTGAGTTATTACTGCCATAAACAATTAGGGTTTGCATTTTAGGGATCATTCACAATTGAAACCATTAAGATCAAACCAATTGAACCCATTGGATCAATATCCAATTACATCAGCATATTTCCTCAAATGGTCAACCATTGCAAATGGTTAACCACTCCAAATAGTTTGAAACTATTTGGTTTCAATCAATTTGTTGAAATCGTTTAACCAATTTCATTGAAACCGATTGGTCCCAAATTTTGAAATTGTTTGCCTAAGATATTAATTGAGGTGTGTGCTTGTGATGACATCATCATATTCAAGCTACAAACCCACGAAATTTTCTATGATTTCCATGGTGGTTTTATCAATCAACCAAAATAAATTTCGGAAATGAAGAAAGCATCACCATTTGATAAGGAATTGAATGCAATAACAATATTAAGGGTTCAAGTTATAAAACCCGCCTCCAATTGAGCTTCAAAGCTCCAAGATCACGCCAAAAATGGTGGATGAAGTTTTTGCAACTCCCCCTAGGCTCGTCCCCAAGCTTTTGGATGAAAAAGTTGGCTAGGTTTGAAGAGGAGATCGAAATAAGAAGAAATCAATGATTTATTTTTGATTTCCACCATGGAATCAAGGAGAACGAAGGTCAAGGACCTTACCAACAGGTTGGGGTCGTCCTCCTGCTCCTCCATAGATCCTTAGTCGTTTTCCAAGCAAGGGGAAAGAAAAGAATCCGAAATAGCCTTTGTTTTGGCTTGGTAAAGGTACTTTTATAAGAAATTCCATGAGAGAGAAAATGCCTTATAAAAATGCATTTAATTCCAAAATTGGTGCTGCCTCTTCCCCCTTTCATTCCTTGGATACGAGGATATCCCATTTGCCTCTTATTCCTCTCAATTATCCTCAATTTAAAGAAAAACAAATTAAGCACCTTAGATCATATTATAATAATATCCCAATTTGAGTGGATATTACTTTTCTTTATAATAATGGTGAGTGGGTTATCCACTTGCTTGAGATATTTTCGTGGCCTAGCAAAGGCACAAAGGTGTTCACACTTGAGCAAATTCAACCATCTCGTTTTTGGTTGAAGGCCCTTCAATTATTATATTTGTTTTTGCACTAAATTGAATTAGGGTTTCAATTAGGATTAAATCTTGATTATTTTAATATCAAGATTCTCTCTCCTCCCACTTAATTCAAATGAGGCGCCCCTATCATTTTATTTACTCTACTTGATGCCAAGAAACATTAGGGACCTTATTGAAGTGGTAATTTACATATTACACCCTAGGTTTTGGGTAAATTGCACATTACACCAAAACTAGGTTTTCATGCACATACATTGCTTTATCATCTCTTTCTTGGTATTTAGGCTTCCATAAGCCATACCTCAGCATCATATTTACTCTCATGATGCTTCAACATATGAGGAACATATTATCATGCACAATTTGCACTTAAACCCCTCAACTTGGGTAATTTGCACTTTAGTCCAAAACAGGAAAAACATTGATTTCAACAATGCTAAAAAAGGACTAGAATTGCAACATAAGTTCCTCTTGAGCCCTAATTACTTTTCACAAGATGAGATTAAACATTTAATCACTTTTCTTAATCAAAACACCTAGGGTTAAAGTATAACCCAGGTCAGGGATGTTACAAATTATAAACCCCTAACAAGGATTTCGTCCTCGAAATTTAAATAAAGGAAGACAGATGTATTTTATTCATCATACTATATAGTCTTCACAAATCATCTCCTTATTATAGAGACACCATAAAACTTTGATCACCACCAAGTGTTTCCATACAATATTCTCATAGAATCAACACACAAGGCACATGCCCCACTGTCCCTCATCATTGACTATAGAGTCAACTTTGTGTCAAATAACACTTTTCTTATTCAGAGAAGCATCATACATTCATTATTAGTATCATGTTTATGCAGAGCATAAACCCCTAACATATGATGTTCATATTATTTTATATAATCAGACTAATTTCATAGTTGACCACTCTAGGTAGCCAACCTAACCCATCTGATAACTCTCAGATACCAGAATCTTTCACCTTTGTATCTATCACATGTGTTGGAAACACATCATATATATCTCTTCCTTTCATCTTGGAACATTAATTGTTTCATATGTCCTCATCTTGGGACCAAAGTCCAAGATAACTGATACTTTTCTAAGTATCCATCACATGAACACATTTATCTTATGCACATCAAGTGTCCTAAGACCCACTTGATTGCCATGTCTCTGAAAGGAAAGAAAACAAGGATTCATATTCCTCTTATTAATTTGTGTATTTTCAACTCACTACTACAGAAACGGCCTTTGGCGTCGGTCTTTTAACCCCATTTGGCGTCGGTTTCCGACTGACGCCTATGTGGGCGCCGCTAAAGGTCGAACACTTCGGCGTCAATTTTTTAACCGATGCCTATTTAACCTATAGGCGTCGGTCTTTTAGTAGATAACCAACGCCAAAAGGGTTCGCGCCACAGAAAATGGCGTCATCTAGGGCACTTTCTGCGTCGGTGATTTACTAAAAGACCGACGCCTATATTCCATGTAGCGTCGGTCTTTTAGTAGATAACCGACGCATTAAGTGTCCTAGATGACGCCATTTTCTGTGGCGCGAACCCTTTTGGCGTCGGTTATATACCAAAAGACCGACGCCTGGTTGTTTAAATAGGCGTTGGTTCGATACGAATATCCGACGCCATTTCCAGGACTGCTTTGGCCACATCAGGCGTCGGTTATCTATACATAACCGACGCTGTAGGTCTTTGCTGACGGTTTTCTATAAATAACCGACGCCTATTTATATATATTTTTTTCATATCAGTTTGCAGGCCTGCTGTGGCTGGTCAGCAGGATGAGAACCTGCAGTTCAGTTTTCTGAACTGCAGGTTTACGACATCCATTGATATCAGCCTACAAACAGGCCGCAAACCTGCAAAAGTCAAAGGAAAATTTCACACAAGTACATACATTCAGACATCAATTCAATTCTCACATTCACACATATAGAAACATTCAAATAAATGTATTAACATTCAGAAATATTCATTTACAAAGTATCATTCATTATCACTATCAACATCCCAATTATATCTTACAGTTGCCACTGCTTGTATGGCTTTTGCCCATTCTTCTCTTACTTCATTTAATGCTTCCATCGTATATGGAGCATGTATATTTTTTAAGCGTTTACCTATAGTGTGGTCAGTTTTAAACACCTGCAAAGAGAATGATGTATATATATAAGTAATAATATAAAAATAAGATTGATATATTTCATACTAACTAATGAGACTATATATAATACCTCATGTATGCTATCGATGTCCAATGCGGCATGTTTGATAATCATCTGCATAAATCGCATCACATAGTATGCGCATGCCCAGCCATTGTCTTGTGTAGCTGTCGCGCCCCAATCTCACATTAGCCACAAACCACGAAATTAGGGCATGACAGGTGGAAATTACACATAATCAACCACTCGTCGCTTTTAAAACAATCCAAGGCATTTAATTGATAATCAAGTTTAAGCTGTAAACAAGAACTAAACAAACTGCAGAAACTTCTCTATTAAACTGATAGAAGATACAAGCAAAGTCTACATCATAATACATTGATTAACATAAAGAAAACATAACATTAATTTACATCTTTGTACCCATTCTCTCTCTCACTCACACCTTGTCCCGAGGATCGAGGGGAATGGACTAAGAGACCTCTAACTAGGCTAACAACAAACCTTCTATCGACTAAGCGTTAGGGTGAAACGATCCTTCTGATTCCTGATGCTGATGCTGACCTGAAAATGTTTGAGTAGAGGAATGAGCCTACTCGCTCAGTGAATAACATTTCACTTAGCTATCACTAAACAACTCGTCAGGTTTATAAACTGAAAATAAACATATATGCAGTTCAAGCAGGGCAGTTCTATTAGTCGTAGCAAATATACAGATAATAACCACACTTCTAAGCATCAACATGTATTTCAGGTAAATAAACAGTTATATAAATTTACTGTGATCCTACATAATTACTTATTCATTTTTATTATGCCCTAAATATATGCAGTGTACTCTGCATATAAAGATCCGCAACAAGTCCATGCTACGGTCCCACCGTACAAGACTTAGCGACACACCCGGGAAGTGCTAAGTCTGACTACTCGTCCTGGTCTGCACAGGACCCAGGCTCCACGGCCTCAACGCACAACCACGTGTGCTGCACAACCACGTGTGCTCCAGACTTCTCCTTTAACTTGAGTACACCGGTGGAGAGTCTCACAGGGTTACCTTCGTGACACAAGCACGAATGGTGTTAGATAACCAAGTTTTCTTTTTCCCAGTGCCATCGTGACACAAGCACGATTGTTGTTGGACACTGCCTCTCTTTCCTCGTTTGTCCGTGACACAAGCACGGATGATGTTGCAACACGAGTTTCACCCCTAAGTTGCAGACCTCTCTTAGGGGTTCTACGGTGTTAGGGCACCTAAGTCTAATAATTAGATAGCAGATAAACAATTAGACAGAAAATATCACATAGCAACTGTAAGACATGGAATTTCCTCTTTTTCATCATTCACATCACGCATTTCAAGTTCCAATGAACTTATCACACTAAAATGTACATGCTACACTGTTTATAGGTCATATCAACTGATACTGAAGCAAATAAACATTTAAAATGAGTTAAATAATGATTTCTAAATGAACTGCCACTCACCACTTGAAACTCGGCCGATCACTATGGAATTTGGCCGAACACTTCCCAGAATCTATAACTCGGCCGACCAACCTCGGCCGACCAACTGGAAACTCGACCGATCCTCTGGGGAACTCGGACGATCAGGACACCGCTTATACACCTACAAGGAAACTCGGCCGATTAGGACCAAACTCGGCTGACAAAAACGCTGTTCGGTTACCCAAATAAGAAACTCGGCCGATCCAAGACCCAAACTCGGCCGACCAAAAACTCTGTACGATTGCCCTAATATGGAACTCGGCCGACCGAATAGGAACTCGGCCGAACCGCGCACAGGCAGAAAACAAAACTGGGCTGCAGATGTCGATTTCTCACGAATCGTCGGGCAAATCACAAACAAACACCACAAAACTTTCACAATAGATACACTCCACTAATCTGAACCTGAAGGAGAGGAAGAAACGAGCTAGGGCTGCTCCTTGCACCCCAATCTCTTGGCCGTTTCCCCTACAAACGCAGCTCCTGCTGCAAATCTGGATCGAATTGATGGAGAAGACGATCAATGGAGGGAAGAGGACGAGCTGCAGCAGCTGATCGGAGCAGAACGAAGCTCCGACGTCTTCCCTTCTCAGCTCCCTCTCTCTCTCTCTTTCTTTCTCACACGGAAGAAGAACGCTTCCTGCGTTTTTTTCGTTTCTGAGAAATGAAACGAGATAAGGAAGAGAGAAAGGATAAGGAGGAAAACTTAGGGGCCTAAACGCAAAGTTCAAAACTTTCAAAAATTACGAACGGGTCCCTATAAGCCCAAAAACATGCAACTTTTGACTCGAAGGTCGGATTCAAACGATTTCTCTGGCAACGCTTCAAGCGTAAGATCCTACACGCTTTAGAAGCTAGAAAACACACTAAGCACATATCATATCCATTTTAAACATTATTAACAAAAACAGGCTTATATCTTAGCACATCAGCTAAACACATGCTGAACAACTTACTTACGGGATAAGCTCGACGCGGGTCGTAATAATTCCTCTTTCCCTTATAAGAATTTCGTCCTCGAAATTCCTAGAAGAGAAAAGGAAACTTGCTACGCATCTCAGACTCCAGCTCCCACGTAGCTTTTTCGAGATTATGGTTTCTCCACAAAACTTTCACTAAAGGTATCTCCCGGTTCTTAAGCTTTTTTATCCGGTGATCAACTATCTGCACTGGTCCTTCAACATAGGACACATCTGTTCTGAGTTGCGCCGGTTCTGGATCTAGAATCTTTTCTGTACTGGGATGACACTTTTTCATCATAGACACATGGAAGACATCATGAAGATTTGCCAACTCAGACGGCAAATCCAACCTGTAAGCTACAGGTCCAATCCTCTCAACAATAGGATATGGACCCATATACCTAGGGGTCAACTTACCCCTCTTGCCAAACCTCAGCACTCCCTTCCACGGTGAAACCTTCAAGTAAACCTCATCACCAACCTCAAACTCAAGAGGTCGACGTCGTCTTTCTACATAACTTTTTTGTCTGTTCTGAGCAGCTTTTAACTGATCCCTGATCACAGATATCTTTTCTGTAGTTACATCGACTAGCTCAGGTCCAAGAATTTCCTTCTCACCCACCTCGTACCAACAAACTGGCGATTTACACTTCCTGCCATAAAGAGCTTCATATGGAGCCATTCCAAGACTAGAATGGTAACTGTTATTATATGCAAACTCCATTAGGCTTAAGTGTTCTTCCCAGTTACCGCTAAACTGTAGCACGCATGCTCTCAGCATGTCTTCAAGGGTCTTAATGGTCCTTTCAGATTGACCATCTGTCTGTGGGTGAAACGTTGTACTGAACTTCAGCCTGGTGCCCAACGCATGATGTAACTGATTCTAGAATCTAGATGTAAACTTTGGATCTCTGTCAGAAATAATGGAAACTGGAATCCCATGCAACCTGACTACTTCATCCACATAAACTTTAGCCAACTTTGAAACGTCAAAGGTTGACTTGACAGGAAGAAAGTGAGCAGACTTAGTTAGTCTATCCACAATCACCCATATCGAGTCCGAACCCTTAGGCGTCCTGGGTAATCCTACCACAAAGTCCATCGTGATGTGTTCCCATTTCCATTCTAGTATAGGAAGAGACTGCAAAGTACCAGCAGGTTTCTGATGCTCAGCCTTAACCTGCTGACACACCCCGCACCTAGCCACGTATTCAGCCACATCCTTTTTCATGCCAGACCACCAATACAACTCTTTGAGGTTCCTGTACATCTTTGTGTTACCTGGATGCATAGCATACATAGAAGTATGCGCTTCCTCAAGAATCTGCTCTTTCAACTCACTATTTCCAGGTACACATAACCTATCATGAAGATACAACATGCCTTCATCAGAAAACCTGAACTCTGTTCTCTTACCTTCTGACATTTCCTGCATGATTTGCCACAACTCATCATCACTCTGCTGTAATTCCTTAATCTGATTGTAGAAAGTAGGTCTGACTTGCATTTGAGCAATCAACCCACTTTGTCCAGTCACATCCAAGTCCAAGTTCAATTTTCGCATATCTACAAGCAAGTCTCTCTTGAAACATGCCATAGAAAATGCATTAGCTGTTGAACTTGACTTTCTACTCAAGGCATCAGCTACAACATTTGCCTTACCCGGATGGTAATCGATTGTCACATCATAGTCTTTAATCAGCTCAAGCCATCTGCACTGTCTCAAATTCAAGTCTTTCTGAGTGAAGATATATTTCAGGCTCTTATGGTCTGTAAACACCTGACATGTCTCACCATACAGGTAGTGACGCCATGTCTTAAGAGCATGAACTATAGCAGCTAATTCCAAATCATGAACAGGGTAATTCTCTTCATTCTTCTTAAGCTGTCTAGATGCGTAAGCCACAACTTTGCCTTCTTGCATCATTACACAGCCCAAACCTCTCCTGGAAGCATCACAGAACACTGTATAGCCTTTTTCAGCTTCAGGAAAAACCAACACTGGTGTTGAAGTCAACCTTTTCTTCAAAATATGAAAACTTCTCTCACGGTTATCAGACCAAACAAACGGTACATCCTTCCTCGTCAAGCGTGTCAAAGGTGATGCTAACACACTGAAGTTCTGTATGAACCTTCTGTAATAACCTGCTAATCCCAAGAAACTTCTGATCTCAGTAGGAGTCTTAGGCTGTTCCCACTGAAGTACAAAATCAACTTTCTTAGGGTCAACACTAACTCCACCTCTCGAGATAACATGTCCAAGAAATGCTACCTCGGCCAACCAAAACTCGCATTTGCTAAATTTAGCAAACAACTGGTGTTGTCTCAACAACTACAACACTACTCTCAGGTGTTTCTCATGCTGCACATCGTCTCTGGAGTAGATCAGAATATCATCTATAAAGACTACAATAAACTGATCTAGGAACGGTTTGAAAATCCGGTTCATCATATCCATAAAGGCTGCTGGGGCATTGGTCAGCCCAAACGACATGACCAAAAACTCATAATGCCCATACCTGGTTCTGAAAGCTGTTTTGGGAATATCAGAAGCCTTTATCCTAAGCTGATGATATCCAGATCTCAAATCTATTTTAGAGAAGATCGTCGCTCCACGCAACTGATCAAACAGATCATCTATTCTCGGCAATGGATACTTGTTCTTAATAGTGATCTTGTTCAGTTGCCTGTAATCTATACAGAGACGCATGGTACCATCCTTTTTCTTAACAAACAGGACTGGAGCACCCCACGGTGAAGAACTGGGTCTAATGAAACCCTTATCTAGCAACTCCTGCAACTGCACCTTGAGTTCCTTCAACTCTGCAGGTGTCATTCTATAGGCTGGTAGTGCTACTGGATGACTACCTGGATATATCTGAATTTCAAAATCAATGTCTCTGACAGGAGGTAAGCCCGGTAACTCCTCTGGAAAAACATCAGAGAACTCACGAACCACAGGCACATCATAAACACTGGCGGTGCTCTTCTTTGCTCTGGTGTCAACCACATGAGCAAGGAACGCTTCACATCCTTTCTGTAACATCTTATCAGCTACAACAGCTGATACTATGCACGTAGGCAGAACTTTCCTGTCTCCAGTAAAGACACAAGAAAATTCCCCTAGTTGAAAGGTAGCTTCCTTCTTCCAACAATCGAGTTGCACTCGATATGTTTCAAGACAATCCATACCCAAGATGACTTGAAAGGTATTTACATCCAAGGGTATGAGATTAGCAGCAAAGGTGAAACCTCCAAAAGATAACAAGCATCCGGGACAAGACTCAGATAAAACTGTTGGTCCACCTAGTGGAACCCTCAACACTAACTCATCTACCAACTCTCGAGTTAACAGATTAAGTTCACCAACTAAAGAACGTCGTATAAAAGAGTGAGTAGCTCCCGGATCTATCAAAACTGAAACTGGTATACTATTAAACAAAAGCATCTCTCCTGTAACAACTTGTGAAGAAATTATACCTTCCTGAGGTGTCAAAGAAAAGAAACGTACTGAAGCTCTCCCTCTGCCACGCTGTCCTCTCTGACCACTCCTGCCACTAGACACTCCACCACCTCTAGAACCAGAAGCCACATAGGAACTCGGAACATCATGGTATTGAGGCTGGAAAGCTTGTGATGCTGCTTGTCGAAGCTGAGGACATTCCCTTTTTAACATGTCCTATCTATCCACAGGCATAACAACCAGAACTCCAACACGGTCCAGTATGTGGCCTTCCACATTTGTCACATGGCGGTAAATCTTGCCTCTGGGGACCTGTCACTGACATTGACGACCCAGAAGACTGTCCACTATCGACACTGCCCCATCTTCCTGGGTTGTATCCTCCTCTGCCTCTAGAAGTAGTGACATCCTAAGATCTCTGCCTGCCGAAACAACCAAAACCACACCCAAGTTTAGAAAAGAAACCTCTACCTCCACCTCTGTATCCACTACTGGATTGCCCTCTACTGAAGTCTGCAGATCTCTTCTTAGACTCAGGCACCTTGTCAGCATTCACAGATTCTTCAACCTGTCTAGCAGCCTCGACAAACTCACCAAAGTTCTCTCTATTCCTCCTACTAGTAGCAGAAACTGTATGCCGAATCTCTGGCCTTAGTCCTTCCTGAAACCTTCTACATCTCTCTATGTTATCGGGAACAAGCTGCGGACAGAAGTTCGCTAACCGTGTGAAAAGCGCTTCATACTCGGTAACTGTCATGTTCCCCTGCTTGACATTCTGTAACTGCCTGATTTTCTCATTAAGAAAAGTGGGTGGATAGAATTTGAGATGAAACTCCTCAGAGAAATCCTGCCAGGAAAGCTCTGTACCTCTCCTCTTTTCTTCCACACCACGCCACCACAACTCTGCATCGCCTGTTAAAAGGTAGACCGCATGATTGATCTTCTTATCTTCTGGAAGCTCCATCAGACGAAATACCTTTTCTATCTGTCTAAACCACTCATCAGCTTCGGCAGGATCTGTAGTACCACTGAATTCTGTACCACCGAGCTTCTTTACAAGCTCATACGATCACATCAGATCCTTACTGCTGGTAGAAGTAGAAGCTCGCCTATCAGCCTTGTACTTCTCCCTGGTCTCCAGAAACATCCTATACATACGAGATGCTTCATCCACGTGGTCACCACCACCTGGACCTAAGTACAAAGGATCGGGGCCAACATGGCTCTCAGCCTGATCATCACGATCAAAGCCTCTTTCTACCATCTGCAATGATATAACAGAACATTTCCTGTTAGAAAACTAAAGATAGAAGAAAGACACCTAAACCTTAATCCTATTGGTCTCTTATCGTCCCCTGACCTTGAGTAACTAAGTACTCAAACCTAGGCTCTGATACCAAAAATTGTCGCGCCCCAATCTCACATTAGCCACAAACCACAAAATTAGGGCATGACAGGTAGAAATTACACATAATCAACCACTCGTCGCTTTTAAAACAATCCAAGGCATTTAATTGATAATCAAGTTTAAGCTGTAAACAAGAACTAAACAAACTGCAGAAACTTCTCTATTAAACTGATAGAAGATACAAGCAAAGTCTACAACATAATACATTGATTAACATAAAGAAAACATAACATTAATTTACATCTTTGTACCCATTCTCTCTCTCACTCACACCTTGTCCCGAGGATCGAGGGGAATGGACTAAGAGACCTCTAACTAGGCTAACAACAAACCTTCTATCGACTAAGCGTTAGGGTGAAACGATCCTTCTGATTCCTGATGCTGATGCTGACCTGAAAATGTTTGAGTAGAGGAATGAGCCTACTCGCTCAGTGAATAAAATTTCACTTAGCTATCACTAAACAACTCGTCAGGTTTATAAACTGAAAATAAACATATATGCAGTTCAAGCAGGGCAGTTCTATTAGTCGTAGCAAATATACAGATAATAACCACACTTCTAAGCATCAACAGGTATTTCAGGTAAATAAACAGTTATATAAATTTACTGTGATCCTACATAATTACTTATTCATTTTTATTATACCCTAAATATATGCAGTGTACTCTGCATATAAAGATCCGCAACAAGTCCATGCTACGGTCCCACCGTACAAGACTTAGCGACACACCCGGGAAGTGCTAAGTCTGACTACTCGTCCTGGTCTGCACAGGACCCAGGCTCCACGGCCTCAACGCACAACCACGTGTGCTGCACAACCACGTGTGCTCCAGACTTCTCCTTTAACCTGAGTACACCGGCGGAGAGTCTCACAGGGTTACCTTTGTGACACAAGCACGAATGGTGTTAGATAACCAAGTTTTCTTTTTCCCAGTGCCAACGTGACACAAGCACGATTGTTGTTGGACACTGCCTCTCTTTCCTCGTTTGTCCGTGACACAAGCACGGATGATGTTGCAACACGAGTTTCATCCCTAAGTTGCAGACCTCTCTTAGGGGTTCTACGGTGTTAGGGCACCTAAGTCTAATAATTAGATAGCAGATAAACAATTAGACAGAAAATATCACATAGCAACTGTAAGACATGGAATTTCCTCTTTTTTATCATTCACATCACGCATTTCAAGTTCCAATGAACTTATCACACTAAAATGTACATGCTACACTATTTATAGGTCATATCAACTGATACTGAAGCAAATAAACATTTAAAATGAGTTAAATAATGATTTCTAAATGAACTGCCACTCACCACTTGAAACTCGGCCGATCACTATGGAATTCGGACGAACACTTCCCAGAATCTGTAACTCGGCCGACCAACCTCGGCCGACCAACTGGCAACTCGACCGATCCTCTGGGGAACTCGGCCGATCAGGACACCGCTTATACACCTACAAGGAAACTTGGCCGATTAGGACCAAACTCGGCCGACAAAAACGCTGTTCGGTTACCCAAATAAGAAACTCGGCCGATCCAAGACCCAAACTCAGCCGACCAAAAACTCTGTACGATTGCCCTAATATAGAACTCAGCCGAACCGCGCACAGACAGAAAACAAAACCGGGCTGCAGATGTCGATTTCTCTCGAATCGTCGGGTAAATCACAAACAAACACCACAAAACTTTCGCAATAGATACACTCCACTAATCCGAACCTGAAGGAGAGGAAGAAACGAGCTAGGGCTGCTCCTTGCGCCCCAATCTCTTGGCCGTTTCCCTTGCAAACGCAGATCCTGCTGCAAATCCGGATCGAATTGATGGAGAAGACGATCAACGGAGGGAAGAGGACGAACTGCAGCAGCTGATCGGAGCAGAACAAAGCTCCGACGTCTTCCCTTCTCAGCTCCCTCTCTCTCTCTCTCTCTCTTTCTTTCTCACGCGGAAGAAGAACGCTTCCTGCGTTTTTTTCATTTCTGAGAAATGAAACGAGATAAGGAAGAGAGAAAGGATAAGGAGGAAAACTTAGGGGCCTAAACGCAAAGTTCAAAACTTTCAAAAATTACGAACGGGTCCCTATAAGCCCAAAAACATGCAACTTTTGACTCGAAGGTCAGATTCGAACGATTTCTCTGGCAACGCTTCAAGCGTAAGATCCTACACGCTTTAGAAGCTAGAAAACACACTAAGCACATATCATATCCATTTTAAACATTATTAACAAAAACAGGCTTATATCTTAGCACATCAGCTAAACACATGCTGAACAGCTTACTTACGGGATAAGCTCGACGCGGGTCGTAACAGTAGCACACTATAAATTGAAACATACAAAATAATACAACTAAGCACAATTCACATCAATGATATATACATTGGAGTCGGGGAGTCGGAAACTTACTTGTACGTTCTCCCAATTTATTGGCTGGTTCTTTTTCCTTGGGACCTTTCCTCCATCCTTTTTGAATGCATCTAAACCCTTACATATTAATATAACATAGTAAATTGCATAAGTAAATAGTAATGTAATAAAAGATGTTAACAGATATAAAAATGAAATATTTCTCACCAGAATAATGGCATTCTCATTACGTGTCCAATTTTAGGGTTCAATGTACTCCCCGCAGGATCTAGATAATAAACAGTGAATGTCCCGGGGACAATAACTAGTAACTCCCAATGTCTACCGCTAGAGGTAAGAAGTTAACAATTAATAACTCAAAATGCAAAATAAAAATGGAATTTTCTTAAGTCCAAATTATAAATAAAGTAAACTTACTTGATATTGAATGGAGCTATTATTATCGTCTTCTTTTGCTGACCAAAAATTGTAAAAGCATCTATACAGTATTTTTGAACATTATCAGGGTCTTTAGCTACCAAACTAATCAATGATGGAATCAAAAATCCCAAATGATCAAATGCAAATTGTTTGCAATGATCTTTGACTAAGTAGCTGCAAAACATATAGGCGTATGCATTAATATATAAGAAACCAGATCACCGGATCTTACACAAGGTATATGGATGTATAAACAAGATCTCACCTTATCCATGTCTCTATCATTGATGTATTCAGCCAATCATACATAAACAGCTCAATAATATCTTGTATAAATAAAGAGCTATCGTATGATTGACCTGCATAATCTGCATCTAAAGAAATAATTATAGGGCAATGTACATTATGTGCCCGTAGCCAACATGCCATTCCCCTACAAGCAGGACCTAACGGGTATGTTAGGTCAGTTGGAACCCAATCGGGTAATGCACGAAGTGGAAGTGGAGGCCTAGGTGCTCCTGGTGTCTTCTTTTTAACCTGTACATATAATTTCAGATCAGTTGACATCATATATACACATTAACAGTCTAAATCAATGTAAATTTATCTTACAATTTCAGTCGTGTAGACGACATCTGCTTTGGGCCACAATATCACCCCGCCTTCTGCATCAGCAAGTCTATCAATATCCGGGTGGGGATATGGCAATGTAGCTTCTCTCCAATCGGGTAACACACGTATCGGGCTCACACGAACGTAGCCCTGTGGCATTGGAGTCCCATGAAACATTGCCCCAGGAAGGGACGGGTAAGCCTGCGCCTCTACAACAACGTAGTCTTGCATTCTTAAGCGGCATGGCTTCAATGCCTACAAATTTATGTAAAGAATATTATACATATATACATATCATCTTGAAAACATAACAACTTGAAAAGACTAACTACAATGTCATAAACAATACTTACAGCAGACGTGCTAGGCGATGGGTCTCCAGGATTACTCGCAGTCTGTGCATCAGGAGAAGAGTGGGTCACCATAGGCATATTGGAAGCCTGAGATGCCTACCACCGCAGCAATTCTTCCTTGACCTTCTCAGCAACTACATCGTTGACCTTCTTAGCAACTAAATCCTCAACTCTCTTATTCTCCTATACATGGATAAAAGAAACATTAGCTTCTTATTAATGAATTTCCTTTTGCAGTAACATTCTAAAAAAAGAATAGGTTACCTCTTCTTGAGAAAGTCCCACTCTGGGTTTGCACTGGGATGGCCCAAAGAATGCTTTGATGCCAACACCAGTGCCGGCACCTCTAACACGTCCAGGATGCTCTGGGTTACCCAGAGCAACTGTCAATTCATCCCTTGTGCCCTGAGGGATGAACGTGCCTTGTTTCCTCTGCTCGTGCAGCTCCCGCTAATCACCATAAACAGAAATTGGTAAGTTAACACCACAAATAATCAATATTCAAACGATTTCTCTAAGAGTTGTATTTTACCATTTTTGCAGCCGCCTCAGCAGTTACAGGCTTCTTTATTTCACCCTTCTTGTTTTTCCTGCCAGCTATCCAGATATCATGGCGAGGCATGGGTGTGGCAGACTCCTGAGTAGCCGCAGACTCCACATGTAGTCTTTGGCGAACGCTTGCATAGCCTTTTGGACCCATAGTGTGGTCATGCACATTCAGTGCACGCCTTGCTTTTTGTGCGTCACTGAGGGCCTAGTTAGTATGCACATTAATGATTGGTTAGTAGCACTAAATGTTAATCTTGAATAGGTGAATACAATGTATATTAATTAAATTGGGAGTGACGCCTAATACCTTGAATTCTTCAGATTTTCTTGAAGCAAAAAAAATGTCCCAATCTTCTTTGTCCAAGAAGTTCCATTGTTCAAGGGCTGACTTCTTCTTCTTATCACCCTCTTTTATGTATTCTCTGTTCAGATCTGTCCTATAATTCCTAAGCATCTTTCCAGCGCGTTGCATCACATTTTTACGATGCAACTTCTCATCCAATGCAAACAGATTCTGTAAAATAGAAATGTTATTAACTAGTATCCAAAATAGAATTGCAAATAATAGAATTTGTAATCTACAAAATAGAATTGCAAATAATAATAACTCACGCATAAATCCTTCCATATCAAGTCTTTTTTCCCTTGAGGAACTTTATGCCAATTATCATACTTAACACCACAATGGCTCTGAGTGGTACACCCAAGATAGTTTACAAAATTATTGCGGTTCACTCCAATTGGATTTCCTCCATTATCAAACTCCACCACCAATTTGGATCCACTACCACTTAGCGCTAATAAATTCTTCAACAGAGTGATGCCCCTTTTCTTGTTAAGTGTTTGGTGCTGCGCATCAAGTTGCTCCAGTGCTTCAGTGGGTATAGGTGCATCAACCTAAAATTTGACAAAAATAAACACACTAAATTAGCCCAATATAGAAATATAGGATATATGACATAACTAGAAGATAATGAATTTTATAGAAATACAGGATATGTTTTTAGAACTTACATTAGTATCCTCGCCATGCTCTTCATGGACATCATGCTCATCATGGACTTCATGCTCATCATGGACATCATGCTCATCATGGTCAGCCATCTGAAAATGTCATTTAAAAGGCAAACATTTAGCATTTGTATTAACTAGAAAAAGGCAGACATTTAGCATTTGTATTAACTAGAAAAAGGCAAACATTTAGCATTTGTATTAACTATAAAAAGGCAAACATTTAGCATTTGTATTAACATACATGTCTCTAAAATTGTGATCTTTTATCAATTAACAATCCTTCATTGTGATCTCCGCGCACATATAAGTCATCATTAGCTTCAATATTTTGTGGAGTGGGCAACCCAACTGAGAATGGACTAGAGTCATCATACTTATCATAGTACTCTTCTTCATCTATAGGATCTTCAATGAACTGTCTTTTACCATGAAGAACAACCGACCATTTATCATTCGCATGATCATCGATATAGAATATTTGTTTCGCCTGTGATGCCAATATGAATGGTTCACCCTTCTCGCCAATCTTTTCAAAGTTCACCAAAGTGAAACCCAATTCATCCACTATAACTCCTTTGGTGTTATCAACCCAATTACATTTAAAGAGCAGAATTTTGAAATCTATGTAGTCAAACTCCCAAATGTCCTCAATGACACCGTAATATGACATTTTAGCTTCACGTGGACTCTTATCCTTTGCACTTGCAAAGTACATAGTCGACGCTTGAAGAGTGACCCCACTATTTTGGACGACACTCTTATCATCTTGGCGCTTTGTGTAATATGTGAATCCATTAATGTCAAACCCTTCATAAGACATAACATTCGGTTTTGGTTTAAAGGCGAGGCATTTGATAGTTTCTGTAATATCATTTGGTGTTTGAGATAGTTGATGTAAGACTTTATCTTCAAACCACTTAGTAAAAGTCTTATTATGCTCTCTAGCAAGCCACATTGAACTTGCTCGAGGATGTTGTCTCTTTATGAAATTGGTATGTTCCTCGATATAAACACTCACTTCGTCCATATTTTGTAAAATATACAAGTGAGCTTGTTCTAACTGCTCACGGCTGATTACTTTGACCCGTGATCCCAAAATTCCTTTGCCCTCCTCAATATTCTTGTCATTATCAGGAGTGTCATTACCACTGAGAAAGTCATTGCAAAAATCCATAACCTCTCTCGCCACATAACCTTCAATAATACTCCCTTCAGGCCGATAACGGTTTCGAACATCACCTTTAAAAATGCTCATGTATCGTTCAAAGGGATACATCCAATGCAAGAAAACTGGTCCCAACATTTTCACTTCCCTAGTCAAGTGGACAACAAGATGTACCATGATATCAAAGAACGAAGGAGGGAAATACATCTCAAGCTGACATAGGGTAACAACCACTTCTCTTTGCAAATTATCGAGAGTATCAGGGTCAATAACTTTGCTGCATAGACTGTTGAAAAAGAAACAAAGTCTGGTAATTGCAAACCTTACATGCTTCGGCAATATAGATCGAATTTCCACGGGCAATATTTGTTGCATTAGAGTGTGACAATAATGACATTTAAGACCTATCAACTTCAGATCTTTCATTGATACCAATCTACAGATGTTGGATGAGTAACCATGTGGCACCTTAACATTTACCAAGCATTCACAAAAAAGTTTTCTTCTCCTTTCTAGACAACGTGTAACAAGCGGGAGGTAAGTATGTTCTTTTATTACCCATTTCACGTAATTCTGTTAATTCTGACCTTATTCCCATTTCACGTAGGTCCAGTCTGGATTTTATCCCATCTTTAGTCTTACCTGGTATATTTAACAGAGTACCAATGATGCTATCACAGACATTTTTCTCAACGTGCATTACATCGATACAATGCCTGACTGTCAAAGAACTCCAATAAGGAAGATCCCAAAATATTGACTTCTTCTTGAATGAAGAATTGTCACTCCGTGTGGCCATACTACATTGTGATTTCTTACCAAATTCATTGACAATGTCTTTTACTCTTTCATAAACAACATCCACTGGTATAGGTTTAGGTGCACTCCATTCATCATTCCATCCATTGAATGCTTTGCGCTTCCTATGATACGGATGGAATTTTGAAAGAAACCTTCGATGACCAAGATATACAGTCTTGCCGCCATGTTTTAGTCTTATTGAATTAGTGTTTTCTTCACATATAGGACACTCTTTAGCTCCATTGACACTATATCCAGACAAATTCCCATATGCTGGAAAGTCATTAATAGTGCAAAACAACATAGCTTGCAAACGAAATGTCTCTCTTGCTGAAGCATGATAGGTCATCACACCTTCAGCCCAAAGTTTCTTTAAGTCATCAATCAAAGGTTCAAGATAAACATCGATATCATTTCCATGTTGTTTAGGGTCCGATATCAACAATGACAACATAACATACTTATTTTTCATACACATCCAGGGAGGAAGATTGTATATAACAAGCATGACTGGCCAAGTGCTATGTTGGCTGCTCAATGTCCCGTACGGATTCATCCCATCTGTACAAAGCCCAAGTCTTAGATTCCTATCTTCTTCACCAAATTTAGGGTACAATAGATCAATCTTCTTCCACTGTGGGGAATCAGACGCATGTCGTAGGATCCCATCATTATTTTTCTTAACATCTGCATGCCACCTCAAATTCTTCGCATCTTTCGGATTTGCAAACAAGCGTTGAAACCGTGATATTATAGGTAGATACCACAACACCTTGGCAGGAGAACCAGTTTTGGACTCTCCCGAAGTCGTCAATTTATACCGTGACGCACCACATTTTGGACAATCTTTCAAATCTACATAGTCCTTTTGAAATAATACACAATCATTCGGGCATGCGTGTATCTTCTTGGCCTCCATTCCCATTGGGCACAACATTTTCTTTACCTGGTATGTTGAGATTGGAAGCTCGTTTCCTTCAGGAAGCATTTCTTTCAACAAAGTCAACAATGAAGTGAAGCTTTTGTCGCTCCATCTATTGTTAGCTTTCAACTTATACAATCTCAACACAGCGCTAAGCTTCGTAAACTTAGCACAGCCTGTGTATAACGGTATCTCAACATCATGCACAATGTTTGTAAAGATAGGAGGTGGATCGGTGTGCTCTACCCTACAACTATCCAGCATCACATCAACGATGTCTGCTGGAACTGGTTCGTTCACATTTACGTCATCGGAGGCAATTTCTTCTTCCACCCAAGCACTGCTATCGACATCTACTGGTTTCGATTTTGAAATCTCTCCATGCCAGTTCCATTCTGTATAGCCTTGTACAATCCCGTTGCACATGACATGACTTTTGATTTCCTCACCAGTGTTGACTTTCAAGTTGTTACCGCAATGCCTACATGGACAATAGAACCTATCTGTAGGTTTTTTCCTATGTTCCTCGGCAAATCTAATAAACTGATCAAGACCAGATATAAACTCTGGGGTGCAATGATTACGAATGGACATCCATGATCTATCCATTCTATGATCAGAGAAAACAAGTATATATTAGGAAACAAGTATATATTAGGAAAAGATTAGGCAGCATTTCCCCGCTGTTCTCTAAGTACATATGTACTTAGAGAACAAACGGGGAAATGCCAACAAACACATTTGATGTCATTCTTATATATAATAAATGTGTACCACCTATCCCATCCTTGAACACCTAATCTCACTAGTAAGTGTATAATGTGTATTGGGTTTTCAAGAAAATTTCGGCAGCATTTCCCCGCTGTTCTCTAAGTACATATGTACTTAGAGAACAAACGGAGAAATGCTACCAACATTTTCTCGAAAACCCAATACACATTATACACTTACATCCTAAGTGAGATTAGGTGTTCAAGAACAGTCCCAAACCGGGGACTATCCAAGATTTACTCCTAATGAGTCAATCTTGGACGGGTTTCTAGGCCAACAAACACAATAATAGATATCTACAATGAAGCCGGACTCCATACAAACAGTATATAATTTAGTGATTGTTCATTCTAATTTATACCAATGTACAAGTAATATAAAAAACAATGATTGTTCACATTCTAGGCCAACAAACACATGTGATGTCATTCTTATATATAATAAATGTGTACCACCTATCCCATCCTTGAACACCTAATCTCACTAGTAAGTGTATAATGTGTATTGGGTTTTCAAGAAAATTTCTGCAGCATTTCCTCGCTGTTCTCTAAGTACATATGTACTTAGAGAACAAATGGGGAAATGCTACCAAAATTTTCTCGAAAACCCAATACACATTATACACTTACATCCTAAGTGAGATTAGGTGTTCAAGAACAGTCCCAAACCGGGGACTATCCAAGATTTACTCCTAATGAGTCAATCTTGGACGGGTTTCTAGGCCAACAAACACAATAATAGATATCTACAATGAAGCCGGACTCCATACAAACAATATATAATTTAGTGATTGTTCATTCTAATTTATACCAATGTACAAGTAATATAAAAAACAATGATTGTTCACATTCTAGGCCAACAAACACATGTGATGTCATTCTTATATATAATAAATGTGTACCACCTATCCCATCCTTGAACACCTAATCTCACTAGTAAGTGTATAATGTGTATTGGGTTTTCAAGAAAATTTCGGCAGCATTTCCCCGCTGTTCTCTAAGTACATATGTACTTAGAGAACAAACGGGGAAATGCTACCAAAATTTTCTCGAAAACCCAATACACATTATACACTTACATCCTAAGTGAGATTAGGTGTTCAAGAACAGTACCAAACTGGGGACTATCCATGACTTACTCCTAATGAGTCAATCTTGGACGGGTTTCTAGGCCAACAAACACAATAATAGATATCTACAATGAAGCCGGACTCCATACAAATAGTATATAATTTAGTGATTGTTCATTCTAATTTATACCAATGTACAAGTAATATAAAGAACAATGATTGTTGACTTTCTAGGCCAACAAACACATGTGATGTCATTCTTATATAATAAATGTGTACCACCTATAACAAACACATTGTCCAACATTAGGTTCAACACTTGAAACATACATTCGTTTTCAACATAAAAAATTTGTATCATTAGGGTCCAACATGTGGATTATATGGGACATACACATCAAGGTGGTCATAAGGGAGGATATTTCCTTGTTTATGAGTAAGCGATATAAGATTAAGATCCATATAAAAATTAGGGCAGAAGGAAGAAATAAATCTTCTTTAGGATACAATAGACCCTTATGGATGTATTTAGGGTCATAGGTACCATCATAGAACAAAAGGGGTACACTCTAGGATTTAAGATCACACAACATCATGTATTTTATACAAAATTACATGTATGTGTATATAAAAAATATATTTATAAGGAACTTCTATACATATCTAATCAACAAATCAGTAATTAACTAAGTATTCATCAATACTTACTATTAATCAGTATCTCTAATCATTAAAATCGGCAAGCAGATCAGTAATTGTAAATAACAAACTATGAATTGTTGAATTAAAGTAATCACTAAAGTAATACTAACCAGTAGTACCAATCATTAATCACTGAAAGTAGCAAGGAAATCAGTAAAACTAATCATGCATTACTAGTATATAAGAGCAATAGGATATTTACTTCGATGCATTACAGTAGTACCCAATTATTTCAGCTTACATACCTTTCGTTAGCGGTGGCGGACAAATAGGCGAGCTCCCAGCAGTGGTGGTCGAAGCAGGAAGAAGGGGGTGGCGCCGGGCGTGAGCAGGAAAAAGGAGCTAGGGCGGCGGGTGACGCTAGACGAAGCTGGCAGGTGGGCAGGCAGCGGCACACTGGGCAGGCACGCGGAGCGACGACACCAGGCGTGGTGGCGGCGCCGGTTCTCAGGCGTGGCGGCGGCGCAGGGCGATTGGAGCAGCAGGGCGGGCAGTAGGGACGGGCAGCAGGGGCGGCGGTGAAGAAACTAGCCGGAGAGGGGCGCCGGAGAGGGGGCGCCGGAGATGGGGCGCCGGAGAGGGGGCGCCGGAGAAGAAACTAGCCGGAGAAATGGCGCTGGAGAAGAAATCGCCGCAGCAGAGAAATCGCTCGCAATGAAACAGAAGAAAGGGGAAGAGTCGGGCGATCGAAGGTTATGAAGTTCCCAAGTAGCGTTGGTTGTTTACAACAACCGACGCCTAAACATCTTTAGCGTCGGTTGTTTGCAACAACCGACGTCCAATTGGACGATATTTTCATGAAAATGTTTGGCGGGAACCACATTCAGCGTCGGTTATACAAGGATAACCGACGCTGAAAGTGACATTTTCGGCGCAAATTTTCATCGCACATAGGCATCAGTTTTCTAGGTATATAACCGACGCTGACAATGACACTATTTTTTTTTATCAAAAAATGGATTTCGCGGGCGACTTTAAGCGTCGGGTTTTTATAAACAACCGACGCTTAATACAAAGCGGTACCCGTGTCTGGCTGGTCTTCGAATATAGACGTCGGTTTGCTTAAACAACCGACGCCTTATATGATAGGCGTCGGTTTTCCTTAATAACCGACGCCCAGAAAAGCGACACTGAATGCTATTTCTGTAGTAGTGACTATTCATGAACCATTTACTCTTTATCTCATCCTAGGTTCCTTGCCTTTAGTATTGAAATTTGTAAGGATGATTGCATGTCATTATCCCTTTCTTTATTATTATCTAGCATGTTTATGATTATCTCATGATCTCATCACATTTCCCATTTCCTTATTATGGGAAAGATCTTTATTATGCTGGCATCATTATTGAACATGGTTCATCTCCCTCATTCTTATTCTTATCTTATGAGGAGTACACTTTTAGTTCCTCATACAACATACTCATCTTAGATTATCTCAGACTTCTCTTTCTTATGCATGGGATATGAAACATTTATTCATTCCATATTTCTGATTTCATGATACTCATTAGATTGTCTCAGAATGACTACTTGATCAGAGCAATCAAAAAGACAACAATATAAGAGTTTCCATACCCACTTTATCATCAATAGTTGTATACCTGGCCAGGGTATATAAATACTGAGATTAAGTGGTATGCACTTTGTATACTATCATATTTCTTCTTTTCATATTATCACAAGCGTAAGACTTAACATCCTTGAATTCCATTTAGGCATCTCTTCTATACCTCATCATTTCTCAAGGAGATAAGAACAACATAAAACATTTGTAATGTTTTACTATGCAAAACATAGGTCCTCATAGGACTAATCAAGGAGAGTTCAATTAATTCCTTTCTCAATTAATCCAGGAATTCATAAAATGACATATTTGCATAACATTATCTTGTCTAACTTTTCATAATTCATGGATTATTCACTGTCTCAGGCTAACTCTGCCTCAAAGATTGATTCAACAGGCTAAGGTTGAGCAAAGACTCAATTTAAGTCCAGAAATTCATCATTTCCTTTTGCTTCAACCTGCAGATGCTGATTACAAATCATGTTGATATCTAAAACATCATCATTGGGGTTGGTAATCTGGGTTACAGTGCCAATGCTTGATCCACTATATACATTATTGTTGTCCTAAATTCTCCAACAGTAATACTTAAAGAAATATTTTCTTATCATAGATGGATCAACTAGGATATTCTCAGGCAATTGTCTCTCTCTTACCTACTCCCATGCACCTCTTCTTGGTGCAACATTGCTGCTCTTAGCAGCAATCTCCTCATGTGACCCAGTCATCTTTAAGTTCTTCAATGGATGATACCAGAACAAACTCTACTCCCTTAGTCCTATGTCTCTGTAGACTCAGCGAACCTAGAGCTCTGATACCACTAAATTGTGGCATCCAACTCACAAAAACAAAATTAACTTAAGTGGAAGTGAATCATTTGCAGCGGATTACTGAAAATCACTAAAAATTTAAAACCTTTTTCAGAGAGACCCAAACATAGGAAAACTCTTTCAACAAGAACAATCTTCTCTTATATGAGTAGAAGACATTATCAGATACAATGGATGATACCAGAACAAACTCTACTCCCTTAGTCCTATGTCTCTGTAGACTCAGCGAACCTAGAGCTCTGATACCACTAAATTGTGGCATCCAACTCACAAAAACAAAATTAACTTAAGTGGAAGTGAATCATTTGCAGCGGATTACTGAAAATCACTAAAAATTTAAAACCTTTTTCAGAGAGACCCAAACATAGGAAAACTCTTTCAACAAGAACCAATGTATTACATTTACATCATGGTTCATACGTAAATATCTTATACCATATCTTCTCGAGGGTTACAACATCAACTGCCTTGTTAAAAGCTAAACACAGACAACATAATAACCTTGAGGCATCAAGTCAAAATCTCAAAACGATACATTAAAAGCACTAAGTATTAACTCCGACGACCTGAGAGTACAGAGACGACACATAGGACTTCTATCTAAAAAACACGACAGACAACACACTCAACCTGAGTTGTCACTGCTGTCCCTTTTGCTGCTGATGTTCTTCCTCTGCAAGATATTCTCAGACTCTTTTGCACTCGTCCACCTAAAAATGTTGGTTCCCACGGGGGTGAGACAATTGAAAATTGCCCCAGCGAGAGATATAACTCTCCGCCAGAAACATCATTATTGTAGTTTAATTAATATCAAACTGAGCAGAGGATAGGTAGTTTAGATCATTCTCATCTTTTAAAGTATTAAACCTATCTATGATTGAACAATAATTCATCTATTCTCTTTATAAGGAAAAGAAAGAACATGTATAACATTTATCTACCATACATTTTCAACATCTCAAGCTTTGATCATATCATTCATTATTCTGATGTGTCACCCATGATTCATTCTTGTTTCTATTTGTTGGCCTTAGCCAATCTACTAAACAAGTATTCACTTATGCCAGACATGTGATTATATATATCATCATGTCTTATTCAAGCATTAAACTATATCAATCAGGTATAAATGTTTCAGGCATTGGACTATACCAATCCTGATTACACAACCAGGCATTGGACTTTAACCAACCCTAATTATAGGCATTAAGACTCTGCCAGGTATTTCTAATTATAGAGGCATCGATAGCATGAGAAACATAACTATCAACATGAGATATCTAGCATCATGATTATAATCAACAGTAGCAGTAAGATATCAACATAAGCATGACTATTGTATGTACACATTTACAGTCTTATGCATATCCACAACATAAGTATAATTACTATCTCTTAGTTGCACTAAGCATCATCTTTATGTAAAGAGAACAAACAAGGGTTATCATCCAATGTGAAGCGTCATGTATAACCCTAAACAGATATGCTATACGGCTGTATTACATCTTTTATTATTCCCTGGAGAATTTGAATCGTACCATTCAAAGTCCAACCGACCCCTGCGAAGGGCTATTCGGTTCCGTACAAGATCTAGGAGTGCCGGTATCCTCAGATCTCTTCCCCTCGGTCAGTACGAGTAAACTGTAGTGACATACCAGTCAAACTGCCAACAGTGACATATAGTTAACTGATAACACTAGTCCGTACTTGGTACAAGTTACGACACTAGAAAACAGGGTATACAAAACCCTCTAATCTGAGGTACAACCGCAGCTGTCCTCAATCACATCAAATATTTGAGGCATGACCATAGCCATCCTCCATAACCTGCAATTGTGGATGACAAGTATATATATCCTCAACCTGCCACCCCCGCATATTCAACAATATGCGCTCCGAGTTTCCCTTAGGAATACTCGTTTCACCATCCAGCAAGTTATGACACTGGAGATGGTTCTACGGCACATTGCACTACATGATTAGAGTTGCACTTGATTAGTTATGCCAATTGGGTGAATTAAGGCTGCATCAAACAAGTGGACATACAAACCCTAATTCACTTCTAGAAAGCATATAAATATCAAAACTTGAAAAGATATAAAACATATGAAACATAATTTCTCATCTCATCATCACATGGTAATATTCACTTGCCATTCATGAGACTACACCAATCATCATATTATCACAGGATATAAATCCTTTACACAATATCACAGAGTATCAACCCTTATCAACATAAGAGGAATACACCTCATTCAGGGCTCAACCATGCCCAAAGGTCATTAAGACCATCATACTATCACAGGATATAAATCCTTTTCACAATAACACAGGGAATCAACCCTTATCAACACAAGAGGATTACACCTCATTCAGGGCTCAATCATGCCCATGAAACATCTTGTTACCTCTTACTAGGTAACATCTAATCATATGGCTCACAAGGCCATTAAACATCTTATCACCTCTCATTAGGCAACAATGACATATTAACTCATGTAATATAATAGTAACACCACTATTTCCTCCATAGGGTTAGGGTTTACTATTCACATCAATTAGGGTTTCATGTTCATTTTATCAATCCAACCCTAATATATTGTTCCATGCATCTAGGAGCATCCATCGACATTCCAAGTATTTAATATTCTTATCATTTATCATTAAATGATCATCAACACAAGGTATGAGTTTATCTCTCATCCTTATCATGGTATGATTACATCATACTCATTTTAGCTTACTTATCATGTATGTTAAACTCATTACATTTCATTGTAACAATTTACATAACACTCTCCTTGTGTATCTTATCCAAAAATATTGGATTTGAGATGCATCAAGGTATATCAACCATGAAATGCTAAATGTGATATCTATCATGTCTCAATATATCACTTCCCTCATCACTTATATCTTACTTGAATTTATTAACTTATCTTATAATAAGAAATCTCGCATCTTAATACTTTCATCCACTAACCTATCACCTTTACCATTATGTGCATAGATCACACACAAGGATTGTCCAACTATCTTCAATGATATGAACTCATCTCAAGTTAAGGCATTTCTTATTATAAGGTTGCCTATAGTCAACCACTTGAGATATTTCATCGTTATAGGGTATTACCCATTATTTCATCATTAAGGTTTATTCATATCATTACCCAGACATTAGGGTTATGATTTATCATCATTTTGCCCATGATTATAATTCCATGCACTATAGCCCAAATTTAGGGTTTCACATAGCTTTACTCTGTGTTAGGTTTAAGGTTTCATATGACATCGCCCTCAATTAGGGTTTCACATGGAATCATCCTCAATTAGGGTTTCTCATGGAATCACCCTCAATTAGGGTTTCACTAATCATCCCAATTAGGGTTTCATTCAACTACCAATAAATTAGGGATTCATTATTCATCCATTTAGTGTTTGGCATTTCATTACCTTAAATTAGAGTTACCCAAGTCATTACCCTTAATTAGGGTTACACTATTACCCTTAATTAGGGTTACACTATTACCTTAGATTAGGGTTTCACTCAGAATTTCCCTAAATCAGAATTAGGGTTCATTAACCTTCTCAATTAGGGTTTCTTGATCTCTTTACCAAGGATCATACCCTAAATCACCATATGAATCATACTCATGTATGAATTCATTTCTATCATTCTCTCCACTTAATTTGGTTACATCAACCATCCGATCAAATACAAACAACTACGATTGACATAGTATACTGAGTTATTACTGCCATAAACAATTAGGGTTTGCATTTTAGGGATCATTCACAATTGAAACCATTAAGATCAAACCAATTGAACCCATTGAATCAATATCCAATTACATCAGCATATTTCCTCAAATGGTCAACCATTGCAAATGGTTAACCACTCCAAATAGTTTGAAACTATTTGGTTTCAATCAATTTGTTGAAATCGTTTAACCAATTTCATTGAAACTGATTGGTCCCAAATTTTGAAATTGTTTGCCTAAGATATTAATTGAGGTGTGTGCTTGTGATGACATCATCATCTTCAAGCTACAAACCCACGAAATTTGCTATGATTTCCATGGTGGTTTCATCAATCAACCAAAATAAATTTTGGAAATGAAGAAAGCATCAACATTTGATAAGGAATTGAATGCAATAACAATATTAAGGGTTCAAGTTATAAAACCCGCCTCCAATTGAGCTTCAAAGCTCCAAGCTCACGCCAAAAATGGTGGATGAAGTTTTTGCAACTCCCCCTAGGCTCGTCCCCAAGCTTTTGGATGAAAAAGTTGGCTAGGTTTGAAGAGGAGATCGAAATAAATCAATGATTTATTTTTGATCTCCACCATGGAATCAAGGAGAACGAAGGTCAAGGACCTTACCAACAGGTTGGGGTCGTCCTCCTGCTCCTCCATAGCTCCTTAGTCATTTTCCAAGCAAGGGGAAACAAAAGAATCCGAAATAGCCTTTGTTTTGGCTTGGTAAAGGTACTGTGACGTCCCCGGATTTTGATTTCTCCAAACCCTATTGGGAATGAGAGGTCAGAATTCGAGAACATCATCCAATCATACCAGAGAGCGATGCAGAAGCATAATACGCATACATGAACATACAACCATAACATACTCAACATTCAACATGTATTTTTATACAAAAGGAATTATTACAAAATGCTTTACATTTACATATTGAATGAAAATCTACAAGTCTGAACATGTATGCTAACAGGATCTTAGATAAGAGGTACAACCTGAACAACTGCTCACTTCCCATCTTTTATCCCAAGCTAGCTGTGAACCTAAAACATACGTGAAACAACGAATCAACACACAAGGTGTTGTGTACGTGGGTAGAAAGATACATACTAATATGTTTGCATAATTGAAATAACTTGAGAAAGAAAGAGTAAAAGAAAACATTATTTAAAGTGATAATCAGGTAAACATTCCTTTTATTGCTTTCACTTTGATGCGGTTGTACTACTCATATTTGCACTTGACTTACATCTAGTGTGGGCAATATAGTATCATCATACATCTAACATGGGCCAAGGAATCATACATCCATGTTAGGCAACATACATCCACACCAGGCTATGTGCTCTAGTAGCTACAACCCATCATACTCATTTATATTCCAATAGATTTGGCAAAGTATAACTCATACTAGTTCAACCAAGCAATCATATCCAAATATGAGCATTCAAGATATTACATATCATATACAATCAGAAAACTAGTCTTATACTTAATAAATCCCACATACCTGAGTTTAGAGATTCCTATTTACATTCTGGATCATCTACATATATGGTCAGCACCTGATTAAGATAAGATCATATACTATCATCAAGTTCTCATCATCATTAACCCTATTTATATCCATTTTAGGGTTTGCCTATCTCATTATGATATCCTCATGATTACTTGTATTGTTGTCTTGGAATTATCTTAATGATGTTATTTTTCATATTATGGTTCATTATCTGAATATTAGGATCCATATTCTTTTTGGTGCACATAATAACCCTAGGTTACATCATTAACCCAGATTAGGGTTTTATAGCATGTATTAATATTCATCTTCATATAACATGGATTCTCTTCATCATTATGATCTCATAATTAAAACTGAAGTTCAATATACGGATATAAGTTTACTCTGTGAATTTCATCATTTATTGACCATGTATGCATTTATTGCATTTTATTAGGGTTATTAGCCATATTAATCAAATTACATAATTGTGTGCATCAAAATGATGATATCTGACATCATATGCATTCTATACATAATTGTGGACTTACTGATATTTTTCCATGATTTTATATCATCCTTTGATATTTATTTTACATTAAACAAGCATTTCACAACTTATATGATATAACTGAGATTAGTGCTTAAAAAGACAGATATTATGCTTCCAATGTATTCTACGCATTTTTCTGAGAATTTTGGTATATTGTACTTATTTTTCTGATAAACATGCTAATTACTGTGATTTATCTAAGATCTGGGATATTTACCTTGTTCTGGCCAATTGGCATGCGCCACGTGGACACTTAGGGTTGTGGCTCCTTCCTAGTTGAGCCAGCCAGTTCTCGTCTGACTGGACCCAGTCCAGAGTCCCCCACTTTCTCTTTGTGTTCTGTCCTGCGTCTGAGTACGCAGCAGACTCTATGCTTCCGCAAGGCAGCCGCCGCCTGGGTTCTCCTCCGGCGACCGCGTGCTTGGCAGCCAGAGTTCCAAGCGGGACTCTAGTCCTCCATCTCTCTCACTTTGAGTCCGCAGATATATGCTCAGGCATGCCGCCAGTCTTCGTGGATTGCTGCCGGAGTTCCTCCTCCATGGTCAAGGTTCAGGTGCCGCTGCTAGGACGGGTACCGGTATGGCTGGGTCTGCTCCAGCGAGCGGTTTGCACGAGATCCTCCTCCTTAACCTCTGCTTCGCGCTGCTGGACCATTTCCCCCCTGCTCGACGCCTGCGTGCGCACGACACTGCCTGGAAAATGCATGCTGCTACACAGCTCCGATGAGGAACCATCATGGCCAAGATCCTCCATGCTGGCTCCAAAGGAGATTGTCCTCTTCGACACTGTTGTCCGGATCTCCATGGCTGAACTGTTGGTATATGTATGCCCGTAGAGCCATCCCAAGCGATTGCATGGAGTCGGATATTAATTAATCAATTAATGCGATTATTTGGTTAATTAATGAATTCCGAAATATTCTAATTAATCTACGAGTGTTTTAATTAACGCAACGTTTCTGTTTACCGATGGGTTTAGGAAACCCTACTTCTCTTCTTATCCTATTTAAAGGAGGATAGACGGCCGATATCTATATAAGATATAGAGAGACGCTTTTAGGTTATTCTCACGTACAAAACCTAGCCGTCGTCATCCTTAGGAAAGAAAGGAGAGCAACGCGCCGCTAGCACGCCGCCGCAGAGACACGCTCCTTCCCGCCGGCTTGAGAAGCGTGACGTGGAGTTCCGTCCATCCGCGTGGACGAAGTAGAGACGCAGACGCCTTGACGCCTGCATTCGGAGGACGTCAACGACCACCTGTACGTGCTACGAGCAACGTACATCACTGCCGCAGAGGAGCATTGCCGGATCAACCTGCGACAGCGAACGGGAGAGAAGATCCGTCCGTGTTTGACAAGCAGTGTTGCACCGTCGTGCAGCGGGACATCGCCGGACTTGCTCCGCGATAAGGTATATCCCGCAAACCTATTTCCGAATACGCTGTTATCGACGAGATCCTGTTACGGGTTGTGTGGATTTATCGCTTCCACCGCGCATGTTTTCTCCACAAAAACCCAACAGTGGTATCATAGCAGCGTCGATCTACGGCGTATTTGGATTCGTTTCAATATGATCGAATCGCTGTATACTGTTTTATGTTGCATACGATGCGAATTAAACCTGTTAATGTGCAAATCTAAACCTAATTCCACATACGCCGCAGGCTATTGTTTTTGACGTTTTAGACGGGGTCGACTGTGGAAAATAGTGATTTTCCTAAGTGCACAGAAGTAAAATTCCGTAGAGGGGCGCTACCCCTGTGTACCCCGCATTTTCTACGTGGGAGTCAAAATTCATTTAATGGGGAATGTCCCGCATTAAAAGTACTGCAATTTTAATATGTATATACGTATATGTAGATATACCTATGATAGCATACACGTCGCCTTTAAAATCTGTTTTATGTGGTGAGTGCATGCACGGTTATGACCTAGTATCCCCTTTTGTGAATGTTGTGAATGGATGTGGATGTTGATCTTGTGGATATGGTTGTTTGTGAATGTTATGGATGTATAATCGTTGCATATGGATCCTTTGTATAATGTATTCGGCTTGCATGCCGAGCCTCATCTCTTATTTCAAAGTGTAATTAATTCTTTCTCTTTAATTTTGTAATCATATGATGTAATAAAGATAGGATTAGTTTTAGTCTTTGTAATCTTGATGTAAGGAGGCCACTTGAAGATCCAACTCCAAGGAGTGTCCATGGAGAAGCACCATGAAGATCTAATTCCAAGAAGCAACCTGAAGATCCCACTCCAAGGAGCGTCCATGGAGAAGCAACAAGAAGATCCCATTCCAAGAAGCAACTTGACATTCCAACCTCACGAAGCATCCATGAAGTTGTTCATTGTAATGTTGATCATTATAGGCTTACAGGTTGTTTTCACAGGTGTTGCATGAGATGCATAAGACCATAGGTGGACCGTAATCCTTTATTGCTCCAAAGGATTACAATAGTATGGCCATAACCGATGTATTTGTGATTGCATGTCTATCGTTTGTGGTTGTGGATATAGTAGTATATGATACGTACTATAAGTATGTGGTGTTTGGATATATATATATATGTATTAATAAAATCCCTCAATTAATAATATTAAGTTTTAGTTGCCTTCCATAAAGCAACACACATGAAAAGCTTGTTCGACTATGTGTGGGCACGCCTCCGCGTGGCACACTGTCTATCTCGTGGAAGTGTGATGGTGGGTGTGTGGGTCTGCCTCCGCAGGGTGCACACTCATCGTGTTGGCTTATGGGTTGGACTTAACTAGGGAACCTTGATAGGATCAAGTACCTAGAGGCACACAGATGCATCATGGCAAGGAGTTGTGTATGATCATCTATCCAAGAGTTGCATATGATGCAATTGGCAAAAGTTGCCTACCTTAGTATTTGGTCTTTGACGCCGGCGTTGGCTGGGCATTGATCCAATTATTTTGGGTCTTGGCTCACTAGAAGGTTGTGCGTTGCAATCTTCCGAGTTGATAGTGAGGGCTATCAATTTGAATAAAATAGTGGGAGTGTAATTAATTAAAGGCCTAATTAATCTCGTTTATCAAATCTTTACAAGTCAAAATGTTTTGGACTAAATGCAAATTTTTTCTTTTATAGCAATCAAATGGCAAACAACACTCACACGTTCTCATTGCGATCGGTCCTTGAGAAGGACAAACTTACCGGAACCAACTTTCAAAACTGGTTTAGGACATTGAGAATTGTTCTCACACATGAGCGTAAGCTCTATGTCCTTGAAACACCAGAGCCAGAGGAGCCCGCCGTAAATGCGCCCAAGGCTGAAAAGGATGCTTACAAAAAGCACCTTGATGATGCCGTGGATGTCAAGTGCCTAATGTTGTGCTCAATGAACTATGAGTTGCAAGAGCAACATGAGAACATGAATGTCATGGAGATGGTAACACATCTTAAGAACATGTATCAACATCAAGCAAGACAGGAGAGATATGATGTCTCAAAGGTGTTGTTCAAAAGCAAGATGAAAGAGGGAGACTCAGTTGGCACCCATATACTCACCTTGATTGGGTACGTGGAAAGCCTATCCAAGCTGGGATTTCCCCTAGGTCAAGAGTTGGCCACAGATGTGATTCTACAATCGTTGCCTGAATCATATAATCATTTTGTCATGAACTACAACATGAACAATTTTGACAAGCCGTTGTCAGAATTGTTGGGCATGTTGAGGACAGCCGAAGCACAGATGAAGAAAGACAAGCCCAAGTCTGTGATGATGATCAGCAAGACAAAGGAAAAGTCAAAAGGCAAAGGCAAGGCTAAGAAAAATTCTAAAGCCGGGCAGAAGCCAAAGTCATCTGCGCTCAAAGCTAAAGGTGGGATCTCCAAAGAAGGCAGTTGTCACCATTGTCACCAGCCTGGACATTGGAAAAGAAACTGTCCTCTCTACCTGGAGGAACTAAGGAAGAAGAAGCAGGGGATAGAGATCTCCACTTCAGGTATAT
This sequence comes from Alisma plantago-aquatica, assembly GCA_963693085.1. Classification (NCBI taxonomy): domain Eukaryota; kingdom Viridiplantae; phylum Streptophyta; class Magnoliopsida; order Alismatales; family Alismataceae; genus Alisma; species Alisma plantago-aquatica. The sequence continues at coordinate 638,423,062 of OY856413.1, read as the reverse complement.
ACGTTATTGAGATAAACTTAAATACTTCTTCATCATGGGTACTGGATACCGGATGTGGATCTCACATATGTTCTAATATGCAGGATCTGATAAGAAGTAAGCCTTTACGAAAGGGCCAAGTCGAGCTGCGGGTCGCTAATGGAGCAAGAGTTTCTGCCACCGCAGTTGGAGTTATTAGTTTATCTTTTCCTACGGGCCTTGTAATAGAATTAGAGAATTGCTATTATGTACCTGCCATTAATAGAAATATTATTTCTATATCTTGTATGGACAAGAGTGGATTTGAATTTCACATTAAGAATGGAACTATTTCTATTTCTAAAGATGAGATCTTTTATGGCAATGCCCCTATGTCTTATGGCATCTACTTGTTAGAACTTGAGACTAGCATATATAACGTAAATACTAAAAGGCTAAAACTTGACAGCTCAAACAAAACATTCTTATGGCATTGTCATCTTGGGCACATAAACAAGAAGCGCATATCTAGACTCCATAAGGATGGTTATCTAGACTCTTTTGATTTTGAATCATTAGAGACATGCGAGGCATGTTTATTAGGGAAGATGACCAAGACTCCTTTCACTGGATACAGTGAGAGAGCCAATGATCTTCTAGGGCTCATACATACTGATGTATGTGGACCTTTTAGATCAAATGCTAGAGGAGGCTATCAATACTTCATTACCTTCACTGATGACCTCAGTAGGTATGGCTATGTATATCTTATGAAACACAAGTCAGAAACTCTTGAATTGTTCAAGACTTTCATGAATGAAGTGGAGAAGCAACTTGGTAAGAGTATTAAAGCACTCCGTTCAGATCGAGGTGGTGAATACTTAAGCCAAGAGTTTGAGGACCTTCTGAGAGACCGTGGTATTGTATCACAATGGACTCCACCTGGTACACCACAACATAATGGTGTGTCAGAAAGAAGGAATCGTACATTATTAGACATGGTACGATCAATGATGAGTTCAGCCGAACTTCCAATATCGTTCTGGGGATATGCTCTTGAAACTGCAGCGTTTACACTTAACCGTGTACCTTCCAAATCGGTTCAAAAGACACCATATGAGATATGGAATGGGAATCGTCCCAATTTGTCTATGTTAAAGATTTGGGGATGTGAAGCTTATGTTAGGAAACAATTTCCTGAAAAGCTTGGACCCAAATCGGAAAAATGCTATTTTGTTGGATACCCCAAGGAAACTCGGGGATACTACTTCTACACACCAGCTGACAACAAAGTGTTTGTTGCTAGGACTGCTGTATTTCTTGAAAAGGAATTTATTTCCAAAGGAATTAGTGGGAGAAATGTAGAGTTTGAAGAAGTTCGAGACCAACAAGAAAGCAGAGAACCTGAGGAGGTACATAAGGAACATGAGGACTCACAAGTTGTTGTGGAATTTCAAGTTCCAAATGTAACACAGGAACCTCGTAGGTCTAGTAGGACACGAACTGAGCCTGAGAGATTTGGATTTCTCGTGACTCAAGACAGTGACGAATTGGGCATAGAAGATGAGCCAACTTCCTATCTAGAAGCTACTAAGGGACCAGAATCTGAGAAATGGCTCGAAGCCATGAGATCTGAGATGGAATCCATGTACACCAACAAGGTATGGACCTTGGTGGATCCACCCGAAGGGGTAAGACCCATAGGGTGCAAGTGGGTCTTCAAGAAGAAGACTGACATGGATGGAAATGTTCAAACCTATAAAGGTAGATTGGTTGCGAAAGGATTCCGTCAAATTCAAGGTGTTGATTATGACGAGACCTTCTCACCAGTTGCCATGGTTAAATCCATCAGGATCATGCTTGCCATTGCAGCTTATCATGACTATGAGATTTGGCAGATGGATGTTAAAACATCATTCCTTGATGGGAATTTACTCGAGGATGTGTACATGACACAACCTGAGGGTTTTATCGATCCAAAGGAAGCCAATAAAGTCTGTAAGCTACAAAGGTCAATCTATGGATTGAAGCAAGCATCTCGGAGCTGGAATCTACGTTTTGATGAAGTAGTCAAAAAGTTTGGCTTTAGTCAAAATGAAGATGAACCTTGTGTTTACAAAAGGGTTAGTGGGAGCACAGTCGTATTTCTCGTATTGTATGTGGATGACATACTATTGATGGGAAATGACATCCCTACTCTTCAGACAGTAAAAGGTTGGCTAGGGAAGACTTTCTCTATGAAGGATTTAGGCGAAGCATCCTATATACTTGGGATTAAAATCTATAGAGATAGATCTAGAAGGCTTCTAGGCCTAAGCCAGAGCACATACATTGACAAGGTGCTAAAGAGGTTTAGCATGGAGGGTTCTAAGAGAGGTAACTTGCCCATGTCCCATGGGGTTACAATCTCTAAAGCCTAGTGTCCTAGTTCATGTGATGAACGAGCACGCATGAGTAAGATTCCATATGCATCAGCAATTGGATCTATCATGTACGCAATGTTATGTACTCGTCCTGATGTGTCGTATGCTTTGAGTATGACGAGCCGATATCAGTCAGATCCAGGTGAATGTCACTGGACAGCCGTAAAGAACATCCTAAAGTACTTGAGAAGAACTAAGGATCAATTCTTGGTATACGGTGGTGAGGAAGAGCTCGTGGTAAAGGGTTACACCGATGCTAGCTTCCAAACTGACAAAGATGACTACAGATCGCAATCTGGATTTGTGTTTTGCCTGAACAACGGAGCTGTGAGCTGGAAGAGTTCCAAGCAAGAGACGGTTGCGGATTCTACAACAGAGGCCGAATATATTGCCGCATCTAATGCTGCAAAGGAAGCTGTGTGGATCAAGGAGTTCATTTCTGAACTTGGAGTGGTTCCAAGCGCTGGTGATGCAATTGAGTTGTTTTGCGACAACAATGGAGCAATTGCACAAGCTAAAGAACCAAGATCACACCAACGTTCCAAACATATTCTACGGCGGTTCCATCTCATACGAGAGATCGTACAATGAGGAGATGTGAAGATTTGCAGAGTACCTACAGAAAGCAATGTGGCTGACCCGCTCACAAAAGCACTTTCACAGCAGAAACATGACAGGCATGTTCGATCACTTGGATTGAGATTCATGGGTGATTGGGTATAAGTGCAAGTGGGAATCTGTTGGTATGTATGCCCATAGAGACTATCATTCGATGATTGTAATGGGATACTATGTAAACGATTTGTAATACTATATTGATCATATCAATAAAGGCAAGTTTCCAATCTATATGTTTGTGTTTATACTGTGAGATGACCATAAAACTTATAGATGTCTATAGAATAATATACTCAATGACATATGTCTTCGGGTTGATGACCTGAACAGTGAGATCATATGTATGCTAAGAGTATGTATTCTTGTTTTGTCCCTAATCGGTTGTTATTGTGGAAATATCCATAGACATCAATAACACATAAGATTAGAATGTATGTTGGTTGATGGAAGAATCTCATTATCCATGATATGGAGATATCAAACCAAATACATAGATACTTGTTAGAGAACAGTGTATCGGATAGACCCACCTTGAGAGTGACACATGGATACCATGATTGGTAGTTAGAGTCACATCTCATAATGATGGTGGTGATTGTGGTTCTTAGACCTGAAGTCACTACACTTATCACATGACGTTCGGTGTACTTTGACATCATCCATCGTGGTCCTGAATAAGGATTGCTATAAAGATGGTGCTTGGGTGCACTGTGACACATGGGGATGACTGTGAGTGATGTAGATGGAATTTGTCCTTCCTACGAGAGTTTGATATTCCGGCCACTTGATAAGCGAGACTGAGAAATGCATGGCCATTCTGATGTGAGTCAATATGTGATATTGAGCTTACATATATCTCAGACAGTCTGCTCTAGTTCAAGGAACATGGATTGAACATTGAAGAGGATAACAATTCCATGACTTGAGTTCAATCCGGATATCAGCGACAAAGGAACTGTACAATCACTGTAACACCAGTCATGTATGATAGGTTAAGTTGTTCTCCAACTTCTCCAATTACTTGGGTAGCAATGAAGTCTTGCTAGATACCAATCATTGCTTGTGAAATCATAATATGATTATGGATATCACTGCCAACGTAATTTGGAGCCTACCGGGTCACACGCACAGGATGTGTTGGAATAGGAGTATAATTGTGGATTTGATTGAAATTGCTTCGAATCACATTGATTACTAAAATGTTTATGTAATCGATTAGAATAATATTGGAGTGACTGGCTCTAAGTGCAAGTGGGAGTCTGTTGGTATATGTATGCCCGTAGAGCCATCCCAAGCGATTGCATGGAGTCGGATATTAATTAATCAATTAATGTGATTATTTGGTTAATTAATGAATTCCGAAATATTCTAATTAATCTACGAGCGTTTTAATTAACGCAACGTTTCTGTTTACCGATGGGTTTAGGAAACCCTACTTCTCTTCTTATCCTATTTAAAGGAGGATAGACGGCCGATATCTATATAAGATATAGAGAGACGCTTTTAGGTTATTCTCACGTACAAAACCTAGCCGTCGTCGTCCTTAGGAAAGAAAGGAGAGCAACGCGCCGCTAGCACGCCGCCGCAGAGACACGCTCCTTCCCGCCGGCTTGAGAAGCGCGACGTGGAGTTCCGTCCATCCGCGTGGACGAAGTAGAGACGCAGACGCCTTGATGCCTGCGTTCGGAGGACGTCAACGACCACTTGTACGTGCTACGAGCAACGTACATCACTGCCGCAGAGGAGCATTGCCGGATCAACCTACGACAGCGAACGGGAGAGAAGATCCGTCCGTGTTTGACAAGCAGTGTTGCACCGTCGTGCAGCGGGACATCGCCGGACTTGCTCCGCGATAAGGTATATCCCGCAAACCTATTTCCGAATACGCTGTTATCGACGAGATCCTGTTACGGGTTGCGTGGATTTATCGCTTCCGCCGCGCATGTTTTCTCTACAAAAACCCAACATGAACACCTCCTCAGATTCGAATTTCCTTTTCCAACTCTTCATTTTCCTCTGAAGAGCCTTCTTCCTGCGGTTCTCCTCTTCATCACATCACCTGCAAGCCACCCTTTTGATAGCCATGGTGTGGCTGGCCTCCTCGAATATGAGAATACAAGAATCACGTCGAGGTCTGAGGTCTGATCCTCCATGGTGAGGCTTTGCTCGAGGACTACCCTCCCTGATCCTCCCTTGGTCCAATTCTGTAGGATGAATGGAGAGGGGTAAGGAAACAGGAGTCCCATATCCTTCTGTAGATGCCCAAAACTTATGCAAGGGGTAGTTCAGGTCACATATGCTCTGTGATCTCTCTCTTCACAACAGAAACCAATCTCGCGAGAGAGGCGGTCAAGCTTGACGTGGTCATCCTTTCGGGTTAGGATATACGTGTATTGTTGGAAGCTGATCTATGGATATCAAGGCTCCACATATCCTCTCATCAAAACTGAAAGGATCGGCTCTATTGGGTGCCTGGTAAAGACCACCCAACCAACTCATATCAAAGACCAAAAGATAGAAACACCCTAAGCTAGGCTCAACTAATAATATTTCGATGACTGCAGTCCTCAATGCGTTGATTTGTCATCTACTTGCAATATTAAAACCTACTTGCTGTAGGAGCATCATTTATTCATTAAAATTTAATCATAGGTTTACCATCGTCTAAGCTACTTTATACCACAAAGTTCATCTGAATATTCTGCCCTTGACCAATATGATACTAGTTTTTCATAAAGGCTCATGTATAGGTATATTGAATCCCAATGCATCTCAAATAGCATCCAACATTAGAAAAAAATAATGAAACTTACTTTATTTCACCAAGTCATACTTGAAGATCCATCCTTAGACACTTTTGACTCATACATATCACTTAACTTCACAAGTACTCACATGACCATTAATAAGTGATATTGGTAACTCACATATACAACTAATATTCCTCAAATGCATTATGTTGTAAAATGCCTTCAAATTAGGATCAAAACATCCATTATATACAACTAATTCCTTACTTTGATGCCAAACTATTTCACCACATCATTGGCCTTAAATACTATACTAGATGTCAAAACCCTAAAATCTGGGCTATCACATTCACCCCACCTTATGTGGAATTTCGTCCTCGAAATTCAATTGATCTTATACTCAAGGTGGTATCAAGAGGCATAGCTTCATATAGTCACCGCTTTTTGGTGTTAAGGCTATCATAGTTCTAGATGTACCCTAAGTTATCGACTTAGGTATTAGAGCATAGGAGGTGTACCCACCCCACCTTATATAGGTTGAAGCATCATTTAATGTCTTAGCCATAACATGACATTATGATATCTTAGGATTACATCACCCCTAAGGGTACATGTTTTATTCATACTTTTAATGTTCAAGAGGAATTTGTTTATGTGCCATGATGTTCAGATCATTCAATCTGACATCATTAATATGTTTTATGATCAACATCTTACAATGATTTCAGCCTTAGAGGAGATTTATCTTTATCCATGATATTAGAATTTTTCTTAAGAAGGGCTTACGTAATATGTTTGACCATTAGGGTTTCACCCTATGGTGTGATATTCATACTCAACTTGGAAGCATACATTGAGAAGGATCAAAGTTATGAACTATATTTCTGATCATATATCCTATGATCCAAAACTATCTTTATATCAAGTTCATGAGTTCAATTTTTTTTTGTCGTGCATGTATTATGTAAGGGAAAAAGAGAATATACTAAGTTTATCCCATGATCTTAGCATCATATCTTTCGTGTTTCATATGAAGGGGAAGAGAATATTTTAAAGTCAAACTTATCATGATTTCAATCTTGGGTGCTACATGTATGATATAGGGGGGAAATATAGAATAGGTCAAGCTTATGCGAGTGACTCCTCATATATAAATCATCTATATAGCTCAAGTGAGGTTTCTATCATCATATATTAAGAAAGAGAAGAAGAAGGGAGAACATGTATTTTGAGTATCTTTTGCACAAAGCATCATACTCTCACAACTAGAGTTCATATATTACCTCACTTGAAACTAATGATGAGATTCATAAAACTATGTCACTCCAGCTAGGACCTAACTCAGTCAAAGGATTGACTTTATCATATGGGTCATCTACCCATCCTTTTATTTTATCCAATTCTCACATATAGATTTGAATCATGCATAAGGACTCAACTCAACACTCAAGAGTAATCTAGTGTAGGACATTTTTTTTAAACACATATCTCATATATTGGAGGCTAGGTCCTATGACCTTCTCCCTGTGGGTCTTACTCTCTCTAGAGTTCACCACATATATCATCCTACCACTAGATATCCTCCTTGTATAAGAGCTTGAGGCTCATGCACACTCATCTCTATCTTAACTTAGCTTATCTTAAGTAGGAAAAGGAAATGTACTTTCATCATCAAGATTTTTCTTAAATTCTCCAAAATTGGATTCAACTAGTATACAATTTAAACCTTTATAAGGAAACTTATACTATCAGAGATCAAACTTAGATAAGATTTCACATGCTTATTTCAAATATCATTCTATCATCTAATCTATGTATCACATATCTTGATAAGGCTCTAGACATCTAATCTAGACTACTCTCTCTCTTCTAGACTGATGTCACTCCCTTTCACTTAGGTTGCATGAACACTAACTACTCTCCAGTGTGAGGGACACATTTTCATATTTACATATATATATAATAAAATATTATATAGTTTTTCTCCGAGAAAGAAGGCGTCAAAGAAAACTGTCGAGGCTCGAGCCGATTGGAAAACAAAACCAAAGCAGCAAAAATCGAGTGTCCCACACACAGTAGATAGTCCAGTGCCATGTCATCTAGTGACATGGTGAGAACATGGTGTAGATTAGTGTAGCTACCCAATACATATGAGCTCTATATGGAAAGGGTTTCTCACACTTGTTTAAACCTAGTTCTCGAACATCTAGGTTCTAACTTAGAGGCTAAGTCAAAACTTATTCCTATAGAACAACTTATTAAGTTTCTAGGGTTTAAAGTGAAATGTGAGATTTAGGTTTAATGTTTCATGGTGAGCAATTGTTAGGCGTAGCTATTGTTCATGCTCTGATACCAAATGTGATGTCCCCGAATTTTGATTTCTCCAAACCCTATTGGGAATGAGAGGTCAGAATTCGAGAACATCATCCAATCATACCAGAGAGCGATGTGGAAGCATAATACGCATACATGAACATACAACCATAACATACTCAACATTCAACATGTATTTTTATACAAAATGAATTATTACAAAATGCTTTACATTTACATATTGAATGAAAATCTACAAGTCTGAACATGTATGCTAACAGGATCTTAGACAACAGGTACAACCTGAACAACTGCTCACTTCCCATCTTTTATCCCAAGCTAGCTCTGAACCTAAAACATACATGAAACAACGAATCAACACACAAGGTGTTTTGTACATCGGTAGAAAGATACATACTAATATGTTTGCATAATTGAAATAACTTGAGAAAGAAAGAGTAAAAGAAAACATTATTTAAAGCGATAATCAGGTAAAAATTCCTTTTATTGCTTTCACTTTGATGCGGTTGTACTACTCATATTTGCACTTGACTTACATCTAGTGTGGGCAATATAGTATCATCATACATCTAACATGGGCCAAGGAATCATACATCCATGTTAGGCAACATACATCCACACCAGGCTATGTGCTCTAGTAGCTACAACCCATCATACTCATTTATATTCCATTAGATTTGGCGAAGTATAACTCATACTAGTTCAACCAAGCAATCATATCCAAATACGAGCATTCAAGATATCACATATCATATAAAATCAGAAAACTAGTCTTATACCTAATAAATCCCACGTACCTGAGTTCAGAGATTCCTATTTACATTCTGGATCATCTACTTATCTGGTCAACACCTGATTAAGACAAGATCATATACTATCATCAGGTTCTCATCATCATTAACCCTATTTATATCCATTTTAGGGTTTGCCTATCTCATTATGATATCCTCATGATTACTTGTATTGTTGTCTTGGAATTATCTTAATGATGTTATTTTTCATATTATGGTTCATTATCTGAATATTATGTTCCATATTCTTTTTGGTGCACATAATAACCATAGGTTACATCATTAACCCAGATTAGGGTTTTATAGCATGTATTAAGATTCATCTTCATATAACATGGATTCTCTTCATCATTATGATCTCATAATTAAAACTGAAGTTCAATATACGGATATAAGTTTACTCTATGAATTTCATCATTTATTGACCATGTATGCATTTATTGCATTTTATTAGGGTTATTAGCCATATTAATCAAATTACATAATTTTGTGCATCAACATGATGATATCTGACATCATATGCATTCTATATATAATTGTGGACTTACTGATATTTTTCCATGATTTTATATCATCCTTTGATATTTATTTTCCATTAAACAAGCATTTCACAACTTATATGATATAACTGAGATTAGTGCATCAAAAGACAAATATTATGCTTCCACTGCATTCTACGCATTTTTCTGAGAATTTCGGTATATTGTACTTATTTTTCTAATAAACATGCTAATTACTATGATTTATCTAAGATCTGGGATATTTACCTTGTTCTGGCCAATTGGCCTGCGCCACGTGGACACTTAGGGTTGTGGCTCCTTCCTAGTTGAGCCGGCCGGTTCTCGTCTGACTGGACCCGGTCCAGAGTCCCCCACTTTCTCTTTGTGTTCTATCCTATGTCCGAGTACGCAGCATACTCTATTCTTCCGCAAGGAAGCCGCCGTCGCCGCCTGGGTTCTCCTCTGGCGACCGCGTGCTTGGCAGCCAGAGTTCCAAGAGGGACTTTAGTCCTCCATCTCTCTCACTTTGAGTCCACAAATCTATGCTCAGGCATGCCTCCAATCTTCGTGGATTGCTGCCGGAGTTCCTCCTCCATGGTCAAGGTTCAGGTGCCGCTGCTAGGACGGGTACCGGTGTGGCTGGGTCTGCTCCAGTGAGCGGTTTGCACGAGATCCTCCTCCTCAACCTCTACTTCGCGCCGCTGGACCATTGCCCCCCTGCTCGACGCCTGCGTGCGCACGGCACCGCCTGGAAAATGCACGCTGCTATACAGCTCCGATGAGGAACCATCATGGCCAAGATCCTCCGTGCGGGCTCCAAAGGATATTGTCCTCTTCGACAGTGTTGTCCAGATCTCCACGGCTTAACACCTCCTCAGATTCGAATTTCCTTTTCCAACTCTTCATTTTCCTCTGAAGAGCCTTCTTCCTGCGGTTCTCCTCTTCATCACATCACCTGCAAGCCACCCTTTTGATAGCCATGGTGTGGCTGGCCTCCTCGAATCTGAGAATACAAGAATCACATCGAGATCTGAGGTCTAATCCTCCATGGTGAGGCTTTGCTCAAGGATACCCTCCCTGATCCTCCCTTGGTCCAATTCTGTAGGATGAATGGAGAGGGGTAAGGAAACGGGAGTCCCATATCCTTCTGTAGATGCCCAAAACTTATGCAAGGGGTAGTTCAGGTCACGTATGCTCTGTGATCTCTCTCTTCACAACAGAAACCAATCTCGTGAGAGAGGCGGTCAAGCTTGACGTGGTCATCCTTTCGGGTTAGGATATACCTGTATTGTTGGAAGCTGATCTATGGATATCAAGGCTCCACATATCCTCTCATCAAAACTGAAAGGATCGGCTCCATTGGGTGCCTGGTAAAGACCACCCAACCAAATCATATGAAAGACCAAAAGATAGAAACACCCTAAGCTAGGCTCAACTAATAATATTTCGATGACTGCAGTCCTCAATGCGTTGATTTGTCATCTACTTGCAATATTAAAACCTACTTGCTGTAGGAGCATCATTTATTCATTAAAATTTAATGATAGGTTTACCATCGTCTAAGCTACTTTATACCACAAAGTTCATCTGAATCTTCTGCCCTTGACCAATATGATACTAGTTTTTCATAAAGGCTCGTATATAGGTATATTGAATCCCAATGCATCTCAAATAGCATCCAACATTAGAAAAAAATAATGAAACTTACTTTATTTCACCAAGTCATACTTGAAGATCCATCCTTAGACACTTTTGACTCATACATATCACTTAACTTCACAAGTACTCACATGACCATTAATAAGTGATATTGGTAACTCACAGATGCAACTAATATTCCTCAAATGCATTATGTTGTAAAATGCCTTCAAATTAGGATCAAAACATCCATTATATACAACTAATTCCTTACTTTGATGCCAAACTATTTCACCACATCATTGGCCTTAAATACTATACTAGATGTCAAAACCCTAAAATCTGGGCTATCACAAGTACTTTTATAAGAAATTCCATGAGAGAGAAAATGCCTTATAAAAATGCATTTAATTCCAAAATTGGTGCCGCCTCTTCCCCCTTTCATTCCTTGGATACGAGGCTATCCCATTTGCCTCTTATTCCTCTCAATTATCCTCAATTTAAAGAAAAGCAAATTAAGCACCTTAGATCATATTATAATAATATCCCAATTTGAGTGGATATTACTTTTCTTTATAATAATGGTGAGTGGGTTATCCACTTGCTTGACATATTTTCGTGGCCTAGCAAAGGCACAAAGGTGTTCAAACTTGAGCAAATTCAACCATCTCGTTTTTGGTTGAAGGCCCTTCAATTATTATATTTGTTTTTGCACTAAATTGAATTAGGGTTTCAATTAGGATTAAATCTTGATTATTTTAATATCAAGATTCTCTCTCCTCCCACTTAATTCAAATGAGGCGCCCCTCTCATTTTATTTACTCTACTTGATGCCAAGAAACACTAGGGACCTTATTGAAGTGGTAATTTACATATTACACCCTGGGTTTTGGGTAAATTGCACATTACACCAAAACTAAGTTTTCATGCACATACATTGCTTTATCATCTCTTTCTTGGTATTTAGGCTTCCATAAGCCATACCTCAGCATCATCTTTACTCTCATGATGCTTAAACACATGAGGAACATATTATCATGCACAATTTGCACTTATACCCCTCAACTTGGGTAATTTGCACTTTAGTCCAAAACAGGCAAAACATTGATTTCAACAATGTTAAAAAAGGACCAGAATTGCAACATAAGTTCCTCTTGAGCCCTAATTACTTTTCACAAGATGAGATTAAACATTTAATCACTTTTCTTAATCAAAACACCTAGGTTTAAAGTATAACCCAGGTCAGGGATGTTACATCTGCGCACACCACTTGTCATGCTAGAAAGAAAGATTGCCTCTTCCAACTATCCAAATGGATTGTAGTATCACACCCGGGAAGCACCGCCAAATATTCTTCCACTAGGGGGAAGCAAAAGAGATTTTCTTCAGATGGTGTGGTACAAGACCATTATGGTTAACATTATTGCTTCAGTACTTCTCTCTATAAAACCTAGCCCAAAGAGACTCACTTGTTAGAATATCCCATCAAGCTTTCATACGAAAACCCTTAACCGTAGCATGGAGGGATTGCAATCCCAGTCCACCCATCGACTCAAGTAAAGACACTGTGTCCCAAGCAACTCACACCCGTCTAATGTTGTTTTCTCAGTCTCTTCAAAGAAAGCAAGAAAGCATCTTGTTGATCTTGGTGACCACCCTCACGGGCTATGTTGGTGGCTGCCATACTATATAGGATGATGGCAGTCAACGTGTTATCGATAAGGAGTGTTTGCCCTACAAAAGATAACAAATTTGCTTTCTAGGTTGTCACTTTGTTTATAAGCTTATCCAATAGATGATCATAATGGTATAAGTACATGCGCCCTCTAATGATTGGAACCCCAAGATAAAGAAAAGAGTCACTAAGAGGGGCAACATGGAGTCTCTTTATGATGTATCGCTTGACTTCATGGTTGGCAGTACCACACATGAACCCAGATTTGGTTTTGTTCACTAACTGCCCCCAACCCGCTTCATACAAACCAACAATCTCCTCAATACTACAAATCAACTTGTCAGAGGCTCTAGAGAAAAGGATTAGATCATTCACATAGAGAAGGACTCTTGGTGCATCACCTTTTCCCCTGGTCTTAAACCGGTCCATCTAATTTGTTCCCTTTGCTCTCTTAATCTTGCAACAAAGTGTCTCTTCAAATAGAATGAACAAGAAGGGTGACAGAGGGTTGCCTTGCTTCAAACCCAAAAAACATGTTGTGCAATTGTTAAGTGTGGTGACTGACATCCATGTATTTGAAAAAAAAAACCGATGCAAATATCTACAAGGTCGTTCATCATCCCAAACTTCATGAGAACAATAAAGAAAGGACCAATCTATTAGATCATACACCTTCTTCATATCATACTTTATCACAGAATTGTAGCTGCCAATGTCACCTTTGTCTAGACCATGCATCAACTCTTTCGTTAGCCTGATATTGTGAATAATGTCTCTTCCTTTCACATACGCCCCTTACTCGACTAAAATCAAGAAAGGCATCAATGACATAGGACAGTTTGATAGGATTCTAGCAAGAATCCTAAGAGATAGGTTCTCAATGGAGATGGGCCTAAAATGCTTTGTCAACTCCATTAGAGGGTAGTGCTTTGAGATTAGTGCAATCCTACAATAGAGCATACTACAATGGCAAAGGTCCCCTCTGAAGAAAAAAATCATCCAAACTAACAAAATCATCTTCAATAATGTCCTAGGATGCTTAATAAAACCTCAAGGTAAAACCATCCGATCCTGGCATAGCATCAAAATCCATATGCCTGATGGTGTCAAGGATCTCCTCAGTAGAGGGAGGATCCAAAAGAGTGAAATTATCATCTACTAATAAGATCATGGGAATGTTGTATAGGAAAGTAGTGTCCAAACTATCATTTCTGGGAGGAGGAACCTGATAGAAGTTCTCAAAGAAATCAATAACTACACTAACCATTGAGGGTTGACCGACACTCCGTGGATAACCATCAATATAGATGGAGGGGTTGATATTCCCTTCTTTCTACATCTAATCACAACATTATTGAATTTGGAGTTTCTCTCCCCATCATTCAGCCACTTAATGTTCCCCTTTGCCCTAAGAATGCTTCTTCAAGCTCAAGGACCTCCTCAAGATCCTTCTCGGTCTTTAAGAGCAACACTTCTGTTGTTCTATCAGCAGACTCGTCAAAGGAACTTGAAGGGTGTGAATGATATCCTCCAGGTTTTTCTTCTTTATGGCCTGGTCACCAAAAGTTGTGTTGCTCCATTTCTTCATCAACTCCTTGAGATTCTTGAGTGTCATGAAGAACCAAAAGGAAGGATTTCCCCAGGTACAAAAATTCTAGCCTTTTCTAATATAATCAAGGCATTCACAATGTGAAAGCCACCCATCAAAAAAACTGAAAGGGCACGTGCTACCAATAATTAGAGTCTGATGTCCCACCAAAGGAAACAAGCAAAGGACAATGATCTGGAACTCTAAATCTAGTAAGGTGGTAAACTAAGGTGCACGGGACAACTGACAACCAAGCATGGTTAACGAACACCCTATACAATCGCTCCCAGGTGGTAGGCGTGCGTTTCTTCTTGTCGACCCAAGTAAACTTGTTTCCTACAAAAGATATTTCATAGATATCTAGATCGGTATTCAAGCCATTGAATTCATTCACCCCTATCCGATAAACATCTCCAGGTCCTCTCTTCTCCTAATCATGTCTCATGGTGTTGAAATGATGAACAGTTTCCCCGTCTTGTCTCTGATCATCCCTAAAAGTTGTATACGGGAACTCCACAAGGATCTTCTAGCATAAGAATTACATTGGCTATACACCAATGTAATAAATGAAGGTACACCAAATTTGTCCTCAATTTGGATAGTAAGGTGTTCCAATGAGAAAGGAATATCTGGGGCTTCAAAGAGTCATCGGCAAAAGCCCAAACTTTCCCCCTACATCGACATTGTCTTTTACCCACTCTGGGCCAACAATATCACGCAACATCTCAACTGTAACATCCCAATTTTATAAAACATATAATTCACTGAGCAGAAGCATAATTTTTATTGGGAATGTCACAAAACAATAATCATTGTATAAAAATAAAGTTTGATTAAACCAACATAGGATACATTGTATAGTTTCTCGTATCTCAACTCATAACATAAAACTCACACTCTAACTAAAACACATGTCTCATAAGCATAAAGGAAAAATATAATCTATTGATAGTTGGCACCCCACCAGGTCTGGTCTCAGATTTCCTTGAGTTCCCCCTTCAACTGGTCCTCAGCTAGCTTTGTTCTTGATGTTGCTCCTTTCCTTCGGGCATCGGGGCCCCAACCATACATAAAACAATTTGTAACTGGAATTGAACATATTATAAAAGAGAAATAGCATATACTTTGAAAAGAAAAGATTTAACATCATGAAAGTAAACTTTGCATTTTAGCCTTGTCTTTTATCTGACTTATATAAGAATCCCCAATTGTTGCACTGAAGTGCCTCTTCTCTTTGCACCGAAGTGCCTCTTGAATTGCATAAACGTTCTATGTATGCTAGGAAAGCCTATGATTTACACCGAGGTGTTCTATATGCTAGGAAAGCCCATGATTTGCACCGAGGTACATTGTATGCTAGGAAAGCCCATGATGAGGATCTTATATAAGGTTCATTCGTTATCTTTACTCTTTACTCTTGGATACTATTTAATCTTGCTCTTAAACATGAATATAACATGATATTATGATTCTTGAACATAAACAGTAAAATAGATTCCATTTATCAATTAACTTTTAACTTGAATCAACAAAACTATATCATGCATAATACATTCACTTAATAACATTTACATTGTACTCAATAGCATATAAAAATCCAATAATAATGTTCAAAGTGCATGGACCACTTACTAATATTGGAGAAACTCCTAATGTTCTCCTGATGTGGAGAAAATGGTTACAACCTCAATTTTACATGTGTTTTCATAATTGAAATGTAATAATCTTATGAATATGGACTTGAATTGAGAAGGTTGTATGCTTTTCTTCAAAGAATGGGTTTCTTTGCAAATCTCCCCTTTGATATGAATTTCGTTATTTCTATTGTTTTGTTAATCCAATAATGGATATAAAAGAGAAGAAAAGAAGGAAAGTCCAAATAATAGAGAAAGATACAAGATAATGGATAATAAGCAATGTATTTAGGAGAAACGTATAGAAATCTCTAGAAAGTGGCATTGATGGCCACAATTGATTATATTTCATTTACATGTGATTGCGAATGGAAAGAGTAGTCAAAATAAAGGAAATAGGAAAAGAGGAAAGAGAAAATATATGTTTTAATGCATAATATATTCCTTATAAGTCATTGACTTGCAAAGAAGAAAAGGAGTTATTCCTTTTTATTTTCGGCTTCAAACTTGGAATATAAGTATATGAAGTCCTTATAGACTTTCCTTTGAAATTGGGATTATTTGGAGTTATGGTTTGGGAGTTATGAATTTTGGAAATATCCCTAAAGTGGTAGGATTTCATTAAATATCACAGATATTATCTTTTCCAGAAAAATAAACTAAAAGAAAGGGCGTGCGAAGGCAACCATTAGATCTAAGATCCAACGACACGTATGCGTAATTTAGTTGTTGTCTCAGAAGGAAAGTGGTAGGTGGAAATGCGATCTTTGATCTCGAATTCCTCGCAAGCCAGAGCATGAGCGAGAAAGGAAAGGACATAGGTAGATTCGGGAGAAGTTTCCAAGTAAGATAATGCTAGGTTTACTAGGGTTTTGAGGGCTCTAGAGGATTCACCCAAGTTCTCAACCTAGAGCTAATCCTGCCTCCATGGGAGAATATATATGGAGTCTTAGACCTCCTACGAAACCACAAGATGCCCCCAAAGCTTCAGCCAGCTCCTGCGGTCATATTCCCCAAATCAATTTCTTCTGTGGTCTTGATCTTCATCACCACCCAGGTTGTCGCCGCACCAGAAGCATCCCGACCTCACCCCACCTACTCCGGACACCACCTGAGAAATTGAGAGGTGCTCCGAGTCCGAAGGAGAAGGGCGGAGGTGTTTGTTCTTTTGCTGTTTGGTCAGGAGGACAGGATCGCAGAGTCAACTCCCTGTTTGACTCGGCTGGGCTGCTCACGAGCCATCCCGAGGTTGAAGAATACCAAGGGGTAAAAGACCCCTTTGCCCTCGCGCTGGCATTAACCAGGTAAAGGCACACTGGTGATTTGTTTCTTTTTCATCCGCCCAGTCAGCAAGCCACGCAGGAACCCGACCTAGGTGGCAGTACCTGATTGGTTGGAATATGTTTTTATTAGCAAAATACTAGTAATTAGTAGGATGATCATATGAGGATGAATAATGTATGAATTTTGATTAGAATAATGTGAGGAATTCAATAAAAATGTTATTAGAACCTGATTTCACTTCTAATTTCAAAAGTGTCTAAAGTGATCATATAATGCATTAAACTTTGATTAAAAACCCTAATTGTGATTGGAGATCAAATCTAAGATGCTTAATGGGTTAATTTGAGTATTGATAACCTGTTGAGAAATGAAGTGAGGTTTGAATCTGATTTAGATAATATTTGGCTTTTTTTAGGGTTTTAATCCATGAATCCATGATAATGCATGTAGAAACCCTAATTTAGGGTAAAGAAGATGATTAACTTGAATAATTTGAATTATTTGGAAATAGGTTGATAATTGTTGATCCTAAGCCTGTTAGGAGAGATAGGACAAGTTAATTAGGGTTTATGAGTAGTTTTACTATTTTAGGGTTGGTGGTAGCAAAAGTAATAATGAAACCCTAATTGCAAGTGAAACCCTAAAAGAAGGTAGGAAACCCAAGGGAGCACGTTTGATTAAATAGATCTTGATAATATGAAAAGTGAGTAGATTATATGGTTATTTCAGGATCCTTGTCGTGGAAATTGCTTGCTTTCCTGGATTTCTTTCTTGCTTGGATTATGCTAGCTTGATTTGATCGAATAGGTATGTGGTTATTTATGAATAATCGATTTAGTTTCACATCATTTTCTTGAACGTTTGATTGGTTGGATGCAACCTAAACTGTTGAGTGTTTATTTATGCAATCCTATAAAGTCCCTATGATTATCATAATTAAGCATATATATGTGTATTCTCGAACCTACATGCCACCCTGATGTATGTTGCATGACCAAGCCCCAGAGGGAAGGTCTATTCGGTCAAGCCCTAGAGGGAAGACCATTGGGAACTATGACAGGTGACCCCAAGCACCAAGCTCAGGATGGAGAAGGTGGCCTTATGTCCCTTGCAAGAACAAAACCCTAAGAGAGGGTAATCCAGGGTTTAGGGCAAAAGCGGTTGAGAAGTCACATTGAAAGTGTAATTTGGATTGTTAATCATTTATTTGTGATAATTAGGTTGTTAGAAACTATTTGTGAAATTGTGATTGTTCCCCACATACCAGTATAGAAATATACTGACTGACGTTTTGTTTGTCGGCATTTTAGGTACAACAATGAAAATGGACAAACAGTAAATCGAAATACTATGAAGATACAATTAATTTGTTCAAGGAGGATTAGTTAGTTATAATTTTTCTGTGGATAGAAGTCTATATCCGAATTTTACAAGGTATGTAAAAAGATTTATTTTATTCCAAATTTTCAGTTTAGTATTAGTAGAATTTGATAATTATTTCTGATTAAATGTCAAACCATGGATCTTGAAATAATAGGTTAGCATCTCTAACCTCTTAGTCTCCCTTTATTGGGGGTTACCGGGAGGGGGGTCATTACAAAAACCCTAGTTACCCTGTAGAAATAATTAATTATCATTAATGATCTATATTGAAGTAGACTTCTAGGGTTTTAGGTTTTCTTAGGAGTTGATGGAAATTAGGGACCCAAACATGCTTCAAAACCAAGTTATTATGATTCCTTGTATTTTTATATTTCCAACAAGGATTTACTCGAATTTTTCTGACTACCAATTAATTAAATATGAATTTTTGAAGTTCTAGCCAATCACGGTGCAAGGAAAATCCACACGTGCAAATCACATACAATGAGGTGTCGGGGTCCACAACAAGGCGGGCCAATCATTACAGGCCTATTAGACCTGAGCCCAGCCCTTTGTTGTGTGTGTCAAAGACAAGGAGAGAGCGAACAAAATCCCAAAAGGCCCATAGCCTAGCGTGACAAAAGGGGAAATTGTTGGAGGGCATAACAGGAAGATCACATTTGGGTTTGTTCTTCCTTCGATCAGCGAAGAACACCCAATGAACAATGAGAGGCAAGGCGTGACCTGGAGTATCAAAACTAGGATCTTTACCCGAACTTTGAAAATCAAGGTGCTAGACATCTGCTTTGTTGTCATCCGGAGCTAGAGAGCCAAAAAGTAGCCCTTCTGAAGGCCAAGAGCACAAGCAAAACCCTTCCGCCATGGGCGGGCAAAGGAGGAACATGGGAAGAACTGGGAAGGCTATTGTAGCTAGAGAAAACACCCAAAATCATCGCTCTAGATGCGACGCGATAAGCATCTGCACTCATAGGTGGTCCAGAAGAGAGAAAACAATGGTGAAACCACGAAATCATCCTTGGATTTACAAATAGTAGAAAAGAGCAAAAAAAGGAATAATTGATACCTACACTTGCGATCAAATCGGAGGTTCATAGAGCTCTCTGGCCACATTTGGAGGTGGACACAAGCGTCAATGGCCGTCATGGAGGTCTCGAACCCTCAGAAGGCTTCTTCGGTGTCTGCGGTGGTTTGGTTCACCAGGACGACAAGACAGGTTGAGAAAAGGTGCGGCAAAACATGAATAAGGGCACACGACAGATCGGAGGTGAAAAAAGAGTTCGTTTTGGGTTCAAAAGATCTCCAAGATCATTTTCGAGGTCTCACTTATATAGTTGGTGACCCAAAGGGGCTGGATTTCTGGTCATCACAGGAAACATGGGAGGGAGAGGAGGTTCTTGTGGACTGGGAGTTCTAGGGCATGAAACCCTAATGTGCAAGGGATTAGAAGATTCGAGAAGATGTGAGGATGGTGAGGGAGAGATTGGTTTGCACTGGGAGTCAACAGAGAGGGAGATCAAGAGGGCAAAAGCCAGCCACCACTGTTCCAGTCCGATTAGGACTTGGACGGGCGAGAAAGACAAATAGGGACCGTTAGCTGGGTTTGTAGATCGGGCAAATAGATTGTGACCGCTCATTCTGATCTAAGGTCTAAAAAGACAACGTGACACATAAATGTTGAATAAAGGTCTGTGACCAAAGTCTGCTTAGGCTAGGAATAAATTATTTAGGAAATATAAATGTTTTTAAATATTTTCTTATCAATTCAAATTGGAGCATCAAAGGAAGTTCAACCCTAACCAAATTTGGACTATTAACTAATTAAAGTACGGGGATTCCGAAAATAAAGTTAGATTTTAGTTTTGAGACTCCCTACTATATGTTATTTCCTTTTCAAGTTAAAGCTTATTTTAATTTTCCAAAACTTTCCAAAAACAATTATGGGCTGATACTTTGGATAAAACTAGATTTTAATGTTTCAAGTTTCCAAAAAAATTATTAGGTCCAAATATTAGCATTAAAAGGACTAATTTCACTTTATCCCCCTGTATGCTACTAATGTGCCAAATTAGGGTAATAATTGATGAAATTGAGTTTCAATTAACTTGATGATGAAAGATTATATTAAACATGATTTATTCATTATAATTGGGTCTCTAAGTTGCCATGTATTTTATATGAAGCATTAAGATTTGAAATTTGGAATTAGGGTTTTCTAATATAGGATTAGCTATAAAAAGTTAGGGTGTTACATCAACTCTAGTTGCGTGAATGAGAGGTTTAAAGATAGAAACCATGGAAGGCATGTACTTTCTACAAAGCATGCCAAACACCTTCCTTGTTTTCTTATTTCCCGCTCCTCTAACATTCCAAAAAAGATGTTTGAGAATTGACCTGGATCAAAGGAGACACAATGTTGTAGTTAAAAAAAAAGAACTTCACATTATTGAAGTTTCCCCCCTCTATCCCTACCTCCCAAAAGCCTGATATCATCACTGAAAGCATCTTCTTCTACTCAAAAATCCCATGTCCTATCTTCCCAATCCTCAAACGACTTCTCAGAAAGGGCTAAAGATAGGTCTCTACTATAGGGAGTTCTCCTGCAGCTAGCCGATCTCATTCTGAAGTTATTTTGGGTTATGGGCTTACCCCTAGTGACACTTCTGCTATATGGTTGATGTTGATACTACGGAATGAAATCACCCCATCACCTATGTTCAAGCGGTTTTATGAATCCTTCTTGATCATGGACAAAGTGAAAAAACACTAGAGGGGGGGTGAATAGAGTTTTAAAGATATTTTAACAATTATTTAACTCAAACAACCAATCACAAAATATTGGACAAGGGGACAAGGATTTAGAGTGGTTCCAACTTTAGCAAATACTAAAGTTGTCAGTCCACTACTCGGTTGCTTACCCAACCGGGATTTGGAAAGAATTTAATTTTATTACCTCGCAAAGACTTTACATAAAATTACAATTCTCTCCCTAAACCCTTCAAGCAGCCTTCACCTAGAAGTAATCGCACCAACCTTGAAGCAGCCTTCACCTAGAAGTAATTGCACCAACCTTGAAGCAGCCTTCCTCCTGAAGTAGCTTCCCGTTGCAATAGCCTTCTTGAAGTAGCTTCCCGTTGCGATATCCTTCTTGAAGTAGCTTGAAGTCCACCTTCTCCAATCCGCAGCCTCCAACCCTAGGAGTAGCAAGGAGAATACAAAGAATAAAAGGAACAAGAAGGAAAATAGAAATTACAACTTATCCTTTGAAGCACAAGGCTTGATTTGCCTATATCAAGTGTATTGATCTCCTAACCAATGAGTGTAGAAGTGTAAGTGTTGTGGAAAGGAGATGCTAGCCTATAGGACACGAAATTAGAGAAATGGGAATGAATAGCCAATGATGGAATTTCTCTATTGCTCAAAACAGATTGCCAATGAGTATTCAAGCTCAAGTGTAGCACAAGTGTAGCTTAGGTGTGTTTTGGTGTCCTAAGGCATGTCCTATTTATAGGAATGACCTACAAGTGCTTAAGGACATTCTAGACACTTTCTAGGGGGTTCTAAGTGCTTAATTATCCGTTAGGTACAAGTTAGTTGCTTTAGCAATGGCTAGTTAATTTATTCTGCAGTTGCTGTCAGAGTCCATCTCGGTCGAGGAATTGTCGACCGAGACACCTACTCGGTTGAAGTTTTGTCGACCGACAGGCTCTCTGGATCAAGTGTTAGCAACGTTCATCTCCAACTGCCAACTACTTTCTCAGCTATGTCTAACGGCTACTTAGGTCATTCTCGGTCGAGAAGTTTGTCGACCGAGAGTGTCTCGGTTGAGGAGTTTGTCGACCGAGGTTGACCCTGTTTCAATGTTTCACTTTAAGGCATTAAGTATGTGTATGAGTGTGCATAGGTGACACTGTTGGAGGGGATGACCTATCTAAGTGTAGTGATTGGCTAGGGAAGATCTAACGCTTGATTTACATGATGTCTAAGTACTTGTACATTATATACTTGTACAAGTTTACAACTGATTACATTTCATGAAATTTACAAGCATTCAAGCATATAGATTCCCTAGTACTTTGTCATCCACCTTATTCCTACAACACTCAAGTAGCTCGTTAGATCGACAAGAATTAAATGTTTGTCATCATCGAAACAAAGGGATTTATCATAATGTCAATTTAGCTAACAATCTCCCCCTTTTTGAAGATGACAAACATTTCCTAAATATGAAATAAGGAAATATAAAGCATGTGAGTTTCATACCTGAGGATTACCTTTTGTAGCCATGAAACTCATTGACTCATTTATATTTTTGATTTTATATTCTTTCTCCCCCTTTGTCATTTCAAAAAGATATCCAAGTTTAATATTTTATATTTCTTCTCCCCCTTAATTTTATATTATGCTCCCCCTTAGATAGATATTCTATTAGGAACATGGATTTAATATCATTTTTGTCTAATTTAGCCACAATTTGTTTCTCAATCATTTGCAAAGGATGTTAAGCCTTGAGATGATATGAGATCTTATTAGGTTCATGGCATATGTATTGATTTCTCACCCATTTTACAAGAGATGTTAAACCCTGAAAATGAAATGAGAATCCTTTAATCTTTCAGTACATAAAGATGTCTCTAACCAAATACACGGGATGTTAAGTCCTGATTTGTTTAGAGAATTCCTTTAAGAACGGGATATATCATTTTTATGAAATTTGTAGATTTCTTCATAACCAAGAGTCAAAATACTAAGGTAATAACTAGCTTTAAATGATGTTTACAATGTTTTTGTAAGCTTCTTAATCAAATAATCAAATTTGTTTTATGAGCTCCCCCTTAATCTTACAATTAAAGCAATTTAAAGCTTCTAAGGTCACATATGATTTTAAATTTTGATTTTGACTTTTATCAAAAGTATACTAAGATTAAGTACAATAAAATGATGTCCTAATAAGCATTTTGTCAAAGCTTATTTTAGGTCGTCCTTGACTACGACCATAGCGCCCCTTGGCTAAATTGTATTTCAACCAAGAGGCACAAATTGCAGATTTCCAATTTAAGCACTTATATAGATATCAATTTTTAAGCATGTTTCGTGATACTCAATATGAAAACATCCTCTTAAAAATGAAAGCACGATTAATATCTCAAGTCTTTCAAAGATGCCAATTGAGAAATTTTTATCTTATGTGTTGCAAGCATTTCTAAGAGACATATCATCATTGAATTATTTTGCTTGCTTATGTATCATCAAGGATCCATGCATACAATTATCATTATCTATTCATGTTAACACATCATCATCATGATGAAATAGTGGAATCATATTAATGATAGAACAATAACAGCATATAATGATAATTCCATGATTGTAATCACATGATTTCTATATGGGTAGACCAGAAAATACTTTAAAAAAATCATGTGAATACTGATAAAACATAAATTTTCTTTTTATTAAACTAAGAATAATTTCAGTTTTAAATCATTTAGAGAATAGAACAAATTAATATTATATAAGTTTTCAGGGATGATTTTCAAAATATATACAGTCATTAATCACAATTAGATAACAATTTGATCAATTACAAAAAGATTTCAGCAATTTTGCAACAGACTGAAAATCAGTGACATGCTCGGTCGATAATTTCTCTACCGAGGTTCACTCGGTCGACAAATTCTCGACCGACAAAGTTTCTGGAATATTTTCAGAACTGTTAATTTATTCCAAGCAAAATAAGATTATGCAAGTTAGAGCTCGATTGTGTTGAGATGTGACATTTGTATATCAAGAATCAGTTTAGGTCAAATCTCAACTAGTTAATTTTGAGCTACTAAGTTTTAGGAATCCAAGATAAATCATCATTCTTTTTCTTATATGGGCATGAAAATGAATAATTTCCAAGACGCATGCAATAATGGCAACTAATAGAGTCAATTTCATTTCTCTTTCTAGGAATTGTGTTCCTTGGTACAAACATAATCTTAGTCTTGGATGCTTTATCTCTTTTGGGTTTATTTTTCCTTGGATCATATCCTAATCCTCTTCTTCCATTATAACTAGAGTAAATTTTCAGAATATTTTCAAACATGTCATTTCCTCTTAACTCATTTACATTTCTTTGTAACTTAGCAATATCAGCCATCTTCTTGTTTATATCTTTCTTTGCTTGATCTAAATCAGATACTAGAGAGTTTCTTTCTTTGACAACCTCATCATAATCTAAATGTGAACATAGAACAGGTTGTTTCTGAAGATCATTCACTTGAGTTTGCAAGTTTAACTTTTCTAAGGAAAGAAGATTACAATTAGCTTCTACTGATTTTAACTTAAGATCATTATCTTCATTTTCCTTTTTGAGATTTTCATTTTCGGATACAAGAGCAAGAAGTTTAACATTTAAATCATCATTTACTTTATTTTATTTCTTAAGTTTCTTCTTTCACTCAATATATTTCTCATGAGTATCTTGAAGACTAGCAATTAGATCTTCTTTTGGTAGATCATAAAGACTTACCTCTTCTTCGTCTTCATTTGTTGTAGCAATGAGGCATTCTACTTCTTCTTTTCCATCATCACTATCATCACTTGAATCATCCCATGCAGCTTTATATGCTCTTTCTTTCTTTTTGTGAGATGATTTCTTCCCTTTCTTGAGTTTTGGACAATCACCTTTCATGTGTCCCTTTTTGCCACATTCAAAGCACCTGGAAGAAGAAACACTAGAAGTTTTATTAGTTTTAAAACTTTTATATTGCTTACCATTTACAATGAGAGTTTCTTCTTCACTATCATCTTCACTTGTGTCATGAGTGTCCTTGGTTGATGCTTTGAATGCAATGTCCTTCTTTTTGCCTTGTTGACGTTCACGTTCTCTTCTTTCTTCCTCTTCTAAAGTTGCCTCATGAGCTTCTAGATTGCCAATGAGTTGCTCCATTTTCAGTTTAGTGAGATCATTAGCTTCTTCAATGGCTGTCACTTTGGGCTTGTATTTGGGAGGAAGTGATCGAAGTACCTTTGATACCTGGTCTTCTTCAAGAATGGTTTTTCCTAAGGCATTTAAACCATTAACAATAGAAGAGAATTTTGCAAACATTTCACTAATGGATTCATTTGGATCCATACGAAAGTGTTCAAACTTCTGTTTAAGCATACTAATCTTAGAATTCTTAACTTGAACTGTGCCTTCATAAGTTATGGACAGTCTATGCCAAATGTCATAGGCTGTGTCACAGTTTGATATTCTATTAAATTCTCCTACTGAAATTGAACAATATAAAATACTTACAACTTTGGCATTCAATTGGGCCGATTTTACCGTATTTGCATCCCACTCTGCATATTGTATTTGAGGAAGCTCGTATGGGGTTGACACCATCCTCCATAAGTCCCAACTTATGCCTTGAAATTAGAACTGCATCCTTCTCTTCCAATATGTGTAGTTTGTTCCATCAAACACCGGAGGCCTAGCAACAAATGTCCCTTCAAGGTTAAGGTTGTTGAGTACCCCATCCCCCATTCTTCAAGACCTTGTTAGGGTTCCTTGAAGCCCACTCTGATACCAATTGAAAAAACACTAGAGGGGGGGTGAATAGAGTTTTAAAGATATTTTAACAATTATTTTACTCAAACAACCAATCACAAAATATTGGACAAGGGGACAAGGATTTAGAGTGGTTCCAACTTTAGCAAATACTAAAGTTGTCAGTCCACTACCCGGTTGCTTACCCAACTGGGATTTGGAAAGAATTTAATTTTATTACCTCGCAAGGACTTTACATAAAATTACAATTCTCTCCCTAAACCCTTCAAGCAGCCTTCACCTAGAAGTAATCGCACCAACCTTGAAGCAGCCTTCACCTAGAAGTAATTGCACCAACCTTGAAGCAGCCTTCCTCCTGAAGTAGCTTCCCGTTGCAATAGCCTTCTTGAAGTAGCTTCCCGTTGCGATATCCTTCTTGAAGTAGCTTGAAGTCCACCTTCTCCAATCCGCAACCTCCAACCCTAGGAGTAGCAAGGAGAATACAAAGAATAAAAGGAACAAGAAGGAAAATAGAAATTACAACTTATCCTTTGAAGCACAAGGCTTGATTTGCCTATATCAAGCGTATTGATCTCCTAACCAATGAGTGTAGAAGTGTAAGTGTTGTGGAAAGGATATGCTAGCCTATAGGACACGAAATTAGAGCAATGGGAATGAATAGCCAATGATGGAATTTCTCTATTGCTCAAAACAGATTGCCAATGAGTATTCAAGCTCAAGTGTAGCACAAGTGTAGCTTAGGTGTGTTTTGGTGTCCTAAGGCATGTACTATTTATAGGAATGACCTACAAGTGCTTAAGGACATTCTAGACACTTTCTAGGGGGTTCTAAGTGCTTAATTAGCCGTTAGGTACAAGTTAGTTGCTTTAGCAACGGCTAGTTAATTTATTCTACAGTTGCTGTCAGAGTCCATCTCGGTCGAGGAATTGTCGATCGAGACACCTACTCGGTCGAAGTTTTGTCGACCGACAGGCTCTCTGGATCAAGTGTTAGCAACGTTCATCTCCAACTGCCAACTACTTTCTCAGCTATGTCTAACGGCTACTTAGGTCATTCTCGGTCGAGAAGTTTGTCGACCGAGAGTGTCTCGGTCGAGGAGTTTGTCGACCGAGGTTGACCCTGTTTCAATGTTTCACTTTAAGGCATTAAGTATGTGTATGAAAGTGCATAGGTGACACTGTTGGAGGGGATGACCTATCTAATTGTAGTGATTGGCTAGGGAAGATCTAACGCTTGATTTACTTGATGTCTAAACAAAGGGATTTATCATAATGTCAATTTAGCCAACACAAAGCACTCTCTCGATCTACCTCTCCGACCTTCACCAATGGGTTTCTTAGTTATCATCATGTTATCATCTCTACATGTGTCATCTGTGGCTTGAATAATCAGTTACATAGATGTCTGTTCTAGTTCTAGCATTCCATCTTCCATAAATTTATACTAGA
The DNA here is from genome assembly GCA_963693085.1 of Alisma plantago-aquatica. NCBI lineage: Eukaryota > Viridiplantae > Streptophyta > Magnoliopsida > Alismatales > Alismataceae > Alisma > Alisma plantago-aquatica. The sequence continues at coordinate 638,395,498 of OY856413.1, read as the reverse complement.
AATCATCCTCTGGGAAATTTAGTTCCCTACCCAGATATGTTCATCTCATTTTGATGCCCTCAGGTGTCTTGAAGGTATTCGTTGATTTGTTGTTTGGTTCGGTTTAGTTTAGTTTTAAATTGTTATATGAGAAACTCTAATGCTTTGTACTACATTTCTAGTGAACATATTAACCATTTTTGCCTCATCTTAATCAAGGTGTCTAGCATGATAAACAAACATCATATTAAAAACATTGTTTAGAAATGGATAATATAAGAATACATATATAAATTATAAGTCGACAATGCTCAACAACTTCCAATAAGTATGTCTTATTCCATGTAGTCTAAAACTTTATAAGTCGAGTTCATTTATTTAACATTTGTTTTACATGTTTAGATACACAAACTTATTTAGAATCCTAAAATTTTGTTTAAATAAATATATTTCACAAAATAGGCATATAATTAATTAATATATAGATATGTACACATTGTCTCAGTTTGGTTTGGTTAAATTACACCCTCAAACTAAACCAAACCATTATTTAATGGTTTAAAATAAATTGTAACCAAACCAAACCATTTGGTCCAATAAAACCAAACCAAACTGGTTATCTTAGTTTGATTTGGTTGAGGTTAATGCTTTGGTTTGATTTTGTGCCCAATCCTAGTGAAAATCAATTTGTGAATTTTAGCTACACGCCTGGGTCACTTTTTCTTCAAAAATGCACCATTGGTTCTGCACAGAATTTTTGAGGAATTATGTGCAGAGAGGAGCTATTGCTTTCCTAGACATTGAACTATAGACTCTAATAGTTACAAAAATAATGTGTCTATGCCCAATTCTTAGGCATGATTTTTATCTTAGCGGGACATCGTGCATATAAAATCATAAAAATAATCACTCATGTATTTTGATTTTAGGGGATGATAAATTGTCTTATAAATCTTTATATGAAAATATTGAAAATGTGTGTTTATATCTGTAATGGAAACATAATGGAGTCAAATCTATAAGTGAACAACAATGTCATCAGCAAATAATTCGTATAATCAGTTTATAATAAATACTATTGTCAATTCTAGAAAAAATATCTTTTAATATAAGAAGAAGACACTCATTAAGTTTTTATCCTCCATTTTATTTTGTAGTTGACTCTTTATAATCTTTATAGCAAAGAAAACTCTTTCTACTATAGAATTTGTAATTGGGAGAAGTAATGTTAATTTTAAGAGCTTGAATATTAGTGAAAAATCTTTATCTTTTTTGATCTCGACAAGTTTTTGTGTGTTCTTGTCAATTCCATTTAATTTTAAAAACCATGAAAAGATAGGACATCAGACATATATGTGTCAAGTTTCATGGCAAGTACTGCAATGCCAACTTCAGAAAAACTAGAAGGATAAAATTGGGCAAACCGGTGTAGCTTTTTCTTGTCAAAATTGACAAACTCATCACATGAATCAAGACAAGAAATACATAGAAGTAACTTTGTATTAGTCTCAGTGAAACAATTATATATCTCATTCAATATCCCTTCAATAATAATGTTGAATACCTCAAATCGGTATAGGTGCATATTATTTGTCTTTTCTAACTATCTTCTTGATCTTCTTGGTGGTAAGAAATCTTCATTCATTTTAGGCATGATTACCTCATGTTTATTTCAACATTTAACAACTATATGATTGAATATCTCCCACTAGTCATCTTAGTTCTCAAAATATGCAATTGTACTTTAGATAAATTGGTCAATTCCACAATATTCACAATATTTTGATATTTTCTTTGCAGTGCTTGTGATAATTCATGTGTATTTTTCAAAATGATTTTCATTAAATGTAAAAGAAAGATAGACTCAAATGTCTAAATTTGACTAGAGAAAATATTTGTGATCCCTATTTTTTTAGCATCTTTTCCATCTTCTACAATAACATTTTGAACATCAACAACTGAAATAAATATATGGATGAAATTTAGCAAGGATGCGTGATGAAAACTCCAATGTGTATCTATTTCTCTTTTAGTACAAGTTCTTGGTTTAACATGTCCCTATTTTAAGTTCTCCACAACTTAATTCTACAATCAGTATTTCCACTTATTTAACTCAAAGCGCATCACTACACTTACATGAACCACCCTTCAAACATGTATGAAACAAGTGGACTTCCTTATGTTAATATAGCAACAAGAGATTATTGAAGTTGGTGAGAAAAATAATGAACATAAAATGCACATGTATTATCTCTCAAAATATGACTTTTAAGTCTAATAAATACTCCTTTGATGTTAATTCCACCATCATACCATTGTCCTCGCAATTGTGAAATGCTAAGTCCAGTTGAACTAAAAAATGAGTCAATTTTAGACACGAGAGAAAGTGAAGATGTATCAGTAGCATGCATAATCTCAATAAAATGCTCTGTTATTTTCCATCTTGAATTCACATATCTTAAGACTATGACCATTTTCTCTTTCATAGATGCATCTCATGCTTCATCAATCAAAATTTTGAATTTCTCTTTTCCAATATTTTTAAAATATAGTCTCTTATTTCAAGATAAATTACATTGGAAATATATTTTTGGATGTCTGGTAAAGTTAGTTTTAAGTTTCCAACAATATTAGTCAAAAGCACTTTATTAATACTATCATTGTGAGAAATAAGAAACTGCAATAGACTCAAAAAAATTCTTTTGTTAAATGATTCCACACTTTCACCATGGCTACATAATGCTAATCCTTGATTTAAAAATACCAGACACAATCGATCATTGCATATAATCATGTCTAATATTCTTTTCCAGCTTCTTGTTCTTTGTTAGATAAAGCAACATCTGTTGGTATGTATGCCTAGAGAGCCAATAATATAATGATTTTAATGGCATAAAATGTAATTGATTTGATTAATAAATAAAGGAAAGCTTCCAATTTATTCCATTTAATTCAATTATTAGATAATGATGTAACATTATGAATGTCTAGAGAATGATATTACTCAATGATGTATGTCTTCAAGTACGTGACTTGAACAATGAGATCGTACATATGTTAAGAGTATAAACCTTCTCATTATGTCCCTCATTGGTTGTTATTATGGAAGGTAGATCGACAAAAGTAACACATAAGATCAGAGTGTGAGTTGGTTAATGACAGAATCTCCTTAGTCATGATATGGCAATATCAAACCAAGAACAAATACATGTTAGAGAATAGTATATCAGACATACCCACCATGACACAGACACATGGAAGCCATTGCTATGGTATTCATAGTCATCTCTCATAGTGTTGGTGGTGATTGTAGTTCTTAGAACTAAACTCACTACACTCATCACATGTCATTCGGTATGCTTTGACATCATCAAACATAATCTTGAATAAGGGTTATTTTAAATGGGATGATTGGGAGACTATGACACATGGAGACTAACTGTGAGTGATGTAGATGGGATTTGTCCCTCCTATGGGAGTATTATATCCTAGGCCACTTGATTAGTGATATTGAGAAAAGCATGGCCATGCACATGTGAGTCAATATGTGATATTGAGCTTACACATATCTCATATAGTTTTTTCTAGTTCAAGGAACAAGATTGAATGTAGAAGAGGATGACTACTCCATGCCTTGAGTATAATATGGATATCTATAGCAAAGGAACTATAAAAATAATATAACACCATAAACATATTATAGGTTGAAGTTTTTTTTAAATTTTCCATTTACTTGAGTAGCATTGATGTGTGACTAGGAACCACCCATTGCTTGTGATGTCATAAGTGGTTATGGACACTCATTGCCAATGTAATATGGACCTATTGGGTAACACACATAGGTCTTGACCTAGAAGAGGAGTTTGATATTGAATGATGATTGGATTGATTACCAAAGTGTTTAGGTATTCAATACAAGTAACAAATCAACTGAATAGACTCCCAATTGATCGACTAATGTGATGAAATGACCGTTTGGAGTGTCAGGTTGATTAAAAATTAAATTGGCTGAAAGCTGCATGAATCAGGGCACCAACTGATTGGCTCACTGGGTGAACTGGTTGGCTCAGGTTGGGTGGAATGACTGGTTCATCTAGTAAACTGATCAGCTCGGTCGAGTCAACTGACGATTCTGGTGACCTTTCCAAATTCATGAGAAAAGTTGATTGTTTCACTTGCTCAATTTGATTGGTGTAAGGAATTAATGTTTAACATTAATTGGAAATGAATTGCCAAATTCAAATGTAATTGGGAAACAAGCAAAATGATCGATTCGTAGAGTGAACCGACCAGTTCAGCGCTCGCAAGTTGAAAACAATTTAAGATCTTTTGATCCCTTCCACTCCCATGTAGACTGGGAATCCAGGCACTAACCCCTCCTATAATAGAGGGGTATTAGGGGCATCCCAGAACACAACTCAATTACTTCTTACAATTGTTGTCCTCTCTAGTTGTGGTAACCAATAGAGAGCCTGAGCAAGTCCTTCCTGCTACAAGGAGGAATAGAACGGGAGAAACAATTGTTCGAGAGCAAGTTGGTGACTAGTACACCAATGGGAGGGACAGCTCCTTCTTGTCTATTCTAGCAGGACAATAGGATTTCTAGGAAGTCCTTGTGGACTTTCATGGAGGCATGGAGGATGATGTTTGCCACTAGGAGGCTAATGTCAACCTACTGTCTGTGCTGTAGACCAGGAGGCACAACAATTAGATGAGTCCCAATGCAACTAGAAGATAGTTGCACATCTACAACGACAAGGAGATGTCACTAGACTTTCTATAGGACCAGGTATATCCGCGAAACCATCCTTTCCATTATATAGTTTTTGACACAATCTGCTGGTTTATGGGGAATATGGTAGTAAAAAAATTCCACTACCTATTCTGTAGCCATATTTTCCTACAATGGTATCAGAGCCACGTCAATCTACTATATTTTAGGATAATCGATATAATTGGATTTTGGTTTTATCATTTAATTATTGCATGTGATGTGAATAATTTCTTATCTAATCAAATGCCACGGTAATTCCAAACTATTATATATATATATATATATATATATATATATATATATATATATATATATATATATCTATATATACATATATATATATATATATATAATTTACACATGTCACTGTAAAGAGAGTTTTGATGGTGGATGTGTAGCATGGTTATAGCCAATAACCCATATTATCTATGCATGGTTGTGTGGTTAGGTTCATCATGTTTATCTCAGTTTACACATAGATCTGCTATCTTATCTTCTCAATGTAGAAGTTAATTCTTTCCTACCCTTGCTCTTCTCAAATGTAACTTGAGGTTTCTCTATAATCATGTAATAGTAGGATAGTTTACTTTCCTATTATGACGAAGAAGAAAGCCATTCTAATGATGTGAACCGAGCATCTCAGAGATGAGATGAATGGCTAGAGGACCAAGGAGGACTAGAAGGATGAGCCGAACCAATTGACTGGTGGACCCACTGATCATATGGAGGATGCAACATATGGTGGATAGAAAGACCAGATGACTGGTGAGATGACCAAACGACTGACCAAGAGGCGAGCCGATCGGTTCAAAGGTTTAACCGATCAACCTGGATTAATAATAACAAATCTTCATCAATAAGGTTTATGCATGACATGTAGACCCTAGGGTGTAGTAATTCTTTATGGCTCTAAGGAATTACATTAGGCTGGCCATAACCAACCCTTTTGTTTATTGCAAATTTTCATTGTGGGATATAACATGAATATGATACGTACTATATATGTGGTGATTGGATAAAGTATATGTATTTATAAATACAAACTCCCTCAATAAAATATTAAGTCTAAGATGCTTTCTGACCGGACTAAATCGCGCGTCCGAAAAAGGAAGCGGATTTGAAGTAGTTGGACTTTTAAATTTATAACCAGAAACCTTCTAGGCCCCCGCAACTTTGTTTACGGGGTCAAAGTAGATATACGGGGTCGAACACAGGGACAAGGGTGGTAGTGTTGGGAACACGGAATCGACACGTTACACTCCAGTATGGGTAAAGAGATGATAAAGTTCCCCAAGGGAACAACAAGTTAAGATCGATAAAATAAAAGAAAACTTTCTCCAACTGGAGCTACGGGGATAATTAAGGTTTTAAAGGTTTATCAGTTTTTAGGGTTTTTGCACAATGGAAACAAAGAGGATAATACTATTTCCTTAGTAAGGAACGAAGGAGAATGCTTTGGTAAAACAAGCGGCAGTAGAAATATCATGTACCCCTCCTCTCGAAGCGGGTACCTATAACTAAGCATCAACACCCCTCTCGAGGTTGCTGGTTCTTAAGTTAGAGTGGAAAGGTTACTAAAGCAACCTTGATCCAGGGTGGAAAGGTTACTAAAGCAACTCTGATCCAGGGCACTCTCGTACTCCCGTATCAGACCAAACACTAGAGCCACAACACCTCTCTCGAGGCTGTTGCAATGGGAAAACACGATTCGGTAGCTAGTCGAAACGCGATCCAAGCATACAAGCTAGAGTTCGGATGTTAAACAAAATAATTATCCAACAAAAGGAACCAAACATAAAGCAGCAGATAATTAAAACTCTTCTAATTCCATTAGCATAAAAGGGTCTGATTACATTGCATAAGTAAAGAAAGTAAATGACTAAAATAAGCAGAGAATAAATGTCGCCTTCATGATTTAGAAGGGCGACAGGTAGTAGCAGCTACTCAACATCCCTCCAGCCCGATACCAAGTGGGATCCTTGCCCGATACGCCTGTGTCGGGCGGCACACCCTCTCGGGTGACACACTCATGATAGGCGGACGTATCGTGCGGGGCGCTCACGCCCGATACGGTTGTGTCGGGCGGCGCCCTCTCGGGCGACACACCATGAATGACGATGCGTATCGGGTTTGGTATCGTGTCGGGCTAGAGTTTTGTTGATGGTATCGGGTACTCATATCGGGTATCCTTGTTGGCCGATATCGGTCTGCAGCGGTGCCCGGGGCCGATCCTAAGTGAACCATTCCCTCCCTCTCGGGTCGGGGAAGTGCTCACCTAGTATCGCCCAGTACACCCTGAGGCACGACACGCTAGCTCCAGATGCTTTCCCAAGTTAGCTTTCGAGAGGTTCTGACCCGTCCCATCGGAGTCCTATAGCTGCTATTTATAGGCAGTGGTTGCGTGGTTCCTTTGGATATCCTACCCCAACCGCGATTAGATTGACGATGCCACCCATGCAATATTCTTTGGTGTCATATTTTATTGGGTGAGCCTATTCAACAAAAAGCACCCCAGATTGATCACCTTGCCCTCCATCATGTGCCACCTTAGATATAGTTCTTCGGTGTAGACGTTGTTGGACTCGTTTTTGCTGAAGAGCAGGCATGCTACCAGCTTGTGCACTATCATCCAGAAACAGGAGTGCACCGCCGCCACCTTACTTCCCGGCTTGTATGATGATTCACCGGTCAGCCGCCTCCAGAGCTCCGTGGGGTTGAACCCGTCTCCTTCGGTGATCCTTTCACCGTTATTCAGCAGTTTCTTCTCCTCCTCACTGGAAGAGAAGATCTCGTTGAGCAGCTTTTCGGAGATGACGTGCTCCGAGTTGTACAACCGCCCTTGCAGTCTATCTGCTCTGCCATATTCTTCAACGTCCTCAGGTGTATTCTTCACCTGGCGGAGAGATGACATGAACTCCCTGGTGAGTTCAGTGTAAGAGGCAGAGTGACTGAGGCAAATCTTCCTCAGTCCTTCTGCGGAGAGGACATTCTCCATTCTTTCGAAAATACCCAATTGAAGGAAGGAAGACTCAGAATCTGCTCGGCCTGTAGATTTTCGTTGCAAGTTCTGAGTATCGGTGTCCATGCTCGTCATCTCTTGGCACGAACCTTCCTGGTGTATGATCCAGGGGTTCTGCCGCTGCGGTTGAAGCGGTTGTTGGAGCCGTCACTTCTCCCGTCCTCATTCTTTTCTCAGCGGTTGATGGCCCAGCTGCCTCGGGATTTGGGCATTTTTGCCCGATCGTTGTTGCTTCAGCTGCGGCCTCAGTGTATATTCTTCTACCGTGTTCGTCAACTCGAACGACGGTTTTCTTTGTACGGGCCATCTCTGTTATCATTAAACAAGTTCATTGATTATTTAAATATTCCGATATTAGGTAGGTATAAACTTAAAGTCAATACCGGCGTTTAAGAGAAAACTGATTGTATGATAAAAATTCGGCCCAATACAAAAAGCTACCCGACAGCACCGCATCGGGCTTCAACATTGGGCGATATAATGCTTTCCCGATATGCTTGTGTCGGGCGATACAGTCACGTGAAACAAAGCGCCCGATAGGGTCTTCCCCGATATAAAAACGTGTCGCCCGATAAAAAGAACAAGCGAGATGACACAAGGATGGGTGACATGGCTATCGCCCGTTATAGGGTATCGGGCAAGCACGTGTTAAAGGTGTGTCGCGTGACACATGTGTCGGGTGATACAAAAAAATAATCAACTAAAGTTGTCAGCCCGATACACTGCGCGATATGAAGCTCATGTCGGGTGAGCATCTTGTCGGGCTATACCTTTTGTTTTCTTAAGCTTTCTACGCGACACGAGAGCAGAATATAGTTGGACGACACACGAGCAATAGGAGGAATTTCTGCACGATACGAGTAGCTGGAAGAGTAAATGCAGTAGCCCGACACGGTAAAACCTCCGTACTATATATAGCAATCCCAGCACGGGGTAAAATGGGTAAATCTGGGATGTGTGTCAGCCGTTGAGGCAAGTCATTCCCGAGACGAGCACATTTTGCACGCCGACTGGGTCTTTGCCCGATATGGTCGTCCGATACAAAGTTTTCACGACAGAAATCTAGATGAGAAAAACCAAAAACAAAGCGAGGGAAAAAGCGATTGATTGGTAAAACATCATTGGCCTAAGGTTAAGTTCACGGCCTCAGATAGTATTACTCATCAATGCTCATAAAATAGAGTGGTGGCCCATAAAACAAAAGAGTCAACGCACACGGAGCATGCACTGGCTCGGGCCTTATTATAGTCCAAATGTTCATAATGTTCTTCATGCAAGAAAGTAAATAACATCCAATTCTAGGAAAAGTAAAAGCTCGGGCTGCCTCCCGAGGAGCGTTGTAGTTTGCGTCGCCAGCTTGGCAGCTCCATGCCCTTCACTTTTCGCCTCTAGCAACATCCATATCTTGCAAGTTGATATCTATCCTTTCTAATCACATCCCTGCCTTTTTGTAGATTCGGTGTTGGAAGGTATCTTGCCCGAGGGATTCTTTATCAATTCAACCATCTGGGCCAACTGCTGATCAATTTGGCATTGATGCGTCTGCATATCCGCCATCTGGACCTGCATGGAGTTCAGAACTCCTGAATTTGAAAGTGCACTCTGCGCCAGCTGGTTATTGATGGTATCTTGTCTTTTCACAAAATTGAATAACTGGCCAACCAAGCCTGGTTGATTAGAAACCTTGTCTTGAGCTTGCTCCTTGGCTTGACCTTGACCTTGGCTAGTGTTAGTCGCTGGGAGACCTTGATACTTTCCTTGTCCTTGGAAATTTCCTTTGTTTGACTGGAAAGAAGTGGTTCTGGTGAATTGACTTGATCCTCCCTTTTTCTCGAAAACTTGGGGTTGCTTTTTGGGGTTATGCAGCTGATGCAAGTTTTCAGTTGCATCCTTATTGCCATAACTAAAGCCAGGATGATCGGGCCTCTTGAAATTAACAAAAGAGACATTCTCAGTCTCCTCAGCCTCAGATTCACTTTCGCTCAACTCGTCAGGTCGGGTGTAGATACAGTTTTCTACCCCGTGTCCACCTTCTCCACAGGTGACACATTTCATGACCTTCGACTTGTTTCTTCCCCTTTCCACTAGATTCTTTTCGTTGTTTCACATCAGTGGCTATCCTCTGGATCTGAGAGGTGATAGTTTCCAGAGCCTTGGATTCAAATGAAGGTCCTTCACTAGCCTTCTTAGCATGTCCCCTGTCTGATCTATCATAGTCTGTGCCGGCTTGCAACTCGACCATGTTCTTGATGATCTTCTCGGACCTGCTAGGCTTCTTCCCTAGAAAGTCACTGCCAGCTGCTGCATTCAGCGAAACCGTTTCCTCAGGGGTTAGACTGTTGTAGAATGTAGTTATTGGGAAACCCTTCTTATAGTTGTGATGAGGGCAGTCCCTCTGATATTCTGATATCGTTCCCAAGCATCATGGAGATTCTCATTTGGCTTTTGCATGAAAGATGCGATCCTCTGTCTATTCCGGACAGTTTTCTCGGTAGGATAAAACTTATTTATGAAGGCGTCCGCCAGTGCACTCCATCCTTTAAGAGCTTGGTGGGGCAGCCCCAGGTACCATGATAGAGCCTTATCTTCCAAAGAAAAGATGAAGCCCTTGCAATAGATTACCTCCTATGGGACTCCCCGCATCTTCATGGTGTTACAGATGTTCTTAAAAGCATCTAAATGGTGATAGGGGTTGTCATTCTTCGAACTCCCTCTAAAGCTTTTGTTCTGGATCATGGAGATGACTGATGGCTTTAGCTCGAAGTTGGCTGCATTGAACCTCGGGACGACAATAGGGCATCTAGAATTGTTAGCCTTGGTGGAAGCTAACTCCCTTCGGGTCTTTTCTTCTTCATTGGAATCGTTGATGTCACTGCCTCCCTAGTGTTGTTCTTGATTATTTTGATTCCTTCTATGCCTCCGATGATGACGACGTCTATCCCGGTGATGGTCATCCTCAAACTGCTCTGTTTCTGGATCTTCAGGTTGATCATTGTCGTCATAGCGATGATTGTCTTCAGGCGGAGGCGAGTGAGGTCTAGCTCTCGCTTGGTGTTCACCTTCTGAAAGAGGATGTTCAATGCAAGGCAGCATGTTTGGTGATGTTGGTGCTCAGTTGAGCAGAGCGCCTCCCTTCTGAGTAGTTGAATAGCATGAAAAATCAAGTTAGAAAACCTGTGTTAATAATAAGAATTACTCATTTCAGGTTAAGATATAAAAAAGGACAAAGAAAGTGTTGTCAAGCTCATTTCTAAGCTTGAGGCACTGGAGTGTAGTTAGTAGATTCGGGTTCGTCAACAGTACCGTTTTGCCTTGTCCCTGGCAATGGCGCCAAAAAGTTGACCGGCCTAAATCGCGCGTCCAAAAAAGGAAGCGGATTTGAAGTAGTCGGACTTTTAAATTTATAACCCAAAACCTTCTAGGCCCCCACAACTTTGTTTACAGGGTCGAAGTAGATATACGGGGTCAAACACAGGGACAAGGGTGGTAGTGTTGGGAACACAGAATTGACATGTTACACTCCGGTATGGGTAAGGAGATGATAAAGTTCCCCAAGGGAACAACAGGTTAAGATCGATAAAATAAAAGAAAACTATCTCCAACTGGAGCTATGAGGAAAATTAAGGTTTTAAAGGTTTATCAATTTTTAGGGTTTTCGCGCAACAGAAACAGAGAGGATAATACTATTGCCTTAGTAAGGAATGAAGGACAAAGCTTCGGTAAAACAAGCGGCAATAGAAACATCATGTACCCCTCCTCTCGAAGAGGATACCTCTAACTAAGCATCAACACCCCTCTCGAGGTTGCTGGTTCTTAAGTTAGAGTGGAAAGGTTACTAAAGCAACTCCGATCTAGGGCACTCTTGTACTCCCATATCAGACCAAACACTAGAGCCACAACACCTCTCTCGAGGCTGCAACAATGTGAAAACACGATTCGATAGCTAGTCAAAATGTGATCCAAGCGTACAAGCTAGAGTTTGGATGTTAAACAAAATAATCATCCAACAAAAGGAACCAAACATAAAGCAGCAGATAATTAAAACTCTTATAATTCCATTAGCATAAAAGGGTCTGATTACATTGCATAAGTAAAGAAAGTAAATGACTGAAATAAGTAGAGATAAATATCGCCTTCTTGATTTAGAAGGGCGACAGGCAGTAGCAGCTACTCAACATCCCTCCAGCCCGATACCAGGTGGGAGCCTTACCCGATACACCCGTGTCGAGCGGCACACCCTCTCAGGAGACACACTCATGACGGGCAGACGTATCGTGTGGGGTGCACACGCCCGATACTGTTGTGTCGGGTGGTGCCCTCTCGGGCGACACGCCGTGACTGACGATGCGTATCGGGTTTGGTATCGTGTCGGACCAGAGTTTTGCTGAGGGTATCAGGTACTTATATCGGGTATCCTTGTTGGCTGATATCAGTCTATAGTAGTGCCCGTGGCCGATCCTAAGTGAACCATTCCCTCCCTCTCGGGTCAGGGAAGTGCTCACCTAGTATCGCCCGGTACACCCTGAGGCACGACACGCTAGCTCCAGATGCTTTCCCAAGTTAGCTTTCGAGAGGTTCTGACCTATCCCATTGGAGTCCTGTAGCTGCTATTTATAGGCAGCAGTTGGGAGAGGATGTGGTTTTTCAAGCGCCACGTGCCCTCCTTCAGCTCCATTATTGCGGCTTCAGGGATGCCCGATATGCGTGTCCCCGACACAAGGGTGTCGGGCTGGGAGCGTGTCAGTCATCGTAACGAGTGGTGCCTGCCGGTGGGTGGCCTGTATCGCGCGACACACTTCAGCAGTCGTGGCGAGTCTGGCTCCCTGTCGGGTAAATGGTGTATCCCTCGTCCGCTCCCTCTTGCGCGGCATCCTCTCGAGCGAAAGTGTATCGTGCTGCCATGTGTCGGGCAGCGAGCGTATTGGCCAGCTGGTTGGTAAGGAGGCCGATGCAGGTGGAACACGTTTGTGGGCCGGGATGGGCCTTTTTGCTGATAAATGAGTTAAAAAATGAGGAAAACCCTACAAAAGATGATAAAATTGAGTTAATAGTGTAGCGTGGCCTGTTTATTCAAAAACATGACAAAAAGAAGAGGAAAACAGTTAAAAAGGGTAGTTTTGATAACGAAATAAGGGCCAAAAACATCACAAAATTTGGTGTTATCACTTTCCATTAGTAATACACATGAAAAGCTTGATCGACCTAGCGTAGGTTACGACAAAGTGTGATGTGCCGTCTATCTCATGAAAGTGTGATGGTAGATATGTAGATTCTGTAAAAGTAGGGTGCATATCTATCGTGTTGGCTTCTGGGTCAGGCTTAACTATGCAGTCTTAATGAGATTAAGCACCAGAAGTGTGCAAATGATTATGGCAAGGAGTTGTGCATATTATATATTCAAGAATTGCATATGATGCAATTGGCAAAAGTTGCCTACCTTAATCATTTATTATTGGCGTTGGTGTATTGGTTAAGTGGTAGTTGAATTATTTTGGATGTTGGCTCACTAGAAGGTTGTACACTGCAATCTTCCGAAATGATATGTGAGGTCTATCAATTTAAATAATATAGTGGGAAAAATAATTAGTTAAATACCTAACTGATTTCATAAATTTTTCAGATTAAATCAAATCAAAAGGGTTTTCGTCAAATGCAAAATTTCACTTGTAGAATCAAATGACAAACAAATTTGTATTGTGATCAGTCCTTAGGAAGGAGAAACTTGACGGGATAAATTTCCATGACTGGTTTTGGAATTTGAGAATGATTCTCAATGAAGAGTGCAAGCTCTACATCCTTGACAAACCAGTATCAGAAATACCTACTCTTGATGTGCATAGGGCACAAGAGGATGCTTACTGGAAGCATGCCAATGATGCCTTGGACACAAAGTATCTAATTCTAAGCTGCATGAACTATTAGTTTCTTGAGCAGTGTGAAAACATGAAGATTCTTGAGATGGTAACACATCTTAAGAAAGTGAACCATAATCTCACAAATAAAGGAATGGACAAAGTCATAAAGGCACTCTTTGAGTGTAGGCTGATAGAGGAAAACTCAGTAGAAGAACATGTGCTTAATATTATTGGACATGTGTATCATCTTGAAAAATTGGGATTCTCTTTGAGCCAAGAGTTGGGCACGGATATGATTCTGAAATTATTGTTAGAATCACATAGTCTCTTTATTTCATGTTATCATGTGAATAATATGGCCAGATCGATGTCAAATTTATTTAGCATGTTGATTCATGCCGAAGCAAGGATGAAGAAGGACAAATCAGTGATGATAATCAACAGAGATGAGTCCAAGGATCAAAGCAAGATTGTGAAGAGTTATGAGGCCAATCCCAAATCCATATCTTCAACACTCAAAATGAGGAGAAAGAAAAGTATAAGAGGAACTCATACTTTGTACTTGAAGGCATTCAAGAAGAATAAGATGGGGATGGTGATCTCCACTTCAGGTATATATTTTATTGAGATAAATATATCTACTTCTTCATCATGGGTACTAGATACTGAATGTGGACCTTACATATGTTTGAATATGAAGGATCTAAAACTAAGTAGGCCTTTGGGAAAAGGCAATGTGGAACTGCAAGTTGCAAATTACACAAGAGTTGCAGCCAATGTAGTTGGAACCTATAATTTATCTCTACCCACATGGCTTGTAATAGAGTTAATGAACTGCTATTATGTACCTACTATAAATAGAAACATCACTTTTGTATCTTGTATGGAAAATGATGCATTTGAATTCCATATTCAAAGTGGTCAATGTTCTATTTCTAAAGATGAGATATTTTATAACAATGCCCCAATATCTTATGGTCTGTATTTGTTAGATATAAAGAAAAATGTTTATAACTTAAATACCAAAAGACTAAAATTCAAAAACTCAATTAAAACATACATTTGGCATTGTTGTTTAGGGAACATAAATGAGAATCACATATCTAGACTCTATAAAGATGGTTATTTAGACTCTTTTGATTTTGAATCAATAGAGACATGTGAATCTTGTTTGTAGGGAAAGATGGCTAAGACCCCTTTAACTGGAACTAATAAGAGGGGTAGTGATCTATTAGGACTCATACATACGTATGTATGTGGACCTTTCAGAACAACCGCTACAGGTGGGTAATAGTACTTCTTTACCTCCACTGATAACTTTAATAGGTATGATTATGTTTACCTAATGAAATATAAGTCAAAAACTCTTGACATGTTCAAGGAGTTTAGGAATGAAGTACATAACCAACCTGAAAAAAGTATTAAGACACTTCATTGTGATTAAGGTGGAGAATACTTAAGCCAAGAGTTTGGGGACCTTCTTAGAGCCCATGGGATTATATCCCAATGGACTCCACCTAGAACACCTCATCATAATGGTGTATTAGAAAGAAGGAATCACACATTACTAGACATGGTGCAATCAATGATGAGTTTATCTGAGCTTCTAACTACCTTCTAGAGGTATTCTCTACAAACCGTCGCATTTACACTAAACCAAGTACCATCCAAGTCGGTTCAAAAGACTCCATATGAGGTATGGACTAGGAAGCATCCCAATATATCTTTTATGAAGGTTTAGGGATATGAAGCTTATGTAATGAAAATGTTTCCTAAAAATCCTAGTCCTAAATATAATAAATATTATTTTGTTGGATATCCTAGGGATGCTAAGATATTACTTTTATTCCCTATCTGATAGAAAAGTGTTTGTTTCTAGAGATGTTATATTCCTAGAGATGGATTTTATTTTTGAAGGAATTAGCGGGAAGAAAGTGGAACTCATAGAGGTTCGATACCAACAAGAGAACATTGAACTGATAGATGTACAAGAGGAACAAAGAGAATCATAAAGCATTGTGGAATCTCAAATTCCTTAAGTAACATGGGTACCTCGTAGATCTAATAGGACACACATTGAACCTAAGAGATTTGGATATCTTGTGACTCAGGAAGGCAATTAATTGGTCATAAACGATGAGCCAATAACCTATCTAGATGCTATTGAGAGTCTAGAGTCTGAGAAATGCCTTGAGGCCATGAGATTTGAGATGGAATCCATGTATACAAACAAAGTATGAGCTTTGGTGGATCCACCTGAAGGGGTTAAACCCATAGGGTGAAAGTGGGTCTTCAAGAAGAACACAAACATGTAAAGTACAGACCTATAAGGGCAGATTGGTTGCAAAGGGTTTCAAACAAGTTCAAGGTATTGACTATGACAAAATCTTTTCACCAGTCACCATTGTTAAATTCATCGAGATCATGCTTGCCATTGCACCTTATCATGACTATGAGATTTGAAAGATGGATGCTAAAAACACATTACTTAATGGGAATATTCTTTAGGATGTCTACATGACACAAATTAAGGGTTTTATAAATCCAAGGGATGTAAATAAAGTCTATAAGCTACAAAGGTTAGTCTATGGATTGAATCAAGCATCTCAAAGATGGAATCTTCATTTTGATGAGAGATTCAAAGAGTTTGTATTTATTCAAAATGAAGATGAACCTTGTGTGTACAAGAAGGGTAGTGGGAGAATAGTAACATCCCTCATATTCTATGTAGATTACATACTATTGATGGGGAATGGAATCCCTAATTTACAAAAGGTAAAGACATGGCTTGGAAATACACTTTCTATGAAAACTTGGGAGAAGCATCCTACATCTTGGGGAATTAAGATCTATAGAGATAGATCTAAAAGACTTCTTGGACTAATTCAAAGAAAAAACATTGAAAAAGTGTTGAAGTTGTTCAGCATGAAGAGCTCGAAGAGAGGAAACTTGCCCATGCTTCATGGAGTTACCATCTCTGAAGCTCAAAGTACCAGTTCTTGTGAAGAAAGGGAGCACATCAGTTTGATTCCATATACCTTAGCAATTGGATCAATCGTGTATGCAATGTTGTCTACCTATCCTGACGTCTCGTATGCCTTGAGCATGACGGGCATACATCAGTCAGATCCAAGTGATGCTCACTCGACAGACATGAATAACATACTCAAGTATTTGAGAAGGAGTAAGGATTAGTTTTTGATCTACGGTGGAGAGGAAGAGTTGGTGGTAAAGGGGTACATCGATGTAAGCTTCCAGACTGACAAAGATGATTACAAATCACAATCAGGATTCATGTTTTATTTAAACAATAGAGCTATAAGCTGGAAGATTTTCAAATAAGAGACATTTTCCAATTCTACAATAGCGGTCGAGTATATTGCTACATTCAATGCGGCAAAGGTGGCCGTATAGATCAAGAAATTCATTTATGAACTTGGGGCCATTCCAAGCATCATCGATGCAATTGAGCTATATTGTGACAACAGTAGAGATATTGTACAAGCTAAGGAACCCAGATCACATCAATACTCAAAGCATATACAAAGGTAGTTCCATCTCATATGAGAGATCATATAGCAAGGAGATGTAAAGATTTGCAGAGTACCCACTGAGAACAATGTTGTTGATCCCCTGACAAAGGCACTTTGAAAGTAAAACGTGATGGATGCGTTATCACTTGGAATATGACTCATGGGTGATTTCCTCTAAGTGCAAGTGGGGGTCTGTTGGTATGTATGCCCAGGGAGAAAATCATATGATGATTGTATGGCATAACATGTAAATGATTTGATTAATAAATAAAGGCAAGCCTCCAATCTATTCTATTTAATTCGGTCATGAGATAATGATGTAAAATTATAAATGTCTAGAGAATGATATTACTCAATGGCATATGTCTTCAAGTACGCGACTTGAATAATGAGATCATAAGGATGTTGAGAGTATATACGTTCTCATTATGTCCCTGGTTGGTTGTTATTTTGGAAGATAGATAGACAACAATAATACATAAGATCAGAGTGTGAGTTGGTTGATGACAAAATCTCATTAATCATGATATGAAAATAACAAACCAAGAAAATATATACATGTTAGAGAAAAGTATATCAGACACACCCACCATGATACTGACATATGTAAGCCATTGCTATGGTAGTCATAGTTAGCTCTCATAATGTTAGTGGTGATTGTGGTTCTTAGAACTGAAGTCACTACACACATCACATGTTGTTCGGTATGCTTTGACGTCATCAAACGTAATCCTAAATAAGGGTTATTATGAAGGTGATGATTGGGTGATTGTGACACATGTGGACTGGATATGAGTGATGTAGATGGAATTTGTCCTTCTTAG
This sequence comes from Alisma plantago-aquatica, assembly GCA_963693085.1. Taxonomy (NCBI): domain Eukaryota; kingdom Viridiplantae; phylum Streptophyta; class Magnoliopsida; order Alismatales; family Alismataceae; genus Alisma; species Alisma plantago-aquatica. The sequence goes on along the minus strand of OY856413.1, from coordinate 638,377,514 downwards.
GAGAGTATGATATCCTACACCTCTTTATTAGTGAAACTGAGAAAAGCATGGCCATGCACATGTGAGTCAATATGTGATATTGAACTTAAATATATCTCATACAGTCTGCTCTAGTTCAAGAAACAAGATTGAATGTAGAAGAGGATGATGACTCCATGCCTCGAGTTCAATCTGGATATCAGTGACAAATGAACAATACAAATATTATAACACCATACACAGATTGTAGGTTGAAGTTGTTCTCTAACTTTCCATTTACTTGGATAACATTGATGTGTGACTAGGCACCGTTCATTTCTTTTGATGTCATAAGCTATTATGGACAATCACTATCAATGTAATGCGAGGCATGTAGGGTCACACACATAGGTCTTGACCTAGAAGAGGAGTTTGATCTTGAATGATGATTGGGTTGATTACTAAAGTGTTTAGGTATTCAATACAAGAAAAAAGTAACTAACAAGACTCCCAACCAATCGACTCATGTGATGAAATGATCGTTTGGAGTGTCAAGTTGATTAAAAAGTGAATTGGTTGAGTTCTGCATGAATCCATCCACCAAACAATTGGCTCACTGGGTGAACTGATTGGCTCAGGTTGGGTGAGACGACCGGTTCACCTAGTGAACTGATCAGATCAGTTGAGACAAGCGAAGGTTCTGGTAACTTTCCCGAATTCATGAGAAAGGTTGATCATTTCACTTTCTTAATTTGGCTGGTGCAAGGAATAAATGTTTAGCATTAATTAGAAATGAACTGCCAAATTCATATGCAATTGGGAAATAGGCAGTGAACCAATTGGCTCATGTGTGAACTAACCAGATCGGTTTCCAACCGACCGGTTCAGTGCTTGTAGGTTGCAAAATTCAAGATCTTCCAGTCCCTTCCACTCATACACAAATTGGAAACCCTGACCCTAACCCCTCCTATAAATAGAGTGGTATTGGGGGATTTCTAGAACGCAACTCAATTACTTCTAATAATTATTGTCCTATCTAGTTGCGATAATTGATAGAGAGTCTAAGCAAGTCCTATCAGTTAGAGGGATGGATAGCAAGAGTGAAACAATTATGAGAGAGTAAGTTGGTGACTAGTACACAAACGGTAGGAAAAACTCCTTGTCTGTTCTAGAAGGACGACGGGAGTTCTAGGTGGTCTGTCTGGATTTCCATAGAGGCATGAAGGCTGTTGTCTACGACTATGAGGACAACATCAACCTACTATGTGTGGTGCAGACCAGGTGGTGTAACAATCAGGCGAGTCCCAGTACAACTAGAAGACAGTTGTGCATCTACGACAATGAGAAGATGTCACAAACTTGTTCAAGGACCAGGTATATCCTAGAAACCATCATTTCCATTATATAATTGTTGATGTGATCCACTGGTTTATGGAGAATATGTTAGTAATTTTTTTGTTTCCGCTACCTATTTTGTATCCATATTTCCTTACAACATCAATATTTTGCTCCTGATTTATAAGGCATTGCCTCATCATCCATGCATTATGGTGCCCACTAGAAAATTACCAACATATTTTTCAAATTCCTTTTTATCCTTCAAATTTGTGTATCCTCTATTTACAAATGCAGGACCATGATTAACTTGTGGAAAAAGATAATAATAGAGTTCAAATGATGTACTTTTATTTATATTATACTCCAACCTACTAGGATGCTCAATGAATCGTGATTGGATTAAACCAGCAGGTTTCTTTCCCCCAAATTGAGTTAATGGGAATTTTTATCCTTTGATTTGGCAAGAACCCTATTGCAAATAATCTATGTGAATAATATCACAAACATTGACATTGTAACTCCATACAGTCGGTCTCAAACCCAGATAAAAATTATCTCTTCAAAATTAAGTTCCAATTGGGGACTCTTTAGAGAACTGTATGGATGTGATACATGACTCTTATTAGATCTATCATTTGAAATTTGTTTATTTGATTGCTTTCTCTTAAGAAATCTTTTCATGGTATAAAGAATGTAATATTATAAAATTTTATTTGAAGGCACAATTTGTAACATGTGCTAATTTTTTTATAAAGAAGTTGTCTTCACCTTTCCAGATTACAAAGGAGCTGCCAAACTGGCCTGACATAAGTCAACAAAACAAAAGAAGAAAACATACATGTAGCGAAGAGGAAGACCACAAAGACCCAAAAGATGGGATGGAGAGAGAAGGATACACTAGGCAATGATGTAGTCCGGAGGCGAAATAAAAATAACAAATGTTCTTTTTTCCTATAATTGATGCATTGTTTGATTGGTGGAGATGTTGTACAGAAGTAGAGCACTGCCTCTTTTGACCAAGCAAGACACTAATTGTTTATTATAATAGTGAGAATATATATATCTATATCAGGCGAACAACCTTAAAGCGTCCATCACAAAATATTTCTTAATTTAATGAAAATTTGTATTAGGAAAGAGAGTATAAATTTTGTTATTTAGGAGTAGGTAGGGAACTATCCCAAAAAGGAATCAAACAAATTGGGCATTTATTAAAGCTGCATTTGATATACAGCCGAAACATGTTTACTTGTCATGAGTATATTAACCAATGATATTTTATCTTTGTGCAAGATCACTTTTGTTTGGAGCAACGATAAATAAACTTGTTGGCAAGATGTCGTCTTTTGGTACACGTGTATGCAATCTTTCATTATATATATAAATTCGATTATGCCCTACATATAAACAACATTATATGTATTGTGCAGTCAGTTAGATGGACACTGTGGAAAATAGACATCCACGGTAAATAAACCTATTTCCTACCACAAGGATTTGAAGCAACAGCTAATCTGGAGATTTTTTTATTATCTTATCTCCGTGACAACTTATTTATCTCTTAATCTGTGTAACAAGCAGAAATTAAAATAACCACACAGGTTTGTTTGTCCACAACAAACGCAGTCTTAGTTTCACCACAATGGGTAGGTCACATGCCCACTGGTGCCCGGTAAATGTAATCCCTCTGCCATTGATTGCGCCTAACCAATTAAAAAAAATCTCTTGTTCCGCAAACGTCTAATCAAATATAGCATTTGAGTTTCAAAATCAATCATTGCAAACACTTAGCTTTTGAAATCCCACAACTGCATCTGAGTATTCCTAACCAAACTGACCTTTCATTACAATTAGATGTCAATTTTTTAATATCTAAATCTTATTTGATTAAGTGTAATCAAGTGATTTCATCTGAATTCAATTCCACCCTTGGCTCTAAAAATGCAATGTTGGTACACACTAGAATTCAAAAGGGTTGGGTGTAGTTGCCTCCTCTTCAAGTTACTTCTCATCAGCGACAATGGAATGCTCATAACAGTGCAAGTAGGAAGCAAATACCAAGAGAATAGAGTGAGCACACAACCAATATCTAGTGAAGATAGTCACATAAAAATGCTTGTATGTGTTGTCTTTATTTTCCAACTCACCAAATAGATTAAACAAAACCTTTAAATCAGTGATTCTCCTACCAAAAATATAGTTTCAGTAATGCAAAAGATAGTGTTATGTTTGACATATTTTCTAGATTCTAAAACTACACCTGGCTATGTTATACCAAACTGTCTCTAAACGGAGAAATATGACACGATCTGGGTGTCTTCAAGAACAGTCCTACCTACCAGGGATAGGTTCGCTTCACACCAAGTGCATGATGGTTCGTGAACATATTTCAACATGAGATCAATATTTTTGTACTAAGTTAAAATTATATATTATGCTAAAAGGAGAGTACAATACATGAACGTCAAGTACCCTTAGATAGATAGGTTAGCTAGTAAGTCACATGGGCAGGACAACAAGTAGAGTATAAAGCATATATATCAGTAGGGTTTCCCTTAATATATCCTTACATAAAAGAATGAAACTTAAGTTTTGTTACGGGATATTCCTTAGAACAAACCATGACATGTAGTAGATAAGGAATTAGCAGTGAAGCAAATTGGAAGTAAAGTAGTAGATCTAACATGAAATACATATAATTTATGAACTATTATATAAACTCGAATCTAACAATACATTACTAATTCATAACTCCAACCATGAACTTTATATGATTTTCCTCAATCATATATCATTGTTTGATGCCTTACATTATGTAGTGGGTAAGTCAATATTAGAAATAATATCTATGAAACTATTAAGATTAGTTTCATAACTATATTTGACCTTAAAATAAGATCAGAGACACTTATATGATCAAATTCATATATTTTCATACCTTATGGCTAATATATCATTATTATACATTTTTTCCTATATATTATTATATTAGGTATTAATTTAATATCGTCAACTTAGTGTTTCATAAGAATGAACTTTAATACCTTTTCAAATACACCCTATTTGTTAAATTTTTGTAAGTGTACCATGAAATATGTAACTTACAAGAAAACACTTACATTTTCAATCTAGGTTGTTGATTCTTGATCCAAAGGGTCGGATCTTGAACCTTATTTCCTTTCTTTTTCCTAATGTTTTCCCCTTTTCCCGTGGATCTGACTTGAATTTTCTAACCCAGCTACTGGGACACAACCTCTCCCTCTTTTCTTCATCCAAAAAAATATAATCTCGACAGACATTTATCTCACTTTCATTATCTTGTCGGTAACATTCACAAAATGACTTCTAAATTATAAAATACTTATGATGTATGAACTATCATATAAACCTGAATCTAATAGAACGCTAATGATTAATAACTCAAAATAGGATTTCGTATACCTTTCCTCAATTACATATCATTGTTTGATGCCTAAAAATACCAAAGTACCCCTAATGGATAAAATAAAAATAATATACCCATCAAACTATTAAGATAATACCTTCCATTGATATTCACAAGTTCAAAATAAGATAAAAGAAGATTATATCACAAAATTCAGATATTCTTGTCACAAATTATGGCATATACATCATTATTATACAGATTTCCCCCCACAAATTCTTATGCCTAGTAAAAATCTAAATATACTCAACATAGAATTTCATATGAATGTAAACTATAATATATTTCCAATGACACCTTATGTAGTAAGATTTAATAATCCTACCACAAGATACATAGTTTACAAGAACAAACTTACATTGTCAACATGGGTCGGTAATTCTTGATCCAAAGGGTCAGGATCTCCAACCTTGTTTCCTTCCTTTTTCGAATTGTTTCCCCTTTTTATACACATCATGCTTTGATCTACTCATCATGCTATCTAAACCCTACCTCTCCTTCCTTTTATTCTTACTTTCTCATCATTTATCCATTATTTTCACACATCCTAATAAAGAGTTGGCTTTTGTAGTCTCTCTCACTTTATCTCTCTCTCCATCCTCCTTGGCTTGGATCCCTACTACCTTCACACCTTCATTTTTCACTCACGCACATCAACATTGTTATCTCACCTTCCTTCATGTTCATGCTATGCAGGTTTTGTGGTGTCTAGTCTCTACTCTAATAAGGAATACTTCTGTGTTGGACCTCCCTGGTTGTAGGTCTAGTCTAGTGTTCCTCCTCTAGGCTAACAAAGGTTGGCATCACCTCCAATTATCAACATTAACATGCAAATACATGCACCTTACCTTGCATAAGAGCATGGTGTCTGAGACTGCATAAATTGGTGTTGCTACTTCCTTATCCATATCGAGCATCATCACACAGAGATTGGAGAGCCACTCATGTTGTATCCTAGAACACTTCATCAATCTCAAACAAGCCATTACCACCGGACCCCAAAGGTGACCTCTAAATATCAACAAGCCATGGAAGGTCTCTAGCTATGTTCTCTTCCTACACCATTTCCACCAGCCTAAGTGGTGGCTATCTACTTGGCACTGAGCTTAATTAGGCTAAAACGAATACAAAAACCTATGTGGGGGCTTTATTAGTGCTTCTCATATACGAAACACACTTGGTTGGCCGAAAGTCATCTGTTTATGTTAAATGATTATCTATTTTAAGTCATAAACATTATTTAGAGCATTGTGTTTTCTTACAAAAAACCAACATGTATATATAGGATGTGAGAGACCCAAGTGGAATGCATATAGAATTAGAGAAATGGTCCAAATTTTAGGTTCTTGTCATTTTTGGGTTCTAATATTTACAATCGGGGCCAATTCCAAGTTTCTAAAAATTCAAATTAGTTCTAGGATAGATTATTAAACTAGAATTTTGACACACTTAGCTTGTAGTTTGATTGAAATCTAGGTCCAATTTGGTTGTAGATTCTATGTTTTAGAAATTGAGTCAATTTCACACCCTTATATTTAGTATCTAAGCATGTGATAAAGGCATCGATGAATCTTGAAAGGTTGAGTTTCATTCTAGTGATCATAGTATGGATCTTTTCACCCGAGTTTGAGACCATTTGTATATCAACGAAACCATAAGGGTGAATTAATGATTTGAAAATTTTAAGATTCTAGTTAGGAACTAGGTATAAGATAGAATCAATTGGTATGTTGAGAATAAGGTTCACTTAATTTTTTTTATAATATTTGTATAAAGAAAGGAAAGTTATATGATAAACAAGGTATTTTTTGAACTAAATAAATTAAGGTGTTTGGATAGATGATTAGGTGTAAGTATTACTAGATATGCACATGTCAAGGTCAGATGCCTAGAAATAGATTACTGAGTTTCATATTAGGGTAGAACTAGAATACTGGGGTGGGAAGCTTCTTTCGGTGGCTAGAATTTTGAGGAAAAAATTTCTTGTTAGTTAGATAGTATCGGAATATCCAAATGTTTAGAACCAAGCTAAGCATATGGTAAAGATATTTATGAAACATAGTAGGTTGAGTTTGAGACATATGGTCATAGTATGAAGCTTTTCACACAAATTTGAGCTTATTTGGATGTTATTGGAACTATATGGGTGAATTAATGATTTGAAAAAGTTATGATTCTAGTTTGGAGCTATTACAAGATAGGATTGATTTGGTAAGATAAAATTAAGGTTTAGTTTCAAATTTTGATAATATTTTGAATAAATGACGAATGTATATGATGCACAAGATGTTTTGGATCTTTATAAAATGAGGTGTTCAGATAGGTAATTATGTGTAATCAATGCTTGATATGTGTTTATATGGATACATAAAACTTACGTGTCAAATTCTAGATCATTTAGAGACAATATGTAAATATTATGAGATAAAGAAGAAAATACTATGAAAATCCTTTTTTTTGTTCTTGGTCTTGAACTAGATTCACTTTTAATCTAGACTTAATTTTTATAACATTTTTTATTTGAGGTGATGTAATCATGGATACATTATTGATAGTTGTGAAACTATTACAATAATAAGATGTCAATTAGGAAAGTAGTCCGTTAATCGAATAATCATGATTGGCTAAAGATATGTGTACCACTTGGGAGTCTCTAGTAGTATGTATAGATACATATGAGGGATTTTTTATTAGAAGAAAACATAATTATCTAAGTAATGTTGGACACTAGAAATAGAGGATCCTCCAACATTAGCATAGGACTTTAGTCTAACCATTTGAGTATTGCTTATGGTAAGCTCCAAAAAGTCCACACATAGATTTTTGTATTCATTTTGGCCTAAAGAAGCATGGTTCCAAGAAGACGAGCAACACTTAGGCTTGTGGTGATGGTGTAGCAAGAGAACATCGTTGGATACCTTTCATGGTCTACCAAAATTTATAGGTCACTTTTGGTGTCCGGTGGTGATAGATTAACTGATTGATGAAGTGTTCCTGGCTATACATGAGTGGATTTTGAATATGAGTGTGACAATGCTAAAGATGGATAGAGAAGCAACAATGCCATGCTATGTTGTTGCAGTCACTAGCTTCTTCTACAATGTGAAGTGCATGCATGTGGGTGTTAGTACTAAGAGTTAGAGGGAATAACAACCGTTGTTGGCCTATAGGAGTAGAATGAGATGATGGTTGTAGCTAGCGAGGTCTGACATAAACACATGGCTTATTGGAGAAAAGACTACTCCACAACACTTGCATATCATGAAAATGGGATAAGGTGAGATAAAAAGAAGTGTTTTGAGTGAGGGATGACTAAAGGTGTAGATGAATCTAGGATCTAAGGTAGGGATGATAGAAAGAGAAAGATGTACCTCTCTATTAGGTCATGCAAAAAGAACGGATAAAGAATAAGCAAGGAAGGAGAGAAGAAGGGAGTAGTCGGGCCTGGGTAGCTTGGTGAACAGATCCATGTTTGATCTATAAGCAAAGGGGAAAGAATTAGGAAAATTGAAGGAAACAAGAGTGGATATATGACCCTTTGGATCAATGATCAACAACCCAAATTGACAACATATGTGTTTCCTTATAAACTTCATTTAATGTTGTAGGCTTATCAAAACATAGAGAACATGGTGTCGTTGTGAAGGTATTATAATATATGCTCTAATATAAATGCTAATTTGAAGATATTTTGATTTTTACTAGGCATGAGAATTTCTAGAAGAAAATAAGTATAATAATGATGTATATGCCACTTGTGACAAGAATATATGAATTTGACAATGTAAGTTTATCTTGTGGTCAAGAATTTAAATATGAGGTCTGATCTTAGTAGTTTTATGAATAATATTTTTTATTGATTTTACCAATTAGTTTATTTTGGTAAATTGATGTGTCAAAATGATAAAAAAATTGAGGAAAATTATAGGAAATTTTATTTTGAGTTAACTATCACTAAAGTTGTATTGGGTTCGAGTTTTGATGATAGTTTATATATCCTAAGGATATTAATTTTGAGAATTTATATTGTGAATGTTGATGAAGAAAAATAATGATAAAACTGATTGAAAGTGAGATAAATCTTTTTGGAGAATATATATTTGAGGATTCATGATCATATCATTTTTTTATTGGAAGATGACATGATGTGTAAAATACCTAAGAAAATCATAACATGTAAAAGTCCTATATAGTTCCTCTGACAACATATGGTTTCTACATGTGGTGTTGATATATGTATCAAGTTCCTTTACAAGAAAGTTATGGATTGACAAAGATTTGAAGGTATATTAGGATTTCACCAACCTTAAGAGAAACATTACAAGTTCCTCCAATGAAGGTAAGTGGTCCATTTAGTTTGAACATATATAATTGATGTATATATAATATGTGTACAATGTACATGAATGATATGGATGTATTACTAGTGCTTCAATTTTTTTTATAAAGATAAAGTTATAAGATCAAAAAATATTATTTTATGTTGTTTGTATTTCAATACTTATTGTATCACTTTTCATGCATATAAGAATGAGATTTAAGATATTTAAATAATAAAGCCCATATAAAGATGATGAATTTTATATAAGATCCTCACCAAGTTTCTCTTCAAATAAATATAAGAGGTAATTCAGTGCAATTAAAGAGGCACTTCACTACAATTAAAGAAGTGCTTTGGTGCAATTCAAGAGGCATATCAATGCAACCCAAAAGGCTCTTAGGGGAAAACCTTAGAGGCACTTTTGTTCAAAGATAAGAGGCACTTTGGTGTAGATGGATTATTTTTATATAATATAAAAGATAGTGACAAGAAATCACATTTCTACGTTTTATTATATATATTTAATATATGTGTATGTTATTTTATGTTATACAATATTAAATTCCACTTACTAAAGCATGGTTGTGGATGTGATGTACGTAGGTAAGGAGAAAAAACAAGATTGGAGCCATCTAAAGTCCAACTCAGGGATTCCATAAGACTCTGTTTTGGTGGCGGCATCTAAGAGATTAAGAAAGAAGTGTGTGCTTTTATACCATGTATTTAAATTTTCTAGTAAAGATTGATGTATCAAAGTTCCTTTCCTAAGAAAATGATGAGAAATTATTTCATACATAGACTATAATGATTCTTGTCTATAATTATTGTAATTCATATCATGTTTGTGACACTCTAAAGTAAAAAAAAATGTCTAGCTACTGCTCGTCTATTATAGAAATTTAAAATTTATTGTTAATTTTTCAATTCTATGATTAAGAATCTTGTGTTTGCTACTTCTAATGCTCCCCTACCCTTACACTGTGGTTTTGGTCATCAGAGGCCATACCCAAGGCTATCTCTCTGGTATGGAAGATTTTACATTCTGTGATTCTTACTAATGATTATGTTTCCAGATGCAATATCCACATGTCATCCTCTTGCAATTATTGTGAAATTCCTAAGATTTAGAAAGTGGAGCATTTCTTCCTACACAGTGATACTACTTCCTTTTTTTGGAACTGACTTGGCACTATTTTATAGATGGACATGGCTTGGCATGAGCACGACATGCAACACTTTTTCAGATCTTGGGAAGATGCGCATTCCTCATCTTAATTGAGAGGATGCTTTTTTCCCTTCTAATTCCCTTAATCTTCTGGTTGGTGTGGATGGTCAGGCGCGTGTCTAGGTCTGATGGTAGACGGTTGAACTTGGTTGCATCCCATTCTTAACTCTATTCTGAGAGAGTTGGACACCTAGAGTGCAGACCAGGAGGAACCCTACATTTTTAGTAATCCTAGTTTGTTGCCTATGCAAGTTAGAGGTCTTGTATTTTTGGAGAAGAGGGGGTATACCATAAATAGTCAGTGAATGGATAGATACCTGATTTTTTATAGATAGACAAATTTTGATGGTTTCTAGAGGTCTTTCCTTATGGTGTGTCATCGAGTTAACCATATATCATTTTTTGATTGGTTTTTCCTACATGAGGAGGGTAAGAAGAATAACAGTACATCTTGGCTTAAATGGAAAAAAATTATGCTTAAGAATCAAGATCTATTCTGATTTGAAAGTAGTGACCAAAACCTGAGTTATTGTTGATTCTAGGTTTAACTATAATATAATCCAACTAGCCTTTCTTAAATGCAAACCTAATCTGAACATCAAATTGTGACAACCCCAGTTGATGTTACATATTTTTTGTGAAGTTATATATATATATACATATATATATATACATATATATATATATATATACAGATATATATATATATATATATATATATACAGATGTATATATATACATATATATACATATACATATATATACATATATATACATACATATATATATATATATATATATACATATACATATTCATATACATATATATATGTATACACACACACACACACACAGTTACAACCCCGCCTCCCGGTAACCCCCAATTAAGGGACACTGAAAGGATAGAGCCGTTAACCAATAACCCGGATCAAAGGTTCGACAAATAATCATTAACAATTATTAAATTCTACCAACTATACTGATGTATGGTAAAAAATAAAAACTTTTACATACTTTTTTAAACTGGAATTTCAAAACTTTTATCCACACAAATACTAATCTATCTAATCCTCCTTTGCACTTTAATTTATCATTCTAAGTTCCTTGAACCTCAAGGAACCTTTATAGCTCGAAATCCCATCTTGGGGATAAACCTTAGCCTTTTACTTATCTTTCAGTCATTATTTCTCATTATCAAAATATCTCTTATTACAATAACTCTTTTTAAGGCTTTCTCTTTATTTCTCTTCTATTTCCCTCATTGGCATTCCTTTGATCATTAGGACTCCTTTTGGATACAAAAAATACCTCAAAGATAACTTAATTACTCCCTTTTCCACTTTTTTCCACATTTATCATTATTTTTATTTTCTTTATTAACAAGGAAATACTCATTTGATCTTTTCTTTTCTTATTGTATTCTTTATGCAATTTTGGACTCCTTGGAATCCAAGGAACTCAAGAGGCACGAAATCCATCCTTGGATTACATTAATTTGCCTTCTAGAGGTTTCCACATATTTCTTTTCTCAAATTCTCAATTATTCATTAATTAATTGAAATTCCTTTTTATTGGGCCCAATAGCCAATAAAGCCCACAAAGCAACCAATCAAGGCTATTGTGAATGGAATCCATTTATTCAAAACAAATCATATCATTATTTGTTCAATTATTTTAAATATGAGAAATTACATTTCTCTCCAATTGAACCCAAAAATTGGGGTTATAACATCCTTCCCCTCTTATAGGAATTTTGTCCTTAAAATTTAATAAAGCAAACAAACAATTCAGGATGAGACTTTTCCATGTCCATCTTTGACCCCTATGTGATCTTCACCGTACTCATGGCTCTTCTAATGAACCTTTATCATCACATATTCTTTTCTCTAAGTTCTTTCATCCTAGCGTCTATAAACTGCATAGGTGGACTCAGGCCATTTCAGCCTCCCTTGGGGCTCACTAGGTTCATTGCTCAGCACATGGTCGGGGTACCTCACATAGTGCCCTAGATTGGACTCATGAACACATTACACATCATGTTATCATGAGGGGCACAACCATCTCCACCAATCCATCTCAAATGGACCCATATATCGAGGACTCAGCTTACTCAGTTGTAGCTTAGAGGGGTTGGATTTTCACATCATATATTCTTCCACAGTGAACTACATGTCAGTCTACTTTGCATCAGCTCATGACTCATGCCACCACTGGGCTCTCTCTCTCAACCATTGCTCGATCAAAGTGACTTCATCTGCACACACTGTGGTCCTTTTCTAACCATCACGTGGTCCTTTCACCAACATCACCTTACTGAAGTGGTTTCCGACACAACCTCCCTTACAGAGCTTCTTTAAATCCTGATACTGGCTATGGTGGTCATCATCACATCTTTCATAGGACAAAAAATGTCTCTAGCTATCACCCTGAATGAGCACATATGCTCTCATCAGACCCTTTCGTCTGGATTATACTAACCATAGTTAGGGGTGATCAACTATACTAACATTGAGTTCCTCATGTACCTACTTCCACTTTATGAAAGTGAACATTTAGGTCAAACTCAAAAACCTTTGAACTCGCTTCATGGTTGAACCATCTCTCTCATGGTTAGTTCAACCAGGTTTGTCCCTTGACAGAACTCTTTCTTTCTCATGTCATCTAGGTAAGGCGATCTACCATAACCCAGATTGCATCTCAACCTTCCTTAGTCCAGGGGAGACCTATCACAACATCCATAGTGATGAACTCCCATTCCCTCTCAGGGACTCTTTTGTCCTCTTTATCGATACACTGGGTTACTGGAGTTTGTCCTTTACCTCCTGGCTTGCATGGCCATATGCAACTTCATCTTAAGCATCCAAAGTGCTATTGCCATTTACTACCTTGGTAGAATCACAGTGTATGGTGATCTTCGATCATGATTTCCTGCATGTCGTGATTCCTCAAGATCGATTCCTCAGAACCCCTAAACCACTCTAGTCGGGGTTTCATCACCTTCTTTTCCCAAGAAGTACATCTGAGGTTCTACCACCATCCTTTAATTGCATCAAGGACTAGGCTGGCTAACCAAACAACCCTTAACTTTTCAACGCATCTTGTTATATCTGAGAGTTATCCAAACACCTCTCCTTTCCAAACTTATGGTTAGCCAAACAACCTCTTCTAGCTTCTAGTAAGATGTAGAGCATCCATTACTACTTCACATCCTTAGGTATTAGGTAACATTGAAGACATACACTTCCATGTATTCCACTTATCATCTCACCTCAAACTCTATGTCTATCTTCATTAAGAACACTCTCTGATTTCATCATCATGGTGATCAAACTCAACCTGATATAACTTGTAAGTTCTAGATAGTTCATGATAAAAACATCCTCATAAGGGGACTATCTCATTCCTCTTAGTGTTTACAAACCATCCATGTATCATTCACTTTACCAGGGTAGATTATCTTCTCTATCCCCATTTCTTATGGCAACGTTCCAACCTACATCATCTCTTATCCTTGGTGTATGACATGCGTAATGTCCTATCTCTCACCCCCATAACAAGAGGAAATAAGCATTTGGCTGCTGTCCAAATACAGAGTTCTTCCTGTTCCAAGAGTAGAGATGGTACATCCCACCTTACCAATACACCTTTACATCTAAGTTACAACGTGCCACATATGTCTCTACATCACAGACATCATGATATCAAACTAGTCTTGAACCTACTAAGGTTTATATCCTTGGTCATCTCCTCTAGGTCTATAGGGTACCGGCTCTTTTGGGGTCATCCCTCTTCCCTCATGCATCAAGGGAGTGCCCTACTCATCTGCCCTTTGGGTCCCATGAGTTAATGAAGGTGATCAATCTCCTAACCCATGGCCCTCAGACAATGATAGTTGTTACCTCCCGACCCTATGGTCATGTGCAACTAGGGAATTAGGTGACTCCTACTTCCATCGGTCTTATCCCTACCTGACCCTAGGATAGACTTAGGATTCTCCATTTATAGTACATGTCCAACTTAGAACCTTACCCAAGCCTTCATCATCTCTCTCTCTGCATTCATGGGCTGACTTCCCTCCTTTCATAGGGGTCATGGTGATCTATCCACCGTGGTCAGGCCCCTTACCGGTTACCTCCATGGTAACGCATCCGTATGCACGTAGAGGTGGATATCTATGGGTCTACCGGTTCATTCTCCTACCATGTACTTTTCACTTAGCTTCTCAAGATCCTATGAGACCTCTTTAGGTTACCTTAAACTGACAAAACTGATATACACCCTACCAAAGGGGTCCCTCTCCCAGGATGGGAGGAAAACTATCTCCTGACAACAAGGTCACAAAAGCTCTTAGGTCTAGGGTTTACATCCACCTGAGCCTACTTATCCCTACCAAGCTATTAAGGCACAAGCAGATCACCTACTGAACCATGCTAGGTCATCTAGGTTCTCATTCTTCAACATTAGATCAAGGTCATACCTTTCTTTATCATCAACCTAGATATGAGGGGTTCATCAAACATAACTTAAACTTAAGGGGCTTCCCTTTTCCTCTATACATGAGGAGTACCATGCTCTCTTCTATAGGAACTCAACTCTCATCATGAGCATCAGGTATACCACTTCCCCTCTTAGGCCTAGGAACCCTAGGTTCACTTTTAGGTGTCCAACTGCATGTTCTATCTCTTAACCATGAATCAAGCTTACAAAAGGCATAACGTGCACTTCCTGTCATCCTTCAAATCGAGCAACACTTAGAGTTGGGTCCCCCTTAAGGACAACCAACAAGGTACAAGGCCTCATAACCTGCTACTAAACCTTTCTAGGTCTAAGGAACTCTTCTTCTTACCTCAGAAGGTAAACACCTATACCGTAGGCACATAGATACCAGAAACTTCATCTTCTCTCTAGGGTTCGGTCCGTCCCATGGCAACCAAGGGATCAATCATGTTGTGACCACTATCATCCACTTAGGTCGCATCATCCTCAACTCCTGACTTCTCCTCGTATCTCGGAGTCTAGGATTCCAACCTTCTTGTTGGGTTTCCTGCTCTCTCTCTAGAGCTAACCTCACCATTAGAGGTCCTCTCTTCGTGAAGGGTCAACCTCAAAAGCATGCCCCTACCTGGATGAAGCCTATGTTCAGCTCATGTTCGCTCAAGGTTATCTATAGCCCCATAGGCTTATTACATAAGCTATCCATCAAACTCTCCCAGCCAGGGTTCCAACCTATTGTTCACACTAGTGGTACATTCTGGGTGCCTATTATGCCCTTATAAACTTGTGGGGTTTCCAAAGGTTCTTATCTAACCTCAACAATGAATGAGTTATCCTTCACTCAAACATGCACGACCCTTCCCAGGGTTGGGTTGCCAAAGGTGATAGGTCATCCACCTCTCATGGCTCGTATGGCAATCCAAAGGTATGTCCATCCAAACACCTGGTTCAACTCAACTCTCTCTAACCTTCACTTAGGGTTAGGGTTAGCATCATCCTCAGAGGTTGTGCCAGGTTTCTACTTGCAATGGAGATTTCTATCTCCAAGACTAACTTATCCTCCTGACAAGAAGGTCTCTTCTGAGGACATGACAACTTATGTCATACGACCTATGTATGTATCTATTCTTTAATTTGCGCTTAATCTATTAAGCTTATGTCCATGACATCTTATTTACATGCTTTTCATTAATTTGGTGGAAGATTCCTTAAACCTTATTAACCTTACACATACCTCAAGAGGGTGAGGAGAAGAGAGAAAACCCTAATCCTTTAGGTCCTTATCAGAATTGTGATGAGAAGGGATGAATAAGATGAGAAAGTCTTAAAGGTATCTTACTTCGATTCATACCCTAAGACTTTGTCCAGGAAGTCACACAGATCTGGGAGTCCTCGTATTCCGACTAGCGGTGTGGAGGAAAATATTGCCAGATCCCAGTCATGATACCTCCGTCTTTCGGATAATCCTCTAATAACTCCCTTGGGTTCTACAGAATTTGTAAAATTTAATAATTATTAAAGATTAAGTGAGGAACCTATAATCTGATACCAATTGTTACAACCCTGCCTCCCAGTAACCCCCAATTAAGGGAGACCAAAAGGACAAAGTCGTTAACCAATAACCCGGGTCAAAGGTTTGACAAATAATCATTAACAATTATTAAATTCTACCAACTATACTGATGTATGGTAAAAAATAAAAACTTTTACATACCTTTTTAAAATGGAATTTCAAAACTTTTATCCACACAAATACTAATCTATCTAATCCTCCTTTGCACTTTAATTTATCATTCTAAGTTCCTTGAACCTCAAGGAACCTTTATAGCTCGAAATCCCATCTTGGGGATAAACCTTAGCCTTTTACTTATCTTTTAGTCATTATTTCTCATTATCAAAATATCTCTTATTACAATAACTCTTTTTAAGGCTTTCTCTTTATTTCTCTTCTATTTCCCTCATTCCCCATTCCTTTGATCATTAGGACTCCTTTTGGATACGAAAAATACCTCAAAGATAACTTAATTACCCCCTTTTCCACTTGTTTTCCACATTTATCATTATTTTTATTTTCTTTATTAACAAGGAAATACTCATTTGATCTTTTCTTTTCTTATTGTATTATTTATGCAATTTTGGACTCCTTGGAATCCAAGGAACTCAAGAGGCATGAAATCCATCCTTGGATTACATTAATTTGCCTTCTAGAGGTTTCCACATATTTCTTTTCTCAAATTCTCAATTATTCATTAATTAATTGAAATTCCTTTTTATTGGGCCCGATAGCCAAGAAAGCCCACAAAGCAACCAATCAAGGATATTGTGAATGGAATCCATTTATTCAAAACAAATCATATCATTATTTGTTCAATTATTTTAAATATGAGAAATTACATTTCTCACCAATTGAACCCAAAAATTGGGGTTATAACACACACAAATATATATATATATATATATATATATATATATATAGAGAGAGAGAGAGAGAGAGAGAGAACTGGTCTTGTACGAGGCACTAACAGTGCGAGCATGCGAGACCTCTCTTCATGTCTCGGTTATGTGAGTGCGCCTGCCATATACCTGCACATGAAAGGATAGTTTACAGTATTAGCTAATAAACAAAATCACGACACCCTTCTCTAGTCCTTGCGTTTCACATCTCATTTCTTAACTAATAAATTATTCAACGCATCGACTCTTCTCTCTCATTCTACTGGTCACTTCCTAGCATTTCTCATATTAAATCCGTACAATATTTCGCAAACTCAACTAATAGTCTATTCTCATTCTTTCCTACCATCGTCTTTTTCAATACTCCGTCCTGCACCTCTTCTCCAGTTCCATGTCTTCACATGATTTCTCCCTGGTATTTTTCTCATTATCTTGTGATATTAAGGTGACTGGGGTGCTTAGCGTATTAATCTGAAGACAGTGTAGTGAAGATCAGACTGGGCATGGTCAACAAAACTACACAACAGGTATGAGATGAACTTCCATTGCCCCTTTTAACATGGATCTAGTTCCTCCACGTGAGACGGAAGCACGAGGTGCCATATTAGTTGTGGTCGTCTTTTACATTACGTTTTACTTCAAAGTTGGTTTTATTCTTCTCTACCTTGGTAAAGAGGAATCTGTCTCTGTTTAGATAAATGTGTATGGCTGATCATATTACATTCTTTATATGCATTTAATGTAGTTATGTGTTTTGGTTACATGTGGCCCTTCGTTTCTGTACTTTTATCTTCGAACAGTAAATAATTGATAGCCCAGCCTTTATTGATGTAAATGGTGTAAGAGTGTCAACACCATAGGACCACTTAAAACATGGCTTACATCTGACGTACACATTTTCTTAGCTATTGGACTTCTCATTCATTTCAAGTACAACATCTGATACACATTCAATTAGCATCTATAATATACTATTCATTGTTGAGGTAACTCTAAACTAATCAGGAATAATTTGAATTGGCAAATTTCACATTTGTTCTTTACATATTTGTTCTAGACTAATGGGTTTACGTTTAAATTCTTAGTAACAATCCAAGCCTAGAAGAAAATTTAATGGTGCCCAACTAAGTTTATAATTCATAGGAATCATTGAGCATGTTTATTATATACCAATTATCCAATGATATATATCCCAATTTTGATAGGTATGGATTTAAATGTGGCTACTTCTACTGGTAATGGCATGAATTGGGAATTTTCAAGTCCGACGAACCTCAACAACCGCACCGAAGAGGAAACAAGTAATAATGATACATTACTCATGCACATGGATGAAAGAATTGAAGGATTGGATGTAATATGTTGCAATACTCTTATTTGGTAAATTTTTATTTTGAATATTTTTTGTTAACTTTAGAGCATAATTGTTCCACAGGATGCATTAAATGTACCCCAATGTGATTTGAACTTGAAGCCTATATTGGGTATGACTTTTGAAACATTAACTAAAGGTGATTCATTCTATAAGGACTATGCACATGCTGTTGGTTTTAGTGTTCGTAAATCTTCAGAAATTAAAGATTGACAAACTTTTGAAATAGTGTGGAAATATTATGTTTGTTCAAAGGAAGGTTTTAGAAGGGAAAAAGAAGTCGTTGCACCATTGGTTCCTAACTTGACTAAAGAAAAAAATTGCAAAATTCAAAAGAGAAGAAGTGTGATTAGGGAGGGGTGTCCTGCAATGATAGCATTCAAGAAAAAAAAGGAAACGAATTGGGAGATTGCAAAACTTATTGAAAGGCACAATCATGATTTTGCATCACCTAGGAAGAAACAATTTCTTAGATCTGCAAGAAATGTAACTTCAACGCACAAGTCTTTGTATCATGCATTTTCTCAAGCTAATGTAGGCACTTCGAAGATGATTCAGGTATTGAAGGCTCAAGTTGGGGGTTATGAAAATATTGGGTGCCAAGAAAGGGATCTCAGGAATTATGAAAAGGAATTAAAGCCATCAATTAAAGACTCAGATGCTCATTTTTTTGTGGAAAATCTAAAGAAAAAAAAGGAATTGCATCCATCATTCTATTATGCTTATGAGTTGGATAATGACAATAAACTCAAACACATCTTCTGGGCAGATAGAATTTGTAGAAAAAATTATTCCCTTTTTGGTGACATTGTTGTTTTTGACACAACATATGAGACCAACAAATATTGTATGATTTTTGCCCCTTTCACGGGAGTTAATCATCATCGATAATCAATTACTTTTGGTGTTGGGCTACTACAAAATGAGAAAGTTGACTCATTTGTATGGTTGTTTACTCACTTTCTAGAAGCATTGGGTGGGCACAAAATGAATGTGATCATCACTGATCAAGATCCCTCTATGATTGTTGCCATTCCTATTGTATTTAAAGATACCCGACATAGGTTTTGCATGTGGCACATCTTAAAGAAATTATCTGAGAAAGTTGGAGCTACTTTGAACAAGAATAAAAGATTTATGACAAAGCTCAAACAATGTGTTTGGGGTTCTGAAACTCCTGAAGAGTTTGAAAACCAATGGAATGATATCATTGTTGAGCATGAGTTAGAGAAAAACAATTGGTTGTCTGACATGTATGAATTGCATAGGATGTGGATTCCAACGTTCTTTAGGGATATATTTTTAGCTGGATTGAGAACAACACAACATTCTGAAAGCATGAATGCATTCTTTAGCAATTTTGTTAGCAAAAGATTGAGTCTAGTTGAATTTTGGATACGTTATGAGAGTGCATTAGACCAACAAAGATAGAAGGAAGTAGAGGCCAGCTATAAGACTCTTCATTCAAAGCCACAAATCAAAATGCATCATGTGTTTGAAAAACAAATGATTGAAGTATATACTCATGAAAATTTTTATATTTTCTAAGATGAGTTGTTTTACTCATGTGTACATTGCATTGCACATGAAACGGAGATCCAAGGCAACATGTCAACTTTTGTAGTCAAAGATTCAAGTAAAGGTATTGAAAAGTCATTCAAGAGAACGGTGGTTCTTGATACCTACACTAATATTGCATGTTGCTCTTGTCAAATGTTTATATCTGAAGGGATACCATGTCGACATGTTGTTACTGTTCTGCGATGGTCATCCATAAGTGAACTACCTAGCCACTATATAATGAATAGGTGGACAAAAAGAGCAACAAGCACATCAATTTTTGATACTCCTAACATTTTATTGAATGACTCCTCAAATATGGTGAATGGAACTAGCTTGATATTTATGGGATACGTTTTCTTGATGTTTGCATTTAGCTGGAAAATCTAATGAGGGCTTTCTACTTGCAATGGAAACAGCTTCCACACTTGAATCAAAGTTAGAAGATATAAAAAATTTAACTGGTGACACTGAATCAGCTCATTACTCCATGTGTTCAGATCTTAGTCAAATAGAAATCCATCCTCCACATATGTCCGAAACTAAAGGAAGTGGAAAATGAATTAAAGGAGGGAAGGAAATTGCTATGGAGCAACAATAAAAAAGGGCACGCTTGTATAAAACATGTGGAGAAACAACATTTCATGATAGTCAAAAATGCGCGGCGAAGCATAGCACATGATTTAATATAAGGTTATACATATCTTACATTTATGTTTATTGCTTGCTTTGTTGAACAACAAATGACAATCTTATATTTTTCTTACTGCAGATTCACATATTGTTTACAACTATGCCTTAAGTATACAGTTCTGACATTTTTGGTTAAGCTATATAGATGAGTTATTCCAGAAAGATAGTGTGATTTGCATTTCTGTAATGTTGATATTCTGGATGTGTCAAGACGAAAGAAACAAGCCATTTTACTTAATGTGTATGCATAGCAATATACGAGTGCTATGCAGTTATTTCCCTTTGATTACTTGGCCGTTGGTTGGCGTGGAATACAACTTATGAGATCAGAATCAATTTTGTAACATGATTAATGAGTATTTGGGATGAGATAATATTTGAAGTATAGTTCATTGATGTATTTGAAACTCTGTGACATTCATTAATGAAAATATTTTACAAGAAAAATGCTTTTGAAGAAGTTATTCTGGTTACATGGTCAAGTGTGGAACTTTTCAGATTATTTTTATATGTTCTGCATATTTCTTGTTAGTTGATCTTGTGTGACGAATTGTAACAACAGAGTAGTTAAACTCTTGTAGACTTTTACTCTTCATATTTCAAGTTTGTAGTCATATTTCATTTGATGGTTTGTAACGAATGTTGCCTCTGTCATTTAAAAAGACCTTAATTTTTCGTGTTCTAAGTCTACTGCCATAAAGTATAGTGTACAAAAACAGATAACGAATGTTGCATCTACCATTTGAAAGACTTTAATTTTCATATTCTAAGTCTACTGAATATTTACAAAGCTACTATTGTCCAAATAACAAAACTGCACTGTATTTCATTAGACATGCAGGGGACCTGGCCCTATAACATGAGAAATAATAATAGCTAAAATCATTAATCCATTTCAGAGTCATTGTGTCTGGAAAAATCCAAAATTCAGTACATTAATTGCATTTTATAATTGAGTCGATTGAGCAGTGTATATTTTTCCAATTGAATTTCTGTGAAAAAACTAGACACATTGCAGACAGATTGTAAGAAGATGGAAACTAACGAATTATTCCATAACTCTAGCTTATTGGATCCATCACCCTTGAATGTTCCTCCATCACTGATCCCTGCCGCTGACGTGAGGATATGAGAGGTAGAGATGGCATCATCAATCAATACCAATCGTCTGTAAATTGTCCTCCTCATTGTCGTCATGACCTGCTAACAACCCATCAAGTTTCAGAGATGTAAAGCCTGGAGAATAGTTGATTCGACTGCCTACTCCTAAACCAGGGTGATCACGACCAGGGATCTACTTAGCATTGCATGAGATTCAATATCGTAGAAATGCAAACAACCATATTTTCTAAATAACCACGTGAGCATATCCTTTGACAAAGGGCGACTGACTTTGGGAGCGAGCAGAATCAGATGTCTGGAAGAAAAAAAAATTAATGTACCTTGTTCGAAGAACGATCTACCATGAGTGAAGAGAAGCAGTGGCTCTATGCAAGGGGAAAACAACGATTCTAGTCAACAACAATCTGTTATTGACCTTGGATTGCCTTTGTGAGTATAAAACTATGGGAGTGCAAACGGAGTCTCGAAGAATAGGATGTCGATGACCAGATATGTTATTTAAATGAAAAATTAGTGGCCAAGTGGATACGGATTATGCCATGTGGTGGGCAAGGGAATAGTTTATACACTAAGATTAATAATGGAAGTTGGCGGGACGTGATGGGAATGCTTGAGGGCCTATTTGGAAACAGACTGGGATGAGATTGGGGCTTGTCTTATTAGGCCACGTTTGTGCCACATCAACAAATCCAGTACTGATCCAGTTCGGTTTTGCACTTGCGTGTTTGGCTAGAATCCCCATTTCGAGATTCCGTAATCCCAAAAGCTTGACTATCTCAGTCCTGCCAGCAGCAGGATTAGGAATCCCAGTCCGGATTAGACTCTGTCTTTTGTGTATTTTGTTTTATATAGCAGACTGAAAAACACAAGTTACGAGGCCAGCCGGATTGGTTTGCCAAACAGGGCCAAGTGGGGAACCCCAATCCCAATCCGGATGATGACTGGACTAATCCCAATCCGGATTTCATAATCTCAATAATCCCAGTCCATTCCCAAATAGGGCCTGACTAGTCGAGAAGCCATATGAGAAATACAGGGACGAGAGTAGGATACTATAATATATTAGTTAAGAACTGAGATACAAGAGGCAAAGACAGGAGAAAGGATATCGTAATATTTTATTATCTATAGGTTGTCAGGCGCACTCACAAAGCAAAGCTACAGTGTTGTCTCGCATGCTCGCACTGTTTGTGCCTCATACAAGATCATTTCTCTCTCTCTCTCTCTCTCTATATATATATATATATATATATATATATATATATATATATATATATATATATAGAGAGAGAGAGAGAGAGAGAGAGAGAGAGAGTGTCAAGCTAGAATACGCTCGAGTGTATCTGGAGAAAAATACACTCAAGTAGTTTTTCATGATGCAATATTTTTTTTAATCTAATCCATTGATCCTCTTCAACATATTGTGAATAGCTCACATATAAAATTTGAGCCCGTGTGGACATTTATAGGTCATGTTATGAAGACCACAAAAATTATACATTTCAAATTAGTTTCATGCGTCGATTTTGTTGCCCTTGGATGAATGACTTATACTCATCCAATTGAGCTCAAAATTTATTTGTAGTCTAATTATAGTATGACAATGAAGATCAGTGGTTTACATTTTACAAAATAATAGTCTTGATATACAAACACAACTTGATTGTAGCGTGTGATCTGTACACTCAAGTCTATTCTAGCTTGACTCTCTCTCTCTCTCTCTATATATATATATATGTGTGTGTGTGTGTGTGTCTGTGTGTGTTAAATATATGTGTTTTTCTATATTCTTGTATATTAGAATTAGTCCCACATTGTCTAAATGGGTAGTGGAAGCTACCCATATTCCTACATTGAGGCTAGCCCTCTAGTCTATAATACACAACATATTCTCCACCTTATCTTTGAAAATATGGTATTTGAGCGCCTCAATCACTTCTTAGAAAAAAGTAGCCAAGTTCTATAGCCAGTGAAGTTATCTTCTCCATCGTTCTTACTGGAAACATCTTCTCTACGGTAAATGTCAAGATTGCACAGAAGTCATCTCTATGGAACCATATCTATGGTGGCCATCATCTCCACCTAGATTCATATCTTTTCTGGCTATCATTCCATAGAATTCACCTGCATGGAAATATATCTCCACCTAGATCCACATCTTCTCTGAGAACTTTTCCACATAAAATGTCTTCATGGAAACATATCCAAGGTGGAAATCATCTTTGTCGGATCCATCTCTATGGACTCCAGTATCTTCATCTTGATGGACTACTTCTGCATGAATGGATCTATGATATTTTTACATATATCGTCATCTCCAATTATTGTTGATCTAGAGCCCTCTTGCCATCTATTAGATAAAAATCCTATACAGCTTATCTCCACACCTCTTCTTGTCCATAATTTCATTCCTTGCATCAAGCAAGCTAAATGGATGCAACTTCAATTAGTGTGGTCATAAGATCACACTGGTTCAAATGTCAAGTGAAACAAAAGCATCTCATGGTAGGACCTCCCATTGATGATTCTCTTATACAGTGGGAACATGATGATTCCAACCCCCTCTCAACTATATGGAATTCTATAGAGATTCATATCATTGATATCACAAACCACCTCACTGAGTGCAAGTTGGTTTGGGATCATCTCCAAATGATGTAGCCTACAATATGTCTCGAATGTATGACATAAAGGTTGAGATGTATAATCTTCATCAGAAGAAGAGTCTATAATAATATCTTGGAGAGGACTCTTACAACACAAAGTATCAAAAGTCATCATTATGTCTCCATAAATCATGTTAAACTCCAAAAGCATCGAGATCATATGGTTGATGTCAAGTTCCTTATCGGTCTTCACAAGACATATGATGGAGTTAAAAGCCAGATCCTATTAGGGACAGATCTTACCTCTTTAGAAGTTAAAAGCATATAAATGTGTCTTCGAAGACTTCCTCAATTCAAATTCTTTGGCCAATCATATCATAGATTCATCAGTCTTTGCCTCTAACAACACTACCAATCTATCTTCTAGAGGACTTGGTCATGGTGGAAGAGGGGGAGGATGCTCTGGGGTAGAGGAAAACTCAACTGTACTCATGGTGAGAAAAAGGATCATTGGAAGATGAAGTGCCACTTCATTAATGAATTCCATCTCAAAATCCTAATCCGATTATCAATCTCACTATCGCTAAAGAATTTATTGAGAAAAAAATCATCAGGTTAGATGAGTGATGGAGAATATAATTAGACCATTTAGATCTGGGCATGCCAACAAGCATACTCCTATGTTGCTTCATATGTTTAGATGCCAGTCAATCCAATTCTTCTACACCTACATTGCTCGATCCCCAACATAGATTTGTATTCTTGGATACTCATTATTGTTTCAAAACATAATATTACATGTTTACCCAGTCTTATTTCCAATGTTTTGACCATAACAGAAGTGCCTCTATAGTCACTATTATGAATGGATCTTCAATTTACATTTAGGGCACAGGGACCATCTTGCCCCTTCCTCATATCGACCTACCATCCACCCCTTTATTTCTAATTTTCCATTTAATTTACTATCTATTAGTAAATTAACTTGTACTCTTTGTGCCTCCATCACTTTTGGCCCCAAATGATGTCTTATACATGACCTTTGGATGAGGTCAGTGATTGGTGGTGGGTATGACAATGTTTGTCTCTACTATCTATATACATCTTTGAAGGCTCTATTTACCTTCAATTGTACTTTTATAGATGAATTATGTAGAAATACATGGATGTATCTCATGAAAAGTAGCTATGAATTTTCTCTTTTATGAAAAAAAATGTCTTGAAAGAAACACAATTCTTTCAAAGTATTCACATTTTTGAAACCGATAGTACAAAAGAGCACTTTATTGGTGAACTCATCTTGTTTCATTCCAACAAAGGAATTATTCATCAATTTTCTTGTCCTCGAAATCCTCAACAAAAAGGGATAGTAGAGAAAATAAAGAGGCATATTATCAAAACAATAAGAAATTTTATTCACCACATGAGTGTTCCTATTTTTCGGAAGACTAAGTCCTTATGTCTACCTTCCTCATTAATTGTATGCCTTCATCTATTTTTCATAATCAAATCCAACTTCATAATCCTTGTATGGGTTTTCACCTAGAGTGTGGTTTGAGAAGTTTAGTCAATCTATTGAATCCTTTTGCTTAAAATGGTTTAGTCTTAACAAATATGCCTTATATCGACATGGATCCTCTAGTGTATCCTTCTATTCATTTATGTGGATGACATTGTTATTACAAGTGACGATCACTAGGGAATTTCATGTCTAACATAGTTTCTTCAAGGAAAATTTCAAACCAAAGATCATGGTCCTCTTAATACTTCCTTGATATTGACATGGCAAGATCCATTGATGGAATGATCATCTCTTAGAGAAAGTATCTTCTAGATCTCCTTGAAAAATAGGCATGTTTGGATTAAAAGTTATAGAGTCACCTACGGATCTAAAAATTAATTTGTATAATGATCAGGGGGAGCCTCTTGTTGATCCTGGATAGTGCAGATGACTGGTTGGGAAGTTGAATTATCTCATAGTTACTTAATCAAACATCTTGTTTGATACAAGTGTGGTTAGTCAATTCATTGAGAAACCACATACTTGTCATTGGGATGTTGTAATTCACATCCTTTTTTTAATCTCAAATGATCCCCTAGGAAAGATCTCCTCTACACTAGTCACATGCACCTAAAGGTGCATAGTTTTTCTAATGTCAACTAGGTAGGCTATGTCATTGACCAACAATCTATGACTGGATATTGTGGCGTTGTAACAGGTAATCTGGTCTCTTAAAATAGCAAAAAGAAGAATTTTGTTCCTCTCTTAAGCATAGAATATGAATATCGAGATATGTCTCATGATAGCTGTGAACCTCAATGGGTCAAGGACCTCATGGAAGAATTGGGATTTCCACAATCCAAAGCCATGGAATTTTAGTGCAAAAATCAAGTTGTATCTCACATAACTTTCAATCTCATCTTTTATGTACATAGGAAACACATAGAAGTCAATTGTCACTTTTTAAGAGAGAATATTCATGACAATTTGATCAAAACTAATTGTGACGCCCCTGTGTCACACAAAGCTAGAATACTCAAAACCAACGTGGAATTAACACTAAGCAAGCGGATTACCAAAAAAATAGAAGATTAAAACCAAATTCATAAAAGCACCATAGACTAAAAACCTTCACATATAAGCCCACAATAGGACACCTGGATCACATAGCATATATCAAATGGTATTTACATCATTGTTTCCAACTTTCCTGTCACAGGAAGAACTTGTTCCACACATATACATGTGTACAACTACCAAGATTGTTCAACAATGCAACCACCTTATCTATACATGAACAAGATGGTGATACACTCTATGTTGAGGTCGACCTACCTGGGTCACCCCCAACATGGTCCGATTGTGACCCACCATGAAACACCATCCATGGTCGCGACAAAGCACCAAGCACCACTAGCTCGAGACAAGAGGTCACCACACAACCTAGGTCGAGATAAGAAGATAAACTAGCTCAACCTCCACCTAACACCCTAGGTTAAAACCAACATGATCAAGAGAAGTGTCTCGATCGAGACACATCCAAAAACCACCTAGGTCACAACATGGGTCGCTACACCTATCCATGTTCACATGGTCGAGACACAACAAACCTTAGAAACCCTAATCACCACTAAGGATGTCACTCCTCAACTAAGGCTCGAACAAGGTGGCCACTTATTTCTCTCTCCTCTAGATGATGTCAAAGGATGATAGGCATACTCTAGATGTGACAAATTGTACATCAACTCCATACTTTGGGTATATTACAATTTGCACTAAAACTAGCACACAAAGCACAAACATCATCCAAACAAGCTCAAACTTGAAACTTAAGCTCTCCACAAGCTCTAAGATTATATCAAATATTAGAGAAAGGTTCTAAGAACATCACCAAGCCAAATAAAATAGGGTTAGGTCATGGGTCTTACACGAATACCAGCCTGCTCAAAAGAACAACTTGCATATCTATTTACTAAATCCTTAAATGAATGTTGGTTTAAAGTCTTATGTAACAAATTGGGTGTTTATGATATATATACACCAGTTTAAGGGGTAGAGTTAAGTATATAAGTTTGTCTACACTCTTGTATATTTGGGTTAGTCATAAAAGTGGTTTTGGTTTATTAAGCTAATATTGTGATAATTAAATGATTAGATTAAAAGTTTAGTATTCAATATATAGAAAAACCAATGAGTATGAGTTTCACCATCTCTACCTGTCATTCACTTTCTCAGCACATCATAATAAGTACAAACACACATATGTTGAGACAAGAAAGATCCATTACAAATAAAAGCAGACATATATCACATTAAGCTCATTGACACCATACCTAGAGATCATTTACATATAGTCTTAGAAAACACTAATCTGAAGTTCTCATTGAGGGTTTAACATAAATTAAATGATGTCTTAGGTTTGAAGTTATCGACATTTAGTATCTAATAAACACACATAATAGTTAACCAAACAAGATCTACAAGTAATAATATATTAGACACATAACATATGATTTTCATACACGTATAACTACAATAGGAAAGAACAACAAAAAATGGTAGGGATACTCCCCTCACCCTAGAAAGAGGACTACCCGCTCATTATAGTAATAAGAAGTACAATAGATAAAGAGAGAGAAAATGTCATCATCATAGTTGTAGATGAAATTGTGTCCGAGTGTGCAGAAGCAGTCCTTCAAACTTGGAGATGAAGGCATTAAAAAGTGCAACAAGAGCACCTTTTCATATTTGTCAAAGGTGAATTGAAATTCATCAATTTCCCTTCCTTATTGGTTGGATATTCTACTATGGAGGTGAAGTTGGTGGAAAAAGATGGATGATCAATGGGCGGAAGATGTTTATCTAGTTTCTTTCGAAATTCGGACCTTAGAGTCTTGGCCGAGGTAGAGATCTCCTCGTTTGGTCAAGTAATGAAAGCAACCAATTGAAAATTGGGCATAGATGCTCAAAGCTGATTTTGGTAGCTTGGTGGAGTCAATCCTTTGTGCGACTGCGGATACCAGTTAGACTGCAGGGAGTGTCCATATCGGCCATTATTGCTGGTTTACTGGCACAACCACAAACAGACTGGTTCCAAGCTTATTGTTGTCGGACGGAATCATCTACCTGTGTGTGGGTCAATCACTATGATGTATGGGCTTATTGTTGTCCGACGGAATCATCTACCTGTGTGTGGGTCAATCACTATGATGTATGGGCTTATTGTTGTCGGACGGAATCATTGAAATCTGGATGGGCTGTCTAGCTAGCCTAACACCGGCCTTAGTCATCAAACACTATGTACCTGTAAGCATAAATACGACGATCCAGAATGTTCTACTTGGACACTCGGTGTGAAGGCCGGCGAAGACTGGTTCCAAGCTTAATTACAACCTACCACACGGAAGATACGCAAAATATACTATTTTACCCTACTTATTAACAGACACTACTCGTCTCCGTCCCTTCTGATTTGCATGATTGTTTGGACTCTGTATCGGTGGTTAATTATTAACCATGGCATTATCTCCTCCTCCATCTTCGTGAACTTATCCGATAATACATAGCAACGACAGAGGCGGATAGTTTCACTTTACTTCATGTACGCTTCTAGCACTTGCGCATAGCACGATGAAACCCTGTTGTGTTTCCGTGATCAAAGACCGAGTTGGACACCATGTTTTGCTGGGATATTCTATATTCCGAGTCTAGGCCATGGACGTCATTGTCTATACTTTCTCTTCCAACTTTCAGTGTTGTCTAACCGCAAGGATTCTATTACGAAACCAGGTGGCACTATGTATTGGGGATGCTAGGGTTGATTACCTCCCACAATAGCGTAAGTAGTCATCCAATCCATACACACTAAGGGCACATCTTCTATCCTTCCATGTCATTACTATTCCAGATTTCTTCAGCGGACGTCAAACCGGTAGATCAAGTGCATTAGAGTACTCTCGTGGAAGCCACGAATTCAGCAGCCAGAATAAAGTATTTACTTCTCGTCAAAGCATTCGCCGGCGTTGCAGAGGAGCGTCAGGCTCTATATATATTTTAGTCACCCTTGCAAACTCTTGTTCTCACTTCCTCCTATCCTGTCAACAACTGGAGGGGTTGATGGTGAGTTTGCACTATTTAGCAGACAATGAAAGGACGAGAGATTCTAAATCTCATACTTGTGCATGTTGTTATGATAGCAACAAACGAAGCAAGACTACACAAACCATCGACGTATGTGAACAAAACTAACTCTTGGCTACAGTACGTAAAGTGGGCAATGGATTCCAGGTGTTTGATTAAGCTCGATATGTTACAGAACCAATACATCTACGACGTAATTTTTTCATACTCACTGCCCAGTCAAACTCCATTTTAGGGCAGTAGTGCATACCTGTTTGTTCAATAGAAACTTTCCATGCCTATAAGTGCTCACCGGGAAGCCAATTGTCATGGTGCTCTATCATTTTTTCCTAATCTATAATCTCATTTACTGTGTGATATACAGCTGGATGTATTGCAACTGTGCACTGAGGCATTCTTTCCCCTTCTCCCACGCCCGTGACGGAAGCCGAACGTCCGGGAAGATGGTAAATTAAGGCGGCCACTGTGCACTTCTAAGTTCTCTGTAAGTATTAAGCTCTGCGATAACAACTGGAGCAATTGAGCGGCCACAAATATTACATAGGCATACTGCTAAATGCTAATTCTATGTATGTTTTTCTCATATATTCCCTTAATTACCGGGCACATCAAATTTATTCTTGACGATCCTATGACCCTACTCACAGACAACATTAATCTTGTGACCCTACTCGCTAATTGTTGTTACTTATGAGATTACAGACAAGATTAATGATATAGTGTGTCCGTAGACAAATTCAATGTCCTCACAAATAGAAAATCATTTAGAGAAAGATCTAATAAATTTCATACGGGAATTTGGGGAAGATTCCATGACTGGCCAACGATATGGTAGACGGAGGTAGAGCGGAAGCGAACCTGCAAGAGGAAGCAAGGGACGACACACTAGACGAGCGGACGTCTCTGCGGGTATTCGGTTTCTCTCCCCTATGGATTCTCCGATGGATGGATATCGGTTACGGATAGAATCCTTGAAGAGAGGACCAAACTCATATATATAATAAATATATTGTCTCTCTTCCATCATGATGAGACAAAATAGTTGTGGGAACTTGCTCAACCCAAAAGATGCATTCCTTCAAGAAAATACATAATAATAAACATACACTTAGTTATTTTGGGCCACACTAAAAAGGATATTTTAATATTTTCCCACTTGTCTCAAAATATCATCACAATAATATTTATTTATTTTCAAATGATGCTCAATATGCATACTTCCACATATGAGAATAAGATATGAGTCATAGCGGTTGATACTTTAAAATTGAGTACTCCCTTGTATGCACCACAATATCTAAACATCTCATATGTAGTAGTACAAACTTTATGAAGATTGACCTCACACCTATTCTTTGGTCTAACTTTATGTCAAAACTGACATTCTATTATAACTAGTATTGAAACAAAAATATTGAGTCAAATATGTGATCACATAATATAAATTACATTGTCACATCACATTAACCATTACACGTCAAATGACTTTCTCAGACACATACTCTTTACATGAGATGTATACAACCATGGAGCTAGCCCTTTTATAAGAGGATTTGATGTCATATATTATGTACCAATGTGATCAATCATTATCATCTTGTTATCAACTCGTTCATTAACAATATAGAACTTTATTTCTAGGTGTCTGCATGAAGTGGTGCTTTTATCATTATTAGCAAAAGTGATTGTAGCTTCATTATCACAATATATATATATATATATATATATAGACTTATGAATTGAATCAACAACTTTAATATATTGTACCATATTCTTAAGAAAAATTACATGTGATGATATTTCATAGCAAGGTATAAGCTCAACTTCCATGGTGGATGATGACATAGTCTTTTGTTTGACACCCCTTCATGATACTATACCACCAGCAAGTAGAAAAATATAGCATGTTGTAGACTTCCTACTATCTAGACAACTAACAAAATCTGCATATAAATATCCCATAACCTCAAGGTGGTTTGTCCTTATATATGTAAGCATGTAATCCTTTGTCCCTTGAAGGTAGTGCATCACCTGCTTCACAGCTCGTCAATGGTCAATGTCTGAGTTACTTTGATAATGACTAAGTATTTCAATAGAAAAAGCAATGTCCGGTCGGGTGCATATCTGGAGATATTATAGGATCCTAATTGCAGATGTGTATGGTATCTTTCTCATTTCATTCATTCTAATGTCATTACTAGGAAATGGCTTGGAGTTAAACTCATCTCCTTTAACTATAGGTGCAGGTCTAGTCAAACAATTTTTCATTACATACTTCTCTAAAACTTGAGATATATAAACTTTCTCGGATATTCCAAGTATGCCTTTAACTTAGTCTTTATAAATCTTCATACGAAGTACATACACAACTTCACCCATGTCTTTCATCTCAAACTGGAAGAAAGAAACTCTTTGGTTTCATGTAATATGTTCAAATTATTACTTACTAGTAGAATGTCATATACATAAAGAATCAATATTATAAACTTATTCCCACTAACCTTGAGGTATGTATACCTATCAACAATATTTGGTTTAAACTCAAAAGTTGATATAATGATGTTAAACTTTATATACCATGGTCGGGATGTTTGTTTAAGTCTATAAATTGATTTCTTTAGTTTGCAAACCATATAATTTCTGCTCTCATCAATGAAACCTTCTGGGTGTTCTATATAGATTTCTTCAGATAAATCTCTGTTCAAAATGTTGTCTTCACATCCATTTGGTGTAGCTCAAGATCAAAATGAGCCACTAAGGTCATGATTACTCTAAAAGGGTCCTTTGATGAGACTGGAGCAAAGGTTTTCTTGTAATCAATGCCTTCCTTTTGTGTGAAACCTTTTGCAACTAATCTAACCTTATAAATCTTTATTTCACCATTTGAGTTATTTTGGTCTTAAAGACCCATTTGTAACCAATATGTCTAATACTCTTTGGTAAAGGTACAAGGTCCCATACTTGATTTTTATTCGTGGATGTTATTTCCTCATTTATTGCATCAAGCCACTTAGAGGAATTTTCACAATGTGTTGCTTGTGAAAAGGATAAAGGATTAATAATATCTTCAAAGTCAAAATTTGGCTCTTTAAGGTATACAACATAGTCGGATGGGTTGGCATGCTCCTTGATCTTGTGGATCTTCTTAATTCAACATTGGCTTCTACAGTTTATATAGGCTCTTCAGGTTGTTCTTCATCATGAGTATGATCAACTTGTTCATTTACAACCTGGCTAAGAGCATGATCTACTTCTATTGGCTCATCCACTTGACAATTGTTCATGAGAACAATAATTGGATAGCCTATACGTCTTTGTCTAGGTGCAGGTGTAAGAGAATTATCATGCATTTCATCAAAGGATATATTCTGAAGTAGGTGATTCCCACTAAAATGATGATCCTCCGAAAATCTAACCTTACATGTCTCAACTATTTTCTGTAGGTGAGACGGACAGTAAAATCTATATCCCTTTGACCTTTCAGGATAACCAATACAGAAACCACTAGTGGTTCTTAGGTCAAATGCCTTCTCATGTGGATTGTAGATTCTAGCTTCTGCACCAACATCTCTATATGTGCAATAGTTCAAGGATGGTTTCCTTCCTATCCATAATTCATATGGGGTTTTCTGGACATACTTGATAGGAACCTTATTTAATACACACGCTGCCATCTTTAAAGCCTCACTCTACAATGTAGAAGGAAGGGATGCATTACAAAGCATTGCACTAACCATTTCCTTTAATGTTCAATTCCTTCTTTCAACTACATCATTTTGACTTGGTGTGTCCGACATTGTATATTGAGGTACAATACCCTCTTCTTGAAGGAAACACACAAATGGTCCCTTTCTTTGTCCCATCTCAGTGAACCTCCCATAGTATTCACCCCCTCGATCTGACCTGACGATCTTAATCACCTTACCTAATTATTTCTCCACTTCAACATTAAAGTTCTTAAAGGCTTGAAAAATCTCATTTTTGTCATTTAATAAGTAGAGGAAAATATATCATGAATAGTCATCAATAAATGTTGAAAATATTTTTCTCTTATAAAATAAGGTGGAAAAGATCCACTAATATCTATGTGAATTATTTATAATGTTCCATTACTCCTCTTGGCACCCTTTTTACAAGTGTTGGTTTGCTTAGCCTTTATGCATTCAACACATATTCCAAAATCAGTAAAGTCTCAGAGCCCTAAAATTCCCTCGTTTACCTAAATTTAGATTCTTTCTTTCAAAATATGTCCCAACATTTGATGCCAAAGAAGCGATGATTTTTCATCTAATAAGTGTGTTTATTACCGATAACATTATGTTAGACTGTAAAAAATGCTCAAAATGAGGGATTAATTTAACTTGATAAAGATCATTTATTAAAACAATGGTACCAATTAAATTAGAGTTTTAGTACAATGATAATTGTCCACTTTGAAAAATGAAACCATAGTTTAATTTATCTAATCTAGAAATAAAGACTAAATTTCTACTATAGTTTGGTACATAAAAAGTATTTTCTAAGAACATCAACTTTATGTTATCAAGGATTAATCTGCATGTGCCAACGACCTTTACACAAGAACCCAATTTAGTTCCTGAATAAAAGACGTTTTCATGCTCTGTTAGTTCTCTTTGATTCAGAAATTCCTGCAATGTATTGGAAATGTGCACGGTAGCACCAGAGTCAAGCCAACAACTATATAATTGAACATTTTAAAGATGACATTCATATGAAACAAGAGACATTATACCTTTCTTTTCCAACCATTTCTTGTATTTGAAGCACTCCTATTTAGCATGTCTTATATTATGAAAGAAGAAGCACTTCATGTTAGCCATGCTTCCCCCGACCTTTCCATCACCTGGCTTGGACACCCCACCTGATATAGGAGCAGTTCCTTTCATTTTTCCTTTACCCTTGCAGCTATGCTTGTCATGGGTGATTAAATGTGCAATATGGACTCCTTCATTCTTAAGTCTCTCTTCTTCTTGAACACACATGGCGAATAAATCATTTATTGACCATTTTTCCTTTCATGTGTTGTAAGAGACCTTGAATGATCCATACTGACTAGGCAAGGAAGTTAAAAGGAAATGAACAAGAAGTGCATCAGAGATGGATAACTCCATCTCATTGAGTTTTGTGGAAATATCTCTCATCTCCATGATGAATTCACGAATCCCACAAGAATCGTTGTACTTCATAGAGCACATCTTAGCCATTAATTGCTAGCCTTAGACTTATTGGAACAAACATATTGTTCCTCCACTACTTTTAGACATTCTTTTACCAGTTCAGAAGTAGGAATAGACCGCGTAATACTCTTTCCCACATGTGCTTATATAAACAACAAACTAAGCCTATTTGAACGGCCCTATAAAGAAGTGAAATCACTTCCTTACTAAAAATTTGAATAAAAAAACATCCAGTCCAAACATACTCAGAAGACATGATGGAGTGGGTGTAAAATTTTCAAATCTTTATATAATGGTAATCAAAAGAACAATGTATAGAAGCGGAAGAAAATCATGACTATATTCAATTATAAAACAAAGGGTTACAAACTTACATCATAAGGATCCATGTAGAGGAAATCTAAACCACCTCAAGATTGTCTCCAAGCTTAACTTCATATTCTAGTCCAGGTCAACAAACCTTGTCATCCAAGTCCTCCACCTAGGGTTGGAAGCATACCCCAGCAAACGAGAAACAAAAGGAGACATCATCAAAGGATGGTATGTGCATACTAAAAAGAAAATTGAGCAATTTATAAAGATTAAGGTATATCAAAATTAAACGGCTTCCCATGCAAGAGATAAGTACCATCCAAACAGGTATCAAGAGAAAAGTAACATAACAAAAGGGATACTTGCCATAACCAACAAATAATAAGAATGTGCTACCAATATAAACATCCACTACCATGGTGGGAAACAAAGCACATATCATCATCAACCTGCATGAATGTGAGATAAGCATAGCCCTAGTACAATATAAAGACAATGACATCCAACCCCCATAAAGCTGAAGCCTGATAGAGAATGGCACATAACCAAACTCTCAATATATTTAAAAATTTGGGCCAACCCCCATAAAGCTGAAACCCGGTTATGTGGCACATAACCACCATCCCAAAACAAACAATAATGGCACATAACCCAAAACCAATGCAAATTATATTACTCTAGGGCTACTGAGTCACACAACATACATAATAGGGAGGCAAGTAAAAAGTATAATCAGATACACAAGTTAATCACCACATAAGTGATCACCAATATCAACCACCTCAAAGTGGGCATATAACAACAAATTGAGTTCCATAATGAGCAAGGCATAATAAAGAATCCAAAAGAATGTCAAGAATCACAAGATCAATAACAAGTAGGGTACTTCACATGAAGCATAATATTCAAGAGAATAAGATAATGTGTAGGCTAATTTCCATAGGACCAAAAGTAAGACAAAAATAGGCTAATTGCTCAATAAGAATAATTGGGGATGCAACATACCTCAACTTCATAGTTCAAAGTCCAAAGTCACTTCTAGGTCCAAGCCTATGCTTCCAAAGAACCTATTAGAATATATGTGGGATTAGGGTTAGATTTATATTGATTTCATAAACCCTAAAAACCACCTTTTTATTATGAGTGAATTAGGTTATCAAAACCACATCATATTTTAGGTTATATTTTCCTGAGTTCAAAACATATTTTAATATATTTTTCTGACTTATAAATTATTAGTTATGAACTTTAGAAGTTAATTCATCATTAATTAGATCCATTAAAAACACCTATTTAAAACATTAGATTCAGGCGACAAAACCAATACCAAAAGAAAGATTGCATTTTTTTGAATCCAACGAATATTTTTACATACTTTTCTGATCAACAAGTAATTAGTTATGAAATTTTGAAATGTAACCAATCAGATAATGCCACATAAGCATAACCAAGCCCGATCAGCGAGATTGAGCCTATTGGCATAAGCCAATCATCATTGTCCAGCCCGCCATGCCAGCGACAGAGAGGCGCTCAACCAAGGAAACAAAACATAGGCAAAAAGACAAGAATGCCCCTGGTGAAAAAGGCAAAAAGAAAAGGAAAACGAGGGATAAAGTTGCAAAAACGCAAGTGATTGTCTTCTTCGTTGAACACACGAGGAATAGAGAACCAACAACAGTAAAAATCTAAAAGGGGAAAACTTGAGAGGAGTACCACCGGTGGAACTTGGTATCGACAACACTCCAAAGATCCCTGAAGGATGTCGAGTTGATGATTTGAAGACCTAGCCAAGATCATGGAGACCAGTTGCTCGGTGACAAAGAACACCTCACTGACAGCGGAAAGCGGACACTGGACCAACAGTTCGGGGCTGGGGAAGTGATGCAGCCCTATTTTAGGGCTCCATCCTGTGCCATTTTGTACTTAAGTTGCATCTAAGCATGTTAGATTACAAGTCTTTTTCCCCAATATTATTATCACTGCAAATATGCTTATGGATGTTCTTTGCACTATTTTTCAGGTACTTGGACCATGCTTGGATGGAAGAGAGAGAGAGAGGGAGTTCTAGGGTTCCCCCACTCAGGGAGGGACCCAAAGAAGGCCCCAAAGTCTCCCTCAACCTACCTCCAGTGGCCAAGAATCATCCCCAAGCAAAGACATCTGAAAATGACAAAGTCAGAAGTGAAACCAAGTCATGCAAGCCTCACCACGGCCGTGGCCACAATGCCACGGTCATGTGTTTATTGCCAAGATCCAATAACGTTCAACATGGAAATTCCACAGAATCCCACGGTCGTGGCCACCTGCCACGACTGTGGCCATTGAAGACACCACGACCGTGGCCATCATCACGGTCGTGGTCAGTAGAAGAGAACACGACCGTGGCACCCTGCCACGGTCGTGGGAATTAAGTGCCAAAGGTTCAGTTTGCAATAGGGTTTTTGCCCAGAGCGCCACGACCGTGGCCGAAGATGATCAAGATGACTGTGGCCCCTCCCACGGTCACCTCCACCTCCTCCAAAACGGCTGTGTTAAGCCACACGGCCGTGGTGCATGTTACCCACCACGACCGTGGCACTCCACCACGGCCATGGCCTCCACCATACCCACCACACGGCCGTGGTGCATGTTCACACCACGACCGTATTCACCACCCCACGGTCGTTCCCCACTACCCTCACCATGGCCGTGGCACACTCACCACGACCGTGGTGATCACCAACCCTACACAACTTTGCACTGCTTTTCCTAAACTACCCCTACTTACCCTAGTGATTCCACCACCACCTATATATACCTGGGTAGAGGCCATAATACTAGGTTAGATGCCCCCCACAATTGCTACACTACTCCACCCTCCATTCTTGAGTTCCTTGTGCAAATTCCTTGCATTTTGGCTCTCAATCCACCATTTCCACCTAGTTTCCACCATGGAAACCTAGTTCCCTAGGTTTTCATCCATAATCCCCTACCATTCTATGCACCCCTGCACCCTTGGAGGAGGGAGGACGTCTACAGCAAGCTTGGAGGTGAAGAAGGAGGCTTCTACATCAAGCTTCGTGGAGTCCCTACTTCTTCTACCCCTTTCTTTTCTTGTTTTCTTGATCATGTCTAGCTAAGCCCCTAGTGGTGGGCTGTTTGGGGTTAAAATGAGACTTTGATACCATGTTGGGGGAAAGTTGCTTGTAATGAACTTAATTCATATCTATGATGATTGCTTCTTGCTTCTATCTCATTTCCTATTTTATTGCATGTGGTTTGTGCTTCTTGTATGAATTGCTTGTTTTGAGGTCTTTGATGACACTTAGTTTCTAGGAGGAATTGGGGTGTATGTGGCAATCTTAGGAATGGCTCCTAGGTCCAATTAGTGGATCCCTAGCTAGCCCCCTTTATTCCTACATACACATCCCTCCTCCAACAAATGAGTGTGAGATTTAAGTGGCTAGTGTAAATGAGAGTGATGCAATTGCCTAGGGCCTTCTAAAGGCTAGAGTGGCTAGTGACATGAGGATAAATCCCCTCATCTCCACTCCCATCTCTACCCTCAACCCTCAATTGTCCACTATCACTTACCCTAGAAACCTAGATTTGGCTAATCCCATTAGAACTACACCTAACCCTAGTCTTCTACTAGTAGTATAGGGTATGTTCTAATGGCATTGACCTTGTTGTTTGGTTTGGTAATCTAGATATGATTTGAGTACCATGCATGTTTAATAAATTCCCCCAACTAAAATCAAGGTGACATTTCCCAAACGGCCCACCCACCTTAATCACTCTTGCTTAAAACCTTAATTGCTTTGTTTGCTTGTTAATGCTAGTGTAGCTCAATTGCTTTAGTTAACTTAGTTGATTGCCTAGTTCTGCTAGCTAAGTGTTAATTTAGGTCTTTGATCTTGATTAGTGGTTAACTTAGGCTCTCAATTGATAGTTGCTTGCTTAGTCTAGTGTAGTTTTTTCTTGCTCTTGTTTAGATAGCTTGTTGACTTAGATTGCTAATTTAGCCTTTTGATAACTTAGTTTCATATTGCTTTTCCTACTTGCTCACTTATCTTAATCAACAACCAACCAACTTTTTAAACCCTAAAAACCTTACTCTCCGCAGTTGGAATGTAGCTTACCTCGTCTAACTCTAGTGCCCCCTCTATCTCTATGGATCGACCCTGTACTTTCCGCCTCACCTATACTACGACGCTTGCGGGCGTAGTGTCTTAGTAAACGTAGGTAGTTAGTGTAGGTTTATAAATTTCGAAAGCATAAGATCCCACATCCCGTGCGCTCCGACCTCGTGGGGTGTAAAAGCACCACTAGCGGGGACGCACTAGGAAGTCAAAGCCAACACCAAGAAAAGATTCCTGGTGGTGCGGAGAAGGTGAGGGATCGATTTCCTAGAGGTCCGATGGTCTAGGGAGGGGGAGAAGGTCGAAAGGGGAAAGAAAAAAGAGGAGAAAAGGGAAAAACAGGGGCGGTCGAGCGGCACCCTGCGAAGTGGGGCTACAATGCCTCCCACCCTAGCTTATATATATCCAAAGGAAACAGAAGGATGCCAGGAAGATGGTGGAAAGGGAAGCAGAGGAAAAGGAAGGAAGGAAATAGAGGATGAGAAAGAATCACAGAAGGAAAATCGCAACCCAAACACTTGGAAATGAGAAACGAAATGGGGAAGAAGAAGGTACAGCTATCGTTCAATCTAGAAATCTGACGGTCAAGATCAACACATGAAGATGAATTCAATTAAAAGCCTGCGTGACATATTAAATAGCAATCCTAAACAAACTCGACCAAAGTGTACACATATTTATTTTCCTTTTTCTCTCTCTTCTTTTGAGGGTACAATCAAATCCCGAATTGGATAAAGTTTTACACAGAGGCTAATCAAAGCATGTAGATTCCAAATATAAAATTAGATTTTCCTTTTGACAACTTTTAATGTGTTAAATAAATCAAATCATATTTTATCTTTCCTCCTTCATTAATGGCATTAGGATTATCCAAATTTTATGAGACTTGACCCACAAGTTATATTTAGTGTGTTGAATACGAATTTGCCATCAATTTTACATATGGGAGTTGTTTGAATATTTATTTAATATTTTGAAGGTTCTACACACTTTCTCTCTACTGATTTACCTTTGAAGCAAATTTTCGCCAAATTGGATAAAAATTTACCCAAAGGCTATATTTGTTATATAGATTATGAATATAATATTATTTTCCTCTTTTGGGGTCAATTATTATATTTATTTATTGATTACACCTTTTAGTCAATTTCTCTCTCCTAACTTACCATATTATTTCAAGGTTGTCCAAATTAAATGAAAATTGATATGTAAGCATATTTTGATGTGTAGATTATGAATTTGAAATCTATTATTTAATTTGAGGCTTTCTTACATGGGTTATATCATCTAGCCCATTAGAGGCCCAATAACCATATTATGCATGAAATTAAGTTATTTATCATTTTATTATCACCAAATGAATTATATGACATATTATATCACATTATTCATGCATTATATTATTAGGATCATCCTAACCTCAACCTTGTTTGGTCAAACCTAAAAGGTCAAAGTTCTAGGGTAGGGTTCT
Source organism: Alisma plantago-aquatica (assembly GCA_963693085.1). Taxonomy (NCBI): domain Eukaryota; kingdom Viridiplantae; phylum Streptophyta; class Magnoliopsida; order Alismatales; family Alismataceae; genus Alisma; species Alisma plantago-aquatica. The sequence goes on along the minus strand of OY856413.1, from coordinate 638,336,183 downwards.
AGATTTGGTATGTTACAACACTCCACCCCTTAAAAAAAATTTCGTCCTCGAAATCTATTGATCCAAACATCAACAACAAACTATTCTCCATCCCTTAAAAAGGATCAACCTAACAAGTCAAACTAAACAACTTTTAAAAGCTACCCACATACTCTTAGTTGTGAAAGTTTTTAGAGATTTATGTTTTTCATGTATCAAACTATAATGTCACCATCTAGGGTTGAGTTATAGGTCCTCGTGTCTCTAACCTATCAACCCTACATGAACATCTAAAAGTCATAGGGTAGGTCAACTACACCATTATATCAATCCTAGTCACAAACTAGGGTTAGATTCTACTCAAACTAGAGTTTCTCTTCATTATGACTTAGTTCAAGAAAACATCGATAAATCTGAGAAATGTTTGTACATATAGTAATATAATTGAAAATATATTTTCCTTCGAAGAATCATACGATATGAAACAATGGTGAGCTCAAAATCAAAGCGAAAATCAAGTCACAATATTTCCATATGAATACTTCCTCATAACCTATTCTTGTCCTCAAACCAAACCTTATTGCATAAAAGATAATCATATATCAGATCTAGGGTCAACATCTCACTTAGAGCTAACTAGCAAAGTCAAGGGTTCTAGAGGGAGACAAAATTGAAATAGTCGATTCGGACTACCATGGGCTCTGATACCATGCTATAAAGATTTGAAATCACTTCCTTACTAAAAATTTGAATAACAAAACATCCAGTCCAAACATACTCAGAAGGCATGATGGAGTGGGTGTAAAATTTTCAAATCTTTATATAATGGTAATCAAAAGACCAATGTATAACAGCGGAAGAAAATCATGACTATATTCAATTATAAAACAAAGGGTTACAAAACTTACATCATACAGATCCATTTAGAGGAAATCTAAACCACCTCAAGATTGTCTCCAAGCTTAACTTCATATTCTAGTCCAGGTCAACAAACCTTGTCATCCAAGTCCTCCACCTAGGGTTAGAAGCATACCCCAACAAAAGAGAAACAAAAGGAGACATCAGCAAAGGCTGGTATGTGCATACTAAAAAGAAAATTGAGCAATTTATAAAGATTAAGGGATATCAAAATTAAACGGCTTCCCATGCAAGAGATAAGTACCACCCAAACGGATATCAAGATAAAAGTAACATAACAAAAGGGATACTTGCCATAACCAACAAATAATAAGAATGTGCTATCAATATAAACATCCACTACCATGGTGGGAAACAAAGCACATATCATCATCAACCTACATGCATGTGAGATAAGCATAGCCCTAGAACAATATAAAGACAATGGAGGCCAACCCCCATAAATATGAAGCCTGATAGAGAATGGCACATTACCAAACTCCCAAAATATTTAAAATTTTGGGCCAACCCCCATAAAGCTAAAACCGGGGTATGAGGCACATAACCACCATCCCAAAACAAATAATAATGGCACATAACCCAAAACCAATGCAAATTATATTACTCTAGGGCTACTGAGTCACACAACATGCTTAATAGGGAGGCAAGTAAAAAGTATAGTCAGATATACAAGTTAATCACCACATAAGTGATCACCAATATCAACCACCTCAAAGTGGGCATATAACAACAAATTGAGTTCCATAATGAGCAAGGCATAATAAAGAATCCAAAAGAATGTCAAGAATATATTATGATCACAATATCAGTAACAAGTAGGGTACTTCACATGAAGCATAATATTCAAGAGAACAAGATAATGTGTAGGCTAATGTCCATAGGACCAAAAGTTAGACAAAAATAGGCTAATTTCTCAATAAGAATAATTGGGGATGCAAACATACATAAGAGAGAAGAATGGCTCAATATGAATAATTAGAGATGCAACATACCTCAACTTCAGAGTTCAAAGTCCAAAGTCACTTCTAGGTCCAAGCCTAGGCTTCTAAAGCACCTATTAGAATATATGTGGGATTAGGGTTAGATTTATATTGATTTCATAAACCCTAAAAACCACCTTTTTATTATGAGTGAATTAGGTTATCAAAACCTTGCCATATTTTAGGTTATATTTTCCTGAGTTCAAAACATATTTTATTATATTTTTCTGACTTATAAGTTATTAGTTATGAATTTTAGAAGTTAATTCATCATTAATTAGATCCATTAAAAACACCTATTTAAAACATTAGATTCAGGCGACAAAACCAATACCAAAAGAAAGATTGCATTTTTCTGAATCCAACGAATATTTTTACATACTTTTCTGATTAGCAAGTAATTAGTTATGAAATTTTGAAATGTGACCAATCAGATAATGCCACATAAGCATAACCAAGCCCGATCAGCGAGATTGAGCCTGTTGACATGACCCAGTCATCGTTGGCTAGCCCGCCATGCCAGTGACAGAGAGGCGCTCAACCAAGGAAACAAAACACAGGCAAAAAGACAAGAATGCCCCGGGTGAAAAAGGCAAAAAGAAAAGGAAAACGAGGGCTAAAGTTGCAAAAACGCAAGCGATTTTCTTCTTCATTGAACACGCGAGGAATAGAGAACCAACAGCAGTAAAAATATAAAAGGGGAAAACTTGAGAGGAGTGCCATCGGTGGAATTTGGTATCAACAACGCTCCAAAGATCCCTCAAGGATGCCGAGTTGATGATTTGAAGACCTAGCCAGGGTCGTGGAGACTAGTTGCTCGGTGATGAAGAACACCTCACCGACAGTGGCAAGCGGACACTGGACCAATAGTGTGGGGCTGGGGAAGTCAAAGACAACATCAAGAAAAGATTCCTGGTGGTGCGGAGAAGGTGAGGGACCGATTTCCTGGAGGTCCGATGGTCTAGGGAGGGGGAGAAGATCGAAAGAAAAGAAAAAAGAGGAGAAAAGGGAAGAACAGGGGAAGTCGAGCGGCACCCTGTGAAGTCGGGCTACAATGCCCCCCACCCTAGCTTATATATATCCAAAGTAATCAGAAGGATGCCAAGAAGATGGTGGAAAGGGAAGTAGAGGAAAAGGAAGGAAGGAAATAAAGGATGAGAAAAAATTGCAGAAGGAAAATCAGAACCCAAACACCTGGAAACGAGAAAGGAAACGGGGAAGAAGAAGGTACATTTGTCGATCGATCTAGAAATCTGACGGTCAAGATCAACGCGTGAAGATAAATTCAATTAAAAGCCCGCATGACAGATTAAATAGCAATCCCAAACAAACTCGACCAAAGTGTACACATATTTATTTTCCTTTTTCTCTCTCTTCTTTTGAGGGTACAAACGAATCCCAAATTGGATAAAATTTTACACAGAGGATAATCAAAGCATGTAGATTCCAAATATAAAATTAGATTTGCATTTTGAAAACTTTTAATGTGTTAAATAAATCAAATCATATTGTATCTTTCCTCCTTCATCAATGGCATTAGGATTATCCAAATTTTATGAGACTTGACCCACAAGTTATATTTAGTGTGTTGAATACGAATTTGCCATCAATTTTACATATTGGAGTTGTTTGAATATTTATTTAATATTTTGAAGGTTCTACACACTTTCTCTCTCCTGATTTACCTTTCAAGCAAACTTTCTCCAAATTGGATAAAAATTTACCCAAAGGCTATATTTGTTATACAGATTATGAATATAACATTATTTTCCTCTTTTGGGGTCAATTATTATATTTATTTATTAATTACACCTTTTAGGCAATTTCTCTCTCCTAACTTACCATATTATTTCAAGGTTGTCCAAATTAAATGAAAATTGATATGTAAGCTTACTTTGATGTATAAATTATGAATTTGAAGTCTATTATTTAATTTGAGGCTTTCTTACATGAGTTATATCATCTAGCCCATTAGAGGCCCAATAACCATATTATGCATGAAATTAAGTTATTTATCATTTTATTATCACCAAATTAATTATATGACATATTATATCACATTATTCATGCATTATATTATTAGGATCATCCTAACCTCAACCTTGTTTGGTCAAACCCAAAAGGTCAAAGTTCTAGGGTAGGGTTCTAGATCTGGTATGTTATAGCTCCCACTTATAATAATTGACTTTTTCACTAGTGCTACTTTCCTCTATCAGTGGTTGTGGTTTTTCCACTTTGAAATCTAAGTCTAAGTCCATACATCATAATGTAAACATGACATTTTCTTTCCATTCATTAAAATTTGAACAATTGAGATTTGGAATGTTGTTATCACCACACAATGATGAGGAAATAACTGTAATAGTAAAGATTTTATATTAAAAATAAAACAAACAACAACTTTGAATATAGAAGTAAATATGAGGCCTACTTTAGTTTACTTTTGTCTACTAATTCCAATAGTCATCACATCATTATCTTTGGATAAATATGTAAGTAAAATGGAACAAAAAAAGTATGTCATTCAAGATCACTTGAATATACCAACCTTGCATATGCATTAAAATAATAAATATTTTTACCTTTGGGTAAAATATGTTATTAATTTAAAAGCATATGTAAACTTGTATCATGCTAAATATGCATAAAATTACCCACCTTTGGGTGGTATTACTACTATATAAGTAAAGTACAACTCAAAGTTATGTTTGAGTGTGTATTTATAACTTCCTTATGGGTATCATTTCCATAAATCTACATTTGTGTTTTCATTGTGACTTTAATGTGAAAATTACTATATTAAGATACTCACTATTCTATTTAAGTTATCTATTTAGTCCATATATGACTGAATAGGATGATTATCACATACATCAGTAAGCATAAAAGACACATGTATTTTGGAAGTGTATTAGGAACGAGAACCAAAATAGAGAACCGATCAACAGACCACCAGAATGTATGAAGATACTATTGAATTATGTATATACTTCCTATGCACAGAGTGAATTAAAAAATGAATTTAATCACACACAAGTGAGTTGACACCCCCACTTTCTTTTGAATAACGTTATTTGTGTGGTTGCCATTGATCATTCCAGAATTTTTCATCGTGAAAAGTTGATCATCTCAACCAAAATGTCCACAAATACAAATGCATTATCGGCAAGAACAAAACATGTTGAGTGCACTTCCACATGGATGATCGACATCAATGAGAGCACATGCAGGGTTAAATACATCCATGAAAAAATGAATCGGCCATTGACTTCACACCATGGTATGTGGACTGTAAATGTTGATTCAAACATCAGATCATGAGTCTACAGATTCAAACACGGTATGGAGGAATATGTTTATTACCAGATTTTCTACCGCAGTAAATTCATAAGTTAAGGTCCAAAATTGAGACGATTGACATTTATATTCATCGTATTTCTGCAACATATTCAGAATGTCAAATAAATCTAGTATCGGAAGATGTCCATATACATGATGCAACACGAAAGAAAGGAAAAAGGTGCAGGCCACCATATGTCGTCGTTGATTATTGATTCACCCACTAAACTGGTAATAAAATACCAAATTTCCACTGAGTATAGAGAGTTATGGATAGATGCAAGATCATATTCAAAACACTGTCCAAGTGTTTTTCCATAAGAGTGAACAATGATCTGATACCACTGATAGATTTCATACCAGAATTTGGGGAAAATTCCTTGACTAGTCAGCAGCAAGACACACAATGGAGGCAACGATACGGTATATGGAGGCAGAATGGAAGTGACCCTGCAAGTGGAAGAAATGGATGGCATGCTAGATGAGTAAATGTCTCTACGGGTGTTTAATTTCCCTCCCCTATAGATTCTCCAATGGATGGATATCGATTATAGATAGTATCCCTACAGAGAAGACCAAACTCACATATATAATAAATATATTTCTCTCTTCTATTATGAAGAGACAAAACAATTGTAGAAATTTACCCAACCCAATAGCTGCATCCCTTCAAGAAAATACATAATATTAGATATATATACATAATTATTTTGAGCCACACTAAAAAGGATGTTTTAATAAGATCTACTCTTCTTACATTTTGTGATTGCTAGCTTTCTTTGGGGGTATTAATATATGGGGGATCCACTCTTCATTTTTTTCAGGGCCTTGTCGCTTTTCAAATTTGGTATTACTTTTTGTTTTTTTTATTTAAGATCTATATGTAATGTAGACCCTCCTGATCATCCTAATTATTTTACCTTGTATATATTTTCTTTTGTCGACCTATGCTTGCACATTCCCGTAAATGTATGATATAAGTCATCACGCCAGGTTCATAGTTTCTTCAAAAGAATATAATCCTATAGTCAATTTCATTATTTAGAAGTAACATCTTTGGGCATTTTAGCACCACAATGCCTCACAAACCAAAGCTTCAATATGATTTAATGAAGTGCATGTATAGTTGGATCTCACTGTGCTATGAACAAATGAACCACACTCACTCTTCTTTAAGAACATATATGCTTAGTTAAATTAATGATCGCAATGATATTTTCATACATATAGTCAGATGATTAATGAGATGAGCAGCCATTATCTTCCACGACATCACAGTTCTACTTTCTAGAATCACTCCATGAGTTATTTGGATTCCTTCCAGATGGATTGTCTTCTTGATTTTTCATACCAACATTGTCAATAATAGTAGATAATCTTGAAGAGCCACACAACAAATCATCATACACTCTCCTTTCAGAAGCCAAGCATAGTGGCAGCTTGAATTGGACTAAGAGCAGCCATTGTGTCACTATTTCTTCCATTAAGCTTAGGTATAGACGGTAACAAAGATTCAAGATATTGACATTTTTCATCTTCAAACAATGCAACCTAACAAATAGACGATGGTGGAAATTGACATGAAAATCTACCATATATATATATATATATATATATATATATATTCAATGTCAAGCATGTTTTTGCTAGATCTTTTCTTTCATTTAGATAAACATCTAATCCTGGGTGCTGGGAAATATAAGTTCATGTTTGGATCATTAAGTTCTATTGAAGTTTACATATGATATACCTATAAATTTCTTGGTCTTATAAACATATATGTTCTATTTAACTTTTTTTGATATTGTAGTCAATGGTAAGAATTGTGTTCTTTGCTCTCAGTGTTTTATATTTTCAAATAATAGGTTTCGTCAGCTAGAAAGGACTGATGGAGAATCATATTTCCCATCTACCTTCCATCATGATGTAATAACTTTTAAATAGAATACTTCAAGAATAAAACAACTACAATGTCAATATCTTGGTGATGCGGGGATCAAGGGACCATACACAACATTTTATCTTCATTCATTCTTTAAAGTTCAGAGATGCTTGAAATCTATATCAATTTAGCCATGACCAAGCATCTTGAACCTTTTGATGCAATGTGACTATATCATTAATCCATTGTCAATACCTTTTTATGCATGGAAACAATTATTGAGCTCAACTATTGATGTACTTAATTTGACTCAGTTTGGATCTTGCTTAGTTTGAAGGTAATTACCATCTTACTTGTTCTTTGGGTTATTTTGATACATCTCTAGAAAATACGAAGTGTTCTCTATAATTATTTACTAATGAATGCTATTTTATTTGTTTATATATATGAACATAGATAGTGGTGTAGTGTAATAAGACATACTTTTTTTATTTACTTAGATGTGAGTTTAGATTACTTCAATGCATTGTCTTGTTACTTGACATTTCTACCACGATGACAAAAGTGGGCATCAAATGAGCATTCAATCCATTATGTAGACACTGGTGCAAAAATGGTATAGCTATAACAACATTATTATTTCTATTAATAACATGGTGCTTGACATTTTTATGTTGTAGTGCTTTAGTGAAGTTTCTACTTATTTTTTTTTCAATAGATATCAATTTATGTTTGCATTTATGATTAAAAAATCCAATTTCAAACATATTGATATAAAAAAATTGGGATATATTATCTACTAGCCTTATCCTTATATGAGAACTTATGTATGAGGTTATATTCTACTCTACAAGAACCAGAAGTTAAAGAAAATGAGATGCAAAACAATAGGTGGAAGATGAAGATAACAAGGATACATTGCTATAGAAAAAGTATCATTTTGATAATTATTTTAAATTTAATGATGAATATCCTCTTATAAAAAAATAACAATAGTAGTGAGTTGTGCCTTAATATAAAACCGAATGGTTGATAATTGAAAGAAACCATGTTTTACAATCATTTGATTTTAATGTGATAATCACAAGGGTTATTTGTATATTCATGTCATCGATTACAATGTATATTGGTTGTTATAGAACTATTCAAATGTAAATGTATGTTTCCAACCTTTGACAAAATATAATCATATCTTGGTGATAAGTTCATAATTGTGACTATAATTTCAAACAATATTGTACAAAATAATAACGTACAGTGGTACACATTGACATTATGTAGGCACACATGATTTCTTGTAAAATATAATTTCTATTTGTTCTCTAATTTTATAATTGTCAAGTTCCCCACATCTTTCTAAGAATTGAATAGGCCTTGTAAGTCATCTTCATTGCATTGATGTTCCTCTTGCAGATATTAAATACGAGATATCATTATAGAGTATGATTGTGAAGTAGTTGGTTGAGGCTAAGATTCCGATCAGAGCACAAGATAATGATCAATTGATTAGTTAGTTAGAGAACTAACACAATGCGTCTAAGTAATATATAATAGAAGTTTGGCTTTAAAGCATAAGTTTTTCATATAAAACATCATTAATATGTTACCGTGAAAAAGGTTATGACAAAATATAATATATTATGATTGAATCACAACTAGCAAAGGTCACAATGAGTGACTACTTTTATGGTAAAGATATGTAATAATTATGTCAAAACATGTAATCCATAAATTTCTACACTGACAAGGAAACACCAATAAATTGATTTAAAACATAAGACAACATATCATTATTAATATTTATGGTATAACTTTGGAGATATGATACACAATACATGAATACACTATGTTAACCTCTCTTTTCTTTTTTATTAGTCTAGATTTGTGAGTGTGCATAAATTGCAATATGTTAATAAATGTACTCGTTTGATCGAAGAAGGAGCATAATATCGATAAGAATTCCAACTACCACCCCAAAAAATGATAAAAACTAATTCTAACACATGCAGTTGATATTTATGTTATCTGTATTTCGAATTTATTTGTGGAATTTTAAATTTACTTTATTCTAATAGATGTTTACTTGTAAACCGTATTAGATTTTTGTCAATATAGCATCATCATGCACTGAACCTTAACTATGAATTAGGTCTAGTGACTTGGTTGAATGTAGATAATAGGTAGTAGCTCTAACATTTTAATAGCATACATAAATATCAATGACCTAACACATGTACATATCAATAGATGTATTAAATATGTTCTTATTGCAATCTAATAATGGATTTCTATCTCGTTTCTTAACATGGAATCTAATTGTGATAAAAAAAATCAAAATGTTTCAATATAAAAATGGAAACTTGATATATCTCGCTACTATAAATGCAAACAATCAATAGTAGAATATAAAGTAGTTTAATAACATGCATCTCTTAAGAAGTAGAACCATTTTATGGCAGATCACACTTATCATTACCCTAATTGGGATTTTAAGTTGGTCTTACATATTAGTGACTCTAAGCTGCCTAACTAATTATGAAATGAAGACAAAGGAATATTAATAACAGATCTCATTAAGGCAAAAACAAGTGAGAATAAAATGAAAAAAAATCTAATTCATCACATGTTAGACATGTAAAGATAGATAACATTAAGTTTCTGTGAAATTCCAGCCTACATAGCATAAATAAATAGGCAATGAACAACAATTCACTTAGAATTTTTTTTCATGTGATCTAATATAACCAATTCAATTAAAATTTATATTGTTAGATATTATAATTTTTTTTATAATCATTTTATTCCTTGTCAATGTAGCGACTTCTATAAATTAAATAAAAAACTTTGGATAAAGTTCATACAATGGATACCAAACATAATATTCATGATGATTAATAGAAAAATTGTTGAGACAGACTTTACTCAAATTATAATAAAAATACAATATCTTCACATTCAGTGTTTGATCTAATTATATTTTTCATGTTTATATGTTTTTCTTTTCCTATTTTTCTTGACCTAGTTTACTTCACAAAATTTCAAAGAATCTATAAGATTAATTTGTCAAAAACCAAGAGTGGAGACATTCCACCATCAAGATCAAATAAATATATGTGATAAAGAAAAATATAAATTCTTAAGCAACCAGATGATGAGCCATGAATACAATAATGAACTTCTAGAATATATGATCAGGTTAAAACATCAACTTTATATATATTATACTTTTATAGTAAAATATTAGTCATTGTAACTAAATATTTAGTAAAATTGTGTAATGATATATGGTGGAGTTTTAATTAATATGAAATTGATGATATAAGTGTTAAGTACAAAGTATGTGCGTTTACTAGGATACCATATTGACAACTTCACTTGACATCTGAAAAGCTCGCCAGCGCACTTTTTTATTGTACTTAATAACATGTCTTTGGCTAATTGTTGAACTGATCTTGCATAGTTTTGTTCGGTTATGTATAGTTTACAATGGTGAAAATATAACAAAAGACATCCATGTTTTATATAATTGTATTCGAATACTGCAGTTTCTATCGACTACCAATATTGCTAAGCAGAACGCGATTGTTTTCTTGCCCAATATTGCTTTTTGTTTCATTTATTTGGTGGACGGATTGTTGAGCTAGTGTCCACTTTTAAGAGAGATAATGTACTAAAATATTTGAAATAGAAACCTCATCTACTCACCAATCAAATAAAAAGCCATGTAATGTTATTTATTTATTATGAACGTAAAATGAGACTTGAGGTGGTGAGGTCAATTAATACTTTTGTTTCATCCTTTCTTCAAGATAATAAAAAAATGCACACGAACTGGTTGTTTTTTATTGATGTTATGTTATTTTCAATACATTCGCTAGATCTATATTGTATCTTTTATGTACAAAAAGATTTTGGAATTTGAGAATTGGCAATTTATGATTTTTTGTCAATTTATCAAATAAAAAGGGCTTTTATTTACTAAAACTGTAACGACCTCATTTTTAAGCAAACACCAATTAAGCAAGGCTAAAATGATAAGAGTCATTAGCTAAAAACTTTCCAAGGATAAAAAATTTAAATAAATAATAATCAATAGTAAATAATTTTCACTAAACACAAATATTATTTATAAGTTGTTCCTCTAAACCTTACATAACTTTCCATCATCAGAATTGTACATATAAGAACTATAGGAGAAGAAGTATATATCTAATCATCCTTCCAAGTTAGCTCTAATGTCTTCAAGTAATTTTGTTTGTCCATCATATCTTGATATCATCTTATCTATCATGTACCTAAAACACCATGGAATCAAAACATAGATCGCTATAACAAGTTACACTGTGTATGTTAGGTGCACGTCAAACTGTGCAAGTAAACTAACAATATATATTCTATCAAATATTTACAAATAAGAATAGATATTTTCTTCTTTTGATCTCATCTTTATGTGATATTCATAGTGACATTATAATTGAACAGAATATAAACATCCAACAGTTTAGTTGTTCAATCCTCAAGAAAACCTCGACAAACACTAACAAACTAATGCGGGTAGTCATAAGTGTAACTATGTACCTTAATGTGAGACATGTTGTTTATGAAATCATACTTCAAGAATATTATTGATCCAACAAGTAAAGAGAAATTCAATCATTTAATTTGCATGTATGTAAATCCTAAAGTAACACCATAACTTTTAATCACATTAAACCCTACTCAAATCCTAATCTAGTGTTTAGGATTGTCTCGATTTGAATAAGGAATTAAGGATACAAACCCTATTTTCATTACACAATACTTGATTAAAGATAACTAATCCATATTAGTCATCATGTGCAGCCCTACTTACTAAATCCATCTTATCCTTTCACTATGATCACTTGAATTAGTCCAAGTGTATTAATGTTATCATCTTTAACTTCAGAACCCTAAGTACCTCATATGCCTGATTATCCACATTTTGCAACTTGAATTATCATCATTATGATCATGGTCATGCTAAATTATCAATGTGTTCAACATTATCAGATTATATCCCAAGAAACATGTGCCACATGATTAGTATACAAATCAAGGGTTTATGTGCATTAATCATCACCTTTAACCCAATTTAGATCCAAGATACTTTTTTATCCAAAAAAATGTTAAAATTTATCTATTAATATTATTTAAGCAAGTAATGACCATGGAAAACATGTAACTAGGGTTTCTACGAATATTTTGCATTAAACATTGCATCTTTATGCATTTTTGGAAAAGTAGAATTATCAAATCTTGAATATATTTTATTTGGATTCCTCTCTTTTTTGATCAATTTTCATATATCACGTTTTCATCCGACCATCCTAGTAATTTCTATAACTTTGTAAGTTTATTACTTGTTGACCTGAACCGCTGACACATCACCATTACTAATACTCACCGTATTATTGTTGGGCCATCTTGGAAAATAGGAGAAACATCACTGCTCCCTTGTGTGTCAAGTACACTCTGATGGCCATACTGGTCTTTTGACTATTATTCTCCCCCTTCCTCGCATTGGGGCCTTCTCCTACCCTACATGGTTATGTGAGGGAGCAATGTGACACCTCCCTTCTCGTTGTGATCATGGGAAGGATGAGACATGGTCCATGACCCCCTCCGCACTCTGTATGGTGGTGGGGGATATGAAATCAATACTTGAAACTACAACTTCTCACCGTCCTTCTATACAAATGTCAAACAGGTCGCTTGGGCGATGAGGACTAGATAACTTTTTAGTTGGACAATACGAAGGAGCATATAGATGCACTCAAGTTCCTCCTGTGATCTGACATGCCTTCGGTAACTAAGCATTTGTTTCTTTTGCCAAAGAAGGTAAGGTGTAGCCATGCCTACAGACCTCCATATTGGATACTCTAGACCCTAGCCCTTATATAGATGAGGGTAATAGTGTTTCTAAAACTTCAACTCTCACAGACTAGTGAGGAAGGGGGGATTCATACTGCCATCTCATCTTGGTATATAATTATTTCCTTTTAATTTTAGTATTCCATTGCTATGCACACGACCATCTAACTTACCAAAGTTGATTTGTTGGTTACTATGGGAGAGGGTCTTACCATCTTTCCCACTTTCTCTTTCTCTCTCATGGTTATGACAATATTCATGGAAAGGTATGTAAGGTTAAGAGGAAGGTATTCAATATGGTGGTGCATATATACCCATGCATGTCCTTCAAGTATTTCTATACTTAAATTACCAATCTTTACTTGATTGACATGGAAATAGCCATAAAGGAAACACGTGGCATTTTATTGGCTAATATGATCATGAATCTGGAATATTCTCTTTCTTCTTCTATTGATATATCCTTTTAACCAATCATCCTTATCTCATGGAAACTCACTATTTCTTTCCTTAAATTATATTGATGTCTTATATATATAACTTGTTCTCTTAAACCTTTCATTAAAACAATTACCACTTTCTCATGAATTGCCTCTTTCTCTCCCAATTTATGAAATTCTCTTATTTCCATTATTATTTTCGAGTTTACCATGAGTTAGATCAAAATAATATTTATTGATATCCCAAAGATGTCCTTCCAGACTAGTTAGATAATTACTCTTTTAATTATTTAAAACATTACACATCTTATTTTCCTTTGAAAATTTGTCCAATATTATTTTATATATCTATAATCCAATAATTCATAAAGCTATTAATATTTATTTGTACACAAAACTCTTATTTCTTTGTGTTGTGCTCTAAGGACATATTCTTTTTTTTGTCAGTAAACTCTTGTTGCTTTTTTTTTTTCATTTTTGTAAAAATGGTTTCTACAATGCTTTGACAAATCTCAAAGTGAGACTTGTCAATAGAAAAACAAAAAAAGTATCAAGGTAACTATACAAGTACATATCTCTCCAGTACAGAGAAGGGGTCCAGAGGGAAATCCCAATAGCCTCCTTCAACGAACAAAGGGAATGCCAAGCATAAGAGTTACTCCTTGTAGAAGCCACTTTCAAAGGTTCATTATGGGCTACTTCAGAAAAGGCACACTAAAGGAACCAATAGAGGATTCATAAAGTAGAGGATTCATGGATCAACATATCCATCTTCAGAAAAACATTCATAGAAAGGAAACAATAGGAAATGTAACTATCAAGAGAAAGCCATCTGAATAAAAACCAACTATCTGGATACAATGAAACTAGGACCCCATCATTTCCTTCTTGAAAAAACTCCAAGCAAACAAACCATCTACAAATAGAATTGTATCATAGAACCAACAGGATCCAGAAAGACTTCAAAGACCCTTAAGCTCAAAACAGCCAGAAAGGAAGTAGAGGCAAGTTTCACACTTCAACCTAAACCTTATGGATAGTATCCATCACAATATTAGAGAAACTTGCATCCACAGTAACCAAAACTCTAAAAAGAATAAATCTCAATAGCATCAAATATCTAGAATAATCTTCGTGCTAACAATAGTAGGACTAGACTCAATCTCATCATGGGCTCCAGCATTTCTCTTCTTCCAACCATGGTATAAAGAGAACATCAATTACTTTTTATGAACAGTTTTCTTAACATCAGTAATATCTACTCAGTATCTTGGAGAAAAAGGTCAATCAAAAGCCTCCCCAACAACCTCATAGACCTCTTTAATAAAAGGACAATCAAGCATGATATGGGATGAAGTTTCACATTTAAAATTTGCAGACAAAACATCTAGATGGTCCCTGAATACCCACTCTCCTCACATACGCAAAGGTAGGTATTTTATCATGAGCAAACTTCCAGATATTCAACTGAAACTTAGGAGGGCCCTTTTCTTTCCAAATCCAGGAAAAGATATTAGATTCAGGGCCAGAGGCTCTAGTCAAGTTTCAAACTGTCTTCAGATCAGGGTGCATAGCATCAAGTAACAAATAATCAGAGCCATCAGTATTGAAAGAATAACCATTAAGAAACCCCAAAAGTTTCAAATTGACCCTATTCACAGGAATCATCCACCTGCCATTTGACTAGATAGATTTGATCTTACATCTATTGGATATCCCAAGCTTCAGATATGCATCTTTACCAATAATAACCCATAAAAGCTTCTTTTCGTTAGTCCACGGATCTAGCCATAAGAATGTATTTGCACCATCTCCAATATAAAAAGTAATTTAAGATAATAGGTCATCTCTACACTCCAGAACTTTATTAAACATCCACGACATTGAAGAGCTACTTTCAACAGACCAAAAGGAAGAACTAAATAAGTACTTCATGTTCACTCATTTGACCCATAGCGAATCCTTCTTTTTGGTAAAATCCCATCCATTCAACAATAGACATGCTCGTGATACCTTAGAGATTTTCCTTATACCTAATCCACCTTCTTTTTTTGGCAATGTAACTTTTTCCCATTTGACGAGATGCATAGAGGACTTACCATCATTATTTCGCCAGAGAAAATCTCGACACAAATTCTAAATAGTCTCCATAGTAGATTTGAGAATGGGAAAAGCATACACCATATGCAAATATAGCATACTCATAGTAGACAAAACCAACTCCAACCTACCTGCCATGGATAAGGAATTGAACTTCCACCCTTCCAACTTTGCCTTCACTTTATCAACCAAAGATGAACAGGCATATCTTGGAATTCTGCTAGTCACTAGGGGGACACCTAGATAGGTAGAAGGTAGCTCACTAACCTTGAAATTTAGGATGTTTGCAATCTCCATCTTAGGCAAGCTTCTACTAAAAAAGACCTCACTCTTGGAATGATTAATGCATAACCCAGACAACGTACTGAAAGAACATAAAACATCAAGGATAGCAAGCACATTATCATGATTAGCTTCAAGAAAAATCATTAGGTCATCCACAAAGACCAAGTGAGAAAGAGAAAAATTACTAGAAGCTTTAATAGGAAATAACCTTCCAATATCAACCGTTGGATCCATAAGGACAATAAAAGCCTGCATAACTATGAAGAAAAGACAAGGGGATAATGGATCACCTTGCCTGATAGCATTAGTAGAATAAAACCTCTCAGTTAGTTTGCCATTCACCAAAATCTGATAGTAAGTAGAGTGGAAAATACTAGAAATCCAATTAATCCAAATAGATGGGAAACACATTATGTATAACATAGCAAACAGAAAACTCTAGTTCACATTATCATAAGCTTTCGAGATATCTACCTTCAAACACATTTTACTCTCAACAAGAGCCCTATTAAAATCATAAAGAATCTCATTTGAAAGAAGAATAGAATCTTTTATGTTTCTACCTTTTATAAAAGCAGACTGATTGCTACTGATGATATTCGGCGGGATACCTTGAAGCCTATTGGCCAAAATTTTGGAGATCAACTTGTACACAACATTACAGAGAGAAGTGGGGTTCCAATTCCTTAGTTCAGAAGAATCCACCTTTTTGGAATCAGAGTAATAAATGTATTAAGCATCTCTCAAAACTTTTCCATTTTTAAAGAAATCTTTAACAACATTAGAAATATCCTCTCCTACAATGGGCCATGCTTTCTTAATAAAATAGGCATTAAAGCCATTTGGACCTGGGGCTTTATCCATGTTAAGAGAAGTCATAGTAATATCAATCTCAGATTGCGAGACGTTAGAGATAAGATAGGTCTTTTGTTCCTTAGAAATAACATGCCCTTTCCATTTAAAATCCTTCAGTCCCTCATAGCAGTGATTGTTATTAAAGAGATAATTATAATAGTTAAACACGTAGCTTTTGATAACATTCATGTCATAGATGATTTGACCATTGATGTTTAAGCACTTGAAGAAGTTCCTTTTCTGCCTGGTCTTTAGGGAGTTATAGAAAAATTTTGTATAATTGTCCCCTTCAGAAAGCTGTTAGATCCTTGATTTCTTCCTTAAGAAACTTTCCTCAGCCTATTCTACTTCAAGGAGAATGTTTCTCATAGATATAGCTTCACTTTGTAGACCTGAATTTAGAGGATCGAGATCTGCTTTAGATTGGGCTTGCTTGCACTGAACATGGAAGTACCATCAAAAGATTCAGATCAAGCTTTGCTAACCACTTCAGCAAAACCATCCCTTAAAGCCTAAGAATTAATGAAACAGAATGGTGACTTGACTATTCTATTCTATCCAACAGAGAAGAGAATCATCTTGTGGTCACTAGTGGTATTTGAGATCAGTCCCCCAAATAAATCATCAAATTGACTCAAGAAGGATTATTATAAAATACTCTATCAATTTTGGAGGTAATGAACTCGTCATCTTCTTGCCTATTGTCCCACAAAAAGAATGTCCCTTTCAAATCCAACTCAAAACTACCACACTTCATAACCCAGTCATTCAACTCCCTCATAGATCTACAAGAAGGAGGATTTTTACTAAACCTTTCATTGTCTTTTCGAATAGTCTTGAAATCACCCAAAATAAGCCAAGGGGAATCATACTCATTACTAGTAAAATCCAAAGAATTTGAAAGAGAGGAACAATCACTATCATCATTGTGTCCATACACGATAGATAAGAGAAAGGAGACATTCTCAAACACAACCTTACAGAGAAGGTGTTGATCAGTTTCACCAATCATGACAATAGAGCCATCATCAGAATTCAACATGATAACAATCCTACCTAAAGCATGAGAATCAATATTTCAGATGAAATCCAGGTTGGGAAAAATTTAGCCATGAGCTTCCCCATATTTCTTTTCCTCAACTTTATTTCTTGAAGAATGCATATCTTCCTACCCTTCTGAGATCCTCCTAGACTTTTCTAACTTTATTACTAATACCTCACACATTCTAGGAGGATACTTTGAAAGATGGGGTCATTTGGGCACTTGGGCCGTTGAGCTGGCGACATTAGCGTTCTCTTCAATCGTAGTTAAGTTATTAAGAGGAGAAAATAAGGAGTTAACCACTCTTGGAAATAAACCATTACTGGCTTTAGGCACAACAAAGGGTGGCGAATTAAAAGATAATTCAATCATTGAACCTCCACCATCTTGAGTAGACTCGAAAGAAAAAGATAGATCATCAAAAACTCAGAACGGCTTGGAAGGAACAGACTTCATACCAGCTACACTACTTGTTCCAGAGATATAGAACTCAGAGGCTACAACATCTTCACTAGGCACTTCCATAGGCCTTGAATTAGACTCATTAATAACTTCAAGTGAAGCCACGGGAACATGAGCTGGCACAATCACAGCAGAAGAAAAATTCCTATTATCAGTAGACGTCGAGTTCCCATCTTCACTAGGGACTTCCACATGCCTTGAAATAGACTCATTAATAACTTTAAGTGAAGCCATAGCAACCTGAGCAAGTGCAATCACAACAGAAGAAACATTCCTATTATCAGTGGATACAGAGTTCACAGTAATATTAGGCATAGGACAATAGATATCTTCATGACCACAGAGTTCCCACAAATATACAACAACCATTCGTACTCAATCCAAATACTATATGTACTTCCCTCATCACCTTTAAAATCCACAGACATCGGAAATTCTGACTGATAGTCAAAGCAAACTTGGACCCGAGCATATTCCAACATACTACAATCTCTAGTAAATTTATCTGTGCTTAAAGGAGTACCCAGGAAAGTACCAATACGTTCAAACATTCATGTATCCCAGAGATCCAAGGGGAGGTCATACAATCTAATCCACAGTGGAAGGCTCTTGAAACCATACTTCAAAATAGGCTACCCACGCCGCCATTTCAAAAGAACCAAAGGGAATTGTTTCATGAACCATGGACCCTTAACCAAAGCCAATTACATATTGGGGAGGTTAGAGAATCTAAATAAGAAGATGCCATTAGATCTAGTAATGATTTCAACATTATCCTCCAGATCCCAAATGTTAAGGAGATGAAAGCGAAGAAGCCCTAGATCCGGAATGAAGTCGATGACATTACCAGAGAGGTAGCATTTCCACTTAGATGCATACTCCACAACTTCATTACTAGGGAATAGAATCAAACCTCCTTCAAATTTTATCTATGTGCAATTAAGAGGAGCAATAGGCTTCCTTGAACCTTGAAGAACATCAAACCAATCCTTTGGATTATTAGGATGTGCAATTATAACTACCTCACTAGGTTTTGACTTCCAAATTTGCATGTTACCCCCAAAGATCGATCGGCGACACTCACTCACCTTCTCATATGCCACCCGGGCGGCCATTTGATTTCTTGGTTTTATAAGGACATATTCACAATGCAAATAATCTCACAAGTAAAATTACTATTCTACCAATAATATCATTTGGAGAATTTACTTATCAATTCACGACTTATAATTGTATAATTCAATTATATCAAAATTGAGGATATTACAAAAAATAGTTGACTGAAGTGGTTTTTTTTAACTTGTACAACTCATTGAGACATTTTTAACCCAAAGTGTAGGAGCTATAAAAAAACCTAGGTTACAATAATTAAGAACATTTTATAGTGTACTATAGCTTTTCTAATGAAGAACATATGCGACGATCATATGCATTACTTAATGGATTCCATTATAAATTTAACTTAATAGTGGAGACAGTACAAACACATGGATTTTAAAGGAAAAGATGAAGGTCGAATTGTCTTCAAGTCAAGAAATTATATTTTTGAAGTATGTTATGAAAATCTCAACTCTATACTATAGACTAACATTTAAAAGTAATGTAATAAAAGTGAACATAGGAGAAAAATGGCCTCTCACTTGCAAGCCTTGTAAAGGAGATATATGGCATCTTCCCCTCCATTGTCTTCACCTATTATGAGTACCAATTGACTCACCATCCTTCCCTTCCTCCATATTCCACCCTCTATACTTCTCCTACTTGCTCCTAATCAACATCATCTCCCATCCGCAAGTGTAGTTGTACCTGGGTCTCACCATTCGAAAACCACCATCTTCAGGCCCCACGTAAGGTGAGCTACACTACTAATTGTCGTACCCTCACCCCTTTCCCCTCCTCAACTATCCTGACTTACAAGATCCTTCCCCACCAAAAACAAGAATAAATCTTGACCCAACCAACATCATCAATTCCCCCTTGGCTTACAACTTCCTCCTCTTTTGACCAGAAGCATTAACTCCTCTCTCAACCATATACCACCTCACCAACGTCAGACCTAACACATACAACCATCTCCTTTCATATTTTACCCCTCAAAACAATTGTCTTTCCTAACCCTAACATCATGGAATAAACATTGAATGAACTCATACCCTTCTCTTGCCATGGATTCTTTCTCATACCTACAACACAACCACAATCCTTCTATAAAAGGTTCTTCTCCCATTCTCCCTTCAATCACACCCCCATATGCTCAGACATCATACTGCAACAAGACTTAGTCTGTTCTAAGCTTAGCTTTGGGAACACCATCTATGGCATTTACATAGAGCTACATAGGACCAATCATTTTGTTTGTATATATTGATGGGTTGATTTCATGTACGTGTTCACCATACTTTCTCCATTTTATCACCTAGATCACTCCCTTAAAACTAAATTGATTAGTACTCAATCCTTATGTTATCACACACAACCTATCACCATATTTCCACTTCTATAACCTAATCAATCTCATAAGTCTGGCTCTATCTCCTCATGATTGAGACTTCAGATCCTAGAATCTTAATGGTTATATCTTATATTGATGAAGAACGTGATTTTCTCATCCTTGATCCTGGCCATTTCAACCTCAACACTAACTCATTGCAAAAATCATCATAGTTCCTCGAGGTTCCATACCAGGACCAAATGACTCTCACCAACACAGATGATCCCATTCTTCACTATTAACCAATATGCCACCAATATAAGAACCCTAAATACCACCCAAGTGAATACTCTTTCGTATCATATTTTACAAACTCCCCATAGTAGTTCACCACTTGATCTGCATGAAAATGTTTACCTAAAACTTCGAAATACAATGCCTTCTAGTTTCATCACCTCCCTTCAAGAGATGAGATGCCTCCCCACATAATAGTGTCTTTTCTTTAGATGTAATAATAGAATTTACAATGAGGACCACCTTTTCTACATCAGTGAGCATTACCACTAATTGATGTTATATTTTTTAGTAATATTATCTTCTCCCCTACCTTTCTTCTCCCCTACCATTTTGATTGTCTTGGTGCTTTCTTTCTTTGTTTCTTTTTTCCTAACCTAAATTTCACTATAGGTGCATCGTTTGGATCTCTAACCATCCTACCTTATTGCCTCTCTTATGTTGTCCCTAGATCATTATTTGGATCTCTGACCATCCTACCTTATCGCCTCTCTTATGTTGTCCCTAGAGAATCTCCCTAGAGCCTCACTCCCTGGTGAAAATGCCCTAATTGATGGTTTCACTTAATTAATCATCATCCTAAATGATATATTTACTTTCTATATGGTACTTCTGAGCACAATATCGTAGCTATTTTGAATGGCTTTTCTTCTTTAACTATTTATTGTGCAACCATTTCTTCTCTAACTATCCCCTCAAGCCTTCCCCATTATAATCACATATACACCCCAATTAACAAAAACTTCCAATGAAGTAACCAAAACCACCCAAACAAAGATAAGTTGTCTCATGTTATCAAACATCATACATCCCCAGGCATTTCCAAAAAAAAAATCTACCTAAGAATGATATATGAATTCCATCATTTTCTTTCTAAACTAGGTTTTCCTGACTTGATAATAGGAGGTAGACTTTCTCTCATTCTATCCCACCATTCCACCCCCTATATTTGGTTCTACTCACAAGATAAAACAAAATTATCTACTACCCATACACCCCTCCCATTTAAAAATCCATTCCACATATCCCCTAAGGATGCCAAACACACTTTTAATATCAAACAAATATGAAGTTACTTCCACCAAATTTAGATACCCATCCCCTTAACAGACACCCATAACTCTCTATTAGAACATTCATACTACCAACCACACCACTAATATAGACTCCATTCACCGATCAACTACATCATACACTATAGTTACAATACCATCAACTCCAAATTACTCACTAGCCTATACCAAAATCCTAACCCTAAACTAGATCAACACAGCACCATGGATCAAGATCTTAGAAAACTTTCCATTCAAGGGAAAGCTTCCGACTTGGCCCTCTCATACAAGCATAAACCTAACCTAGACTTTGACATCAACCTTGAATTCCCCCTTCGCAGCCTTAGACAAGCTCACATCCCAAAAAACATAGTATTTGTTGTTAGAGTAGACTGAGGCTCCAATATGAAATTCTTTCTTATTCTTTGTATGAAAAAGCACCTTAGCTCTCTCCTCCTGAATGCCACCTTTACGAAACCTAAACCCATCTCAAACTCAGATCTCCTCTACATCCTTAACTCATTGATTAAAGTTGAGAAATTAGGGGGACGTTACTTCCTCCTCTGGTAAGAGACTCGAGATAGTCATTTCAAATTGGGCTACCACCTTCAGAGAAACCTTAAATCCATACATTTTTGTCTACAAATTCGTTATCTTGGGCCTCCCTACTCCCCTATCGTTCTACAAAGCTTCACCAAAAAAATTGTACATGCACAGGGGGTTCTTGTCGACGTTCTTGGACACATAGAATCACCACCACACTATCTCCATGCAAATCTCACAATCTTTTCTAAGATTGGTTTTTTTAGTCCCACCTCCTTCAACAAACACATAGGTGGTCATTCCTACCCAATAACAATCTTGGACTTTGATGAACCCTATAATGACACACATTTATATTTTTCCACCTCCCTACGTATGTCCACCTTCACTTTCCCAACAAAAATATACCTACAAAACAAGATAGATTGTTCAACAGGATGGTCACCTAGTGTGAAAAATAGAAGCCCTTAGATATTTTTTTTATATTCTCCCTAGACTCTCAATGAGTGGAATCCAACTACCACAATGACCCTCAAACAACACCAAGTTAACACACCTATAAAAATTGAAAAACAACTCAGATAAAATGGGTCCACCACCTAAACAAACAAAAAATCCCTATTCTAATTCTATTACAATAACCATTGGAACCATGCAACAAACCACCTAGTGAAGAAATCCACCTAGTCACCAACCACCCCTAGATCACCCTTGAATCAAGTCACCCTTTCAAACATACAAAATCTATTATGGAACAAACTTCTTGCTCAATTAACTTCATGGAATGAATTTTGTCACTGCTTGGTGGTTCCTCATCCATAACCATGGGTTGCTAGACCCCAAGTGACACCATGATGATGGATTATCACAAGTTTTCAACCCAAAAAATATGTTACTTTTGTTACCCAATGACCTTCTTCAATAGGAACTTGAGAATCAATCCCCACTTACACCCCTCCCTCTCTTCCTTACCTATTTTGGAAGAAGTTAGACAGTTGTATCTCCTTTTATGATATGTTGGTCTCCCATTTGTCAGTAGTATCTTGGAAATTGTTGATTTTTTCAATTAGGTTAACACCTATATTTGTTCCCCACTCCTCTGAGAAACTTTCCCCTAGGCTACACTTTTCATGACTTTTTTCTATAATATGGTCACTTTCTTGCTGCACCCTTATGCATTATTTTTACATGTTCCCTTATACCTTACTCATATGTTTCTTTATTTCCTTTATTTAGTAGATATATTCATGGAATATTAATGAAATTGTGAGTGCCAATCACAAAACTAACCCAAGGTACATTATATGCAATTATAAACTTGTCTTAGTGATCATTCTTGATGCAAAACACACCTCTCAGCTCAAAACCTATAAGCATTGAGTAATAATAAATTAAAGTGTTGGGCCAAGAAATCACCTCTTGGCCATAATGGTGGCACGATTTTAGGATGGGACATTTTGAGCACATCCTTATACCAATCAATTCTAGAATACTCCATCACCATCTCCTTTAGTAGCTAGCTTTTCCTTGGACTTAGGACCGTGATGGGGGTTTATGGTGAACCATCCTGCAATAAACTAATCCTCTTATATGAACTCGCCACTTTAAGTGATAGGAACACCAATATTCCCTAACTTATTGGTGGGGACTTTAGTGTCACCTCATTTATACATGACAAAGCCAGGCCCAAATCTTCTTTCACTAACAATATGACATCATTCCTCATAGTTGGTTATAACATTAATGATCAAAATGTCTCAAGCTACCAATATTGATGGTCTAATATTCAAGAACCCCCACTTTACATAAAATTGGATAGATTACTCTATATCCCTATCTGGTTCCATCATCTATCTGTAACACACACTAAAACCCTCACAAAAGTCATCTCAAATCATAATTCAATATGCCTGAATAAGGAACCCATATTCTGTGATCCAACACCTTTTAGATTTGAAAGATTTGGATAAAGTACCCCTCTACTAGAATGTCATTCTCTGATGTTGGTCCAACTTCTAAAACACAAAAAGTTTCCTTACTAAGTCATTGAACATTTTCCTCAAATCCTATGTTTCCACCTTTGACACATGGTCTCATATTTCTTTTAGTAGCCTTAGTAAAAAGATCGATGACATATACACATCTCTACTACTCCATCCTCCTAGTAACCACACATAAACAATCAAGAACCCCACTCATCTGCAATCACTCCACCCCATAACCTCTCAAACACCTTCCAAGACGTCCTAGAATCCAAAGGAATATACTAGAAACAAAGATGGCTATCATAAGGTGACCGTGATACAGGACATTTCCATACAAAAAATGTCCATCAAATAAAATTCCCAACACCATTCACCTTATTTAGATAAACAGACATCCCTCCTCAAATAACTAATACATCATATACGACATAGGTGAACACTTCTGCCACCTCCTCAACAATCACCACTCTAGTCAATTGAATCACCATATCCAACTTCTACCAAGAATACTCACCAACCTAAAATTAAAAAATACAAATAAGCTTGTTATACCTTTCATGAAAAATGAAATCAACACTTCCAAAATATGTATTCTTCTTGATAAATCCCATGTACTAGATGGCTTCTCAGGCTCCTTTAAAGTGATAGATGGCTCTCCTATTACCTTTCTTCAAAGATATACTTAATAAGCTATAATCAATCCCACAATATAGGAACATGACCAAAAACTCAATTCCACACAACTTTCCCTTATCCTCAAAACTAAAACCCCAATGCTAACCCAAAATTTACACCCATAAGACTCCTCCAATGTACTTATGAAATCATTGAATAAACCCTTATCCTTAAACTCACACCCCATCTCCATGGTGTCACCTCTCCTAATCAATCTACCTTTTAAAAGGTCAACACATTCAAGATTCCTATTTTTATGCAAATCAATTAATACACAATTACCACCATAACAAAACTACCCATTGTCACTCTTAATATTTATTTTTAAAAATACCTTGATAGTAGAAAATGACCCATTACATGGATGATCATTCTTGAACAAGGCTTCCCCAAACATTGGATTAATGGATGCATGTATGTGATATAATGACTTATTTCTCTGTCCAAAATAATAAAATCCCCAAAGGATTCTTTTCAAGTACCCACAGTCTGGGACAAGGGTACCCATTACTCCCCACTTATTTCTTATCATTACACAATGTATTAATAGAATGCTCATACTATCCCTTGAAAACCAACTCCTTGATCCCATTGTTACGAAGGCCCTATAGTGGGCCCATTGATACACTATGTGGACAACACACTGATACTTCTCAAACCTACCCTATAAAATCTTGTAAACATCAAAAGATTGTAGACTATTTTCCAACTCATGTATGAACTTAAAATAGACTTCTCCACACCTACTCTTCTAACCTTTAACATTAAACTAGAGATAAAATTCTACTATGTGTATTTCAACTGCAAATTGGAAGACTTCCACAAAAAATATTTATGATTACCCCTATCACCCCATAAGATTAATCCCAATGTCTGCCACCCCATCATAGATGTATTCAAAAATAACTTATTATTACCCCATCTCATCCAAATATCTGGTTGTTTGTACCACCCTTTCCATTATGGTCCTCTCACAGCTCCTGACATACTTCACAAGATGCATACTTATCCCAAAGAAAACCTCCAAACACTGGAAAATTTTTGAAGGGAGTTTATATAGAATTGTAAGCCCCTCCAAATAGTAACTTGGGATACCCTATGCCTCCCATAATTATAGGTTGAGTCGAGAAACTTGTAAGCCATGGTTTAATGTTTTTATCTCAAAATCCTCCAATCACTAATCATTGTACTCTATGCACCCTGGGGACAAATAGTCATTCACAAACACTATAAATGCAACACCCCCTAGGAACCTCTTAAAAGATACAAGATAACATGCAATTGGAACCATATAGATTAACAACACCCAAGCTTAAAACAACTATTCATCATTATCAATAACACCCACCCCTTAAAAATATGTTCAAATAATTGCCATGAAGGCTCCAATATTCTCTCGCATATAGCCAACAAGACTCATATAATCCATTACTAACCCTACAAAAGTTACTTAAATATTGAGACCAATAATTCAAACATTTTATAGGGATACTCAATCCCACCACACCAAACTATTCAGAAGATACAATAAATTAGCCTTAGACCACAATATTATCCATCAATATTATGGATTTTGGGGTTTACCCTTTGCAATTAGATCAATCTATAGATTTTGTTCTTCAGGGGATCTTGCACCATGTTCTCAGAAAAAAAATGAAGATAAGAACACATTTGGATGCCCTCCTTTCTTTACAGAGGATCTATTTCCATATGCTCCCCCTTGCTCCAAACATACACAAAACACAAGATCCATGGTCTTTCCCATGTATGCTCTACTGGGGCAACTCCAAAATGCCCATACATACCCTTTTTAGTGTAACCTTGATAGGGATATTTGGTTATATTTTAGCATAAGTGATCCAATACATTTGACATCAACCTATTATCATACCTCCTATTATCAAACTAAGCCACACAAAACTATATATGTTCGATTTTCTACAACATCTAGCTAAACATAAATGATAGACTTTTGATAATAACTACAAAGCCCAAAATATATCATCATTTTGATTTTATATTATTCTCACAAAAATTTCCTTCAAGTTCCTCAAGTTTAACACATGCACCCAAGATGACCAACTCAACATTATTAAGGATCTCAACCACAACTTCCTAAAGGTGGTTGATGACAATAAGAATGACCCGTCCTTGGACCCTTCCAACACAAAGTGATCAACGCTCCAACCACTTGCCTTGTCTAAAATGCTCCTCACTACCTACTAGGTCCTATGTCAATTCACTTATATGCCTACAAACTCTACGGGGCATACCAAAGGAGTGTCCCCTCTTGGTAAAAAATGTGTATGCCCATAAACTCTAGGGAAATAAACCAAAGGAGTGCCCTCTCCTGGTAAACATTATGCTAGTCGATTGCTTACTGAACCCCTACCTATGATTACAATCTTTTGTTAGTTTTCACCATCATTGCTCTATAAATGTATTTGCAGGCATTAGTGCCCCATGTGATTTGTTTATCCTAACCAAATGAATAAAATATTATCAAAAAAGTGCAGGTCATTTTGGTAAGATGAAGCTGGTGTAGACTTCTTGATTGGATGATTTTTGCTTCTATTGAATTGTTTGATTGAATGTTATAAAAACATGATATATTTATTTCTAGATATTCAGTTAGGTATGTATTGAAAAATAATTATTTTCAAAAGAGTATACTTAATTCATGTTCAAATGTAGCATGTGAATGGAAATAGATGGTATGTATCTTTCCTACACGATTCAAGTTCATTGTCTTTATTATACAATGTCATCAACATCAACAAACACAAACACAATAGCTCCAGAAAAAATAGGTATACCCCATATGTTGAACAAGCTAAGAATATAAGATACTTTAATGATAGCAAATGTAGTGTTGCACAATCATATCTAGAAAAAAGATGAGTCAATATTAGAATTTATATACAATTATGGAAAAGCTATATGTTAAAAGTGAATTTGACTGAATTTGTTCAAACTGAATTTGTTCAAACATGATATAATTGAATAAGATCACTAAAAAGAGAAGTAATGGATAGAAACAATGATACCGACATTGCAACGTCATAGTGTGAATCCTTCCTACTGTCACATGGGGTAATCATTGTTGGGTAATATGAAATCAAATAGACAAGGGCAATAAAATGTTATCTATCTCATTCCCCAGAATAACAAGATCGCGTCAATAACTATGAAATAGGAAGGATGGTTTAATGAGTTTATACCTGGTCTTGGAGCAAGTCTAGTGGATATAACTCATTACAGTGCAACCATCTTCTAGTTGCTCTTGGACAGTGTCTGTGTAGCTCCTAGTCTTCACCACAGATAGCGGACTTGAACAACGTCTATAGTGGTTCCTATTGTCCCACCACTGACTGCAAACTGATATGGCCTTCCTAGTGATGGTAAAATTCCTCCTCACCTCTAGAGAAATCCACATAGACCAAATAGAACTCATGTCATTCTAGTAGAATAGACAGGAAGGAGTTGAACCTCCTGTTGGTGTACTAGTCACCAACTTACTCTCCCATAATCGTTTCTCCCTTGCTATCCCTCCGTTTAGTGGGTAGGACTTGCTCAGGCTCTCTATTTGTTAACACAACCAGAGAGGACAACAATTGTTAGAGGTAATTGAGTTGTGTTCTGAAAGCCCCCAGTACCCCTCTATTGGGTCTAGGTCCCCAATCTGTGTGGGAGTGGAAAGGACTGGAAGATCATGAATTTTTGCAACCGGTCGGTTGGCAACCAAACTAGTCGGTTCACATGTGAGTCGATTTGTTCGCAGCATGAACCGGTCATTTCGTCATGTTTCCCAATACACATCAATTATCAATTCGTTTCCAATTAATTATAAACATTAGTTCCTTGTACCAATCAAATTGAACAAGTGAAATGATCAACTTTTCGCACGAATTCGGGAAAGCTACCAGAACGTTCAGTTGGCATGACGGAGTCGATTGGTTCACTAGGTGAATTGGTCATCTCACCCAACCCGATTCATGCAGAACTCAGCCAATTCAATTCTAATCAACATGACACTCCAAACGGCCATCTCAACACTTGAGTCGATCAGTTGGCAGTCCAGAGAGCTAATTTTTTGCTTGAATTGAATACCTAAACACTTTAGTAATCAATCCAATCATCATTCATGATTAATTCCTCTTCTAGATGAGTTCCTATGTGTGTGACCCTATAGGTTCCCATATCACATTGGCGGTGAATATCCATAACTAGCTTATGACATCACAAGTAAAGAGTGGTGCCTAGTCGCACATAAATGCTACCCAAGTGAATGGAAAGTTGGAGATAAAGTTTAGCCTACAATCTTTATAAGGTGTTATAGTAATTGTATAAGTCTTTTGTCTCTAATATCCAAAATGGACTTGAGGCATGGAAGTGTCATCCTCTCAGTGTTCAATCCATCTTCCTTGAACTAAGAGAACACTATCTGAGATATAGGTTGTAAGGCCCCTAACCTAGTTTAAATGCTAAATTATGCTTAGTTTACATAACAAGATGCTTAGAACTTTAATCTAATCCTTGACAATGTTTTGTTTTCATGTGATACACTTATGTTTCAAGATTTTGATCTTGTTTGAATGTTGTTTGAGCTATGTTTGTTTGTATTGGACCAAAATGCAATTTACCCAAGTTGAGGGTTATCTTTCAATTTGTCACATGTTGAGTGTGCCCTTAGTGGGGTAGCATCATAAGAGAGAGAGTGATGTTATGGCGCACCTTTTAGACCTTGGTTGATGAGGTGGCATCATGTGGTGATGTTAGGGTTTTTTGGGTTTTTGTTGATGATTGACCTTGTTGAGCTTGCCTAAGTGTTGCGACCTTGTGGTGTGTATTGACCATGATACCCTCCCTTGGTGTTGTTGTCTCAACATATATGGTCTTGGATGTGTTGGGGTTCGAGACAAGTTGTCCTTTTATGGTATGTCTCAACCTAGTATGTTGATGATCCTTTTGTCTCGACCTATACAAGTACCTTGATGTGGTTTTGACCCCCTTGGAGTGTCTCAACCGAAACCAATGGGTTTGGGATCTAAGGAGGCTGAGACACCACATTGGTTGTGTCACCATCTCGTGCATGCATGCCTAAAGTGGTTGCATGTTGGTTTCCTTTGAGCATAAGTGTCCCTTTGGTGTTCTATTATGTTGACACCTCACACTCATTTCGGTATATAACCCCTTCCCTTCATTAGCAAGCCTTCTTTTTGGCCCTATCCTCTTCCATCTCCCTTGCAACTGGCCCTGGAACTTAGGGAGAAAAGGAGATCCGACCCAAAAGCTATGGTGGCCGATCAACCTTGCTTGAGGAAGGATTTTTTCTAGATCAACTGTTATGGTGGTGATTCTTGGTGATACTTCTTTTGGTAAGTAGTTATAACCTTTTGATCATGTTTTCTCCATGAAAAATCATCTTCTTCTTCCTCTTCTTTGGGCCATAGACTAAGGTTCTACCCTGGTGGTTATTTTTGAGCTCTTTACAAAGGCCCTTAGACTGTGGTTCTACCATGGTGGTAACTAGTGAGATGATATTTTCCTTCTCTTTCCTCTCTTATTCCTTTGGTTCGACCTAGGGTTTTTTTCCCTCTTTCTTGAGATATTTCTTAATCATGGTGTTCCTCTTTTATGAGCTGATTTTGTGGCCAAAGTGCTAATCAAGTTGTGTCTTCTTTTCTTCTCTCTTGGAGCTTTCAATCTTTGAGTATGGATCACCACAAAAGGCAGGTTATATAACTTTCCCCTCTTCTATTTTAGAACCATAACCATATTTGTTTTTTATTGTTTCTATCTATGTGATATGATCTTAACATGCTCGAAGATATTCTTATGAATTAGGGTTAGATCTGTGATTAAAGATTATGATATTTGCTTCAAATTTCCTAAACCCTAATTTTCTTATACCCGATTTTTGAGATAAATAATAGATGGATGGTTTCTTTTGTTCCTGATCCATAATTTTAATCCACATGTATGGGTTCAGGTAGCTTAGTGTAATATGGATTTTGGTGTTGATTTTCACATGTTGAACATGAGAATTCATCTTCCTTGATAAAGTTCTTTTATGGAGATTTTATCATATATGTTAAAGGGAGTTTGGTGTTCATTTTAGTATAGAGTCATCCTCCTTGGTCTTGATGAGCTTCTTTCAGTAATAACCTACTATTTGGTTATGATTCATCCCTAATTTGAGGATGATAATATATTCTTGTGGTCTTTTGAACTTGGTGGTCATTACACCTATATTTTATTCTTGAATGTTTAGTTAATGGTCGACAAACATGTTTTTATTAGAGAAAGTGGAGGTGACGACCCTATAAGTATTATAATACTTGGTTTTGTTAACATGAAAGTTAAGATGGTAAATGAGAATCTTATAATTTTAGGGTTATGACTTTGTAGTATTCTCATGTAGGTTGCTCTCTTTCTAAACCCTAAATCCATGTGCTCGATTCCTAAAGTGTTCTTGAGAGGATGATCTGATATGCATCATAAGCTTTGGTTTAATTTCCATCATTAAGTTTTGATCATCGTGTTTCCTATATAGTTATGGATGATTTCTTATATATATTGAAGATCAACTTTCTCTCTCTTATGTGGTTGGCTTACTGACTTCATGGTGACTTTTTATAGGGCTGAATAGTCATGATTTCCAAGTTTTGTCTATAGTGACTCTTGGTATTCTTTCTATTTAGCCTTGAGTTTCATCTGAGACATATGTGCCTCTTGATGAGTTGAGTTTGAGACACCCATCTATCGGTTTGGGTCAAGACATCATGTTTTTTTGGGGTCGAGACATGCTTACAAGTGAGATGATTATCATTGCTAATGATTGTTATGGTGTATATGTGATGTGATATAGGTGATGCTTATATGTTTGATGAGGCATGATGTGATGGTTATCATAGCTAATGATTGCTATCATACAAGCGATGGTTATATGCCTGACAAGGTAATATGAGACAATAGTGAGTTATAGGAATAGTGTGATTGGTCTTATGACCTAGTGAAGGCTTAATTCCTAGTGTGAGGTTACATCCTCCAGTGATTTCATAAGGGACTAATATCCCCAGTGATGTGATAATAGTGATCATCCTGATATGACAGTGTTAACAAATGGTGATGTTGATGGCCTTGTTTAAGGAAGTGAGACAGTGTTGTTCTGAGATGATGTGACAAGTTCACACTTCATACGTTTTATATCTTCTAAAGTTGTTTCATATTTATGCTTGCCAAATTGAATTAGGGTTTTGTATGTCCACTTGTATTATGGAGCCTTAATTCACCCAATTGGCATAACTAATAAAGTGAAACCCTAATCATGTAGTTTCCATGTACCATAGATCCATCTTCAATGTCAATATTTAGCTGGATGGTGAAATAAGTAACTCCTACGGGAAACTCAGAGCTCATATTATTGAATATGTGGGATATCAGTGGAGGTATCTCCCTATATCCTTAAAATTTTGAATTAGTGATATGATGTTTATTATAGGATGGCCATGTGTGAGCCTATTCTCTAGCTTTGTGCCATGTACCAAGGCAGGCTAGTTGTTTTATAGGACCATACCGTTGACTATGAGTTTTTGTCTTTAGAGGACTATAGCTTCGGCTATAAGTTGTTGTCTTTTCCATTTGACTATATGTCACTACATTACTGACTCATGTTGACTAAGTAGTGATGGTGATGATCATGGATTATGACTCTTCCATTGATCTTTTATGGTATTGATTTTGACTTAGCAGTGGTTAGTTGGATTTGAGTGGTACGCCTCAAATCCTCAGGACATAATAATTAGATATGTAACATAGTTGTGTAGTATTATTGCTCAGGGTCATATATGAATAACATTGGATGACCCCCTTGTTGTGTTCCTTATATTATTTAGTTTATAAAAGTTATACATTTTCTTCATATTCCTTCTTAAAGTATTAGATGATCTACTATTTAGTATAGATGCTCTAATTACTTAAACTGTGATAATTTCCCTACCTATATCATGGAGCTGAAATTGCTTATCTCTTAATAGTATGATTTCCTATTTTAGTTATTTGTGCTTATATTAGGAGGTGGTGGTGAGTTATATCTCTCATTGGGACATTTGGTCTCACCCTATGGGTTCCACATCTTTTTAGGTGGACGTGCATGATGAAACAGAGTTTGTGTGGCTGAGACTGATAACAAGTGGAGTTGTAGTTGTTGAATCATGGATATGCAGCTAGTGACTAGTAATAGAGTCCTATGTGTCGTTCCTGTACACTCAGGTCCTTGGGGGTGTTTTTTGAATATTGTACATCAATTTGATTTTTTGGATATATGCCATAGTAGTACATATATGTTTTGTATACATGAGCATATGTTTACATGTAACAAGTGTTGGCTAGATAGCCAGTGAACAATGTGGTGTAATACTTTTGATATGAATTAAATACAAGTGGCAATAGTTTATGACTTCAATTGTGGGTTGTTCAATGTGAAATCTTGTTGTGAGATTGGTTTAATTTACCCTGTTTTGTTGTAATAATGTTATTAGTGATAATACTATGTTTTTTTTATTAATCTTGTTTTGTGTGACAAAGGTTGTTACATTTGGTGGTATCAAATTTATAGGTTTGCTAAGTCTAAAGGGATACTAGGACTAGGACTAGGACTAGGATGATGTCTAATTTTAAAACATGATATAATATATGGTGCATACTACTTAACCTTAGTACTTGAGTGCCCTGACCAGGTATTCAAATGTTAAAGGAAAGGTGAGTATGTAACTCTTAGATTGATTTCTTTTTTATTACTCTGACCAAATAGTCATTTTGAAACAATCTAAGGAGCATGATAAATCATGAATCATGGTATTAATACCTCCATCTTACCCTAAAGAAGATGAGAACCACATCATGACTTACTGAAACATTAAGGTTTGGTAATTGATAGAGAAAAATAAAACATCATGAGACCTAAACCTGAGCACAAATAAGCTATGAGAGGTTCTTGAAGTTGTAATTCTAAGAAATCTATAAAGAAAAAGGTAGATAAATCTGTCAATAAAGTAAGTCAAGGTGTAAAATCCATGTATAATGGAGATAATTCCTGAAATAAGTATGAAGGGAGGAGATAAATAAGAAAAAATAAAGAATGAGGGAAGTGGAACCTGAGTTTATCTCAGACCAATCTATGTATATAAGAAAGTAAAAGTTGAAATCCTTATGATGTGTGAAAGAAAATAAGGGAGATAATCTCTATCCAATATAGAAAATGTGAAAAATAATATTTTATCTCTTGATGAGAAGTTATAAAACATGGTAACGCTTTGAAATATACACGAAAATGATGAAACAGGTTAAGAAGATACATGAGTAGTGGTAGGCCTTTGTAATAACAAAAGAAAGATGGTAATCTTGTTCTACTTATTAGCAATCCCTGGGTCGTGTTGTGGTGATAAAGGAAGTATGTTCCCTTTTTGTACTTTCTTTCTAGGGACAGGACGTTCAAGAAAGTCTTATATCACCTGATATACATGGTTTTGAGGTGACCTTGAGATGGATACTTTGATAAGTATCAATTGGGATTGGGCTTTAGTTCCAAGAGGGTGACATCTGTGAATAATGATGTTTTGTGGTTTTCCCAAAATGATAGGAAGATTCTTCTGATGTGTTTGGTATCGATAGCGACGACTGAAAAGCTGATTGGATAGGAATGTGATGTGTTTTGGCATATGTGATGGATACCAACATGAGGAATCCTAGTATCCAAGAGGTGCCAGTTGTATGTAAGATCAAGGAAATTTTTTTTGATGAGACAATAAGTATCTTGCTCCCTATACATATTGACTTTGAGATCAATCTGGTTATAGGTACCCAACCTATAATACATACATCATATGTTAGGGGTTTATACGTCGTATAGAATGATGTTGGCAAAAAGGCAAGAGTTAATTAGATAGTTGCAAGATATGCTTGGGAAAAGAGTTATATAATATTTTGTGAAATATCAAGGAATGGGTTGGGATATAGATACCTTGAGTAGAAAATCTTTCTTGTCACCATTTTCTAAGAAGGCATAATTGTATTCTTTAGTATAATTTAAAGATGACATAAACCAATGGTGACTTGAAGCTTAACATCTGAGGGCTTTCAATGATGGTAGTATTGGCCCCATCAGCCAATGATAACATGATGCTTCATAGTCGATGGTGGTATAGGTTACCAGACGATGGTGTAACTAGGTATCATGAGTTGCTTTAATTAATCCCTAAACTAATGGTTCATTTGGTTGTATGATCGAAGGGTTAAACCTACATATCAACTGATATATTTGAAATGTTAAACCTAATCCAATAGTTGTGAATGAATGATATAACATCCAATGGTTTATAATAAAGCCGCAAAGCTTTGGTTCTAATAATGAGAGTTTGATGGTCAATACCCCTTAAACTTGTAGTCTTCCCTTTTCCCTCTAATAGATATGTTACACTCCTAGATTTGTGAACCTTATCTTGTTATGTTACAAGTTGAGCAGGTAACATACAAGTTAAAGTATCATCTGAGTTGTACAAGGTGTAAACAGTGTTCCTATACTGAGGGTCTATGTGACAAATCTGGTGTTAATCTTGGACAAAGGGCATCATGTTGGTTAAAGTTTATTGACATCACTATGACATAGAGGATTTCTTGTGTGAGTTTGAGAACATGATTCTCGGAAAGTATCCGTCTCTTTTTGCGTGCGATTTTGGGGATGAAATCCTTGTTAGTGGTTTATGGTTGTAAGGCCCCTAACCTAGTTTAAATGCTAAATGGTGCTTACCTTGCTTAATAAGATTCTTATAACTTTAATATAATCCTTTAAGATGTTTTTTTTAATCATGCGACACGCTTATGTTTCAATTTTGGTACTGTTTGAATGTTGTTTGGTCTATGTTTTCTTGTTTTGGACCGAAATGCAATTTACCCCAAGTTTAGGGGTTATCTTGAAATTTTTCACATGTTGAGTGTGCCCTTAGTGATTTAGCATCATAAGATAGAGAATGATGCTATGTGGCACCTTGTTAGACCTTGGTTGATGAGATGGCATCATGTGTTGATGTTAGGGTTTTTAGGGTTTTTGTTGGTGATTGACCGTGTTGAGCTTGCCTAAGCATAGAGACCTTATATCTCAAATGTGTGGTGTGTCTCGACCATGACACCCTCCCTTGGTGTTTTTGTCTCAACCTAGATGGTCTTTGATGTTTTTGGAGTTGAGACAAGTTGTCCTTTTGTGATATGTCTCGACCTAGTATGTTGATGAGCCTTTTGTCTCGACTGAGACAAGTTCATTGATGTGGTTTCGACCCCCATGGAGTGTCTTGACTGAAACCACTGGGTTTGGGATCTAACGAGGTTGAAACACCACATTGGTTGTATCACCATCTCGTACATGCTTGCCTAAAGTGGCTGCATGTTG
The DNA here is from genome assembly GCA_963693085.1 of Alisma plantago-aquatica. Classification (NCBI taxonomy): domain Eukaryota; kingdom Viridiplantae; phylum Streptophyta; class Magnoliopsida; order Alismatales; family Alismataceae; genus Alisma; species Alisma plantago-aquatica. Next base: position 638,299,583 of record OY856413.1, on the reverse strand, counting down.
ATTTCCTTTGTGGATAAGTGTCCCTTTGGTGTTCTATTATGTTGACACCTCACGTATAACCTACTTCCCTCCTCCTTTGGGTATATAACCACTTACCTACATTATAAAGCCTTCTTTTCATCCCTATCCTCTTCCCTCTCCCTTGCAACTAACCTTGGATCTTAGGGATCAAAGGAGGTCTGATCCTAAAGCTATGGTGGCCGATCAACCTTTCTTGAGGAAGGATTTATGCTAGACAAACTCTTGTGGTGGTGATTCTTCTTTTGGTAAGCGGTTCTAACCTTTTGATCATGTTTTATCCATGAAATCCCATCTTCTTCTTCCTCTTCTTATGGTTGTAGGCTAGGGTTCTTCCCTGGTGGTCGTTTTTTAGAAGAACTCCTCTTCCCAAAGGCCCTTAGATCATGGTTCTACCATGGTGGTAACTAGTGAGAGGATGTTTTTCTTCTCTTTCCTGTCTTCTTCCTTTGGTGCCTAAGGTTCTTTCTCTCTTTCTTGAGCTATTTCTTAATCATGGTGTTCCACTTTTATGAGGTGATTTTGTAGCCAAAGTGATAATCAAGTTGGGGCTTCTTTTCTTCTCTTTTGGATATTTTGATCTTGAAGCTTGGATCACCACAAAAGGTGGGTGGTATAACTTTGTGCTCTTCTATTTTAGCACCATAATCATTTTTTTTTGTTGTTGTTTCTATCTATGCAATATGATATTAACATGCTAGAAGGTATTCTTAAGAATTAGGGTTTGGGACGTGTTGAAAGATCTATGAGATTTGCTTCTAATTTCCTAAACCCTAATTTTCTTATACCCGGTTTTGAGATAAAGAATAGATGGATGGTTTCTTTTGTTCCTGATCCGTAATTTATATACACATGTTTGGATTCACGTAATTTAGTGTAATATGGATATTGGTGCTGATTTGCACATGTTGAACGTGAGAATTCATCTTCCTTAATAAAGTTCTTTTATGGAGATTTTGTCATATATGCTAAAGGGATTTTGGTGTTCATTCTTGTATAGAGTCATCCTCCTTGGTCTTGATAATATTCTTTGAGTAATAACCTACTATTTGGTTATGATTCATCCCTGATTTGAGGATGATTTGACCTTGGTGGTCATTGCACCTATATTTTAGTCTTAAATATTTGGTTAGTTGTCGACAAACATGTTTTTGATTAGAGAAATTGGAGGTGATGACCCTACAAGTATTACAATGCTTGGTTTTATTAACATGATGATTAAGATGGTAAATGAGGATCTTATAATTTTAGGGTTATGACTTTGTAGTATTCTCATGTAGGTTGCTCTCTTCTAAACCCTAAATCCATGTGCTCGATACCTACAATATTCTTGAGAGGAGGATCTGATATGCATCATAAGCTTTGGTTTAGTTACCATGTGCTAAGTTTCGATCATCATGTTTCCCATAGAGTTATGGATGATTTCTTATATATATTGTTCATCAACTTTATCTCTCTTAAGTGGTTGGTTTAATGACCTTCATGGAGACTTGTTCTAAGGCTGAATAATCATGATTTCTAAGTTTTGAATATAGTGACTCTTTTTATTCTTGTTGGTCAGCCTTGAGTTTCGGCCATGACATATGTGCCTCTTGATGAGTTGAGATCGAGACACCCATGTATGGGTTTGGGTCCAGACATCATGTTTTGTTTTGGGTTGAGACATGCTTGTCATGATGTAGTTGAGACATATGAACCATTGGTGATTCAGTTATGATTATGATTTGTACCTTGGTCGAGACTCCCATGAGTTGGCTTGGACATGGTAGTGACATGAGCTTTTATTATAGGTCAAAACCCTAACTATATATTTGTTGTAAACCATGATGGATTGTAAGGAACTGAATCCCAATGTACATGAAATTCCATCCTATTCATAAAGATATCTTACTTTTCTTCTCTGTATGTCCTTATTGTTAATTTTGTGGAAATTGAGGTACTTGGAGTAAATATGCATAAAAATTTAAAGAGTTAGTGCACAATTGCCTCAATTAATATATTATTGAGAGTTAAGTTGCTAAATGTCCATAAAAAACGAAATGGTTGTTGAAATAAAATTAGAAATAAAACTTAATGTAAATACAAGTGTTAAAGCTTGAAAATAAGGGTAATAACTCTAGTGATGGTCTTTGAATGAATGAGGGAGTACTACCTCACAATTTTGTAAAAATGTTAATAGATAATCTATTTCAAATAAACTTAAATTCCTATACATTAAGTAACACATTAAAGATCGATATGGTGGTTAACGGTCCAAAGGTGCATACAAACGATATTTAAAGCCATAAAAATATTCTATACATAATTTTGGACTCATGGTTCAAATTTGGGATCATTTGACCATTGTTTGACCCCTCAATTTGTATTTAAAAGAATTTAATAAAGTTTTACTAAGAATTTAACTCGATTTCATTAATTGACGCATTTAAACCTAAGTTTCAATTTTAATAAATGCCATGCGCTTCTGACTTAGGCGTGAGGTCTATGAACCATTGATCTATGATCTAACGATGGTCGAGTCGTCATCTACCTTTAGCGACAAGGTGTAACGGACTCACAGCGACCCCGACCTTCCTTCGACTCGTTCTCACACCTCAATCAACCAAATGAATTGATTCCTTCACCATGAATATTGCCATTCTTTTCCGTTCGATTCAAGCCCTCACTCACTAGCTATCTCCCCCCAATGACAAAATGCCACCTTGGTTGTTCTGAACCCTCTCACCTCTGACTAGCCTAGACCAAATGACACAACCCCACCTATAAATACTCACACCTTGAGCTTCGCCAAAGCACCAGCAATCTTTCTCCACTCCCAATTTGGCTGAAGACCCTCCCCATCTCCACCAATTGATCGAGATCAACCCTGACCTAGTGGCAACTCTCGGGTTGTGGGCAAGACCAACAGGGCAATAGATTGCCCAGGTCAGTTCGCTAGCTTCTAGCCTTTGATCCCGGTACATTAAGTTGAGCTTTCATTTTGTTTTGTGAATTTGCCCAAACTCCATATTATTGCTCATGTAAGAGCTCGATGCCATGGCCAGCTCATGAGAGGGGATGAATCCCCAGGTTAAAATGTCCAAAACCACCAGTCATTTACTTCTTCGCTTGGTTTTCACCCCAGGGGCATAACGATACTTTTGCCTTGTTTTAATCCTCATTGACCGAAGTCAGCGAGCAGTGGACCCATGAACTGGTCGTAAGTGATTGGGCCAGCACACATGGGTCCCATCTTCCCTTGAAGTGCTTCTCGCGAGACTTATTGCCCACGTGGCATTTCTGTGAATTTTTATTCTCTAGTTTTAGAAAATTCATAACTAATTAGTCGATTATCATAAAAATGTAAATAAATAGGCTATGGATTCAAAAAAATAAATCCTATCTAATAAAAATGATTCCCAAGCTTGATTTTCATGTTTTTGAGAAGATTTTTCTATGAACCAAAATAACTAATTAAAAATCCCTACAATATATAAATAATTCAATTCAACCTCAAATTAAATAAATGAATATGTTTTTCTAATTAGAATAATATACCCAATAGTTTGGACTAGTTTTCAAACCCAAAATCAATGTTTTATCTAAAAGGTCAAAAATTAGGGTTTCAAACCTTAAATTATTTCAAACCCTAATTCTTGTGATTAAACACGTGTACTTAGGATATAAGGATCTTGGCTATGAATAATCAAGGAAAAGTCAAATCTAGGATAACTCAAGTGAGGTATGTGCATTCTAACCCAAAATTTGGGCATTATTTATCCAAACCTAAATTCCCAATGAGGCATGAACCTGTTTTATTTATTCTTGCTTTTCCACTATAAATGTTTCAAGGGTCTTGGATCCCACCCATGAATGTTGTTAAACTTCTTATATTTGCCATTGATATACTTTAGCATGATGATAAAAATGACTAATTAACTAATGTAGTGTACATGAGTGCAAACGACACATAGTTTTGGGCATGAGCCTAGGGGAATGTGACCACTTTCCCCAATTATAAAAATATTAGGGTGTTTGGGAATGTGTTACTCTCCCTGACCCAAAGGTTGAGATCCAGTAGGTGCCTCAGTCCTATGTTAGTTTAATGTAGTCACATTTAATAATACATGAAATTTGTTATTGTTTATCTTGGAAGAAATTCTTATTTTTTATACTTGCCTCATACTCTTGAAATCTTATTGTTAGTGAACCTTTATTTTTTCATACTTCAATTTTTGAATTGTCCTTCACCTATAATTATTAAAACATTTTATCTCCTTTTGCTAGGTGACCCCAACCACCAAGAGCCAGGAAGAGGGATAGGACCAGATCACGGTGTAGCTGATCAAGTGTGAGACTACCCAGGATGACTAGGTTACTATTGCTAGATCTTGTAGTACTTTTTTAGTTTATCTTTCATAAATAAAGCTATGTAATATAATAGGTTTTTTTACATTCCACCGTTGCTATTGAAATTAAATTGTATTTGGTCCATTCTTATTTAATTGGAATTATTATGCCTTCATCCCTCATCTTCAAGTTTTTTATAAAAAGATAGATGTTGTGTATTTTCCATTAGATTTTAGTAAGGAGGTGATCTCTCCTCTTTACAGCATGGTATCAAGGCCTATAGGGTAGCTACTAGTGCACAACATTGAAAGTGATGGTGTCTACAAAGGGTCAGAGCTTGGGGGCTGGCAATATTTTCCTCCACACCACTAGCTTGGTTTATGGGGACTCCCGAGCTCATATGACTCAGCCTGGCCTGATCTGATACATAACACCCAAAATAGCATGCCAATAGGGAATAGTAGCCTCATTTCTTTCTATCCAAAAACCCTTAGAAATCTCACACTATGACCTTGTCTTTTAGGAGAGGAAACCTATTTGGAGACTAATCTAATGACTCCAACCCTGAAATTTCTGGAATCTCACCTCCACCAACGATGACACCCGAATAAGAGTGGACAATGTTGCATCAACTCCTCTCAACTACCCTAGTGGGACAGCTTTCTGCTGTCGCGGCTTCAGCTAGTAAACCGAAGGAGTTTACACTGACAGATTTCATAAAGATGCAACAACCATCTTTCAAAGGGGAAAATGAGGCCAACATGGTAGACAAATAGGATGACTGGGTGCTAGCCCTAGAGTGCACCTTTAATGTCATGGCGTGCCCTCCTCACCAAAAGGTCCATTTTGCAGCCTATGCCCTGGATGGCATGGCCTGCATTTGGTAGAATGGCATCTCCCGCACCCAAGACACAACTGAGATGACCTGGGAAGACTTCCTGAAGCTATTCAGAGAAAAGTATGTCTGCCCAGTTTACCTGAAGAAGAAGGAGGTTTAATTCTACAGTCTTCATCAGGGGGACCTAAGTGTCTTTGAGTACATTCAGTGTTTCCTACTTCTGGAGTGCTACGCCATTGAACTAGGGACTGAGCGTAGATCAACCTTGTTTCTAGAGGGACTCAACTACAACATGGGCTGCAATCTTGTTCCACAATTGCCACTTACCTTCCAACAAATGGTGGACAAGGCCCTAGCTATAGAGTCATACCCTGGCATCCAAGATTTCAGGTCGAGTAGCAACAAATGGAAGAGCTCTAGTGGATATCAAGGAAGAGACTGTTGCAACCAATGTTCCCCGCTCTCACCCATTTGGAAAGTGCCCTATGGGCAATGCACCATCTCAGAGGGAGGATCGACCTGTACCAGTCTACCATGAGTGCGGACAGCCTGGTCATATTTGACCAAATTGTCCTAGGTTTCAATGAGGACAAGCCCCATCCCAACAACCACCTCAATGTCAAAATCTACCTCTGCGGAACAACAACAACAACAACAACCATCAATGGTGCCGACCGCCGGTAGAAAGGTGGAACGGAAGGGTTTTTGCTATAGATGTTGAGGAAGTTGGTGAAGGCAATGAGGTCATCGTAGGTACTTTGCACCTTAACATGCATCCGGTTAAAGCACTTTTTGATTTTGGATTGTCACATACCTTCATATCTACACAATTTGTCTCTATGCTAGAATTGGAATCTGAACTTATGGACCATGTGTTAGATATCAAAACCCCTAGTGGTAGAATATGCTCATCTTATCTCAAACTACCGACCATAGACCATTGCATTTTGGGGAAGATGTTTCCTTCAGACTTTATCTTGCTTGACAAGATGGCCTTTGATATTATCCTGGGTATGAATTGGCTGAAGAGATATAAGGAAGTCCTATTCTGTGAAGAGTCGAAGGCTAGCTTGTTACATCCTGAAGAAGGAAGGATGTATATCAAGGGTAGAAAGTGAGAAGAATGGAAATTTATCATCTCCTCCATCAAAGCCGAAAAACTCATCTCACAAGGGTGTAGGGCATACTTAGCATCTATACTTCTCAATGCCACCCCTCCTGCCCTCAACCATATAGAAGTGGGGAAGGATTTTCCTAATGTATTCCCTAAAGAGTTACCTAGGTTGCCTCCAAGTCGTGACATGGAATTCTCCATCGAGCTTGCACCCAGAACTTCACCAATTTTGAAGCCACATTATTTGTTAGCACCAGCTGAGCTTGCTGAGCTGAATAAGCAGCTTCAAGAACTTCTCGACATGGGTTTTAGTCACCCAAGCATCTCACCTTGGGGAGACCCTGTCCTATTCATAAAGAAGAAATATGGTTCAATGCATATGTGTATGACTACCACATGCTCAACCAAGTCACAGTAAAGAATCGTTATCCACTACCATGTATCGATGATCTCTTTGACCAGCTCAATTCTGCCACTGTCTTTTCAAAGATGGACTTGCAAAGTGGTTTTATACATGTGAGTGAAGGATGAAGACATATCAAAGATAGCCTTCAAAACTAGATATGGGCATTCTGAATTCTTGGACATGCCTTTCGGTCTGACCAATGCACTTACTGCCTTTATGGACTTGATGTGGTGACAAAACATTATTAACTAAATTAATCAATGCGGAAGAGATCGTTAGCAGCGGAATTACTAAAAATCACTAAAAATTAAAACCATTTATCAAGAGATCCATTCATAGGAAAACTCTTTCATTTAGAACCAAAGTAAAACATTACATCCTGGTTCATATATATACATATCATGCCTGATTGCACAAAATCTCATATCGAAGTATCAAAACACTAACTCTAAGGACCCGAGAGTACAGAGATGACGATAGGACTATCTACAAAAAACTAGACAGCCAATGTCTCCACCTGTTGGATCACCGTTGTCCCTATGACTGCTGCTGCTGCACTTCGCCTGCAGAAGAGTTTCAACCTTGATGTCTGCGTCTACCTAAAAACATTGAATCCCAAGGGGGTGAGACAATTATAAAATTGTCCCAGCGGGAAATATAACTCTCCACCAAAACATTGTCATTGTAGTTTAAAAGAAATAAACTGTGTAGTGGGATAATATAAATCAATAGCAGATGAATCAACATCTAAGAAGATTAGAGAAACATTTTTATGCAAGTAATTCATTTAAAAACTGATTAAACAGCATGTCTCATATTCAATCTGAATTAAAGGAACATAATTAACATTTATGTATCAAGAGTATACCAATAGTATAATATCAATCAGTGGTTCTCGTATTTCAATATCTTATGTAAATACGCTACACGGATGATTATATTTTACAAACAGAATTAATCTTATGCCCTGAGGATATGAGATATACCGTTGATACTCCAACCGACCACGATTACGTAAAGCATCGGTACCACACAAGGTCAATGGGAGAGCCGGATTCCATGACCTCATCTGTCTCGATCAGTACAAGACTACTTTGGCAGGGACATCATGTGTCAGACTGCAATTAGCTTGCCAGGGTATATTGGCATCCTCGCTATAGAGTTATAGCCCGTAGCATATACTCTCTTCAGGGTTATGGCCCGTAGCCAATGCCTGGTTATTATATTAAGGAGTCATGGCCCTTAGCCATACTCTTATTGGGGTATGGTCCAAAACCAATCTCATACATAGGACATAGCTCGTAGCCATTCCTATGGGGCATAAGGATATATTTGCCCAACTACCCCCACATATTCAAAAATATGTGTTCCGAGTAAAACTCATTTCACCATTTAGCTAATTCTGACGCTGATGGATCTGTGGTCAGGGCAACTACATTATATGGTATTACTTGATTAATTAAGTACATTATCATATTCTTTTAGCATCAGCCAAGTTTCCAAACATAACTTAATAAGACATTTACTATAAAGAAAACATGTACTTTTTCCATTAATCACTTCTAAGTCTTTATAAGACATTGGGATCTCAGTCCCTCATTTCAATAATGAGAATTATAATTCCTTTGCAAACTCAATGCCATAATCATATGGTTCTAGGTATTCAAACCCTTAGCTCCTCATTGAGCATTATTACCACTTTTTCAGGTAACTATCACCTTCAGGTCATCTGACCAAGGTAAATATGATGCTTGTTACATAAGCATCTCTCATGGCACTTAAGGCCCATTACTTCTCTTCTTACCTCATACTAGGCAATAAGGTATAGCATGGCACATAAGGCCCAATAAACAATTTGAATACATAAAATGTCATAGCTCATACATGGCTATGTTCCTCATCTTATGATACATGCATGGTTAGTAAAGATGATAACAGATACATCAATTTCATACCAGCACCATGCAAAACAATATATATAACATCATTATTCAAGGGTAACACCACTATTCCCTTACCAGGGTTAGGGTTTCCCATTTCTTATCAATCAGGGTTACTCATTCCCTATTGTTCATTTAAGATCAATGATTGATCATTTCATTGTCCATGATTAGGATTTCATATAATATGGTATGACCCAGAATTAGGGTTTCACATACCTTCACCCTAATTTAGGATTACGGTTTACTTTTCACATCACATCACCCTAGATTAGGGTTGATATTCAATAACCCACAATTAGGGTTTACTATTCATCCTAATTAGGGTTTATTATCAAAATACCCTGAATTAGGGTTACTCATGTCATCACCCTAAATTCATGTATACATCTTTCTCTCTCATCCTACTCAGGATGATCACTACTCAATTCTTGATTACATTGAGCCTATTCTTCATTCAAATACATACATTTAGGGTTAACATGATGTATTGAATTATTACATCATTATACACTAATGATTAATCCCACTAAGGGTATCAATCATCTAATTACATCATGTCTCCATATGGTTTAATCAATTGAACCTTCAATTATGTAAGTTTTTCAAATGGATTGACCAACTGGACCTTCAATCACATTAAGTGATCAATTGGATTAACCCATTGAATCTTTAATTGTATTACGTATCCAATTGGATTGATCCTATTGGACTTTCAATTAAATGAGATATCCAAATGGATCAACCATTTTGATCTTAAAAAGATCTGATTTCATAAGCCCTAAACAATCTTGGTTCTCATAATTCAATTGATAGAAAATCATTTGAGCAAATTGTTCTTGAAACCGATTAGACAAAACATGTGTTGAAACCGTTTGCACTTTGGGTCTCCAAACGGTTTGAGATCGTTTGGCCCCAAACGTTCTAGAGACCGTTTGGTCTCAAATGGTCTTAATACTGTATGGTCCAAAACATCTCAAAACTGAATGGTCCAAAAGTCCTTTCAACACTTGCACGATTCATGATTCCAATGGATGAACCAATATCAATTGAATCCCTGATTTCTCTATCACTTGAACAACTGAATAATCCTTCAATTAGACCATCCCATAGGGTTTTAAATCCAATTGATCTAGGATTTCTACTCAAGAACCTTCAATTAGGGTTTTGAAATCAAGTAGCCATCAATGTTCAACATTGTGGAACTGATTCAATGTAACTAGTGAATTATCATCAAGTTTTTTATATGAACTGACCCCAAACGGTCTTGAGGTCGTTTGGATGACCTCCAAACGTTCTTGAGACCATTTTCCCATCTTCTCACTCAAATCCAAGTCATCCAATTAGGGTTTGGATCAATGAATTGATCACCAAATCAGCATTTGATTGCAAATCAACTTGGTACCTTTAGACCTTCAAACACCTAACCATACTCAACCCTAGACCTCCAAACGGTCTTGGGTGACCACCAAATGGTCTTGAGACCGTTTGGCTCATCCAACCATTGGATTCTAGTTAAAAATCATTAGGGTTTGAGCTATTGAGTTGATCATCAAATCAGCACTTAATTGCAAAGTGATTTGGTACCTTTAGACCTTCAATTGGTCAGCCATGCTTAACCCTAGACCTCCAAACGGTCTTGGGTGATCCCCAAACAGTCTTGAGACCCTTTGTCTGATCCCCAAACAGTTTTGAAACCGTTTGGGCTAATTAACCCAAAAAGTCAAATCAATCAAGTTGAAAATCAGCACTTAATCCAATAAGGGTTTGCCTAATTGATTAGCCTTCAACTCATGATTCCTTTGGAATTAATCCATAAAATTTGGTGGGTTATCAACCAACATAATTAGGAACAGGATTCTAAAACGGTCAACCCTTGGTCAACTCTTTCAAACAGTTTTGAAACTGTTTACTCTCAAATGGTCTCAAACCGTTTGCTCTCAAACGGTTTGGTGAAACCGAATGGGCAAACATGATATAATCGTTTGGAACAAGACTTCTTTGGGAAAAGTGTCCAAAATGATGTCATCATCATCTACCTTCGTCCCTACAACTCCTAATGCATCTTATTTCATGTATTTACCAATTACAACAAGCAATTAACCAAAAAGATGAAGAAATCAACGAAATTGCAAGATTGATAGTTGAATAACAATGTAGAAGGGTTCAACTTATAAAACCCGCCTTCAAATCTGATCCCAAGCTCCAAGCTTCACGGATACAATGGTTATTGAATCTCTAGCAACCTCCCAAGGTCGTTTCTCAAACTTTTGGAGTGAAAGGATCGGCTAGGGTTGAAGATGGAGTGAAGAAATGAAGGAATCATATATTGTTTTATGATTTTCACCATGAAATCATGAAGAACGAAGGTCAAAGGCTTACCAACAGGTTGGTAACGTGCTCCCTGCTGTTCGTATCTCTCTTGTTCGTCTTTGCAAGCAAAAATAATAAGTGGTTCAAAATTCCCTTTTCATTCTATGGATAAATGAGCTTTTATGCAATTTTTATTAAAAATTCAATTAGGAGAGAGAAAGTAGGAATTATCCCCTCCAATTCCTTGCCACTTGCCTCCTCTCCTTCCTTAGGAACGAGGCTATCATCCTTGCCTCTTTTTCCTCTCAATTATCCATGTTTTAAAGAAAAACAAATTAAGCACCTTAACCCTTTTTATATTAATATCCATGAGTTAGTGGATATTTCTTTTTCTTATAAAAAGGTGAGTGGAGTTTTCACCTCCTTGAGATATTTCGTGGCCTAGCAAAGTCACAAGAGTGTTCACACGTGAGAAAATTCATCCATCTCATTTTTGGTTGAAGGCCCTTCAAATATTTTATTTATTTTTACATTAAATTGAAATAAAGTTCCAATTATAAGTTGAGAGAACGGAGTGGGCGGCGGCTTCCGCTGTGGGGATAGGGCGGGCGACTTAGGACTCGCGGAGGGCGGCTTCAGGCTCAGGGGAGGGGGCTTCGGCGGCCAACGGATGCCACCCTACTCCCCCATGGCCTTGACTCAGCTCGATCTCCGTCGTTTCTGTCTCAGGCGAGCGCCCATCTTTCTCTCCTCCACCCTCTCCTCTTCTGTTGCGGTGGGGCTGGGCTCCTGGCTTTGATCTCGGCCCGTGCTGTGTCGGGCGGCGGTTTGGGAGGGGCGGATTCGGATCTGTTTCCCCCACCGGGCCTCTTGTCAGATTGAAAGTGGAGTGGCTTGGTGGTTCTGTCTTCCTCACAGATCCGGTGGTATCGATCTCTCCCACCCCCTTTCAATAGCTTACGTTTTCTTAATAAGGTTTCTAGCCCTTCCGTCGTGAAGGCTTCCGAGCTCTGGGTTTCCCCAGTATTTCAGCATCGGTTTTTTCTGTCTTTGTTGGCTTGTTTAGCCAGTGGTTCTGGCAGTTTATTTGCCTTTTATCTCCGTTAGTCGGCGTTTATCTGTCGCACTTTTCTGCGACCTCCCTTAGGGAGAGCAATGAGATCTCTAGCCACAGCTAGATCTCATCTTTGCTTTAGATTGATCTTATTACTCAGTTATATGACTTCATTTGAGTTGATATGCGAGCAAAACACCATCTTGTTCCAGCCCCTCTACCACTACTCAATGCTCAGGTTGAAGGAATTCTTCAGGAAAAGCTGCTTAAAACAGCCTCAAGGAAGAAGAATCAATGCAGAAATGTCTCTCTCTCGTTCCAATATGAGTTGTAGTGCCTTTGGGTTACTGAACGTGATGTTTATATATTATGTTTGTATCTTTCTTCCCAATTGTAGATGTCATATGGCTAACAAGTAATGAATCGATCATTTTTCTCTCAAAAAAAAAAGTTCCAATTATGCTTAAATATTGATTATTTTAATATCAAGATTCTCTCTCCTCCAAAGAAAAACAAATAAGGCGCCCCTCTCATTTTCTTTGCTCTACATGATTCCAAGAAATATTATGAAACTTATTTTAGTGATAATTTGAATATTGAACCCTAGGTTTTGGGTAAATTGCACATTACACCAAAACTAGGTTATAATGCACAAACATTGCTTTATCGGCTTTTTCTTGGAATTCAGGCCATCACAAGCCATACCTTTGCATAAACTTCACTCTCATGATGCTTTAACACATGAGGAACATATTATCATGCACAATTTGCAATTAAACCCCTCAACTTGGGTAATTTGCACTTTAGTCCAAAATAGGCAAAATATTGATTTCAACAATACTCAAAAAGGACTAAAATTGTTATATAAATTCCTCTTGAGCCCTAAATACTTTTCAAAAGATAAGAGCATGCATATAATTACTTCTCATTATGCAAAACACCTAGGGTTACTTCATAACCCAGGTCAGGGATGTTACAAGTTTATCCACCCCTTACAATGATTTCGTCCCCAAAATCATCAACAAAACATTAAGAGAAAAGAGTAGGATATTTCCTCCTCATATCATCCTCTAGTTCCCATGTAGCTTATTCAATGCCACGATGATTCCAGAGGAATTTTACAAGACTAATGTCTTTCTTATTAAGCTTCTTGATTCTTCTGTCAAGAATCAACACAAGTCCTTCAACATAAGATATGTCAACATTTAGTTCTACCTCCACAGGTTGCAGAACTAACTCAGTGTCAGGATGGCACTTCCTTAACATAGAGATATGAAACACTGGGTGCAATTTATGCAATTCAGGTGGTAACTCCATCTTATAGGCTACCTTTCCCATCCTCTCAATGATCGGATAAGGCCCCATAAATCTCGGAGCTAACTTCCCTTTCTTTCCAAATCTCAGGATACCTTTCTAAGGTGAAACCTTAAGGTACACCCTGTCTCTGACTTGGAATTCTAAGGGTCTACGACGCTTGTCAGCATAGGATTTCTGTCTAACCTGGGATGTTTTCAATTGTTATTGTATGATCTTTGTCTTCTCATTTGTTTGTTGAACCAGCTCAGGACCCAAAAGTTGATGTTCCCCAGTTTCATACCAACATAGGGGAGATCTACAACGTCTACCATACAAAGCTTCATATGGTGTCATGTCAATACTGTGCTGATAGTTTTTATTATAAGCAAACTCTATCAAGCTCATATGTAGATCCCAACTCCCCACAAACTGAAGGACACATGCCCTAAGCAAGTCCTCCAAGGTTTGTATTGTCCTCTCAGACTGTCCATCTATCTGAGGATGAAAAGTCGTAATAAACCTTAGCTGGGTGCCCAAAGATTTATGAAGTCATTCCCAAAAATGACTTGTAAACTGAGGACCTCTATTAGAAACTATTGTAACTGGTACCCCATGCAAACACACTATCTCATCTATGAAGATTTGTGCAAGCTTCTCAGCTGTGTAGGTTGTTTTGACAGGTAAGAAATGTGTTGTATTTGTCAACCTATCAACTATCACCCAAATGGAATCATGACTTTTGGCTATTTTAGGCAAACCAACCACAAAGTCCATAGTTACATGATCCCATTTCCACTGTGGTATAGGTAGGGGTTGCATTGTTCCTGCAGGCTTTTGGTGTTCAGCTTTAACCTGCTGACACACCAGACACCGCATAACAAACTCGACAACATCCTTCTTCAAACCAAGCCACCAATACATATCTTTTAAATTATGATACATCTTGGTGCTCCCTGGATGCATAGCATACATTGAAGAATGAGCTTCCTCCAGGACTAACTTTCTTAAGTTGTCAACATCAGGTACTACCAACCTATCATGGTAACAGACTACCTGATCATCAGAATCATGGAATCCATCCCACTTCTCACTACCATACTCTGACCTGATCTACTGAATCATAGAATCAGTCTGTTGTGCTTCTTTGATATGTTGTCTCAGAGTTGGTTTTATATGCATTTCGGCTAACAACCCGACTAACAATGACACTTTAAGTTGTACATTGTCTTGCCTCAAGGAGATAAACATATCTCTCTTAGAGCATACTAAAGAGTTTAGCTATGTTTTATCTAGGGCTGGTGTTGCTGATTTTCTACTTAATGCATCAACATCCACATTGGCCTTCCCTGGATGATAATCAATTGTACAATAATAGTCTTTGATTAACTCCATCCAGCGGCGTTGCCTTATATTTAGCTCATGCTGAGAAAAGATGTACTTTAGGTTTTTATGGTCTGTGAAAATCTGGAATGTTTCTCCATAGAGATAATGTCTCTAGATCTTCAAGGCATGAACCACAGTAGCTAGCTCTAGATCGTGTGTTAGATAATTCTCTTCATGTTTCTTAAGCTGTCGATAGGTAAAAGAAATCACTTGCTTATCCTGCATCAACACACATGCTAAGCCATTCTTAGATGCATCACAGAAGACTATATACCCCTTTCCTTGCTCATGTAGCACCAACACAGGTGCACATGTTAACCATTCCTTCAGCAACTGGAAAGTTGTTGACACTTGTCATTCCAGACAAAAGGAATATCTTTCCTTGTCAACTTGGTCAGGGGTAAGGCTATTGAACTGAAGTTCTTAATGAACCTTCTGTAATAGACAGCCAGTCCTAGGAAACTTCTTATCTTTGTCGGTGTCTTCAGCTGTTCCCATTGCAGGACAGATTCTACCTTCTTAGGATCAACACGAATACTTGAGGCAGATATCACGTGTCCAAGAAAGGAAACTTCTGGTAACCAGAACTCACATTTGCTAAACTTAGCATATAACTTATGCTCCCTTAGCAAGGTCAAAGCCTAACGGAGGTGCTACTCATGCTGTTGAGCATCTTTACTATATATCAGGATGTCATCTATAAAGACGACAACATACTGATCTAGAAAAGGTTGAAAGATTCTATTAATGAGTTCCATAAATGCAGTTGGTGCATTAGTTAGTCCAAACGACATAACTATGAACTCATAGTGACCATACCTTGTCCTAAAGGCAGACTTAGGTATGTCACCCTCCTTGATACGTAACTGATGGTATCCCGACCTTAAATATATCTTAGAAAAGATAGTCGCACCACGCAACTGGTCAAACAAGTCACCAATCCTTGGTAAATGATACTTGTTCTTTATGGTGACTTTGTTTAACTGTCTGTATTCAATGCATAACCACATCGACCCATCCTTTTTCTTAACAAAAAGGAATGGAGCACCCCAGGGTGAAGTACTCGGTTGGATAAAACCCTTCTGAAGAAACTCTTGCAGTTGTTTCTTGAGCTCTTCCATTTCAGCAGGTGCCATCCTATACGGTGTCTGTGCTATTGGTTGCATGCCCGAAATTAGATTAATCTCAAAATCTATCTCTCGAGGCGGAGGAACACCCGAAAGTTCTTTAGGAAATACATCTTCAAATTCCCTGACTACAGGAACTTCAGAAGGATGAGGGCTTTCCATTGTGGTATCTACCACATGAGCTAAGAATGCAAGGCATCCTTGTCTCATTAGCCTCTCAGCTACCATATCTAACACAAGACATGTGGGAAGAATCTTTCTATCTCCCTGAAAGATCCATGTGTCATCACCATCTGTGAACACAACTTGCTTGGAACTACAATCCAAGACAACCTTATACTTTTCTAAGGTGTCCGTTCCAAGGATTATATCAAAACCCTACATCTCAAGTGGTATAAGATCCACTTGAATGTGGTGATCAGAAAAGACAAGATTGCATGGAGAACACACTTCCTGCAATACTGCAGATCCCATCAAAGGTGTCTCTAACAGCAAGCTATCTATTCTCTGACTAACAATCATATTGCAGTCATCAATCAATTCTTGAGTGATAAAAGAGTGCATAGCACCCAGATCTATTAACACAGATACGAAACAGGATAAAGACATATCATAATAAAATAGTTTCATCTGACCTGTCACATCTTGTGGATTAACCACTGCCTCGGCCTGATTCATAGCATAGAATCTCGTCATTGCCTGCTATTGGCCATGTGCTCTATTATTGGATGCAGAAGATACTGCCTGGGACGCTTGTCCACGTCCTCGGGTACCACTAGAAAACTACTTTCTCTGAGAACCTTGCTGACTTTGTCTCGGGGGTTGATTCACCACAACATTCTCGTTGGGCAATCCCTTACCAGATGACCTACTAGTCCACATCGATGACAAGTTCTATTCTCTTGGTGTGGTCTAGGGGGTCTAGTTACTGATGTTGATGCCACACTAGGGGCTCTACTTGGAGGAAAACTACGTCCTCTACCCCTACTTGACGCCCACTGTGTCTGGGTATTGAACCTCTGTTGTTACGACCCCACCTCCTGATAACCCCCAATTAAGGGAGACCGAGAGGTCAAAGCCGCACCCATAACTTCCGGATCAAAGGTTCGGCAATTAACCAAGAATAATTATCAAATTTTAACAGATTATACTGAAAAGATGTAAGAAAATATTTTTTTTTTTGCATACTTTTTTGAAAACTTGGATCTCTAAACTTCTATCCACTTAAGTATTCTACTCTAACTAATCCTCCTTGTATTTTACTTCATGTATTACACAGTATGACAATTTACTGTTTGTCCTTTTGTCTTGTACCTAAAATGTAGACAAACAAAACGTCGGTCAGCTGAAGTTGGTATGTGGGGGAAACAATAATCATGTAAATACATTAACAATGTAATCATTCAATTAATCATTTAACAACCAAGATTACATTTTGGATATAACTCCGCGATCCAAGAGTACCCTATCCTCTATGTTATCCCCATTAAACCCCTCATGATCCACCTATAAGTGAACCAATTTCTAGGGTTGAGTCACATGGAACTACTCATAAGTAGCCCACTCCTTAACTCATGGCAGGCTAATGAGTCTCATGGCACTACACGTAGGTAGCCCAGTTTCTAACTCTCGGTAACCTAGACCTTGCTCTAGGATTACCCTTTTTTTCTTAGCCTTTTCAAAGCAATAGAGGTGGACCCAGATCTAGTCAGTTATATACGCACATTTATAGTGATAATCATAGTCACTTTATAGTTTCATGAAATAAATAAACATCCAACATTTATTTTCAAGCAACCGATTAAAACTCTGAGAATCGTTGTGAAACTAGAATGATTATTCATAAGCATAACCACATACCTGATTTGATGAGTCATGCAGATTATTTAACACATACTTCATGTATATACAATCAAGCCAATCAACAGATCCAAGCAAGTAATCACATAATTCCTGAAAAGAATATGTACCCTTTTTATTACACACTTTATCAAGAATCTACTTTATTGACTTGGATTCTCTTTCTAGGGCTTCTAATCCGCATTAATGTTTCATTAATATTCATTAGGGTTTCTTAGATCAATTTCTCAAACTTTATCCTTTTTAAGTTAACAAACCCTAAAATACCCTTTTCCATTTATATGAACCTTAATTGCTCAACTATTCATTTTAATAGTCTTTTATACCCAAAATTTGACTTAGGATCATCATATCCTTATGGATTTGAACAATTAAAACAATTAAAAGACATATTCATCTACATTAGGGTTTTCAAGCTCATTAATGCATAATCATGCACGAAGCCCTAAATTAAACCAATTATATAAAAATATCATCTTTTTAAATCCTATTTTCACTTTTTTTAACAACAGGTTAATATCAACTTGAATTATCCAAATAACGTCATTAAGTCCATCTATCATCAAATCTAAGGGTTTTTCTTTAATTAAATCATTAAAGATGATAACTTTATGTTCTTTTCAAATTTCAAGCACATAAACTCTAAATTAGACTAATCATGTGCAATGTTCTTCCTTTTTTAACATAATGTACCTTTTTACATTTAACAGGTTAACATCAACTCTAATGATCCATTAAACACATTAATCATATCAAAATAGGGTTTCTTAATCTTTAATGCATTAAAGATGATAATTTACACTACATCTAGAACTATGATCAGATTCAGGCTATACAACTATTTTTATTGGATTCCTTGTGTTCTTCTGATCAAAATTCATATATAAACTTTTATCATCCGAGCTACGAATAAGGAGATATGAATTTTACAAAAGTTCACTTACTTGAGCCAATCAGGACGTGCCACGTCACTTATCCCATGCAAGCGCTCGATTTGGAAATATAACGGAATTACAGTCAGTCATTGTTTCATACCCCGGAAGGGTAATTCCATCAAACGCGCTCGTGCCCCTTCTTCTTCCTCGCGATGCCAGCAACGACGCCGACCTGCAACCCTAGTCGCGAGCTGCGTGACACCTGCTGCTCCGCCTGGACTCGACGGCCCTCCGGTCCTATTCCTTTGCTTGCACCGCTCCTCCGCGCACGCGTGGCGCCCTCTAGGTCGTGACCACCATGGCCATTCTTGAGTGAAGAATGGGTCGTGGTTGCTGCTGTGTTTGCGGCAGCTTGCAGTCCCGCGGATGGGATTGCATGGAGATAGGAGCACGGTCTCGGTCTCCGATCCTTCCTAGATTGTCGTGGAGGCCTCCTTCCTCCAACGGGATCGTTTAACAGCTCTTCGTGGATCCATGGCTACGTTACACATTATTCTAGGGTTTCTGAAAGAAGAAGAAAAGGGAGTAGAGAGAAAGGGATGCAGGGACCTCTTGGGCTCGACCCATGGGTTCTAACCTTTTATAGAGAAGGGTACGAAGCCTTAGGTGAGTTACCAAGCCCCTCATTAAGGAAACTCTTTTCCTTCAAAGTGAAGCAAGTCTCTCTCTCTCTCTCCTAATTATCTCCTTTGATAATCATTATTCCATGGATAATTAGGAATATGAAAAACATCTCTCTTAATCTCATTAGACTTGCCCTTTAATTCATTGGCCACGAATTTATATTCCCTTTTATTAGAAAATACTTCCTTTCTATCCTTATCACAAAATCCATTAATAATGTATCATATTATCTTTTATTTTGCAAATTTGGCATTTTCTCTTTCTTTCCTCTTTATTGGGGATCCTTGGACCCCAAGAAACTCTATTATTTAGAAATTCTTTTCCAAGGATATTTATTATCCTTCTAGATGCATATTTATGCATTATTTCTCATTATCTTGTTTATTTCTCATTATCTTGTTTATTTCTCATTAAATATCTCTTTTTGAGGATTTCTCTTTATTTCTCTTTTATTTTCCTCATTGGTATTCCTTTTATCATTAGGAATCCTTGGAACACGAAATTCCACAAAGGATCTCCTAATTACACCTTTTCCCACTTATTTCCAACATTTTAACATTATTTTCAATCTCTTTCTTATTAAAGAAATACTTAATTAAACATTTCTTTTCTTATTGCCTTTTCTTTGCAACTTTGGACTCCTTGGTACCCAAGTAACCCAAGAGGCACGAAATTTTCTTTGGATTTGCCTTCTAGAGGTTTCCACATTATTCTTTTCTCAAATATTCAATTATTCATTTACTAATTGATTTTTCTTTGTTATTTCCTTGTTATTGGGCCCAATAGCCAATAAAGCCCACAACACCAACATCAAGGCTATTGTAAACGCAATCCATGTATTCAAAACAAATTATGCCATTGTTTGTTCAAATATCTTTAATATGAGAAATCACATTTCTCACCAAACAAACCCAAAAATTGGGGTTGTAACATCCTTCCCCTCTTATAGGAATTTTGTCCTCAAAATTCTATCCACCAAACAAACAAACAATTTAGGATAAGATTTTTCCATGTCCATCGTTGGCCCCTATGTGGCTTTACCGTACTCATGGCGCTTCCATAGAACCTTTATCATCACATATTCTTTTCTCTGAGTTCTTTCATCCCAGTGTCTATAAACTGCATAGGTGACTCAGGCCATGTCAGCCTCCCTTGGGGCTCACTAGGTTCATTGCTCAGCACATGGTCGGGGTACCTCACATAGTGCTTTAAACTGGACACATGGAACTCATCACACATTACTTTATCCTGAGGGGTAAGGTCAAACTTAACCTTCTCCACCAAACCATATCAAAAGAACCCATGCATCGGGGACTCAGCTCTCTTAGCTATAACTTAGAGGGGTCAGATTTTCACATATTCTTCCACAGTAACTTGTATGTCAGTCTACTTTGCATCTGCTCATGACTCTCATCGTTTCTAGTCTCCTTTCATCCTTTCCACAATCAAAGTGACTTCATCTACACGCACTGTGGTCCCTTTTCTAACCATCATGTGGTCCTTTTCTAACCACCATGTGGTCCTTTCACCAACATCACCTTACTGAAGTGGTGAACGACACAATCTCCCTTACAGAGCTTCTTATAAAACCTGATACTGGCTATGGTGGTCATTGTCACATCTTTCATAGGACAAGAACTGTCTCTAGATATCACCCTGAACGAGCACACATGCCCTCATCAGACCATTTAGTCTGGATCATACTAACCATAGTTAGGGGTGATAAACTATACTAACATTGAGTTCTTCATGTACCTACTTCCACTTTATGGAAGTGAACCTCTAGGTCAAACTCAAGATACTTTAAACTCACATCATGGTGTAGTTGGACCATCTCTCTCATGGATAGTTCAACCAGATATGTCCCTTAATAGAACTCTTTCTTTCTCATGTCATCTAGGTAAGGCGATTTACCATGACCCATATTGCATATCGACCTTCCTTGGTCCCGGGGAGACCTATCACAACATCTATGTGGTTGAGCTCCCATTCCCTCTCAGGGACTCTTTTGTCCTCTATATCGATACTCTGGGTTACTGGGGTTCGTTCTTTACCTCCTGGCTTGCATGGCCATAAACCACATGCAACTTCATCTTAAGCATCCAAAGTGCTATTGCCATTTTCCACGGTGTATGGTGATCTTCAATCATGATTTCTTATATGTCATGATTCCTCAAGATTGATTCCTCTGAAACCCTAAACACACTCTATTCGGGGTTTCATCACCTTCTTTTCCAAAGAAGTGCATCTGAGGTTCTACCACCATCCTTTCATTGCATCAAGGACTAGACTGGCCAACCAAACAACCCTTAACTTTTCAATGTATCTTGTTACAACTGAGTGTTATCCAAACACCTCTCCTTTTCGAACTTAGGGTTAGCCAAGCAACCTCTTCTAGCGTCTAGTCAAACAAGTCAGATGTATCTCAACCAGAGCATCCATTACCACTTCACATCCTTAGGTATTAGGTAACATTGAAGACATACACTTCCATGTATTTCACTTATCATTTCACCTCAAATTCTATGTCCATTTTCATTAAGAACCCTCTTTGATTTCATCATCATGGTGATCAAACTCAACCTGATATAACTTGTAAGTTCCACATAGCTCATGATAAAAGCATCCTCATAGGGTGACTACCTCATTCCTCTTAGTGTTTACAAACCATCCATGTATCATTCACTTTACCAGGGTAGGTTATCTTCTCTATCCCCATTTCTCACGGCAACATTCCAACCTACATCATCTCTTATCCTTGGTGTATGACATGTGTAATGTCCTATCTCTCACCCCCATAACAAGAGGAAATAAGCATTTGGTTGCAGTCCAAATACATAGTTCTTCCTGTTCCAAGAGTAGAGATGGTACATCCCACCTTGCCAGTACACCTTTAAATCTAAGTTGCAACGTGCCACCTATGTCTCTACATCACAGACATCATGATATCAAACTAGTCTTGAACCTACCGAGGTTTATATCCTTGGTCATCTCCTCTAGGTCTATAGGGTACCGGCTCTTTTGGGGTCATCCCTCTTCCCTCATGCATCAAGGGAGTGCCCTACTCATCTGCCCTTTGGGTCCCATGAGTTCATGAAGGTGATCAATCTCCTAACCCATGGCCCTCAGACAATGATAGTTGTTACCTCCCGACCCTATGGTCATGTGCAACTGGGGAATTAGGCAACTCCTACTTTTATCGGTCTTATCCCTACCTGACCCTAGGATAGACTTAGGATTCTCCATTATAATACATGTTCACTTAGAACCTTACCCAATTTTTCATCATCTCTCTTTCTGTATTTATGGGTTGGCTTTCATCCTTTGATAGGGATCATGGCAACCTGCCTACCTTGGTCAAGCTCCATATCGGTTACTTCTATGGTAACACATTCATATGCAATTAGAGATGGATATCTATGGGTCTACAGGTTCATTCTCATACTATGTACTTTTCACTTAGCTTCTCAAGATCCTATGAGACCTCTTTAGGTTACCTTAAACCAACAAAACTGATGTACACCCTACCAAAGAGGTCCCTCTCCCAGGATGGGAGGAAAACTATCTCTTGACAACAAGGTCACAAAAGCTCTTAGGTCTAGGATTTACATCCACACGAGCCTACTTAACCCTAGCAAGCTATTAAGGCACAAGCAGATCACCTATTGTACTATGCTAGGTCATCTGGGTTCTCATTCTTCAACATTAGATCAAGGTCATACCTTTCTTTATCATCAACCTAGCTGTGAGGGGTTCATCAAACATACCTTAAACTTAAGGGGCTTCCCTTTTCCTCTACACATGAGGAGTACCATGCTCTCTTCTATAGGAACTCAACTCTCATCATGAGCATCAGGTATACCACTTCCCCTCTTAGGTCAGGGACCCTAGGTTCACTTGTAGGTGTACAATCGCATGCTCTATCTCTAAACTATGAACCAAGCATGCAAAAGGCATGACATGCACTCCTTGTCATCCTTCAACTCGAGCAACACTTAGAGTTGGGTCCTCCTTAAGGACAACCAACAAGGTACAAGGCCTTGGAACCTGTTCACTAAACATTTCTAAGTCTAAGGAACTCTTCTTCCCACTTCAGAAGGTAAACAACTATACCGTAGGCACATAGGCACCAGATGCTTCATCTTCTATCTTTAGGGTTTGGTCCCTCCAAGATATCATCAACTTTCAGGGATCGATCATGAGGCAACAACTATCATCCCTTATTCAGGGTTTTAGGCTCCCAACCTTCTTGTTGGGTTTCCTTGCTCTCTCTAGAGCTAACCCTACATCCAACCTCACCATTATAGGTTCTCTCTTCAAGAAGGATCAACCTCAAGGCATGCCCTACATGGGTGAAGCCTAGGTTCGAACTTATGTTTGCTCAAGACATCCATAACCCTTTGTACTCCCTCATGATTCCTTATCCAGGGTTTCATCCTACTGTCAGCACCATGACGTGCCCTAGGTGCCAGCTATACCCTACTTGCATGATCCCATAGGGTTTCTAAGGTCCTTCACTAACATCATCATCTAAGGAGCTACCCTTTACCCTAACATGCACGACCCTTCCCAGGGTTGGGTTGCCAAAGGTGCTAGGTCACCCATGGATCATATGGCATCCCAAAGGCATGTCCTTTCAAACACCTGGTCCAACTCATCTCTCTCTAACCTTCACTTAGGGTTAGGGTTAGCATCATCCTCATAGGATGTGCCAGGTCTCTACTTGCAATGGAGATCTCTATCTCCAAGACTAACTCATCCTCTTGACAAGAAGGTCTAGCCTCAGGTCTCTTCTGAGAACATGACAACTTATGTCATATGACCTAAGCATGTATCTATTCTTTAATTTGCGCTTAATCTATTAAACGTATGTCCATGACATCTTATTTACATACTTTTCATTAATTTGGTGGAGGATTCCCTAAATCTTATTAACCTTACCCATACCTCAAGAGGGTGAGGAGAAGAAAGAAAACCCTAATCCTTCTGGTCCTTAATAGAATTTTGTGATGTGAAGGGATGAATAAGATGAGAATGTCCTAAAGGTATCTTATTTCGATTTATACCCTAAGACTTTGGCCAGGCAGTCACACAGATCCGGGAGTCCTCGTATTCCGAGTAGCGGTGCGGAGGAAAATATTGCCAGCCCCCAGTCGTGATCCTTTTCTAGACACCTCTGTCTTTCAGATAATCCTCTAATAACTCCCTTGGGTTCTATGGAGTTTGTAAATTTTAATAATTATTAATGGTTAACTGAGGAACCCAAGCTCTGATACCAAATGTTACGACCCCACCTCCCGATAACCCCCAATTAAGGGAGAGCGAGAGGTCGAAGCCACACCCATAACTTCTGGATCAAAGGTTCGGCAATTAACCAAGAATAATTATCAAATTTTAACAGACTATAATGAAAAGCTATAAGAAAATAATTTTTTTTTCATACCTTTTTGAAAACTTGGATCTCTAAACTTCTATCCACTTATGGATTCTACTCTAACTAATCCTCCTTGTATTTTACTTCATGTATTACACAGTATGATGATTTACTATTTGTCCTTTTGGCTTGTACCTAAAACGCCGACAAACAAAACTTCAGTCAGCCGAAGATGGTATGTGGGGGAAATAATAATCATGTAAATACATTAACAATGTAATCATTCAATTAATCATTTAACAACCAAGATTATATTTTGGATATAACTCTGCGATCCAAGAGTACCCTATCCTCTATGTTATCCCCATTAAACCCCTCATGATCCACCTATAAGTGAACCAATTTCTAGGGTTGAGTCACATGGCACTACTCGTAAGTAGCCCACTCCTTAACTCATGGTAGGCTAATGAGTCTCATGGCACTACACGTAGGTAGCCCAGCTTCTAACTCTCGGTAACCTAGACCTTGCTCTAGGATTACCCTTTTTTTTAGCCTTTTCAAAGCAATAGAGGTGGACCCAGATCTAGTCAGTTATATATATGCACATTTATAGTGATAATCATAGTCACTTTATAGTTACATGAAATAAATAAACATCCAACAGATATTTTCAAGCAACCGATTAAAACTCTGGGAATCGCCGTGAAACTAGAATGATTATTCATAAGCGTAACCACATACCTGATTTGATGAGTCATGTAGATTATTTAACACATAATTCATGTATATACAATCAAGCCAATCAACAGATCCAAGCAAGTAATCACATAATTCCTGAAAAGAATGTGTACCCTTTTTATTACACACTTTATCAAGAATCTACTTTATTGACTTGGATTCTCTTTCTAGGGCTTCTAATTCACATTAAGGTTTCATTAATATTCATTAGGGTTTCTTAGATCAATTTCTCAAACTTTATCCTTTTTAAGTTAACCAACCCTAAAATACCCTTTTCCATTTATATGAACCTTAATTGCTCAACTATTCATTTTAATAGTCTTTTATACCCAAAATTTGACTTAGGATCATCATATCCTTATGGATTTGAACAATTAAAACAATTAAAAGACATATTCATCTACATTAGGGTTTTCAAGCTCATTAATGCATAATCATGCACGAAACCCTAAATTAAACCAATTATATAAAAATATCATCTTTTTAAATCCTATTTTCACTTTTATTAACAACAGGTTAATATCAACTTGAATTATCCAAATAACGTCATTAAGTCCATCTATCATCAAATCTAAGGGGTTTTCTTTAATTAAATCATTAAAGATGATAACTTTATGTTCTTTTCAAATTTCAAGCACATAAACTCTAAATTAGACTAATCATGTGCAAAGTTCTTCCTTTTTGAACATAATGTACCTTTTTACATTTAACAGGTTAACATCAACTCTAATGATCCATTAAACACATTAATCATATCAAAATAGGGTTTCTTAATCTTTAATGCATTAAAGATGATAATTTACACTACATCTCGAACTATGATCAGATTCAGGCTATACAACTATTTTTATTGGATTCCTTGTGTTCTTCTGATCAAAATTCATATATAAACTTTTATCATCCGAGCTACGAATAAGGAGATATGAATTTTGCAAAAGTTCACTTACTTGAGCCAACCAGTACGCGCCACGTCACTTATCCCATGCAAGCGCTCGATTTGGAAATATAAGGGAATTACTGTTATACCCCCGCTTAAGTCAGTCATTGTTTCATACCCCAGAAGGGTAATTCCGTCAAACGCGCCTGTGCCCCTTCTTCTTCCTCGCAACGCCAGCAATGACGCCGACCTACAGCCCTAGTCACAAGCTGCATGACACCTGCTGCTCCCCCTAGACTCGACGGCCCTCCGGTCCTATTCCTTTGCCTCCGCCGCTCCTCGACGCACGCGTGGCGCCCACCAGGTCGTGGCCACCATGGCCATTCTCGAGTGAAGAATGGGTCGTGGTTGCTGTTGCGTTTGCGGCAGCTTGCAGTCCCGTGGATGGGATTGCATGGAGATAGGAGCACGGTCTCGGTCTCCGATCCTTCCTGGATTGTCGTGGAGGCCTCCTTCCTCCAACGAGATCGTTTAACAGCTCTTCGTGGATCCATGGCTATGTTACGCATTATTTTAGGGTTTCTGAAAGAAGAAGAAAAGGGAGTAGAGAGTAAGGGATGCAGGGACCTCTTGGGCTCGACCCAGGGGTTCTAACCTTTTATAGAGAAGGGTACAAAGCCTTAGGTGAGTTACCAAGCCCCTCATTAAGGAAACTCTTTTCCTTCAAAGTGAAGCAAGTATCTCTCTCTCTCCTAATTATCTCCTTTGATAATCATTATTCCATGGATAATTAGGAATACAAAAAACCCTCTCTTAATCTCATTAGACTTGCCCTTTAATTCATTGGCCACGAATTTATATTCCCTTTTATTAGAAAATACTTCCTTTCTATCCTTATCACAAAATCCATTAATAATGTATCATATTATCTTTTATTTTGCAAATTTGGCATTTTCTCTTTCTTTCCTCTTTATTGGGGATCCTTGGACCCCAAGAAACAATATTATTTAGAAATTCTTTTCCAAGGATATTTATTATCCTTCTAGATGCATCTTTATGCATTATTTCTCATTATCTTGTTTATTTCTCATTAAAATATCTCTTTTTGAGGATTTCTCTTTATTTCTCTTTTATTTTCCTCATTGGTATTCCTTTTATCATTAGGAATCCTTGGAACACAAAATTCTACAAAGGATCTCCTAATTACACCTTTTCCCACTTATTTCCAACATTTTAACATTATTTTCAATCTCTTTCTTATTAAAGAAATACTTAATTAAACTTTTCTTTTCTTATTGCCTTTTCTTTGCAACTTTGAACTCCTTGGTACCCAAGGAACCCAAGAGGCACGAAATTCTCTTTGGATTTTCCTTCTAGAGGTTTCCACATTATTCTTTTCTCAAATATTCAATTATTCATTTACTAATTGAATTTTCTTTGTTATTTCCTTGTTATTAGTCCCAATAGCCAATAAAGCCCACAACACCAACATAAAGGCTATTGTAAACGCAATCCATGTATTCAAAACAAATTATACCATTGTTTGTTCAAATATATTTAATATGAGAAATTACATTTCTCACCAAACAAACCTAAAAATTGGGGTTGTAACATCTGTGGTGCTGCCGGTGCAGAAAACCTAGGCTTCTTGAAGCCTTCAGACCTTTATCCATGAAACTGAGGATACACTTTCTTACTACTGGTCTATCGCTTTTCGATCACATACCTTTCTATCCGTCTTACGGACTCCACGAAGGTAGCAAACCTATCTCGGTTCTCTAAAGCAGACACCAGAGTGGTTAATTCCGCATTCAGGCCCTTCTCGAACCGCCGAATTCTTTCCTCATCATTAGATGCCATGTGCGGATAGATCCGCAACAACTCCATGAACCTAGCCTCATACTCGCTAATGTTCATTATTCCTTGCTTGATTCTCTCAAACTGAGAGATCTTCTCATCTAGATACGTCTTGGGAAAGTATCTAGCGACAAATTCACGCCTAAATTCATCCCATCCAATAACAACTCCAGGTCTTTTACCCTCCTCAATGGTCCACCAGTGGCCAACACTCCCTTTGAGGAGATATACAGCATGCCTGACCCTCTCATCATCAGGTATCATGAGGATTCTGAAGGCTTTCTCCAATTTAGTCAACCATAGGTCAGCATCTGCTGGATCGGCTCTACCAGCATACTCTAAGGCTCCTACCCTATTCAACCTTTCAAAAGTCTTGCCGACACCATGTCTTTCATCATGGGATGGTGCCCTAGGTGCAGGTACTGACATTCTATCTGTCACGTGGGTCATAGCTTCCATGAACTGCCCAAACATAGCCTGGAAGGCTGGGTTCCCCGTATCAGCTGGGTTGAACTAGGGTTGTTCATGTACAGGTTCCTCCATGTCCTGGTCTCTTGCACCTCTTCCCGATGCAGCTACACTGCTCTGTGTAGCGTGTTCATCATGTGATCCAGACATCTTCAAGTTCTTCTTCTCCTATATGAGCATAAGACACTATCAGATAAACTGGAAAACACTAGAACAAACTCAACTATCTTAATCCTATGCCTCTGTAGACTCGGTGAACCTAGAGCTCTGATACCAATAAACTTGTGGCGACAAAACGTTATTAACTAAATTAATCAATGCAGAAGAGATCGTTAGCAGCAGAATTACTGAAAATCACAAAAAATTAAAACCATTTATCAAGAGATCCATTCATAGGAAAACTCTTTCATTTAGAACCAAAGTAAAACATTACATCCTGGTTCATATATATACATATCATGCCTCATTGCACAAAATCTTAGATCGAAGTATCAAAACACTAACTCCTAGGACCCGAGAGTACAGAGACGACAATAAGACTATCTACACAAAACTAGACAGCCAATGTCTCCACCTGTTGGATCACTGTTGTCCCTGTGACTGTTGTTGCTGCACTTCGCCTGCAGAAGAGTTTCTGCCATGATGTCTGTGTCTACTAAAAACATTGAATCCCACGGGGGTGAGACAATTATAAATTTGTCCCAGTGGGAGATATAACTCTCCGCCAAAACATTTCCATTGTAGTTTAAAAGAAATAAACTGTGTAGTGGGATAATATAAATCAATAGCAGATGAATCAACATCTAAGCATATTAGAGAAACATTCTTATGCAAGTAATTCAGTTAAAAACTGATTAAGCAGCATGTCTCATATTCAATCTGAATTAAAGGAACATAATTAATATTTATGTATCAAGAGTATACTAACAGTATAATATCAATCAGTGGTTCTCATATTTCAATAGCTTATGCAAATACGCTACGCGGCTGATTATATTTTACAAATAGATTTAAGCTTATGCCCTAAGGAGATGAGATATACTACTCATACTCCAACCGACCACGATTATGTAAAGTATTGGTACCACACAAGGTCAATGGGAGAGTTGGTTTCCATGACTTCATCTGTCTCGGTCAGTACAAGTCTACTTTGGTAGGGACATCATGTGTCAGACTGCAATTAGCTTGCCAGGGTATATTGGCATCCTCTCTATAGAGTTATAGCCCATAGCATATACTCTCTTTAGGGTTATGGCCCGCAGCCAATGCCTGGTTATTATATTGAGGAGTCATGGCCCTTAGCCATACTCTTATTGGGGTATGGTCCAAAACCAATCACGTACATAGGACATAGCCCATAGCCATTCCTATGGGGCATAAGGATATATTTGCCCAATTACCCCCACATATTCAAAAATATGTGTTCCGAGTAAAACTCGTTTCACCATTCAACTAATTCTGACGTTGATGGATCCATGGTCAGGGCAACTACATTATATGGTATTACTTGATTAAGTAAATTATCATATTCTTTTAGCATCAGCCAAGTTTCCAAACATAACTTAATAAGACATTTGCTATAAAGAAAACATGTACTTTTTCCATTAATCACTTCTCTGTCTTTATAAGACATTGGGATCTCAGTCCCTCATTTCAATACTGAGAATTATCATTCCTTTGCAAACTCAAAGCCATAATCATATGGTTCTGGGTATTCAAACCCTTAGCTCCTCATTGAGCATTATTACCACTTTTTCAGGTAACTATCACCTTCAGGTCATCTGACCAAGGTAAATATGATGCTTGTTACATAAGCATCTCTCATGGCACTTAAGGTGTGATAATAACATTGTTGGCGGAGAGTTATATCTCTCGCTAGGACAATTACAATTGTATCACCCCCGTGGGATCCAAATTTTTAGGTGGACATGCACGAGGAGGTGAAGACCTTTCTGCAGAGAAAGAACAACAGCATCAGGGACAGCAGTGACAGCTCAGGTTGAGTGTATTGTCTGTCATGTCTTGTAGATAGAAGTCCTATGTGTCATCTTTGTACTCTCAGGTCCTTGGAGTTGGTTCATTATGGTTTCATGAATGATCTGAGGTTTTGGCTTGAATGCCTCAAGGTTTTATGTTGCTCCAGTATGTGTTTTGATAGAGCAATTGTTATATGTTGTCTTCGAGATGAGATGAAACAATGTTGTACAATGTAATCATGATATGTATGAGTTTTGGATCTTTCAGTAAAAGTTTTCTGTACAAGGATCTCATTGCAAAATGGTTTTAGATTTTACTGATTTTTGTTAATCCATTGTTTATGTTTATTCCGCTTAATTAGTAACGATTTGTTTGTCAGTTTGGCGATTGTCGTTACATAAGACCCATTACTTCTCTTATTACCTCATACTAGGCAATAAGGTATAGCATGGCACATAAGGCCCAATAAACCATTTCAATACATAAAATGGCATAGCTCATACCTGGATATCTTCCTCATCTTATGATACATGCATGGTTAGTACAGATGATAACAGATACATCAATTTCATACCAGCACCATGCAAAACAATATATATAACATCATTATTCAAGGGTAACACCACTATTCCCTTACTAGGGTTAGGGTTTCCCATTTCTTATCAATCAGGGTTACTCATTCCCTATTGTTCAATTAAGATCAATGATTGATCATTTAATTGTCCATGATTAGGATTTCATATAATATGGTATGACCTAGAATTAGGGTTTACTATTCACATCACATCACCCTAGATTAGGGTTTATATTCAATAACCCACAATTAGGGTTTACTATTCATCCTAATTAGGGTTTATTATCAAAATACCCTGAATTAGGGTTACTCATGTCATCACCCTAAATTCATGTATACATCTTTCTCTCTCATCCTACTCAGGATGTTCACTACTCAATTCTTGATTACATTTTCCCTATTCTTCATTCAAATACATACATTTAGGGTTAACATGATGTATTGAATTATTACATCATTATACACTAATGATTAATCCCATTAAGGGTATCAATCATCTAAGTACATCTTGTCTCCATATGGTTTAATCAATTGAACCTTCAATTATGTAAGGTTTTCAAATGGATTGACCAACTGAACCTTCAATCACATTAAGCGATAAATTGGATTAACCCATTGAATCTTTAATTGTATTAGGTATCCAATTGGATTGATCCTATTGGACCTTCAATTAAATGAGATATCCAAATGGATCAACCATTTTGATCTTCAAAAGATCTGATTTCATAAGCCCTAAACAATCTTGGTTCTCATAATTAAATTTATAGAAAATCATTTGAGCAAATTGTTCTTGAAACCGATTAGACAAAACATGTGTTGAAACCATTTGCACTTTGGGTATCCCTTGAGACCGTTTGGACTCAAACGGTCTTAAGACCGTTTGGTCCAAACCATCTCAAAACTGAATGGACCAAAAAGTCCTTTCAACACTTGCATGATTCATGATTCCAATGGATGAACCAGTATCAATTGAATCCCTGATTTCTCTATCACTTGAACAACTGAATCATCCTTCAATTAGACCATCCCATAGGGTTTTAAACCCAATTGATCTAGGATTTCTACTCAAGAACCTTCAATTAGGGTTTTGAAATCGAGTAGCCATCAATGTTCAACATTGTGGTACTGATTTAATGTAACTAGTGAATTATCATCAAGTTTTTGATATGAACTGACCCCAAATGGTCTTGAGATCGTTTGGATGACCTCCAAACGGTCTTGATACCGTTTTCCCATCTTCTCACTCAAATCCAAGTCATCAAATTAGGGTTTAGATCAATGAATTGATCGCCAAATCAACATTTGATTGCAAATCAACTTGGTACCTTTAGACCTTCAAACACCTAACCATACTCCACCCTAGACCTACAAACGGTCTTGGGTGACCACCAAACGGTCTTGAGACCATTTGGATGAGCTCCAAACGGTCTTGAGACCGTTTGGCTCATCCAACCCTTGGATTCTAGTGAAAAATCATTAGGGTTTGAGCTATTGAGTTGATCATCAAATCATCACTTAATTACAAAGTGATTTGGTACCTTTAGACCTTCAATTGGTCAACCATGCTTAACCCTAGACCTCCAAACGGTCTTGGGTGGGTGATCCCCAAACGGTTTTGAAACCGTTTGGCCTAACTAACCCAAAAAGTCAAATCAATCAAGTTGAAAATCAGCACTTAATCCAATTAGGGTTTTCTTAATTGATTAGCTTTCAACTCATGATTCCTTTGGAATTAATCCATAAAATTTGGTGGGTTATCAACCAAAATAATTAGGAACAATATTCTCAAACGGTAAACCCTTGGTCAACTCTTTCAACCAGTTTTGAAACCGTTTTCTCTCAAATGGTCTCAAACTGTTTGCTCTCAAACGGTTTGGTGAAACCGAATGGACAAACATGATGAAATCATTTGGAACAAGATTTCTTTGGGAAAAGTGTCCAAGATGATATCATCCTCATCTACCTTCGTCCCTGCAACTCCTAATGCATCTGATTTCATGTATTTACCAATTACAACAAGCAATTAACCAAGAAGATGAAGAAATCAACGAAATTGCAAGATTGATAGTTGAATAACAATGTAGAAGGGTTCAAGTTATAAAACCCGCCTTCAAATCTGATACCAGGATCCAAGATTCACGTATCCAATGGTGATTGAAGCTATAGCAACATCCAAAGGTCGTTTCTCAAGCTTTTGGAGTGAAAGGATCGGCTAGGGTTGAAGATGGAGTGAAGAAATGAAGGAATCATATATTGTTTTATGATTTTCACCATGAAACCATGAAGAACGAAGGTCAAAGGCTTACCAACAGGTTGGGAACGTGCTCCCTTCTGTTCTTAGCTCTCTTTTTTGGTTTTGGAAGCAAAAAGAAGAAGTGGTTCGAAATTCCCTTTTCATTCTATGGATAAATGAGCTTTTATGCAATTTTTATTAAAAATTCAATTAGGAGAGAGAAAGTAGGAATTATCCCCTCCAATTCCTTGCCACTTGCCTCCTCTCATTCCTTAGGAACGAGGCTATCATCCTTGCCTATTTTTCCTCTCAATTATCCATGTTTTAAAGAAAAACAAATTAAGCACCTTAACCCTTTTTATATTAATATCCATGAGTTAGTGGATATTTCTTTTTCTTATAAAAAGGTGAGTGGAGTTTTCACCTCCTTGAGATATTTCGTGGCCTAGCAAAGGCACAAGAGTGTTCACACTTGATAAAATTCATCCATCTCTTTTTTGGTTGAAGGCCCTTCATTATTTTATTTATTTTTACATTAAATCGAAATAAAGTTCCAATTATGCTTAAATCTTGATTATTTTAATATCAAGATTCTCTCTCCTCCAAAGAAAAACAAATAAGGCGCCCCTCTCATTTTCTTTGCTCTACATGATGACAAGAAATATTAGGGACCTTATTGAAGTGATAATTTGCATATTGAACCCTAGGTTTTGGGTAAATTGCACATTACACCAAAACTAGGTTATAATGCACAAACATTGCTTTATCAGCTTTTTCTTGGAATTCAGGCCATCACAAGCCATGCCTTTGCATCAAATTCACTCTCATGATGCTTTAACACATGAGGAACATATTATCATGCACAATTTGCAATTAAACCCCTCAACTTGGGTAATTTGCACTTTAGTCCAAAATAGGCAAAATATTGATTTCAACATTCAAAAAGGACTAAAATTGTAATATAAATTCCTCTTGAGCCCTAAATATTTTTCAAATGATAAGAGCATGCATATAATTACTTCTCATTATGCAAAACACCTAGGGTTACTTCATAACCCAGGTCAGGGATGTTACACTTGATGAATCGATTATTCTGTCCTTATCTTGATCGGTTCGTCGCGGTATTCATCGATGATGTCTTAATATATTCTGAGTCAGAAGAACAACATCATGGACATTTGAGACTTGCATTTCGTACACTATGAGAGAATAAACTGTATGCAAAATTCTCAAAGTGTGAGTTTTGGATCAAAGAAGTAATGTTCTTGGGTCATGTGATCTCTTCTGGACACATTGTCATTGACCCTGCAAACGTAGAGGTTCTAACCAAGTAGAAGGCTTCCAAGAACCCTTCTAAAATTCGTAGTTTCCTGGGTGTAGCAAGTTACTACCAAAAATTTAATAAGGATTTCTCAGAGCTAGCCCTTCCTATGACAAAATTGATGAGAAAAGAAGTCAAGTTTGTTTGGACTCCCGAGTGCAAAGGTAGCTTTCAAAGGATGAAGCCAATCTTGACTTCTGCACCTATACTTGCATTACCAATTGATGACAAACCTTGTGTCATTTTCTCTCATGCCTCCATGAGAGGTTTAGGGTGTGTTCTTATGCAAGAAGGTAAAGTGATTGCCTATGCCTCTCGCCGTTTGAATCTGAATGAAGAAAAATGGCCTACACATGATTTAGAGCTAGCATCCATTGTCCATGCTCTAAAAATTAATCTAGCGACACTATATCTATAGAGACAAGTTCGAGGTCTTCTCTGATCACAAGTGTTTGAAGTACTTATTGACACAAAAGGACTTGAATCTGAGACAATGTAGGTGGATGGAATATCTTAAGGACTATGACTTTACCATCACATATCATCTCGGTAAAGCCAACGTAGTTGTCGATGCCTTAAGTCAGAAGAGAATTAGTACATGTGCTACTATAACCTATTCTATATGGAAGAATATGGAGTATATTTCTAGATGGAAACCACAACCTGTGGAAATTCCGAATGATGAAGATACCGACAAGTTATGTGTTCACATGGCTAGCTTATCCATCACCCAACATGGATTTTGGATATTGTTGCTGACCACTTAGAAAGTCCTGAGTTAGAAGAAATGAAGACCTTAACGATGAAGCCACAGTCTGATTTCTTTATCAGAGTGGATGGTGCTCTCCTCTTTCGACAAAGATTGTGGATTCTTGATATCAGTGACTTACAAAAAAAAGTTCTGAGCGAAGCTCATGGGTCTAAGTACACAATTCATCCTGGCACGACCAAAATATACAATGACCTACAACGAAGCTTCTGGTGGAATAATATGAAGAAGGATATAGCCATATATGTGTCTAGATGCTTGACTTGTCAATAAGTGAAGATAGAACATCAACGACATGCTCGTCTTCTCCATCCACTTGAGATTCTAGAATGGAAATGGGAGAAGATAACTATGGATTTTGTTACTGGTTTTCCCAAGACCAGAAAGGGTTATGATGTTGTGTGGGTAGTAATCGACTGCTTGACAAAGTTTTCCCACTTTTTCCTTTCAAATCCAACTACAAGGTAGAAGACATGACACAATTATATGTGGAGTGGATAGTTCATATGAAAGGTGTACCCAAGGTGATAGTATTTGATCATGACCCAAAGTTCACCTCTCAACTATGGAGTCAAATTCAAGAAAAGATGGGAACTGACCTACATTTCAGTACTGTGTACCACCCACAAACTGATGGCCAATCTAAAAGAAATGCATATATTTTGGAAGATCTGCTACGTGCATGTGTTATGGACTAGGGAGTTGCATGGGACAAATATCTACAATTGGCTGAGTTTGTGTACAATAATAGCTACGAAGCCAGCATTGGGATGCCTCCATATAAAGCCTTATATGGTAGACCTTGTCATTCTCCGTTACATTGGGATGACGTGGGAGAATGTACTATAGTGAACATTGATAACATGCAAATGATGATAGAGAAGGTTTAGTTGATTAAGAAGAGTATGAAAGCCACACAAGACCACTAGAAAATGTATGCTGACAAGCATATGATGTAAACTTCTTAGTGGGAGACCATGTGTTCCTGAAAATCAAGCCTATACGCTCTATTGCAAGATCTAAAGTCAAAGGCAAGCTTAGTCCTTGTTATGTGGGACCTTTTGAGATCTTGGCTAAGATAAGAGAGTGTGCATATCATCTTGATCTTCCTCCTACTTATGACAAGATCCATAATGTCTTTCATGTCTCTGTGTTGAGGAAGTATGTGAAAGATCCTTCTCATGTGCTAACTATAGAACTTGTGGAGATTCATGAGAATTTGACTTGTGAGGAGTTACCAGTGAAGATTCTTGACACTCAAGTGAAATAGTTGAAGAACAAAGAGATTGAACTAGTGAAAGTCTTATGGAAGTATCATGGGTTAGAAGAATCGACTTGGGAACTTAGACACGAGATGATGCACACTCACCCCTCCCTTTTTGTTTGAGATTTCAGGGATGAAATCTTTTTTAACGGGTGGAGTGTTGTAACGAACTGAATCCCAATGTACATGAAATTCCATCCTATTCATGAAGATATCTTACTTTTCTTCTTTGTATGCCCTTATTGTTAATTTTGTTGAAATTGATGGACTTGGAGTAAATATGCAAACAAACTTAAAGTGTTAGTGCACAATTACCTCAATTAATATATTGTTGAGAGTGAAGTTGTGAAATTTCCATAAAAAATGATATGGTTGTTAAAATAAAATTAGAAATAAAACTTAATGTAAATACAAGTGTTAAATAAGTATCATCATCACTCCTCTTTACCTCTCTCCTCATCAAAGGAAAATAAAGCTTGAAAATATGGGTAATAACTCAATTCATGGTCTTTGAATGAATGAGGGAGTATTACCTCACAATTTCATCAAAAAATGTTAATAGAAAATCTATTTCAAATAAACTTAAATTCCTATACATTAAGTAATACTTTAAATATCAATATGGTTGTTAATTGCCAAAAGGTGCATAAAATGATATTTAAATCCATAAGAATATTCTAGACTTAATTGTGGACTCATGGTTCAAATTTGGGATCATTTTACCATTGTTTGACCCCTCAATTCGTATTTAAAAGAATTTACTAAAGTTTTACTAAGAAATTAACTCGATTTTATTAATTGATGCATTTAAACCTAAGTTTTGGTTTTGATAAATGTCACACACTACTGACTTAAGCGTAAGGTCTATGAACTATTGAGCTCTGGTCTGACGATGGCTGAGTCATCATCTACCTTCGACGGCAAGGTGTAACGGACTCAAAGTGACCCCATTCTTCCTTCAACTCATTCTCAATCCTC
Source organism: Alisma plantago-aquatica (assembly GCA_963693085.1). Taxonomy (NCBI): domain Eukaryota; kingdom Viridiplantae; phylum Streptophyta; class Magnoliopsida; order Alismatales; family Alismataceae; genus Alisma; species Alisma plantago-aquatica. The sequence continues at coordinate 638,261,916 of OY856413.1, read as the reverse complement.
AATCAACCAAATGAATGTTTTTTTGCCATCAAGATCATCGTTCTTTTTTGTTCGATTCAAGCCCTCACTCACTGGCTATCTCCTCCGAACAATGAAATGTCACCTTGGCCATTCTGAACCCTCTCACCTCCGACTATCCTAGACCGAATGACACAACCCCACCTATAAATACTCACACCCTGAGCTCCGCCAAAGCACCATCAATCTTTCTCCCCTCCCAATTCGGCTGAAGACCCTCCCCATCTCCACCAACTACTTGAGATCTACCCTGACCTAGCAGCAACTCTCTTGGGTTGTAGGCAAGACCAGCAGAGCAATAGATTGCCCAGGTCAGTTCACTAGATTCTAGCCTTCAATCCTGGTACATTAAGTGAAGATTTCATTTCATTTAGTAGATTCACCCAAACTCCAACTTGCTTCTCATGTAAGAGCTTGCCGCCATGGCCGGCTCGTGAGAGGGGATGAATACCCAGATTAAAATGTCCAAAACCACCCCTCATTTTCTTCTTTACTTTCTTTTCGCCCCAGGGGCATAACAATACTTTTGCGTTGTTTTAATCCTCACTGATCAAAGTCAGCGAGCAGTGGACCCATGAATTAGCTGTGAGTGATTGGGCCAGCTCATGCAGGTCCCATCTTCCTTCACAGTGCTTTTCACGATTCTCAATCCTGATTTCCAAGTTTTTAGGAGATTTTTCTATGAACCAAAATAACTAATTAAAAAGCCCTAAAATGCATAAATAATTTAGTTCAACCTCAAATTAACTAAATGAATATGTTTTTCTAATTAGAATAATATACCCATTCAATTGGGCTAGTTGTCAAACCCAATATCAAAGTTTTATCGAAAAGGTCAAAAACTAGGGTTTCAAGCCTTAAATTATTTCAAACCCTAATTCTTGTGATTAAACACTTGTACTTATGATATAAGGATCTTGGACATCAATAATTGAGGAAAAGTCAAATCTAGGATAACTCAAGTGAGGTATGTGCATTCTAACCCAAAAGTTGGGCATTATTTATCCAAATCTAAATTCCCAATGAGACATGAGACACATTGGTTTGATCTTCTATTTCTTCTATAGAAGATAAATCAACATATGACCTATCTATGACTAATGATTGGGTGTGACCTAAATTGTTTAGTCTGGTCCTTTATGATAAAAAGCAGGGTATCGGGGTTCTTGATTATTTAAGATCCAATCAAATTCCATTTTATTTATTCTTGCTTTACCACTATAAATGTTTCAAGGGTCTTGGACCCCACCTACAATGTTGTTAAACTTCTTATATATGCCATTGAGATACTTTAGCATGATGATAAAAATGACTAATTAACTAATGTAGTGTACATGAGTACAAGCCACCCATAGTTTTTGGCATGATCCCAAGGAAATGTGACCACTCTCCCCAATTATAAAAGTATTAGGGTGTTTGGGAATGTGTTACTCTCCCTCACCCAGAGGTTGAGGTCCGGTAGGTGCCTCAGCCCTATGTTAGTTTAATGTAGTCACATTTAATCATGCATGCAATTTGTTATTGTTTATCTTGGTAGAAATTCTTATTTGTTGTACTTGCATCATACTCTTGAAATCTTATAGTTAGGGAACCTTTATTTTGTCATACTTAAAATGTTGAATTGTCCTTCACCTATAATTAACACATACATTTTATCTCTTTTTGTTGGGTGACTCCAACCACCCAGAGCCAGGAAGAGGGATAGGACCAGATCATGGTGTAGTTGATTAAGTGTGAGACTACCCAAGATGACTATGTTACTATTGCTAGATCTTGTAGTACATTTACAGTTTATCTTTCAAAAATAAAGGTATGTAATAGCATAGGTTTTTTTACATTTGGTTGCTTCTATTGACATTATATTGTATTTGGACCATGCTTATTTAATTGGAATTATTATGCCTTCATCCCTCATCTTCAAGTTTTTTATAAAAAGATGGATGTTGTGTATTTTCCATTAGATTTTAGTGAGGAGGTGATCTCGCCTCTTTACATGGATAGTGTTCTTATCACATGGTCTTGTTGGCAGGTCGAAACATATGTAATGGTAGAGTTGTGGATCGTGACCATGAGTTCTGCTTTGGTCAAGACATGTTATGATGTTGGTTGTGATGCCTTCTGTGATGGTTGAATGCAACACCTTGTTGAGATGGTGGGCACAATGACATGCTTAAGTCACGACGTTGTGTTAATCTCAATGATGACATTGTGTTGTTCTAGGTTGCGACGGTGTGTTGAGTTGGGTCATGACACCACGTTGTTTTAGGTCAAGATGCTTTGTTCTGGAGTAGGTCGCGACGCCATGTAGGTGTTGTGTTGTGGTTGTACCCCAGTTTAGATGGGGTCGAGACATATGGTTGGTTATGATCGAGTCACCTAGCCATGTTGCATTCACGACACCATGTGGGATGGTGGTCGAGACACTTAGTTGTTTTGATCATAACACCTACATTGAAGGTGGTCGAGACACCCACTATGTTTCTAGATCGTAGCACATACATGACATGATGAGGTGTTATGCATACACATGTATATGAAGGTAATACCTAGTGCTGAGAACATACTGATTTAAACATGTTCAATCAATGATGTTTAACCCTAAATCAGTTCCAAGAAAGTTAGAGATAGTGTAATTAGGGTTTAGAGATATAGTCATGAGTTAAAACCCTAAATGGCTATGTGAGTGAATCCTAACCCTAATTCTAGGGTATGGTATACTTGTCGAATGTGAAAGGATGAATAGCATGTGATTATATGTCTCTCTCTGCTACTTGTATGGTTCTAACTTGTAGGATTCATTGAGTGCCATAGTTTGTATTTTCTATGAACATGATTAAATGATACTAGATGATGGCCATGAGCCTTGATGAGGTGCACTAGAATTGTAAATATGTGAATGTGCAGAGTTGGCTAAAATCTAAAGCACTTAACTTTATACACTCCTAATTTGTGGGAGGTAATGAATTAGAGATTGGTAAAAAAAATAATTCCATGAAACCCTATGTGTTTAAGAATGAAATCCTAACCCTGAAATGAGGGGATATAGGATGCATTGTTTACATTTCTTAAAGTGTTTCATATGATGAAATAATGATGAGTACTCTCTCTCTCTCTATTTGTAAACATTGATTTTGTAGGTGAGATGATTATCATAGCTAATGACTACTATGGTGTATATGTGATGTGATATAGGTGATGATTATATGCCTGATGAGGCATGATGAGATGGTTATCATAACTAATGATTGCAATAATACAAATTTTGCTTATATGCCTAATAAGGCAAGATGAGACAATAGTGAGTTACATGAATAATGTGATTGGTCTTATGACCTAGTGAAGGCTTAATGACTAGTGTGAGGTTACATCCTCCAGTCATGTGATAAGGAATTAATATCCCCAATGATGTGATAATAGTGATCAACTTGATATGGCAGTGTTAACAAATGGTGATGTTGATGGGCTTGTTTAAGGCTGTGAGACAGTGTTTTTCTAAGATGATGTGACAAGTTCACACTTTATACACTTTCTATGTTCTAAATGTTGATTCATAGTTATGGTTGCCAAATTGAATTAGGGTTTTGTATGTCCACTTGTATGATGGAACCTTAATTCACCCAATTGGCATAACTAATAAAGTGAAACCCTAATCATGTAGTTGCCATGTACCATACATCCATCTTCAGCGTCAGTATTTAGCTAGAAGGTGAAATGAGTAACTCCTAAGGGAAACTTGGAGTGCATATTATTGAATATGTGGGGTATTAGTGGAGGTATGTCCCTATATCCTTAAATTGCTGAAATAGTGATATGATGTTTATTATAAAATGACCATGGATGAGCTTGTTCTCTAGCATTGTGCCACGTACCAAGGCAATCTAGTTGTTCTATAGGACCATAGCTTTGACTATGAGTTGTTTTCATTACAGGACTATAGCTTCGGCTATCAGTTGTTGCCTTTGTAGTTTGACTATATGTCACTGTGTTGTAGAATTTTTTTGACCGAGTCGTGTTGGTGATGATCATGGATTCGGTGATCATGGATTCGGGCTCTTCCATTGATCTTGTATGGTACTGATTTTGACTTAGCACTGATCAGTTGGATTTGAGTGGTATGCCTCAATCATCAAGGCATAATAATTAAAGATATAACACAATCATGTAGTATTATTGCTTAGGGTCATATACTAATAACATTGGATAACCCCCCTTATTATGTTCCTTATACTGTTTAGTTTATAACAGTTATACATTTTCTTCATATTCCTTCTTACAACATTAAATGATATATTGTTTAGTGTAGATGCCCTAATTACTTAAACTGTGATAATTTTCCTGCTTATATCATGGAGCTCAATTTGATTATCTATTAATAGTATAATCTCTTATTTTAGTTATTTGTGATTATAATAGCGGGTGGTGGAGATTTATATCTCTTGATGGGACATTTGTTCTCACCCTATGGGTTCCACATCTTTTCAGGTGGACATGCATGATGAGATAGAGTTTGTGTGGCTGATACTGATAATAAGTGGAGTTGTAGTTGTTGAATCATGGATATGTAGCTAGTGACTAGTAATAGAGTCATGTGTTTCGTTCTTGTGCACTCAGGTCCTTGGGGGTATTTTGTGAATAGTGTACATCAGTTTGAGTTTTTGGTTGTATGCCATAGTAGTACATATATGTTTTGTATACATGAGTAGATGTTTACATGTAACATGTGTTGGCTAGATAGCAAGTGAACAATGTGGTGCAATACTTTTGATATGAATTAAATGCAAGTGGAAATGGTTTATGACTTCAATTTTGAGTTGTTCAATTGGAAATCTTGTTATGAGATTGGTTTTAATTTACCCTATTTTGTGGTAATATTATTATTAGTGAAAATTTTGCACTTTGTTTTGAGTAATCTCGCTTTGTGTGATAAAGGGTGTCACATATGTGACCTCAATATCATATATCGATTCACATGTGCATGCACATGTGTCATGCACATGTGTTTCTTGGTATCACTTATCAGGTGTCCATGATATCAAACTCTAGTAGGAGGGACAAATCCCATCTACATCACTCACAATCAATCCCCATGTGTCACAGCTACCCAATCATCACCTTTATGGAAATCCTTATTTAGGTTTACGATTGATGATGTTAAAGTATACCTAACGACATGTGATGAGTGTACTGACTTCAGGTCTAAGAATCACAATCACCACCTTCACTAAGAGAGATGATGATGACCACCAATGACAGTTTCCATGTGTCACTCTCAAGGTGGGTCTGTCTGATACACTATTCTCTAACAAGTATTTGTGTGCTTGGTTGGATATCCCATATCATGACTAATGAGATTTTGTCATCAACCAACCCACACTCTAGTCTTTAAGTGTTACTAGTGTCTATATACCTTCATAGTAACAACTGACTAGGGAAATAATAAGAATTTACATACTCTTAGCATTCGTATGATCTCATTGTTCAAGTCACATACTTGAAGACATATGTCATTGAGTATTTTCATTTTCTAGACATTCACAATGTTTCCTCATTATCTCATAATTGAGTGAAACAGAATGAATTGGAAGCTTGCCTTTATTCTTATTAATCAAATCCTTTATGTATATGCCAAGTCAATCATTGTACGATTGGCTCTCTGGGCATAACATACCAACAATCACATCCTAAACCTCCTCTAATTTTGGTTGCAACATACCACAATCCTAGAACCCAAAAAATACAGTATGATGCACAACGAAGACCTCTAGGAGTGAGTTCTTACTCAGTGGTGTATACATCCTTATTAGAATACATAATCCTTATCAGAATACGTAAGGCACAATTAGTAATTCAAAAAATGAAAGGTAAAAAACTACATGCAACCCTTCCACAACCTTTCATATATGGTAAGACAAGGGTCAATATGTGTCTTAAAAATCAAGAATTTTTTTTGCAATCAATATACCTCATAGCCTTTCATATAGAATTGTTAGATTACTGAATGACCACTATATAATTTGAGAAAAATAAAGGGAACAAATTGCATCCATACACTTCTACATTGTCACACAACTACCTTATTAGAATGAAAATTAATTTATAACTACAAATAATAGAAAAATGCATACACCGCCTCATATGCTCTTTCCTAAATAGTATAGATTGCAAAACAAAGACTATATTGTAATTTAAGAAAATTGATGAGAAATTCATATAAAATCTTCAATGGGATTTCTCTCACGCATTGTATGGTTTGAGAGTATTATACTACTTTAAGACATTAAATTTTGTGTTTCATTACCTTAACCAACTATTTGGAAAAGGAGTGACAAGTAGACATCGTAGGTAATTACATTGTCAATCAAATGTATGTTTTGAAAATTGTTTTGACTACAATCATACCAAACATAGTGTTAAGGTAGAAGATCACTAAAAAGAGAATTGAGGGATGTAGTAGTGGTAATTTTTTTTTCTGGCATCAATGGCATCATCACTTAGATCCTTTCTGGTGACATATCAGAGCAACCACATCCTCCACATCCTCCAACCTTGGTTAGACCACACTCTCATATCTAGAAGTTGTAATAAGATAACACAAAGGTGGAAACCATTAGGATTTAACTCCCACTATGATGATATATACAACTTCTTTGGATACATAAGAACTGATTGGTAAGTATAAATATCAAATATGCAAAGTACATGCAATCCTTAACACGACCTTTCATATATGGAAAGACAAAGGCCATTAGTGATTTGTATACTTTAGTCATAAATTAATTTCACCGCTTACTATAGACCTTCATGTGGCGTAATTAGAACACATAAAAACCAATTAATAATCTAGAAAGGTAAAAGAAAAAATCCACCAAACCCTTCTATGTTACTAGAGAAATGTCGTCCATGATTTAAAATATCAAGGGAAAATATTAATTTCACCCTTTCTCATGGAGTTCTATACTGCCATATTAAAATGCAAATGGACCAATTTGTAACTTAGAAAACTAAAAGGCAAAATGCAACCAAACTCGTGTATGCCATCACATGGTTGTCCAATTCAGATAAATGACTAACAAGGCCCTATCATGGTATCTAGATTTTCCAGACATAAGCATCAATTGGCGGGGACCTCTAGCTGATGCTTTTGTCACTAAATTTTATCCAGTGGAGAAAACTCTTCAAAACAGACATAAGATCATAGGTTTCAAATAGAATCCAAGTGAGAACCCGTATGAGGTGTGGGAGAGATTTTAAGTATGTCAAAGGTACTATCCTCATCATAACTATGATAAAGGATTCAAAGTAACCACCTTCTATAATGGTATCACCTCTATAGAAAGGAATTCACTAAATGAAGATGCTAGTCATGATTTCTTTGGTAAGAACATGAAGAAAACTATGAAGATAATTGAAACATGATCACAACTACAAGTTGGACTAGATTATAAGAGAGGGCCAATAAGCAAGGTATCCATTGAATGGATGACAACTAAATCAAAGGCCCTTAAATATTTAATTGATCAAATTTAGAATATTGATATTGATGTTTTCTAGATGAAAAATTTTTGGAATGAAGGAAAGACCAAGGTTGAAATTAGTGATGTAGTGTTTTACATGTGGAGAAGGAGGGCACAAAGTGGACAATTGCATCTATACCAATGGAGAGGAGGACAACCAAGAAGTCAACATTGAGAGTGTATCATATGTTATTTTCAAGAGACTGAATCATCACGGGTTCTCTTATGGGAACACAAATGTGGCTGAGAATGCTCAATTTTTAAATATTCCAAACAAACCCACCTAATAGAACACCTAGGTTTGATATAGGTGGTGGAGCCTCTAGATTTAGTAAATACAAATTATCATCATAACAGAAACATTTCTCAAGGACAGAATCAGAACCAAAATCAAAACTCTGCGGAACAAGTCAAGGTAAGAACTAGACCTTCACTCAGCAAAATTTGATTCCTCGAATGTTTGCTTTTGCAAAAGGACAATCTACTATAAATGAGAAATTGAGAAAAAGTGATATAAATAATACATGTATACTAAATATGATCCAAACTTAGATAAAAATGATTGATCAACAGCTAGCACAACTATCTAAACAAATAAAAAACCTATAAGGGAAGATTCCTTCAATAGTTGAGACTACTCAGATGGATATGCTCAAATCAGGAAAAATTCTAGAAGAGTCAACTAACATAGATACTCAAGGAAGTATTCCCATCAGTGTGTCCCTACTTGATGATACGTTAAGAGAGGAAGAACCCAACGTTGAAGTGATTTCTAAGAATGTTAATTCAAAAGAAAAAGGTAGAGAAAGAAGTCAGTGAAAGAGAAGAATATTGATGCAACTAAAGAGGCCATAACCAATAGGGACCTCTATTTTTCCCATACAAGCTAATATAAGCTCATCCAAAAAATAGGTAGAAGTTCCTAGAATCCATGAAGAAATTACATCTCAACATTCCTTTTCTCGACGCCATTAAAGAAATGCCAACATACGCAAATTATTCAAAGGTCTTATTACAAAGAGAAGACACATAGATGAAGTTGAAATAGTTATACTTGCCAAGATGTCTACTAAATGCTTTTGTGGAAGAAAAATTCCTTCTAAACAAAAGGACTCTGAGCCTTCACTATCTTGTTCAATGTGGGAGACAATGAAGTAACACAAAGGTTGGCTGGTATTGGAGAAAGCATAATCTTGATGCCGCTCACATTAGCCCAAAAACTAGGACTAACCGACATGGTAAGGACTAGAATGCACATTCATCTAGGTAACCATTACTTCATGAAGACAATTGGGATAGTAGAGGATGTCCCATTCATGTCAGAATATTCTTTATTCCATATGATATAGTTGTTATAGATATTGTGGAAGATATGACATGCTTGATGAATTCTGGATGATTGTTCCTTTCTAGTGGGAGATCTTTAATTCATGTAGAACTAGAAATCATTACCATAAGAGTAAACCCAATCTTATTGGTTGTAGAAGAAGTTGCTCAGATATCAACATATGTTGAAGGCTAACATTCATTTTTATGTTGGAGATGGAGGTAGATTTCTATAACAAAAAGACATGTGGCTTCCGCAAAAGAAAACTCTACTTCAGGTGTGTGATAATTAGTTGTTGTTGAGATTGTGGAAGGGTCCCAACTACAAAACCAATTGTTGTTTGGTCAATGGAACTGGTTTGTTCCGAAGGTTACAAGTTGTAAAGTTACTCAAGATATCTTGTATAAGCTTTCTCAACCCAGTGGTGCATGCGATTAGCTATGCTATAAGGGAAAGAATCACTTCAGGTTAAGAGATGGTTGGGACATTATTATGAGGAAGAATCCTATCATTATCTAGTCGAAGTAGATATGGAGAGGGAATGCACCCAAAAGATGATCATGTCTTTTCTAGAAGTGTTTCTTGAATAGACTTACCACTGTTGACTATCTAAGAAGAACGATTTTTGTCTTTACTTCTAGATGTATTTTGTGCAAGAATGATGAGGAAGATGTTAATCACTTGTTGTTTGATTGTTCCTTTAGATCCAACATTTGGCTTCGTTTTGCTTCTGAGTGAGGTGTCAGATCCCCAAATCTCTAAGGAATGTGTATTCTTGAGGAGGAGAGGAAACTAGCTGTGATTTTCACCATCTATTACCTTTATGGGAAAGAAATCTCAAAATTATCGGTTCTTTAAAATAGCTGTCTGATGATATTTGGGACAAGTGATATGTTGATACAAAAAGTTTGTATAGATAGGGCATTGTTAGTTGAAAAGTTTACTTTGGTTCTTTTCCTCTTTCTTTTATCCTTTTTATGGCTTCAAATAGTTTTCCCCTTCAACACATTGTAAATACTTATTTACAAATATGAATGAAAAAGGCACCACATGGGGAGTTCATAAAAAACATTACTATATAAGTACGAAAAGACCATATTGACTTCTATTTCCAAGACTCTATGAGGGAACCTTCCTTGTTTCAATCAGTCTACCTCACAGACAATTATAACCAATTTTACATGGAAGTTCATGAGAAGAACACCATCTTTGACCCTATGATGAGAGCTTTGAATGACCCTAGTCCTAGTGAAGAAAATCCAGAGGTCTTCGAACTACTCAACTATCTGAACCAACCTGAGGACAAATGCAATGATGAAGAGGATGCAATCACTAAAATTGTGAAATATGCTATGCTATAATATACTCCTAAAGAAAAAAAAGGTGACAAAGATGAACTAGAGTTGATGTAGCTCCTAGAAGGATTTAAGTATGGATTTATAGACAAAGAGGAGAGAATCCCAATCATCATAAACTCTGCTCTGATGGAATACTATAGGAAAAACTTCTATATGAACTCAGGTTGAGAAGGAAAGTAATTGATGATTAAGTAGAAGATATAGAGGTTTGACTCCTTCTAACTGCATGCACATCATCTAGCTAAAAGCGGACACAACCCCTCTTGTCATATCTCAAAGGAAATGCAACCTTGAATCCAAAATAGGTCGTTAAAAAGGAAGTCATAAAACCTCAAGATGTGGAGAGTAACTACCCCATCATTGATAGTAATCGGGTAAGTCCCATTCATGTAGTACCCAAGAAATGATGTATGACAATAAGAAATGGATAAAATGGTGATGAAGTAGCAATTAGAACAGTCACAAGCTGGAGAATGTACATTAGAAAATTAAACATTACAACAAATATAGATCATTTTCCATTGCCCATCATTGATCATGTTCTAGAGTGACTGGCTTACCATGTGTACTTCTACCTTCTCAAAGGATATTTAGGATTCTATCATGTTCCCATTCACCCAAACGACCAACAGAATACCACATTTACTTGTATATATAGAACTAACACCTTTAGGCGAATGTTGTTTGGGATCTGCAACACACCTGCAACATTCTAAAGGTGCATGATCTCCATGTGCACACACTTATTAGAGGAAGGAAGTTTGCATGGATGATTTTTTCCATCTATGGAACCAATTTTGAAGGTTTCTTATGAAATTTTTTTCAAGTATTAAGACGCTCTAAGGAAAGCAACTTGTGTTCAACTGGGAAAAGTTTCATTTCATGGTACAAGAAGGAATTGTGTTGGGTCACAAGATTTTTTAAAAGGAATCAAAGTGGATTTAAGAAAAGTAGAAGCAATATCTAAGATTACACCTCCTTAATCCGTGAATGGTGTAAGAAGTTTTCTTTGAAATGTTGGATGCTATAAGATATTTATTAAAGAATTCTAAAAAATATATAAACATATGTCCAATATCCTTGTTAAAGATGTCATTTTTTATTTTACTGATGAATGCCTGAAAGCTTTCAACACCTTATAGAACACTCTGACTACTGCACAAATCCTTTAAGATCTAGATTGGGAACATCCCTTCAAATTTATGTGTGATGCAAGTGACTATGCAGTGGAGCAGTGATAGGACAAAAGAAATAAAAAAAGCACCACATAATCTATTGTGCAAGAAAAACTCTTGATGAAGCTCAAATCAATTACACAACAACTGAGAAGGAAATGATATCCATACTTTACGCCTTTGATGAATTTAGGTCCTACCTAATAGGATCAAAGGTGATAGTCTATAAAGATCATGGGTATATAAAGTATCTGATGCATAAAAGAATACAAAGTTGAGACTTCTGAGATGGGCACTCCTACTGTAGGAGTTCGACCATGAAATTATAGATAATAAAGGGATAAAGAATGTAGTCGTACATAACTTGTCTAGAATCGTAGTAGATGATGACCACTCTCTTTCAATAAATGATAATTACCCAAATGAGGCTTGGATGATGGCAAAGATTGTAGAACTTGTTGTACCATGCTTTTTCGATATCTGCAACTACCTGTCATGCCAGCAATTTCCTCTAGACATTACCTATAGTGAATAGGAAAAAGTTATTCTCTAATCTAAAATATTATTATTGGGGAGATCCCCCTTCTCTTAAGAAAATATGTTGATAACATGTATTGTCGTGTATACCTAAGGATTAAGTACCATATATCATGTATGAGTGTCATTCTTCATTATATGTCGGGCACCTGGGCGGTGACATGACTGTCGCTAAAATTGTGCAACCTGAGCTTACTGGCCCACCTTGTTCAGAGATGCTCACGCCTATGCAAAAACTTGTAAGGAGTGTCAAATTGTACTGGCCCACCTCGTTAAAGTGGCAAAGGGTCTACAAGTACGAACATGGGGTGGAGCCAATGTAGAAATCATTTGGGCACCTAGAGCACTGAAAGTGGGAGTCAACCCAGTGAGACCCATCCATGGCGTAGAGACAGTGAGATGGAATGAAGCATACAAAGAAGATGAAGACCAGGAATTTACATCCTTGCCCTCGTGTTTGACACAAAAGGGTAAGGGTCCTTTTGTTCCTTTTCCTAGCCCCCAGTCACATGGAGGTGGGCTGCCACAATGGCATGAGCCTATTGGCTCGACCCTTCCCCATAGACAACATGGTTGATGAGTTGTTGTTGAGGTGGCCTCTCCTGATTGGCTGACATCTAGTAATATTGCATTAGTTATAATTACTTACTAGTAGATTTGATCATGATGAACTTTATGTGAAATTGATCAAGAAAATGAGGAGAGTCCAAAAAAATTATGTTTGAGACCTAACTTTGATCCCAATTATGAAAGTATAGCCAATTAATGAATGTAGGGTAATTAGTACATGGAAACCCTAGATCTAATATTAATATGTTGAATATATTGAAAACTTGTACTTTGTTGTATATATCATATTGCTAAATATAACTCAAGATGATGATGATACTAATGATGCTTAATCATGGTTTTTAAACCAATAGTCATACATATGATGGATTAGGGTTTTGAAACTAAAGATCATAAATTGCTATGTTATTAATGCACATAATCAAATCTAGGAACTCATAATGCAAGGATATGATGGATCTAATAATTGGGGGTTTCACCTAATGTCTAATATAGGTTTATAACTCTAATGAATCATGATGTAATGGAATTAGTGTTTGTACCCTTATTCCTTATCCAAACTCGAGGCAACCCTAAACCCTAGTTTAGGACATATGTTAGATCAGATTGGTTTAATATGTATTGTTACACCCCAACGTGCCACAATGAGATAACTCAAAAGCAAACTGCAAAACTAAAACTAAACGTCCAGGTTATCATATATAAAACATGGGAGATTAAAACCAATTTCAAAAAACCATAGAGTCACAACATATTAAATAAGTGTCCATAAAAGCCACCTATATAGCATATCACCTGCCCAAAACATTATACAAGATATTGTTCACTCGCTCTCAAGCCACATCATGTACTCATGATAACCTATTAATATACATATATGCCATCTTTATACAACAATGGGTATAAATCCAAAAACCTCAGATCGATACATACAACAAAACCTCCCCAAGGACCTAAGCATACAGGGATGATACACAAGACTTTACTTCTATACATAAGCAACATGTCCTACCTTTCTGCAACTATTGGTCATCTAGTTGCTCAGCACCAATAACACGATGTCTACTGCCTCCTGCTCAACCACCTAAAAGGTGTGGAAACCCACAGGGTGAGACCAAACTTCCCAATGAGAGATATAACTCTCCGGCAACGTCTATTAAAGGCACAGATAAGTAAGCAGGTAGAAAAACATACTAAGAAGGTAGACAGCATACCACATAGGTTGGGCAGATTCAGCTAAATGATATACAATCAACAAATAAAGAAGATTAAATAAGCCTAGGCAGCTACAATTGATCAATAGATAAATTTATATTTTAAAAAGGAATATGAAGAACATGTATATCAGTTGATTTCTATTATCATCTTATAATTCAGGAAATCGTTAAAAGGATAAGGCAAAGGGCTTCAACAAATGTTATTCATATTTGACCCTATGCAAAAATACTACACGGTTGCTTTATATCTTTTATTATTGCCCTAAGGATTTGAGTCATACCACCCAAATCCAAGTGACTATTGCTAAGTCAAAATCGGTTCCATACAAGGTCAAATGGAAGATTTGGAATCCACAACCTCTCCACACCTCATGGTCAACACAAGAGAAGACACCACAAAGACATATCAATCAACTGCAAAAGGTGACATATAGTCAGCAAAAGGATCAGTTTAGGCATGTTCGTCCATATATAAACACCTAGCCCACCTTGGTACAGGTAATAGAGCTAGAAGAATAGGCTCATGCATGATCATTCTTAAAAGAAGGAGTGGTTCATGCATGTACATCCATATCACAAGGAGATTGTCTCACACATGGCCATCTCGCACAACCTATAATTGTGGAGGTAAGGAATTTCTCAACTTGCACCCCAGCATATTCAAAAATATGTGCTATAGTTATACTCATTTCATCGATCTAGAAATTAGAGATGACACTAGAAAGGATCTATGGAATAGGTCACCTACATGATTAGGTTTCCACTTGATTAGTTAGCCAATTGGGTGACTTTTAGCATCAATCAAGTTACAACATATAAATCCAAAACTCGTTCTGCAAAGATAAGGGATATAGTACAACTTCTAAAGATATAAAATGTATAAGTTGTGAACTTGTCACACTATAACCACATGATACTTGTAGCACTGCCATTCATAAGGCCATCACCAAATGTCACATCATTGTGGGATGTAAATCCCCCCATCATAGCACTTGAGGATATCACCTCCCAATAGGCATCAAGCCATCACCAAGTCATTGGATCCATCATATCAGTGTGATCTCATCATGACTCAAAGACATTTCCCCTGTGTCACATGATCACCATCATAATATTATTATGATATTAAAAACCATACCACCTACAAGATTAGAGATTTATAACAAGAGAAAGAAGTAAAAATAGTGCATTACTCAACATTAGGGTTATGATTACCATTCATAGATGATTAGGGTTTTGTCACTAAGTACCAACCCTAAACCCTAGGTATGACATCTCCCAAAATCATGGAACATCTTAGAATTAAATAACATTCTTAGAGTTTATTAGGCATCCAACCAAATAGCACCATGCATGGGTCGTTACTTAATGTCCATGCTTATGCATCAATCATATGATTGTATATATATGTCTGTCATTCATTATATAGGATTGTCGCGACCATGAACATAAGTGGTATCATGACCCCCATCCAGGTAGATGTCTCACACATGACACAAAGGTTCTTGACCACCATGCTACATGTTGTACCGACCATGAAAATTCATGGTCACATCCACTACCAAAGGCAAGGCGTTCCAGCCCTCAACACCATGTCTCGACCATCCTTGAAACTAGTGTTTTGACCACCCAACAGAACCTACTTCACAACCTGAACTCAAAGAAGTGTCTCAACCAGAACTAAGCATATGTCTTGACCCACATTGAGGTAAGTGTTGTGACCATCATAGGCTAGGATGTCAAGACCATAACCTAGTCATATGTCTCGACCCAAAATCTCACATAACAAGGTGTCGCGACCCAAAGCAAAACAAGATGTAGTGACCCTTATTGGGAAAGCTACCCTCAAGGCATGGAGCCATTATCAAACCAAGAGTAACCTAGGTCGAAACAAAAGCAAACCACGACCAACATAGGAGAGAACAACAAGAAAAACCACCATCCTCAAGAAGGAAAACATCACCCAAAATTCAATTATCAAAACCCTAACACTAAGTGTCATGAAATCATCATGAAAGGGGCCTTATGCAAGAGAGACAAAGCTATGTTTAACACTTTCTAAAAAGAAATTCCATGGAACATTATGAAATATAAGCACCATGCATGTGAGCAAAACAAAGGTCAAAAGGGTGAGAGAAAACCACCATTTACGACAATCACCAAAATCGGGCACCAAAACTAGGGTTTCGAATTTCTTTCAAACCAAGCATGATTTTAGCATCAAATAAGTTCTAGAGCTTAGAATCATCTACTAGAAGTGTCACGCCCCAATCTCACATTAACCACAAACCACGAAATTAGGACGCGACAGGATGAGATTTACACATAAGCCAATCACTCTTCACTTTTTAAAACTTTTTAAAGAGATTAATAGGATAATCTGATTTATGCTGTAAATTGAAACTAAACAAACTGCGGAAGCATCTTTATTAACTGACTAGCAATATAAATAGAGTCTATAGCATTCTACATTGTTTGACATAAAATAAAGCGAAACAGTTAATTTACATCTTTGTACACATTCTCTCTCTCACTCACACCTTGTCCCGAAGATCGAGGGGAATGGACTAAGAGACCTCTAACTAGACTAACTACGTATACCTTCTACAGACTAAGCGATAGGATGAAAGGATCCTTCAGATTTCCTGCTGCTGATGATAACATGAAAATGTTTTGAGTAGAGGTATGAGCCTACTCGCTCAGTGAATAGCATTTCACTTAGCTATCACTAAACAACTCATCAGGTTTATTAACTGAAAATAAACAGATATACAGTTCAAACAGGGCAGTTCTATTGACATAGCAGATATACAGATAATGATCACATTTCTAAGCATCAACCGGTATTTCAGGTAAATGAACAGTTATATAAATTTACTGTGAACCTACTTGATTATTTATTCATTTTATTATTATGCCCTAAATATATGCAGTGTACTCTGCAGATAAAGATCCGCAGCAAGTTCATGCTACGGTCCCACCGTACAAGACTTAGCGACACACCCGGGAAATGCTAAGTCTGACGCCAGCCCTGCTCTGCTACAGGACCCCAGGCTCCACGGCCTCAATGCACAACCACGTGTGCTGCACAACCACGTGTGCTCCAGACTCCTCCTGACCTGAGTACACCGGCGGAGAGTCTCACAGGGTTACCTTCGTGACACAAGCACGAATGGTGTTGGATAACCATGTTTTCTTTTTCCCAGTGCCATCGTGACACAAGCACGATTGTTGTTAGACACTGTCTCTCTTTCCCTGTTTGTCCGTGACACAAGCACGGATGATGTTGCAACATGAGTTTCACCCCTAAGTTGCAGATACCTCTTAGGGGTTCTACGGTGTTAGGGCACCTAAGTCTAATAATTAATTAACAAATAAACATTTAAACAGGAATATCACATTTCATGCATATTGCACAATCTGAATAACACATGAAGCAAATATAAATCCATTATCATCATTAGACATGATTCAGTATCATTTATCCACTTTCAATGCTAAACATCTATTGTTAAATCAGCACATACATTGCAACTTTAATACAGGAAATTTCATCATTTTCAATAAGCATAATAAATATTTCAAGTTCCAATGAATCTGACATACTCCAATGCATGTATTATACTATTTAAAAGTTTTACTAACTGATACAGAAGCAAGTAAGCATTTAAATTGAGTTAATTAATGATTACTGAATGAACTACTACTCACCCACTTCGGTGTGTTCGTATACACCGAAAAACGTCCACAACTACGCCTAATTCTGCCCTTTACAGCAGAGTGCACGCCGCGCACCTGGGTATACACCGAAAAACGTCCACAACTCACTCCAAGGATTGCAACCTCAGACGAACTCAAGGACACCGTTATCTTAGTGTTTCCTAGGCAAATCTGCCCCTAGCCGAACCTGCTGCTGTAAGCAGCTCTACTTCGCACGTACAGGTTGGATAAACGACTTGGCCTGGTGCTGATTGAGGGCTTGATGGCGGAGGAATCAGTTCAAGGCCTCAAGGCTAGAGCTCAAGGGCAACATTTCTTAAAGCTACTGCTCGCCCAAAGGGTCCTAACCATTATCGTAGCAGTTGCTGCTGCTTCATAGATGGGCGCCGACCCTGCCAGAATGAAGCACAGGTGGCGCAGATGGAGGTGTAATGTTGTAGTTGCTTGCTCAAGGGCTCATGGTGGCAGATTCTTGTTTAGGCCTCTGGGCCGAAGTCAATCACCCCTTTTCCTGAAGATTTGCATGCCCATCGAGGCCTCTGGCTGCTTCCCCGCGCAGCAGCAGCTGCTGCTTGGCCGGCTGCCATGGCTAGGGCGAGCTGCGGTTGGAAGCGCCGCTAGGGCATGAAATAGAGAAGAAAGGAAGAAGAAGGAGGTGAGAAGCAGGGCGCTGGTGAACCAAAGCAAGGAAGCCTAGATCGGCCCCGAACCAGCCGCTACAACCTGTAGGTCGGCCGGCGCTCTGGCTAGGGCTATTTGGAGATGGTGTTGGGTGAGCTAGAAGGAAGGAGAAGAGAGTGGTGGCACCACTGGTCGACGATGCAAGATCCGAGCTTAACCCCCGCTCCTCTTCTCTACTAGCATGGTCGACCGTGCGCTACTTCTTGGGCGCCGCTCAACCTGACAAAGAAGAAAGAGTCATGTTCTATCGGGATAGATAAGGAAGAAGAGGAGGGTAGCCGACCCTCTAGGGAAAACAATAAACAATGTTCAATTAATAGAAAAAAAAATTGCTCCGAGGTCCAAAAACCTTAAAACTGTCATAATCTTTGCCCCGAATGTCCGATTCAACTGATTTTTCTTGCAATATTTCAAGTGTGAGATCCTCTACACCCTCAGTGCAAGATATCATGCTATTTAGCTTGTCTCGGCTAATCAAAACTCTAATCACATATGTGATCACTTAACTTTACTTAATTATCTTAATTAAGCACCAATTGTATCTTATATACCTAATTCAACTTAATCAACTTGATGATGCACTAACCACCACATGAGCACTTAACTTATCTCAATTACTTAATTATACACTAATCATTGTACTTACTAATTAATCACAGAGTGGGTCATAACAATCTCCCTCCCTTATAAGAATTTCGTCCCGAAATTCCTAAAAGAGAAAAAAAAAGAAACTTGTTACGCACATCTAACCCAAAACTCTCATGTGGCTCCCTCTAGGTTGTAGTTTTTCCACAAAACCTTCTCTAGGGTATCTCACGATTCTTAAGTTTCTTGATCCTCAGATCAGCTATTTGTATTGGTTCCTCAACATAGGACACATCTGATCTACTTCTAGATCAAACCACAAAACATTATCTTTCCAGAACTGTTATAACAGTATCTCAATTTATGGTAATTACTGAGAAATTATCATACTATACATGCAGACAAACTAAAATTCTTAAATAAATAGAATGCATGTCAATTTGGTACTAAAATAAAATCATGGAACATCATCACATCTCATAATGAAAATTGATATCAAAATACTTGATTCATCGTACACTCTATCCTTAGGGTTTTCATTTGCCTTATTCATTCATCACATGCCAACACCCTACTCTTAGGGTTATCTCATTCACTAGTCACATGGCAACACCCTATTCTTAGGGTTTCCGTTATCTCATTTGTTTGATTGCAGTTCAATTCACAATACGGTATCATTCTAGAATTGGCAGAGCAGTATATTCAAAATCATTGTAATTACTGAGTAATCCTTATATCATGCATACAGGCAGATTAAAAATTCATAAATATTCCAAACTCAAATCAATTTTAGAACATACATACTGAATTCATGTAATTGAACATCTTATTATTCCAATAAGAGTAATTTACTTCACCTATAAGAAACCATCTGTAATATTTTTCACTTATCTGAAATTTCTCGAAGAACGTGCATATTAACTAAATTCCTGATTTGTGCATCACATAACTCAATTAAGAGTTGCTTATATATCATAACACAAATAATTAATAGTACTTGAGAATTTCTAATGATATCTCAGAGAAATATGCCAATTTATGTAAATGTTAAGTCACACACATTCACATAACAGGAAGCATGCAATTAGGTTTATTTACGTATTTCAATGCTATCTTACTATCTTGAAATCATGCATCTAATGGTTTGTTAAATCTGTACTGTCTGGGTTTATACCCAAACCGTACCATTATCAGTTGTGTATTTCTAAACTCAACATTCACACCAAGCAAACTCTATAAGACTTAAATATTTATTCTTACTTCCACTGAAAAGCGAAACACATGCTCTCAGCATGTCCTCAAGAGTCTGAATGGTTCTCTCAAACTAACCATCCGTCTGCGGATGAAAAGGTTATATTGAATCTTAACTTTGTGTCCGAAGCACGATGCAACTGTTTTCCACAACCTAGATGTGAACTTAGGATCTCAATAAGATATAATTGAAACTAGATTACCAGGCAATCTAACTATTTTATCCATGTATATCTTAGTCAAGTTTCGAGACATCAAAGGTCTACTTAATATGAAGAAAGTGAGCAGACTAAATTAGTCTATCCACAATCATTCATATCAAATCACCACCTCTAGGTGTCCTGGGTAATCTTACCACAAAATCCATTGTGATAAATTCCCATTCCCATTTATACTTAGGCATAGAAAAAGGTTACAAAATACATATATGTTTCTGATGCTAAGTCTTAACCTGCTGACACACATTGCACTTAACCACCTAATCAGCTACATCCTTCTGCATATCTGACCATCTTTCAATTCCTTGACATTCATATACATCTTAGTGTTTTTCCTGAAAGCATAGCATACATCAATACATGCACTTCCATAAGAATCTTTTCTTCCAACTCACTATCTCGAGGTACACACAACATGTCATGCTAATACAACACCTTATCATCTTAAAACTTAAACTCTGGTCTCTTTTCCTCCTATCATGTCATGCATGGTCTGGTTTAACTCACTATCACCCTATTGTAGTTCCTTGATCTGATCATAAGAAGTAGGCTTAACTTACATCTGTACAATCAAATCACTCTGTGTTGTCATCCCTAAGCCTAAGTTCAACTTCCACATTTCTACTAACAGGTCTCTATTGAAACCTGCCATAGAGAACACATTAACTGTTGAACTTAACTTTCTGCTGATAGCATCAGCCACCACATTCTCTTTACCAGGGTGATAATCTATTGTCACATCATAAAGATAGTGACACCATGTCTTAAAAATATGAACTACATCAACTATCTTTAGATCACATATCGGATAATACTCCGCATTCTATGCTACTTTCTTATTGTTACATTTCAATTTTATGTTTTACTCTTTTCTGTAAGTCATTTCATGTTGTTCATGTACCATTCAGATTAGCTACCTATAAACCCTAGATCACTATCACTGCCAGATTACTTTACATAGAACAAATCTCAAGGTCTTATTTTACAAAGATACTAGTATTCAAGGTTAAATCACTAGTAATATCCCTTGAACTACTACAACTCAAATCATTCTAGGGTTTGGTCCTTATCAGTAACATAGAATTATTGTATGCGGGTGTGGTCAATTATATAAATCAATTTGAGTTGCTTGGGTCAATAGCATATTAATCCAACACTCAACTTTATTTATATTGGCTGAAAATTCAGTTTTCACAATAGTTTCTGTAATTCGTTTATTCAATATCTAAAAGAAGCTCCAAAAATTCTGGAAATTTTATATGTTATACCTAATGAAGTTTCAAATCTCCAGTAAAAATTTGAGATCAATTGGATATACCAATAAAAAGATAAAATTCAATTACCACACTGCTATATCATTCTGAAAATGTGATCGATTGAGTTTAAAACTCGGCCGATGAACAGGTCAGAACATTCTTCAAAAATTCTAATATTTTCCTATGTTGTTTATATTTTATATATCCAAATCATATCCAAATTTGAGCTAAATCAGAGTTACGCATAAAATACTAAATATCATTTAGTGAGACATTCTATTTATCAAATTCTGTATTCATATGTCATTAAAACCCTATTTTGGGCCAATTATGGTCTATGCTTCTCAAACCCTAATTCCCAAGACAAAAGAACACTTAGACTTCTTATCATAATTAAAACATCCTAGTGTATATACATTCTCACTATATTACAGGTCTAATTCAACCAGAGTCTATTCTTATTTTACTGTTAATAGGAGTCATTAGATCCCAGTAACACATCCTGCCAGCCGGACCAGGCCGAACCTGTAGTCCTGAAGCCAAGAGCTACTCAGGATTAATCTACCCCTATTAATCTTAAACATGTGGAATGAATATCCACTTAGGGCAAACTCATTTAAACATAAATTTGGGTCTACTTTAGTACTAAGAAAACAAACACTTAACAATTCACTTCATAACACAATAATATAAAAGAATCATGTTTATTTTACAAACTGAAAATTTCATTTCATGCATATAAGAGCGTTTCTAGTAATCTCCAATTAAATTAACAATGTAAGGCAAGAGTTGTATCACATACTATATATTTAATCTCTTACTCCTACATTAATTTCTTATCTCATAACCCTAAGATTTCTAGGGTTTCTCTCTAGCCTGTCCTTCCTCTGCATACCTGGCCAGGGCATCCAGAGAAGAACAGACAGAGTAGCTTGATACTGGTCAATCTAAGTATTCAGACACCTGGCCAGGGTATCTAAACACTCAGACCTTCCAGAGCTAAAACACATCATTTATTATTCGCCTTACTTATAACTTTATCTTTTGACCTTAATGATTCTTAACAACTCAACTTAAGCTCATTACTTGATTCTCGTGACCACATCCGCTTCCTGCTATCTGCAATAGTATAACAGAACACTTCCTGTTAGAAAATTACAGACAGAAGAAAAACTCTTAAACCTTAATCCTATTGGTCTCTTATCGTCCCCTGACCTTGACTTAGAGTATTCATATACTCAACCTATGCTCTGATACCAAAAATGTCACGCCCCAATCTCACATTAACCACAAACCACGAAATTAGGACGCGACAGGATGAGATTTACACATAAGCCAATCACTCTTCACTTTTTAAAACTTTTTAAAGAGATTAATAGGATAATCTGATTTATGCTGTAAATTGAAACTAAACAAACTGCGGAAGCATCTTTATTAACTGACTAGCAATATAAACAGAGTCTACAGCATTCTACATTGTTTGATATAAAATAAAGCGAAACAGTTAATTTACATCTTTGTACACATTCTCTCTCTCACTCACACCTTGTCCCGAAGATCGAGGGGAATGGACTAAGAGACCTCTAACTAGACTAACTACGGATACCTTCTACAGACTAAGCGATAGGATGAAAGGATCCTTCAGATTTCTTGCTGTTGATGATAACCTGAAAATGTTTTGAGTAGAGGTATGAGCCTACTCACTCAGTGAATAGCATTTCACTTAGCTATCACTAAACAACTCATCAGGTTTATTAACTGAAAATAAATAGATATACAGTTCAAACAGGGCAGTTCTATTGACATAGCAGATATACAGATAATGATCACATTTCTAAGCATCAACCGGTATTTCAGGTAAATGAACAGTTATATAAATTTACTGTGAACCTACTTGATTATTTATTCATTTTATTATTATGCCCTAAATATATGCAGTGTACTCTGCATATAAAGATCCGCAGCAAGTTCATGCTACGGTCCCACCGTACAAGACTTAGTGATACACCCAGGAAATGCTAAGTCTGACGCCAGCCCTGCTCTGCTACAGGACCCCAGGCTCCACGGCCTCAATGCACAACCACGTGTGCTCCAGACTCCTCCTGACCTGAGTACACTGGCGGAGAGTCTCACAGGGTTACCTTCGTGACACAAGCACGAATGGTGTTGGATAACCGTGTTTTCTTTTTCCCAGTGCCATCGTGACACAAGCACGATTGTTGTTCGACATTGTCTCTCTTTCCTCGTTTGTCCGTGACACAAGCACGGATGATGTTGCAACACGAGTTTCACCCCTAAGTTGCAGATACCTCTTAGGGGTTCTACGGTGTTAGGGCACCTAAGTCTAATAATTAATTAACAAATAAACATTTAAACAGGAATATCACATTTCATGCATATTGCACAATCTGAATAACACATGAAGCAAATATAAATCCATTATCATCATTAGACATGATTCAGTATCATTTATCCACTTTCAATGTTAAACATCTATTGTTAAATCAGCACATACATTGCAACTTTAATACAGGAAATTTCATCATTTTCAATAAGCATAATAAATATTTCAAGTTCCAATGAATCTGACATACTCCAATGCATGTATTATACTATTTAAAAGTTATACTAACTGATACAGAAGCAAGTAAGCATTTAAATTGAGTTAATTAATGATTACTGAATGAACTACTACTCACCCACTTCGGTGTGTTCGTATACACCGAAAAACGTCCACAACTACGCCTAATTCTGCCCTTTACAGCAGAGTGCACGACGTGCACCTGGGCTGCACGTCGTGCACCTTTAGTGCACTTTTATTCTACTTTTCTGCAACTTTGCACGCCGTGCAAACTTATTTGCACGCCGTGCAAACTTATTTGCACGCCGTGCACCTGGGCAGAAACTCATTCCGCTATCTGTAACTTTGCACGCCGTGCAAACTGATTTGCACGCCGTGCAACCTGCGCAGAAATGGAAAATTCATTGAAGATGAACTTGATTAAAGCCGAATCAAGGACTAACAACTACTGGTTTGTGCTTACGAACCTCAGACGAACTCAAGGACACCGTTATCTTAGTGTTTCCTGGGCAAATCTGCCCCTAGCCGAACCTGCTGCTGTAAGCAGCTCTACTTCGCACGTACAGGTTGGATAAACGACTTGGCCTGGTGCTGATTGAGGGCTTGATGGTGGAGGAATCAATTCAAGGCCTCAAGGCTAGAGCTCAAGGGCAACATTGCTTAAAGCTACTGCTCGCCCAAAGGGTCCTGACCATTATCGTAGCAGTTGCTGCTGCTTCATAGATGGGCGCCGACCCTGCCAGAATGAAGCACAGGTGGCGCAGATGGAGGTGTAATGTTGTAGTTGCTTGCTCAAGGGCTCATGGTGGCATATTCTTGTTTAGGCCTCTGTGCCGAAGTCAATCACCCCTTTTCCTAAAGATTTCCGTGCCCATCGAGGCCTCTGGCTGCTGCCCCATGCAGCAACAGCTGCTACTTGGCCGGCTGCCATGGCTAGGGCGAGCTGCGGTTGGAAGCGCCGCTAGGGCATGGAATAGAGAAGAAAGGAAGAAGAAGGAGGTGAGAAGCAGGGCGCTGGTGAACCAAAGCAAGGAAGCCTAGATCGGCCCCGAACCAGCCGCTACAACCTGTAGGTCGGCCGGCTCTCTGGCTAGGGCTATTTGGAGATGGTGTTGGGCGAGCTAGAAGGAAGGAGAAGAGAGTGGTGGCGCCGCTGGTCGACGATGCAAAATCCGAGCTTAACCCCCGCTCCTCTTCTCTACTAGCATGGTCGACCGTGCGCTACTTCTTGGGCGCCGCTCAACCTGACAAAGAAGAAAGAGTCCTGTTCTATCGGGATAGATAAGGAAGAAGAGGAGGGTAGCCGACCCTCTAGGGAAAACAATAAACAAAGTTCAATTAATAGAAAAAAAATTGCTCCCAGGTCCAAAAACCTTAAAACTGTCATAATCTTTGCCCCGAATGTCCGATTCAACTGATTTTTCTTGCAAAATTTCAAGCGTGAGATCCTCTACACCCTCAGTGCAAGAAATCATGCTATTTAGCTTGTCTCGGCTAATCAAAACTCTAATCACATATGTGATCACTTAACTTTACTTAATTATCTTAATTAAGCACCAATTGTATCTTATATATCTAATTCAACTTAATCAACTTGATGATGCACTAACCACCACATGAGCACTTAACTTATCTCAATTACTTAATTATACACTAATCATTGTACTTACTAATTAATCACAGAGTGGGTCATAACAAGAAGATTAAGGAAATGTTTTAGAGAAAGAAAACATCAACAAGCATGTATGAAATGTGCAATAATAGAGAGGGTTAAAAGTTATATCACCCACCTTAAGGAAGATCACTCCAAGGATTGCAAGCTCCAAGCACACGGTCACCAAGGAGAAAAGAAGCTCCACTCTCAGCCACAAAGAACCTAAAGATGGAGAAGACATCATGGTCAAAGATGGCACAAGGAAAGGGCAAGAAATAACCCTAGGCCAATCCAAAGAAAGAAGGAGAAAAGAAAGGAGAAACTCCCTCTCACTTGGGTGTTGCCCTGTCAAAGGCCTATTACCCTTGTGATGCGGAGCTCTCTTCTCAAGAACAGCCATCGTGTCAAAATATAGACTAGGCCAAGAAAATAGAAGAAGATGGGGTAGGGAATCCAAGGAAAACATAACAAAGGAAAGGCATATACTTACCAAGGTAGAAGATGAGAAAAGATCACCACAAGCACCACATGCAAGGGAAGTCTGGCCACCAAGAGCTCCAAATGGATCTTCTTGCTCCTCAAGGCTCCAAGGACAACCAAACAATAAGGGGGGAGAATATGAATGAAAAATGTCACTTGCATGGAGAGGTAAGGGGTTATATAGTAAAGGAGGAGGGAAGTAGGGTGAGGGATGAGGTGTCAACAAGATAGGGCTCCAAAGGGACACTTGTCCTCCCACGAAACTAACATGAAACCACTTAAAACACACATGCACAAGGTGGTGATACAACACATGTTGGGTCTTGACCTACTTGGGTCACCCCCAACATAGTCTCGGTCGCGACATCCCAAAACGGGGTTGAGACAAACCAAACCACACATCCTGGTCGAGATAAGGGTTCATTACACCTATTAGGTCGAGACACGAAAAGACAAACTATCTCGACCTCAACCAAACACTTGAGGTAAAAACCAACATGCCTTAGAAATGTGTCTCATTCGAGACACACCTAGGTCACTACATAGGTCGCTACACCCACACATGTATACATGGTCAAAACACATCAAGCCCTAGCCTAATCACCACAAGTGATGCCAACACTCATACAAGGCTAAACCAAGGTGCCCCAAGGAATCACTTTCTCTCTCATGAATCCAAGAGAGAGATGGAACACTCTAGAGGTGGTAAACTACAAGATAACCCTCACAAAGGGGTAAATTACAATTTACCCCAAAATAAGCACAAAATGAACAAACATCATCCAAACAAGCTCAAACTACAAACCTGATCTCTCCACAAGCTATAACATCATCTCAATGGGTTAGAGAAAGGTTCCAAGTGTTGGGTTTTAGGGGAGGTAGAGAAGGCAGCAGAAACAAAAATTTCTCCTCCCCAAACCCAGAACAAGGAAACGCGTCAACGTCTATACAATAGGAAGGGATGGTTTGTGGAATCATACCTTGTCCTGATGCTTACTCGGCGACAATACCTCGCGGCTTGCATGGTCTTCACCTCTGATCTTGGACGGTGTCTGTGCAGCTCCTATTCGCACCGAGACTGACAACTCCTGGTCTCACCGGGACTGTCGGGATTGACAGCTGTCCTCCGAGCGGTAGAAATCTCCCGCCTCTGAAGTAGTCCACACGGACCACCTGGAACTCCAATCTCCTTATCTCACAAGAAATTGGAAGGAGTCGCACCCTCCTGTCAGCATACTAGTCACTGACACACTCTCCTACCACCAATCGCTTTCTGTAGTTGTCTTTCCCTTGCTATGCCTCCCTTATCGGGTAGCACTTGCTCGGGCTCTCTCGGTTACCAAAACCAGAGAGAACGACAACTTTACAGAGCAACTGGTTGCACTAAGTTGTTCTTTGAGAAGCCCCCAATACCCCTATATATAGGAGGGTCATGGGACCGGGTTCTCTATCCCGGGCAATGCGGGACTAAAGCAGGAGTAGAAGGGTTCGAGATTTTCCACAAAAACAACCAACTGCGCAACCTGAACCGATCGTTTCATTTCTGAAACGGTCGGTTGGGGACCTCAGCCGGTCAGTTGACACCTCAACCGATCAGTTGGGACCCATGAAACGATCGGTTCACTTTTGAACCAATCGGTTTGTGGTCCTGGTCAGTTCCTGATTGACTTTTCATCTTTTGTTTCTAATTGGTACCTAATTCCAATCCTTGTTCCAATCAAATTGGGCAAGTGAAACGAAAAGCATTTTTTCACCAACCTGACTTTCCCAACGTGCTCGGTTGGACCAGTTGAACCGATCGTTTCAACACTTGAAGCGATTTTTTCACCTTGTCCATTAGCTGATCGACTCACCATCTGAGCCAATCGGTTCACCAAGCTCAGTCGATCGGTTCATCACATGAGCCAATCGGTTGGGAGTGCAGATTGTGCAGAAACAGTCAATTGCAGTTTCAATCAATCTGATACTCTAATCAATCAGTCCAACACCTTGAACATTATGATACTGAGCTATCAATTAATTGAGTGTTTAATTGAACTACTAAACTCCTTTAGCAATCAATCTAAACATTGTTTGTGGACAAAACTCCTTTTCCAGGTTAAATCCTATGTGTGTGACCATGCAGGTCCATTTCACGTTGGCATTGAAAGTCTGTAACACTTATGACTTCACAAGCAAAGAGCGGTGCCTAGCCACACATCAGTGCTACCCAAGTGAAATAGAAATTTGGAGAACAACTTTCAATCCTACAATCCGTGAATGGTGTTATAGTGAATGTATAATTCCTTTTTCACTGATATCCTGAATGAACTCGATGCATGGAATAGTCATCCTGTCAACATTCATTCACTTTCTTGATCTCAGAGTAGATTGGAAGAGATATGTATGACATCAATATCACATATTGATTCACACATGCGTGCACACCTTTCTCAATCCTACTCATCAGGTGGCCATGGATATCAAACTCCCTCAGGAGGGACAAATCCCATATCTATCACTCACCCCTCAAAAGCCCCATGTGTCAAAGCCACCCAATCATCACCTTTATAACAACCCATGTTTCAGGACTGTGTTTGATGATGTCAAAGTGTGCCCAACGACATGTGTTGAGTGTAGTGATTTCAGGTCAAAGAATCACACTCACCACCATCACTGTGAGTACTGACTGTGACTACCATGTCATTGTTCCTGTAAGGACCCTGACCTGCATTTAGGGTTTACCCTATTTGTTTTGCCTAACCTTGATGGTTTGATGCTTGCTAATCACCTTTGGTGGTGATTAGGGTTTAGTTATTCTTTGTTGGGAGTTAGAGGGGCTACTTGCAAATAATCCAAGTTTAGGGTTTTGTGTGCAAGTTTGCTATCTCGTGAAATGTTTTCCTCTCTTTTCTTCCTCTAGGGTTGAGAGGAAGGATTGGGCTTGTGGTTTGAGTTCTTTGGGCCTGAGTTGAGCTTGTTTGGGCCTTGTGGTGATTTGTTGGGCTTGCTTGAGCCTTGTGTCGTCCAAGGTGAGTTTGTGTCGACCTAGGGTGAGTGGTGTCGTCCAAGGAGGTTTTGTGTCATCCAACATGGTGGTATGTCGCCCAGTTGCTTGGTTGTGTCGCCCAGCAGAGCTGATGCTTGTGTCGCCCATATTGATTGGCCTTGGTTGGTGGACACTTGGTGCATGTCTTGGACAAGTGTCTCTTGGTGTGCTAGTGTGTTGGCTTGAACCCTAGGACAAGTGTCCCTTGGGTGGACGACACATAGCATGGTTGTACCTTGGTTTCTCCTCCCCTTCTTTCTATATAGGTGGCTCTTCTCCATGCCTTAGTCTCCTTTGATCTTTTAGTCTCTCCTCCACCTTGAGTGCACAATACCCCTCTCCATCTTGCTTGTGTTGGCCGATACACTCCCTTGGAGTTGAAGTGGTGGCCGATACACCTTCCTGGAGAAGCCTGGTGGACGATAGCTTTGGACCTTGAAGTGCTTTGGAGCGTGGAGCTTAAGGCGGGTTGCATAGCTTCTAACCCTAACTCCTTTACCTCTAGCTATGTTCTTGTTGCATGTTAGTAGCTTAGCTTAGTTCCCTACTTTTATACCTTGCTTGTGTACCTTTGGTGGTCGATCCCCTTCTAGGGTTTAGTATTTCCTTGTGCTGGAGGTAGGTGATGACCCCTGTTGGGCGACATCCTCTCTTGCCTTGTGTTGGGCGACATGGAAGGTGTTCTTGGTGATGGGCGATACCCTTGCCCTTGTGTTGGGCGACAGGGTGAGCTAGTGTGAGTGTTGGCCGATATAGTGACCCTTGTTGAATGATATGGTCCTTGTGTTGAGAAACACCTTTGTTCTTGTGTTGAGCTTGATGGTCTATTGGTGTTGGGCGACATGGGTACCTTGGGATGGATGATATGGTGGGTGCCCTTGAGTTGGGTGATCTCCTTGTCCATGTAGTGGGCGATAGGGCCATGTATGGCATGTGTGTTTAGGGTTGGACGATAGGCTGGAATGAAGTGTTGGCCGATATAATGACCATGCTGGGTGAGATGGTTCCCCTTGAGTTGAATGACACTCTTGTTCTCTTGATAGACGATAGACCAGGTGTGGTTCTTCTTGTGTTGGACGACATGGCCATGTGTGGCTGGTTTCCTTTCCTTGAACGATAGACCATGCATGTTGGCCGATGGATGTTATTGTGTACTGGATGATACATCTTGTTGTGTTGGCCGATATGGTGAGCATGATGGGCGATATGGTTGGATGACACCCTCTTCTTTGTGGTGAACGACAGACCTAAGTCTCTTGATGGTTTGTTGGTGCTGGCCAATAGCTATGTTGTCTGATAACCCTAATGGTTGATAGCCATGATGGGCGACAGTTTTGAGTGGTGCTGGCCGATAGGGTTGGATGTGTGTTGGTCGATAGGCCATGATAGGTTTTAGTGAGGGTTGATAAGAGTTATGGTGAGAGTCTTGTAATCCTATAGTAATGGTCCTTTGTGATGAGGAAGTGGTTAGCTATGCACCAATAAATGATGGTGGTGTCTTGTTAGTAATAACAACAATGAGTATGATGCCTTGCAATAATAACAATACTAATACTAGTAATGATGCCAATACTAATAATGTGGGTAATGATGATAACGGTAGTAGTGATGATAATGAGGAAGGTAATGGTAATAATATGCATGATGTGATCCTTATGCTTATTTGTTAATAATAAGGAAGATGATAGTAATGATGTCGATCATAATAAAGATGGCAATAATGATAGTAATGATATGCATGAAGTAATCCTTGTACTTAATTGTTAAATGAGAATGGTGATAGTTACACTAGTAGTTGCATGATGATAATATTGATGATAGTGGATGATAACAATAATGATGATGATCTGTGCTATGCTTACTACTGATGATGGCTATATCAGTCCCTTTTTATCCTAATCATTATAATCATCAGTGTTATGAGACATGATTAAAGGATATAATATATATATACTGTCATTTTGTGTGAATATTGCACTTAAACCTAAATGTCACCCTGTGTTGATGATATGAATTTCTCAGTTATTATGATTGTCTATCTACATCAAGAATGGTAATGATAGTAGCATTGTTATAGGCATAAAGTGATCATCATGTTTATCGGTTATTGATAAGAGGAATAGTGGTAGTTATATTAGCATCTTGTTTGATGATGGTAATGATAATGTTTGACGTTTTATATCTAAGCATGACTATATGAATGAAGTAATTTCCATGAATATATGTGTAATGTAGAGACAAGGATAGATACAAAAAGTAGTTGCCTTATAATATGCTTTATATACCTAATCACCAGACAAAGTAAGGTTGACAAGTATAACATCTTGAATATCATCTCATGTTAGTAAGCATAATCCTTATGATGAATTACGATTGTTGAATACACTAACCATGCAGATGCTGCTTAGCCATGTAAAGGTTATGAGACATATGGGATGAATACATCACACTAACATTTATTCTTGTTGAATAAGTTACATGTATAATGTGTTCGTTCCATGATATCGAGGTAAGCTCTGTATAGCAGTAACAATACTTGATGAGGAATTGAAATCCCAGGGCAAGTGATGATCCTCGAGATGGATCTGGAGGGTTGGCAAGAGGCCAAGTGACAACAGGTGATGTCTGATCCTTGAGATGGATCAGGTAGATGTAATTACAATAATAGCATAATGATCAAGTTTATCTTTGTTTACCTTCTGATATATCTTGCATAAATACTAAATACTCATAGTGGAATCATAGCATGTAGTTGCATTGATCATAGATTCATCATAGTCGGTAGTTGATAATGGTAAACGGGTTTACTTAAGGGTTAACCCGGAATGCATATCGTCGAATAGGTGGAGTGTTTCTAAAGTAAAAAGGTAAGAGTACATCTACGGTTGTAGACACTATGGTGTGGAATTAGGTTGTAACACTGCTATGTGATGAGCATGGTGAACAGGCCCATGGCTTGGGATACGTGATGAGTTGAGCATGGTGAACAGGCCCATGGCTCAGGTTATGTGAGATAAGGAGCAAGAATGTGTTCATGTCATCATATAGTAGTTTCTAAGACAAAACACAGAATATTGGTTAAGGCCTCGTTTATATGATTAATCTATGCTATCTTAATCCCCAGGTTATGTGACAATATATCTTGTTCGGATAATCCAGTTACATAGTGATATATATTATCTTGTTAATCATGTTCCATCGAGAGGTATTTTGGTTATACCCTTCCATACAGTTGGTAAGCTTGCCGGTAAGAATAGCTTTACTTTATATAGCCTACTCTTGTCATATCTGATATCAATTATTTTCTATTATAGTTTATCCTGCTGAGGTTCTGTAGTTGCGGTGGGGAGTTATGTTTCTCGCTGGGACAATTGTTCAATTGTCTCACCCCGCTGGTTTAACCCTCTTTTAGGTGGTTGAGGTAGACGTGGTCGTGGTCGTGGTGTTGCGGCTGAGCAGCTTGAGGAGCAGTAGAAGGCAAGTGATGGACATGCTGCTATTTTGGATGTTTTGTAGTAGTGTCTAGAGTCATCCCTGTACTCTCAGGTCCTCGGCAGTGTTTGACGATGTTTCACGATAAACGATCAATGTTGTTGGTATATCCTGTTGTTGGCTGGATGTGGGCCTTTCTGTATATGAACGGGTGGTGAACTCATGTGATAGATGAACAGATATTTCTGTAGGCTGTAGACACGTATCAGATCTCGTGTATGTATATATATGACATGTTTCTATGCAGGATGAGGACTGGAAAGTAATAGTGTCACAGTTTGGCAATTTTCTGCAGTCGGTTTTAATTAACCTGTGTTTTCATAATCTGTGGTTATGGTGATTTCCGCACGTTTTCGCGTAACACCTCATTATCTGTATGATAACGGGATGTGTTGCCACAGTTCCATGTGTCAAACTCACGGTGGGTCTATCTGGTACACTTGTTCTCTAACAAGTACCTATGTGTTTGGTTTGATATCTCTATATCATGACTAATGAGATTCTGTCATCAACCAACACCACAATCTAGTCTTGTGTGTCATAATTGTCTATCTACCTTCCACAATGACATCCGACTAGGGACATAACAAGAATGTACAAACTCTTAGCATCAGTATGATCTCATCATTCAGATCCTTAACCTGAAAGCATACGTCATTGAGTATTGTCATTCTCTAGACATTCAATCTGTTCTATCACTATCTCATATGACTAAACCAGAAAGAATTGGAAGCTTGCCTTTGATGTTTATCAAATCAATCTTAATGTATCCCACCAATCATCCCATGATTGGCTCTCAGGGCATACATACCAACAGACTCCCACTTGCACTGCGAGCCAATCACCCTTGAATCATATTCATAGTGATCTTCAAACATGTCCCACATGTTACTGTGCTCTAGTGCGAACATAGTGAGTTATGGCAACACCTTGCCAAAGTCAGTTTTTAATTGCATGTCTCTCATCTCTTCATTGTACGTCACACGTATGAGATGGAGTTGCCGTAATATGCAATCTAGTATTCCTTTGCTAAACTTTAGCCACATTGCATGATCAAGGATTCCATACTTGTCATCAATGAGCGGAATATCTATAAGTCCATCTCATGAACTTCCAGATCCATATAGTATCCACTACTGTTCTTTAATGCATAGATACTCGACATTTCCTTTTAAATGGTTTTATTGGAACACTTCCAATTATCAACAAACTTTCACTTTTATATATCCTATATATATTGCGATTAATTTTCTGTCCTTTCGGAAGTTCGCATCATTGTAACTCTTTACATTGAACTCTTCCTTATCTCCATAGAACTAGTACTTCTCAAGTACTTATCAAGTTATCATGGTATTCCAGTAACCCTTGCTGGAAGTAGACAGACATCCACTCATCATGTCCCACATACGAGTTATCAGGATGAGCACATCATATTGCCATGTCCTACATACAAGATGATGAATGCATTTTGTTCTTGCCATGTCGATACATGCAAGATAATGGTATAATTACATACATGATAGATCCATATCTATTCTTAGTGTTCCCATTCTTTATAAGAATTGGACACTTGGCCTTGGGATACTAACTCCATGTAACATGGACAAGTTTTCTCCCACTGAATTTGTGCATATTGAACCCTTCAGTACAGATTGCCAATGTATGCTTTCTCTTTTCAGGTCAAGATGTTTTCAAGAACTATCTCTATAGATCTCTATTTCTATTACATAGGAAACATATCTATCTTCCTTTAAAATAATTTCCACTTTTGGATTTCCATTCTAGAACATTTCCATTTCACATCAACATGTGGAATGTGAACACGCTCCCACTAAATCATAGATCCCTTCTTTATCTTTGACATATCAGTCAAACCCTTTAACTATATCATCAAAGTAAATATCCAATTCTGAGTTTCTTGTACTCAATCAATCACATTGATTAGTTCATTGTAACTTATAGACTTCATTTGCATTAGTGGATTCATAAACCTTATACGTTGTGTCACTTACACATCCTTGTTTTATTCCTCATAGGAATGCAGTTTTAGTATCCATATGTCAAATGCTTAGCCATTAAGTTGCAATCAACAAGAATCATCATTCTCAAAATGTTATCCAT
This sequence comes from Alisma plantago-aquatica, assembly GCA_963693085.1. NCBI lineage: Eukaryota > Viridiplantae > Streptophyta > Magnoliopsida > Alismatales > Alismataceae > Alisma > Alisma plantago-aquatica. The sequence goes on along the minus strand of OY856413.1, from coordinate 638,227,133 downwards.
GTGTCTTAAGATTCATTTGCACTTATAGATTTCAGCCAATGGGTGCTACCATCAAGGTCATACCTTATGGTTCACATGGATGTCATTTAGGATGTAATGGTCATAAACCATAACTCAAAATTCGGTTCCTCATATTCATCTAGATAGTTGACTCATCACATGAACAACTCATCACATAGATAATTGACGTGTAAGGATATAAGAATTCACAACCCTTGTAATTCTTAATTTCTTTTATTAGTGAGGGGTATTCTTTTATTAAGAAGAATTTAGTTATTTGATAATCATTCTCTAACTCCTTAAAGTATGATTCCTTCTTGATTTAGACATCACCATGCCTTAATCATGAGTTCACTATGATACACTATCATAATCACTCATAAGGATCTCAAACATTTGGTCCAAGTATTTCATTCATTGATCTCATCAAGAATTAACACTTTACCAAATTTGCACTTCATCTATGATAATCTTGAACACTTCAAGATATTCATATTGGTATTTCTCTAAACACCATTTGAAGTATTAGCATTTGTTCCAATAGGTATGTAAATACATCACATGTATCATACCTAATAGGATAATCATTCTCCCACTACCTTTAGTGAAGATTGATTAATCATGTCCAAGATATTCATGTCTCTTACTGGTTCTCTAACCAAAAGAGTCTAGATTTATCCATCACATGGAAACTAGAAATGAATTTCTCATGATTGATGCTAATTTGATTGTTTGAGTTATCTATAACTTTTAGGTATCATTTTATCTTATGCATATCAAATACCACAAGATAAAAAAGGCATTGCCACAAAGATCATATTGAAACATCACTTTATTAATTGCCATCATTGTCATACAATATGCAAAAAATAAAGTGTTTCTATCTATTGGAAAATATGAAATAGCAGTTCATAACTGTATTACATGCCTTTTAGGCTGAAAATAAACTAAAGTACTCCTATCTATGGCGGAAACACTTGCCCCATTTATTGAGTGCTTTACACTTTACATCTTGGTATCATATACCTGAAAAGTGTTACAAGTTTACTTTCATGACACCTTTAAGTAGAGACGTTTGTCGCCCCCTTCTTCTTTTGTTCTTCCAGATAGAGAGGACAATTCCTTTTCTAATGTCCTGGCTTCTGACAATGGTGGCAATTGCCTTTCTTGGTCACGCCTCCCTTAGCCTTGAGAGCTGAAGATGACTTGGGCTCCTGGCTAGCATCATAACCTTTCTTAGTTTTTCTCTTGCCCTTGTGCTTGGACTTGCCTTTCTTGCTCGTGATCACCATCACAGATGTAGGCTTGTCCTTCTTCATCTGTGTCTCAGTTGTCCTCAACATGCCCAACAACTCTGACAGTGGCCTATCAAAGTTGTTCATGTTGTAGTTCATCACAAACTGACTGTAGGATTCTGGCAATGATTGCAGTATCACGTCAGTAGACAACTATTGGCTTAGTGGAAATCCCAGTCTTGTCAGGTTCTCCACATACCCAATCATCTTGAGTGTGTGAGGACCAATTGGATCTCCTTCTGTCATGACACACTTGAATAGTGCCCTTGAGACATCGTATCTCTCTTGTCGTTCTTGATCTTCATACATGTTCCTGAGATGCTGAATCATCTCAATGACACCCATGTTCTCATGTTGTCTCTACAACTCATGGTTCATAGAGCACAACATCAAGCACTTTGCATCAATGGCATCATCAGAATGCTTCTTTTAAGCATCCCTTTCTGCCTTTGGTGCATTAGGAGTAGGTTCCTCTGGAATTGGAGTATCCAGGACACAGAGCTTTCACTCTTGAATGAGAACAATTCTCAATGTCCTATACCGATCGTGGAAGTTTGTCCCATTTAGCCTGTCCTTTTCAAGCACTGATCACAAAGAAAAGTGATTTTTATTTGTTGTCATTTGTACTACAAAAGGAAATATGCAATTTTAGTCCAAAAACTCATTTTTTACTTATTTGATTGATTTGAAAAGTTGACGATATAATTAGGCCTTTAATTAATTATCGCTCCCACTATTTTAGTTCAAATTGATAGCCCTCACCATCAATTCGGAATATTGCAGCGTACAACCTTCTAGTGGGCAAGATGCTAAAATCCTCTAAGTCATGGACCAGCTAGGGCTGTCACCCACAACTTAGATCTCTCAGGTAGGTAACTCTTTCCAATTGCATCATATGCAACTCTTGATAAGATGACATATGCAACTCCTTGCCATGATCATCTCCATGCCTCAAGGTTCTAGATCCTATCTAGGTCACCTTGTTAAGTCTGACCCAAAGCAAACATGATGAATATGCACTCTGCTAGGGCAGACCCACACATTCATCCTTCATGCTTCCATGAGATAGACTGTGCACCACGCTAGGGCTTGCCCACACTGGGTCGATCAAGCTTTTCACGTGTGTCACATTTGGAAGGCATCTAAAACTTAATATTTAATGAGGGATTTGGTTTTATATACATATACATATCCAATGACCACAATATATAGTACGTATCATATACATGCTATATCCCACAGAAAACATGTGAAACGATAAAAGCAATGATTATGGCCATGCCAATGTGATTCCTCGAGCCAAGAGGAATCACGGTCATCTAGGTCTACATCACATGCAACCTGTACAAGATGAACTATGTGCCTTGCCTTTCTGGGTTTGATCAACTCATCACATGATTGATCGGCTCACCATCAGGCCGGTCGGCTGGGTGTCACCAACCGATCGGTTGGATCCTCCAACCGATCGGTTCGCCTGGTCATCATGCATCTCATCATGGCCGCCACCCACTCATCTCGCTCCTCGAACTGGTCATCAACCGATCGGCTCACTCCTTGAACCGATCATCTCGAACATCAACCGATCAGTTCACGCCTTGAACCGATCATCTCAGCTGTCGTCAGGATGTCCTCCGTTCTTTGACATAACAGGAAATAAAATTCTATCCTATTTTACATTATAAAAGGAGAAACCTCGAGTTACATTTGAGGGGAGCAAAGGTAGGAAAGAAATCTCAAATTATTTTGAGTTACATCAGGAATAGGAGAAAGGGAATCAGTGCGCAGACTGAGATGCAAGCAACCACATACAACCATACACATATAGGGTTTATTGTCCATAACCATGCAATACATCCACCACAAAACTCATTTAAGGGCAACGCGTATGGATTGAATTCGTAATACATATCATATATGTAAATTGGGATTTGTGGATTTAGGATTGGACATGCATAAAGCCAATTTTATTCGCATCGTATGCAATAAATAAAGGCGACAAACCAAAATCGATCATATCGATAATCCTAAAGTATAGAGAAGTTGGCGTGGCTTTGATACCACTGTTGGGTTTTAGGGGAGGCAGAGAATGAAGCGGAAACAAAAATTTCACCTCCCCAAACCCAGAACAAGGAAACGCGTCAATGTCTATACAATAGGAAGGGATGGTTAGTGGAATCATACCTTGTCCCGAGGCTTGCTCGGTGACAATACCTCACGTCTTGCGCAGTCTTCACCTTCGGTCTTGGATGGTGTCTGTGCAGCTCCTGTTCGCACCGGGACTGACAACTCCTGGTCTCACCGGGACTGACAACTCCTGGTCTCACTGTGACTGTCGGGATTGACAACTATCCTCTGAGCGGTAGAAATCTCCCACCTATGAAGTAGTCTACACGGACCACCTGGAATTCCAATCTCCTTGTCTCACAAGGAATTGTAAGGAGTCGTACCCTCCTTTCAGCATACTAGTTAGTGACACACTCTCCTGCCACCAGTCGCTTTCTGTAGTTGTCTTTCCCTTGATGTGCCTCCCTTATCGGGTAGCACTTGCTCGGGCTCTCTCGATTACCAAAACCAGAGAGAACGACAACTTTACAGAGCAACTGATTGCACTGAGTTGTTCTTTGAGAAGCCCCCAATACCCCTATATATATAGGAGGGTCATGGGACAGGGTTCTCTATCCTGGGCAATGCGGGACTAAAGCAGGAGTAGAAGGGTTCGAGATTTTCCACAAAAACAACCAACTACGCAACCTGAACCGATCATTTCATTTTTGAAACGGTCGGTTGGGGACCTGAGTCGATCGGTTGACACCTCAACCGATCGGTTGGGACCCATGAAACGGTCAGTTCACTTCTGAACCGGTCGGTTCGTGGTCCTGGTCAGTTCCCATTGACTTTTCATCTTTTGTTTCTAATTGGTACCTAATTCCAATCCTTGTTCTAATCAAATTGGGCAAGTGAAACGAAAAGTAATTTTTCACCAACCTGACTTTCCCAACTTGCTCAGTTGGACCAGTTGAATCGATCGTTTCAACACTTGAAGTGATTGTTTTACCCTGTCCATCATCTGATCGACTCACCATCTGAGCCGATCGGTTCATCACATGAGCCGATCGGTTGGGAGTGCAGATTGTGCAGAAACAGTCAATTACAGTTTCAATCAATCCGATACTCTAATCAATCAGTCCAACACCTTGAACATTATGATACTGAGCTATCAATTAATTGACTATTTAATTGAACTACTAAACTCCTTTAGAAATCAATCTAAACATTATTTGTGGACAAAACTCCTTTTCCAGGTTAAATCCTATGCGTGTGACCTTGTAGGTCCATTTCACGTTGGCAGTGAAAGTCCATAACACTTATGACTTCACAAGCAAAGAGTGGTGCCTAGTCACACATCAGTGCTACCCAAGTGAAATAGAAAGCTGGAGAACAACTTTCAATCCTACAATTCGTGAATGGTGTTACAACGAATGTATAATTCCTTTGTCACTGATATCCCGAATGAACTCGAGGCATGGAATAGTCATCCTGTCAACGTTCATTCACTTTCTTGATCTTAGAGTAGATTGGAAGAGATATGTATGACATCAATATCACATATTGATTCACACATGCGTGCACGCCTTTCTCAATCCTACTCATCAAGTGGCCATGGATATCAAACTCCCTCAGGAGGGAGAAATCTCATATCTAGCACTCACCCCTCAAAAGCCCCATGTGTCAAAGCCACCCAATCATCACCTTTATAACAACCCATGTTTCAGGACTGCGTTTGATGATTTCAAAGTGTGCCCAACGACATGTGTTGAGTGTAGTGATTTCAGGTCAAAGAATCATACTCACCACCATCACTGTGAGTACTGACTATGACTACCATGTCATGGTTCCATGTGTCAAACTCACGGTGGGCCTGTCCGGTACACTTGTTCTCTAACAAGTACCTATGTGTTTGGTTTGATATCTCTATATCATGACAAATGAGATTCTGTCATCAACCAACACCACAATCTAGTCTTGTGTGTCATTGCTGGCACTATAGTCCAATACCTCCAAATACTTCTCCAAGGTATCCAATCCAAGGATCACATTGAATCCATGCATGTCAAGTGGTAGAAGATCCACTTGAATGCTATATCATGAAAAGGAAAGGATACGGGAAGGAAACACCTCCCGCAACACTATGGAACTGGCTAATGGGGTTTCTAAATGAAGACTATTACATCTATGTCTAACAGGCAAAGAGATACTAGCAATCACCTCGCAAGTGATAAAAGAGTGGGTCGCACCCAAATCAACCGAAATAGATAATAAGCAAGAAGAAGACAAATTAGAATGAAATAAGTCCATCTAACATGTCACTACTCATGGGTTGACCACTCCTCCTGGCAGACTCATGGCATAGAATCTAGTCATCTCTTATTGACATCCCCGTCCTCTTCTTGCATGTCCTAAACAACCAGCATGTGATGCATGTCCATGTCCTTGTCCTCCTCTAATGTAGTACTGATGTCTCTACAAGCCTTGCTTACTCTGCCTCAGTTGCTGGGTCACCTCATCATCCTTTATGGGATAAAATGCTTGGTATACCCGAACCGACCACACTTGTTGCATGTTCTTCTCTCATACCACAGCTGTAACGACCCCGCCTCCCGGTAACCCCCAATTAAGGGAAACCGAAAGGTCAGTGCCGTTATCCAATTAACAGGATCAAAGGTTCGACAAATAATCAATAACAATTATGAAATTCTACTAACTAACTGGAATTTGGTATAAAATTAAAACTTTACTTACCTTTAAAAACCTTAGGAATCTATCTATCCAAGCTTGAATCCACTCTAACTAATCCTCCTTGCACTTTATGTTTTACATACACAATGTGTCACTTTACTGTTTGTTCTTTCAATTTTTGTTCCTAAACCGCCGACAAACAAAACGTCGATCAGTATATCGAAATATACTGGTATGTGGGAACAACCAAAATCTTGCAATAATGGCTAACAATTTAATAATCACAATCAAATTAATTAACAAGCCAATTTACACTTTCCAGTATGACATTCTCCACCGCTTTTGCCCTAACCCTGGCATACCCACCTTAGGGTGCCCTTTGCCAATGACTTAAGGCCACCTTCTCAATCCCGAGCTTGGTGCCCGGGAGTCACCACTCATGGTGCCCACTAGTCATGCAATATCATAGGCCACCTTCTTGGTGCCTGGGGTCACCACTCAAGGCGTCCATTGGTCTACCCATCTGGGCCTGACCTTTGGCATCATCCATCAGGGTGACATGTAGGTGCGAGAATACATACTCTTATTTTTAATGTGATAATCATAGTGACTTTATGATTTGCAAATATGAACACCCAACAGATAATTTGCATTCAATGCGATTAACCAGCCGGAAAATCCTCAGGAAACTAAGGTGGTTATCCATAATTAACCACATACCTGATCCATAGCAACTTGATTGTCCAAGCAATAAGGATAAAGAATCAATCAACAAGAAATCAACAATATCCTGATATTAATGTATACGATCCAAGTGTTATAGTTTATCCAGAACATTCTAAAGCTAGACTTGGATTCCACCTTAGGCTTTCTAGACCACATTAGGGTTTTATTAGGGTTTTTTGCCTCCATAATGCCTTTATCATATTAAATGCTCTCTTAGTTCATAAACTCTAATTTCAACATCATAAGCCCAATTAAAGACGATTATTTCTCTTTTATACTAAAACTACCTTCTTTTATCCTTTTAAGTTATTTCAAGGTCATTATACTCAATTATCACCTTTAATCCATGATAAAATGATTATACATATTTACCATCAATTTATAGTTCAGTATGGTCCAAATCACATATGAACTTGATTTACCATTAATTCTATCTTTTATTCATCAAAAAACCCTAATTACTACATTTAGGGTATTCATCCACAAATTAGGAACTTTAATACTCTAATAGCTTAGATTCAACATATTTCAACTCCAATCATCAAATTGATCAATTAAAGCCATTAATAAACTCATTCACTAAAATTAGGGTTTCAAGGCCCATTAATGCTTATTTATATGCACGAACTTCTAATCAAACCAATTATTGAAAAATACATCTTTTTCAAACTTAATGTATCTCTTTGATCATTAACAGGTTAATATCCACTTTAATCAGCTATTAAACCTTACTAATCACTTTAATCATATCAAAGTAGGGTTCTTTAAATATTATTTCATCTAAAGCTAATAACCTCCATTACTTTTCAAATTGAAATCAGAATTAGGCTCTAAATATATTTTATTTAGATTTCTCTTGATTTTCTGAGCAATTTTCATATTTTGTATGATCTCATCGGAGCTACCAATTTTTAGTTATGAAATTTGCAAGAAATACCTTTTTGAACCAATTGGAAGCTGCCACGTCGCCTCCAGCATGCAACCCGACCTGCTTTAGTTTATAACCTAATTACCAAGATAGCCCCAGTGCGACTACCCATTTCTTCATGTTTAGGAGGGGTGTTTTCGTCAAAACCGTCCAGCTCGTCTTCCACCTCGCGAGCAGCCCTAACGACGGCTGTCTGCAGTAGTTCTCGGTCGCCTCTCTCCACCTCTAGGTCCGGAGCTTGCCGGAAACCACCCTCCTGACCCCGTCGTGCCTCCACGCATCTTTGGGCACCTCTTCTTCACGGCCAGAACGGTCGGTCATCCATTACACGGCCTGCAACCGTGACCGCACTGCAGCCATTCTGCAGCGTCGTGCAGCCGCTAGGGTCAAGGGATGATGGTTGGGACTCTTCTTCAAGGGTCTGGGAGCATCGTTCCCCCATCAAGATCCCCTTCACCGCTCCACCTCGCTCCAGGTTAGATTAACCCCCATGGCTAGGGTTTGCATGGGCAAGAAGAAGGAGAAGAAGTAAAAGTGAAGGTTGGCTGCGTGGGATTTTCTCTAGACTTGGCCAAGGGCTCTACCCTTTAAATAGGGGAGAGTATCCATGCCCCACCGTGCTCATCCATGAGTTAGTAAAGCACTTTCCTAATAAGAATGTAATTCCTTCATTAAGAAGATAACTCTCTCTCTCTCACTTTCTTTTATTATTCCTTCTTCTTTGGATATTGGGATTTCGAAAATCATCCCTCTTATTCCCTTTTGTTCTTTCTTTTTAAACCATTAGCACGAAATCCTATTTCCTTTAATAACAATTACTTTCTTTTAGCAATACCATGTAATACATTAATGGTATACTCACATTATCTTCTGATTTTGCTATTTTGGTATTTTCTCTTTCTTTCCTCTTTATTGGGGTTCCTTGGACCCCAAGAAACTCTAATATTTCGAAATCCTTTTATCGGATTCTCATTATCCTTCTAGATGCATCTAAATGCATTATTCTTCATTATTTCTCATTATCTTGTTTATTTCTTATTAAAATAGTTCTTTTTGAGGATTTCTCTTTATTTCCCTTTCATTTTCCTCATTGGTATCCCTTTTATCATAAGCAATCCTTGGGATACGAAATTCCACCAAGGATCACTTAATTATACCTCTTTTTACTTATTTTCCACATTTCATCAATATTTTCAATTTCTTTCTTAATAAAGAAATACTTAATTCATCTCTTCTTTTCTTATTGCTCTCTTTATGCACTTTGTACTCCTTGGTACCCAAGGAACCCAAGAGGAACGAAATCCCTCCTTGGATTTGCCTTCTAGAGGTTTCTACCTCCTTCTTTTCTCAAATATTCAATTATTCATTAATTAATTGAATTTCCTTATTATTGGGCCCAATAGCCAATAAAGCCCACAAATCAAACAACAAGGCTATTTTAAGCAAAATCCATTTATTCACAACAAATTATATTATTTGTCCAAATATCTTTAATATGAGAAATTACATTTCTCACCAAATGAACCCAAAATTTGGGGTTGTAACATCCTTCCCCTCTTATGAGAATTTGCCCTCAAAATTCCATCAAGCAAGCAAACAAACAGGATAAGTCTTCTTATGTCCATCAGGGCTCCCATGTGGCTTCACCCTTTCCATGGTGTTTCCCAAGAACCTTCATTATCTTATTTTCTTCCATCTGAGTTCTTTCTTACCTTGGTATATCATACCCTCATAGGTGACTCAGGACATTTCAACCTCTCAAAAGCTGAATAGGTTTAGGGCTCAACACATGGCTTGGATACCTCACATAGTGCTCTAGATTGGACTCATGGAATACATTACACATCATGTTATCCTGAGGGGCAAGGCTAAACACAACCATCTCCACCAATCCATCTCAAATGGACCCATATATCGGGGACTCAGCTTCCTCAACTGTAGCCTAGAGGGGTCGGATCTTCACATTTCCTACAGTGAACGGCATGTCAGTCTGCTTTGCATCATCTCACGACTCATGTCATCTCTGGGCTCTCTCACTCAGCCATTGCACGATCAAAGCGACTTCATCTGCACACATTGTGGTTCTTTTCTGACCTTTGCGAGGCCTCCTTCACCAACATCATCTTTAATGAAGTGGTGACCGACACCACCTCTCTATAAGACTTCTTTCATCCCAATAAAGGTTATGGTGGTTAACATCACATCTTAAGAACTGTCTCTATGTATCACCCTAAATGAGCACACATGCTCTCATCAAATCATATTGTCCATTAGTATGGGGTGATAAACTGTACAAAAACTGAGCTCTTCATGTATCTACTTCCACCTCATGGAAGTGAACCTTAAGTCACATCAAGAACTTTTGAATTCGCATCATGGTGTAGTTGAACCATCTCTTTTCATATGTAGTTCAACCAGATCTGTCCCTTGACAGAACTCTTCCTTTCTTATGTCATCTAGGTAAGGCAATCTACCATAACCCACACTGTATCTTGACCTTCTTGGTCTAGGAGAAACTCACAACATCCATAAATATGAACTCCCATTCCCTCTCGGGAACTCTTTATACTTTATATCCATGCACTAGGTTAATGGTGTTCGTCCTTCACCTCTTGGCTTGCATGGCCACATCCTACATGCAACTTGGTTTTAAGCATCCAGAATGCCACCATCACTTACTATCTTTGTAGTACCAAGGTATATCATGTCCTCTTGTATCGTTATGGTTCCTCAAGCTCGATACCTCGGAAACCCTAAACCACTCTCAAAAGGGTTTTATTACCTTCCTATCCAAAGAAGTGTATCTGATGTTCTATCGCCATCCTTTCACTACATCACAGACTAAATTGGATAACCCAACAACCATTAACTTGTTCAACATGTCTTATTACATCCGAGTGTTAGCCAAAACACATCTTCTCTCCAAACATAGGGTTAGTCGAATAACCTCAACTTCTTCTAGCTTCCAGCTAAACTAGGTAGCTATGTCTCAACCAGAGCATTCATTACCACTCCTTATCCTTAGGTGTTAGTTAATGTTGAATACATACTCCTCCATGCATTATACTTATCATCTCATCTCAAACTCTAAGGTTGTCTTCATCAAAGAACTCTGAGCTCATCCTCATGGTGATCAAACTCAACCTTATGATTCCTTGTAACACTTTGCAAAAATCCACTTAGTTCAAGATAAAACATCCTCACAAGATGATCTCCTTAATACTCTTAGTGTTTGTAAACCATCCATGTATTATTCTCTCCACAAAGGTATGTTGTTAACTCTATCCTCATACCTTGTAGAAACGTTCCAACTTACATCATCTTTATCCTTGGTGTAAGCCATGCGTACTGTCCTATCTCTCACTCCCATAACAAGAAGAAATAAGCATTTGGCTGCAGTCCAAATACATAGTTCTTCCTATTCCAAGAGTAGAGATGGTACAGCCCACCTTGCCCGTACACTTTCAAATCCAAGTTGAAACGTGCAGCTTATGTCTCTATATCACAAACATCATGATATCCACACTACTTCCAGGAAAACTGGTCTCGGACTTACTTGGTCCAAGCATAATCCTAGGTCATCTCCTCTAGGTCTAGAGGGTGCCGGCACTTTTAGGGTCATCCCTCTTCCCTTATGCATCCAGTGAGTGCCCTACTCATCTGCCCTTTGGGTCCCATGAGTTCATGAAGGTGATCAATCTCCTAACCCATGGCCCTCAGACAATGATAGTTGTTACCTCCCGACCCTATGGCCATGTGCAACTAGGGAATTAGGAAACTCCTTCTTCCATCGGTCTTATCCCTACCTGACCCTTAGATAGACTTAGGATTCTAACATAGTACATGTTCAACTTAGAACCTTACCCAATCCTTCATCATCTCTCTCTGCATTCATGACTGACTTTCATCCTTTCTCAGGGATCATGGTGACCTGCCTACCTTGGTCAGGCCCCATATCGGTTACCTTCATGGTTACACATCCATATGCACTTAGAGATGGTTAAGTATGGGTCTATAGGTTCAGTCTCATGCCATGTAATTTTCACTTAGCTTTCTCAGGATCCTATAAAACCTCTTTAGGTTATCTTAACTCCAACAAAACTGGTATACACCCAACTAAAGGGTCCCTCTCCCAGGATGGGAGGAAACTACTACTCTTGACAACAAGGTCACAAGCATCCTTAGGGTTTACATCCATATGAGCATGCCTAACTTAGCAGCAACTAGGGCACAAGCAGACCACCTATTAACTATGCTAGTTCATACTTGTTCTCTTTCCTCAACATTAGATCAACTTAGCTGTGAGGGGTTCATCAAACATACCCTTAACTTAAGGGATTTCCTTTACCTCTACACATGGGGAGTGCCATGCCTGAAACTTTAGAGACTCAAATCTCATCATGAGCATCAGATACACTGCTTCCCCTCTTAGGCCTATGAACCCTAGGTGCACCCTTGGATATCCAACTACATGTTCAACCTCTTAACCACGAATCAAGCATGTCCAAGGTATGTCATGTACTTCCATGATCTTTCTATTCAAGCAATTCTTCAGAGTCGAGTCCTCTTCCAGGACAACCAACTAGGTATAAAGCCTCACAACTGGTTACTTAAACCTCATCAGGGTTTAAAGCACTCATTATCTCATCCAGCAAGTAATCACTTATACCCTAGGTATCAGAAGCATCATCCTCCCTCTAAGGTTTGGTTCCTCTAAAGGCAACCAAGATATCATCAGCCTTCATAGGGAAACCACTATCATCCACTTAGGTCGCATCATCCTCTACTATCCACTGTTCCTAAGCTTCCAACTTTCCTATTGGGTTCTTGCTTTCTCTCTCTAGAGCTAACTCCACATCCAACCCTACTACTAAAGGTTCCCTCTCCAAGAAGGCTCATGCTCACAAGCATACCCCTATGTGGGTGAAGCCTATGCTCAACTCATGTTTGGCTCGAGATTATCCATATGCTTATCTCATAAGCCATCCATCATATCCTTTTGGCCTTAGTTTTAACCTACTGTTCTCATTACTGATGTACTCAGGGTGCAAGCTATATCCTAATTGCAACAGCCCCTAAGGTTTATATAGGTTCATCTCTAACCTTATCCAGCAAGGAGCTATCCTTTGCTCAAACATGCACAATCCTTCTCAGGGTTGGGGTGCCAAAGGTGCTAGGCCATCTACCCTCTCATGGCTCATATGACAAACCATAGGCATGTCCATCTAAACACCCAGTCTACCATGACATCTAATCTCATCATGTCTCTCTCTCTAACCTTCACTTAGGGTTAGGGTTAACATCATCCTCAAAGGATGTGCAAGGTCTCTACCTTCAATGGAGGTCTCTACCTCCAAGACTAACTCTCTTTACTCATCCTCCTGACAAGGAGGTCTATCCTCAGGTCTCTCCTGAGGGCTATGACAGCTCATTTCATACGACCTAAGCATGTATCTATTCTTTAGTTTGCACTTAATCTATTAAGCTTATGTCCATGACATCTTATTTACATGCTTTTCATTAATTTGGTGGAGGATTCCTTTGACCTTATTAACTTTTCCCATACCTCAAGAGGGTGAGGAGAAGAGAGAAAACCCTAATCCTTAAGGTCCTTAACAGAATTTGAGTTGAGAAGGGATGAACAAGATGAGAGAGTCTTAAAGGTATCTTATTTTGAGTCATACCCTAAGACTTTGGCCAGGCAGTCACACGGATCCGGGAGTCCTCGTATTCCGACTAGCGGTGCAGAGGAAAATATTGCCAGCCCCCGGTCGTGATCCTTTTCTAGACACCTCTGTCTTTCGGATAATCCTCTAATAACTCCCTTAGGTTCTACAGAATTTGTAAAATTTAATAATTATTAAAGATTACTTGAGGAACCTATGCTCTGATACCAATTGTAACGACCCCGCCTCCCGGTAACCCCCAATTAAGGGAGACCGAAAGGTTGGTGCCGTTATCCAATTAACAGGATCAAAGGTTCGACAAATAATCAATAACAATTATGAAATTCTACTAACTAACTAGAATTTGGTATAAAATTAAAACTTTACTTACCTTTGAAAACCTTGGGAATCTATCTATCCAAGCTTGAATCCACTCTAACTAATCCTCCTTGCACTTTATGTTTTACTTTCACAATGTGTCACTTTACTGTTTGTTCTTTCAATTTTTGTTCCTAAAACGCCGACAAACAAAACGTCGGTCAGTATATCGAAATATACTGGTATGTGGGAACAACCAAAATCTTGCAAATATGGCTAACCATTTAATAATCACAATAAAATTAATTAACAAGCCAATTTACACTTTCCAGTATGACATTCTCCACCGCTTTTGCCCTAACCCTGGCATACCCACCTTAGGGTGCCTTTTCCAATGACTTAAGGCCACCTTCTCAATCCCGAGCTTGGTGCCTGGGGGTCACCACTCATGGTGCCCACTAGTCATGCAATATCATAGGCCACCTTCTTGGTGCCTGGGGTCACCACTCAAGGCGTCCATTGGTCTACCCATCTGGGCCTGACCTTTGGCATCATGATGTGGCTTTTGAATGCACTAACAAATTCACTCGGGGTTTATATCCCCGAGATTTTACCAAAACCAAGTGCAACAATACCACCCGCAAGCGGACGGATCTTATCGCAGTATAGTTTAGGATCGAACCCAAAGGACAACATTTTTAAGAATCCTTGTCAGTTAGATCTAGCTCAAGTAAAACTAATATTTAGAACAATAGGTTGATTTTGGTTTGATTAAACTAATTGCAAGAAAGTAAATGTGGAATAAAAGATGGGTTTAGATTAATGATACGAAATCGCTGGGATGGTACCGGGTTTGACCACCGCTACACACACAATCATACTCTCTCGCGAACAATCCAGGCACGAAATAACACTCCAAGTAGAGCTGCTACAGAACCCCCCTTACGGGCGTCAGGTCCGCGTAAGCGTCACCATAGGCAGCCGATTTCTCATCGCCATCCGGATCATACGTCTTACGGCTCTGAAGATACAGAAATCCACGGAAGCTGTGAACCCCCCTTTCGGGCGTTAGGCGCACAGAAGTGTCACCAAAGGTTAGGCGGACCGTCCCCTCGCGGATCATACACTTACGACCTCGATGAAATCCCATCCTATTTCTAATCCGGGAGTCAACCGCGCAAACCGCAAAGCAAACAAGCGACTATTGTACGTGTAAACATCGACGAAAAGCACGAAGATACAAAATCCAACTAAGGCTGTGAACCCCCCTTACGGGCGTCAGGCGCACACAAGTGTCACCGAAGGTTAGGCGGACCGTCCCCTCGCGGATCCTACACCTACTACCTCAAGGAATCCTATCGGAAGTTCTCGTCAAGGAGTCTAACATGCTAAACGACATTCATACCTATGCATTGAAGTTCTCGCAACATAGGGAGCACAAAGATGGAAACACGCACATAACCAACTCACAAGCTTAACGATAAACGACAAAATAAAGAGTTATATACATTGCCATGGAAAGTTTAACAAGAGAACATGGTTTGCATGGGCAGCGGGGCTAGTCCCCGCACCCCAGCGAAAGAGGACTACTCGCTCATGATGCGAGGTACAAGAAAGATAGAAGAAGAAGATAGATCCGCCATGAGCTCGGTGCAGAAGGTGGATGCAGCCCGGTGAAGAAGATGCGCTCTTTGCTCCGTCTTCTTCTCCTTCTTAGCCTCCTTGGACGCAACACCAGCTGTAGGTGGAGTGGAACTTGATCGGGATGGTGCTCTGGCAGCCTTTCGGCGTCCGGAACCGATGCCTCAAATGGGGACCCTGGGGGTCTATTTATAGTTTCAGATCTGACGCCAAACGGCCTGGAGACCGTTTGGGCGCCAAACGGTCTTGAGACCGTTTGGGCGCCAAACGGTCTTGAGACCGCTTGGGCACCAAACGGTCTTGAGACCGTTTGGGCATCAAACGGTTTGGAGGTCGTTTGAGCGCCAAACGGTCTTGCTTTGATCGGTCTGGCTTTGGCATGGTCGCGCGGCTTTAGTTCTTCAATCGTTCCTTGCGCTCGCATCGAACGGTCTTAGGACCGCGCGGGACCAAACGGTCTTGGGACCGCGTGGGACCAAACGGTCTTGGGACCGCGTGGGACCAAACGGTCTTGGGACCGCGTGGGACCAAACGGTCTTGGGACCGCGTGGGACCAAACGGTCTTGGGACCGCATGGGACCAAACGGTCTTGGGACCGCATGGGACCAAACGGTCTTGGGACCGCATGGGACCAAACGGTCTTGGGACCGCATGGGACCAAACGGTCTTGGGACCGCATGGGACCAAACGGTCTTGAGACCGCATGGGACCAAACGGTCTTGGGACCGCATGGGACCAAACGGTCTTGGGACCGCATGGGACCAAACGGTCTTGAGACCGCATGGGGCCAAACGGTCTTGAGACCTCATGGGACCAAACGGTCTTGGGACCGCATGGGACCAAACGGTCTTGAGACCGCATGGACTTCTTAGGCAACTGGTTTCGTCTTGTTCTTTGTGTATTCCAGCAAACGATCTTGAGACCGCATGGATCCAAACGGTCTTGAGACCGTTTGCATGGAGTTGCCTGCTATACCTACATAAAATGAAAGATATTTAGTTAAAACCTTGATTATTGAATCACTTAGTAGTTTTGTGCATTATGATTCATATTAGGGTGAAAAGATATGGAATAGATATTAAATTGTTCCAAAAAGGTAATTGAAAATTATGATGAGTATGCACTCATCAAAACACCCCGAACTTAAACCGTTGCTCGTCCTCGAGTAACATAAAATTTGAAACTGTTGCCTGATGGAATACTTTCGATCTGTGTGATTTCTTCATCTTCACATCATAAATGTTTTCTTTCTGCTCAGTATAAATGAGTACCATAACTTCCTGGGACCACTAAACACGTCTTTCCATAGCTTCGTTCCTGAGTTCGTTTCCCAACAACGCTTCCTCCCCGCCTTTTCCAACACCAAGCATGTCAAAGAGTGTCGTAGGAGTTCTGAGATACCCGCAGAATCAACAAGTATGCATTTGATCTGACACTGGTGTTGTTCAGGATGGTAGGGCATGTATTGTGCCCTTAGGTAGAAAAAGGAGTGAAAGGTGGTATGAAAGGAAGAAGAAAATCTCTCCTCTATTCGACTCGAGATTTTTATTTGTTTTGCAATATTTATTGCATATATTTTTTTGTGTGCGCTATGGCATCTTTTGTTGCAGATCTCTCCTCTATTCGACTCGAGATTGCATTTATTTTGTGTGCACTTTGGCATCTTTTTACTTGCAAATCTCTCCTCTATTCGACTCGAGATTGCATTTTTGGTGGTGCGCCCCTATTTGTTGGAAGGGGTATGGAAGAAGCGGATATGAGGGAAGTGGTGTGCCACCCCGAACTTAGGGTTTGGCACAAGTTTGGCTATTTTGGTGGTATTTATGGATGGAGGGATACGAAGATGATAGAAGAAGTGTTGAAGAGAGTTCAGATCAGGATGCAATTTGATTTACAATTCAAAACCGAGTTATTCTCTTTGTCATACTCTGCTCAAATAATGACTTGATGCGGATCCGGTGGGGTTTCTGAGCCATTGTTCCACTAGTCAGTTAGGAAGCGCAACGTGTTTGATCCCTATCAGTTTGACAGATACTTGTCATTATGTAAAAAGGATTATGATGTTAGGAATCATAAGTTTCACAGGATGATTTCAGGCAAGTTTCAAAAGTCAGTCCTCTTGGGGATTTGTTTCGAATAAGGAGGATGTTATGATAGAAGATGCATAGCAAACAGTTAGTTACATTTTTATCAATAAAAGACAAAATTCCATCAAGTATCTGTTCACAATTTTGAAAAATTTTATGATAGAGACATATTGAGTATAAAAGAGGGTGTGTATGTGGAAGTGGAATACGTACCACCCACCCTCCACCCCGAACTTAGAGATTTGCTCGTCCTCGAGCAAACCCTAAATTCAAGATGGAGGGGAAAGGAAACACCAGGTATGACTGCCGAGAATGAATTCGTTGTGATCAGCACCAATCCGATCTCGTATCCTGAAAGAAAACTATCCATAAGGCAAATTTTATTTAAGGAAAATTAACTATAAAACAAAATTGGGAAAAGAAAGGTAAAACAGATTTATTGGTCGGGTTGCCTCCCGACAAGCGCCTTTGTTTTATGTCGATGGCTCGACAGAGTCCTTCGTCGTCATGTGGGATCCTTAGGATCGGTGAGTTCCAGCGTTGATTTGGTGCCTATGTCTGTTGTGGTGAAATATCTCTTCAGGCGGTGGCCATTGGTCATGAATTCACCCGACTCTGCACTCCATAAAGAGAAAGTGCCCTGAGGAGAGATGCTTTTGACAATGTATGGTCCAGACCAGCGTGAGCGAAGTTTTCCTAGGAATATCCTTAATCTTGAGTTAAAAACCAGAACTTGGTCTCCCACTTGAATGTCTTTTCTTTTCAGATGTCCATCGTGCCAAAGTTTTGTATGTTCCTTGTAGATTCGAGCATTTTCATAAGCCGTCATTCTAAGTTCATCCAGCTCGTTGAGTTGCAGAATCCTGGCTTGCCCTGTTTCCTTTATATCGAAATTTAATTGTTTAATTGCCCACCATGCCTTATGTTCTAATTCGACCGGAAGGTGACAAGCTTTTCCATATATCAAACGAAAAGGAGTAGTACCAAGGGGAGTTTTATAAGCAGTGCGATAAGCCCATAGGGCATCGTTGATTTTTGTCGCCCAATCTTTTCGATTACGCCCGACGGTTTTCTCAAGGATAGCCTTAAGTTGTCGATTAGAGACTTCTACCTGTCCACTGGTCTGTGGATGGTAAGGAGAAGCTACCTTGTGTGAGACGCCATATTTTTTAATAGAGCTTCGAAGCTTCTTTCGATGAAATGGGAGCCTCCATCAGAAATCACGGTTCTCGGCACTCCGAACCGTGGGAAGATAATATCTTTGAATAGTTTGATGACTGGTTTCGAATCACAAGTGGCGGTTGGTATAGCTTCAACCCATTTGGAGACGTAGTCCACCGCCACAAGGATGTAAGAGAATCCATTAGAAGATGGGAATGGCCCCATATAGTCTACTCCCCAGACGTCAAATATCTCTACTTCTTGCCATAGATTCAGTGGCATTTCATCTCTCTTGGTTATATTGCCAGCTCTTTGACACTTATCACATGATATGACAAAATCATAACAGTCCTTGGATAAAGTTGGCCAGAAAAATCCACATTGCAAAACTTTTAAGGCAGTCTTTTTAGAGCTCATATGCCCACCCACGGGTCCTGAGTGGCATTGTTCCAAAATGGAATGGGCTTCTTCTTTGGTGACGCAACGTCTATACAATCCATCCGCGCAGAGTTTGAAGAGATATGGTTCATCCCAATAGTAATGCTTCACATCATGCATAAATTTCTTCAGACCGTTCCCTGTGTATTGAGGATGGATGACTCCGGCGGCAAGGTAGTTTACTAAGTCTGAGTACCATGGTTCAGATTCTGAGACTCTCATAAGTTGATCGTCTGGTAGAGAGTCGTTTATCGGAATTCCTTCAGCATCCAGAGTGTGGATGCGACTCAGGTGATCTGCTACGACATTCTCCGTTCCTTTCTTATCTCGTATTTCTAGGTCAAATTCTTGTAGAAGGAGTATCCATCTGATCAGCCTTGGCTTAGCATCCTTCTTTGCCATAAGGTAACGGATGGCAGCATGGTCTGTGTAAACGATTACCTTTGAACCAGTAAGGTAGGATCTGAATTTATCGAAGGCATAGATGACTGCCAAAAGTTCCTTTTCAGTAGTGGCATAGTTCCTTTGAGCTTCGTCGAGGGTTTTCGATGCATAATAGATAACATAATGTTTCTTCTCAATGCATTGTCCTAAGACTGCACCCACTGCGTAGTCACTGGCATCACACATAATTTCAAAGGGGTGCTCCCAATTTGGAGCTCTAATAATGGGGGTAGTCGTAAGGGCTTTCTTCAGCGTATCGAAACTTTTGATGCATTCCTTATTGAAATTGAAATTAGCATCTTTGAGAAGTAAATTGGTCATCGGCTCTGTTATCTTAGAAAAATCATGTATAAACCTTCTATAGAATCCAGCGTGACCGAGAAAAGCACGAACTTCTTTCACATTTGTGGGTATTGCCAATTTAGATATGACTTCTATCTTGGCTTTATCAACTTCAATTCCTTTGTTGCTAACCTTGTGGCCCAAAACTATGCCTTCCTTTACCATAAAGTGGCATTTCTCCCAATTTAGCACCAGATGTGCTTCTTCACAGCGTTTGAGTACCATGGAGAGGTGCTTAAGACAAGAATCAAAGGAGTCACCATATACAGAAAAGTCGTCCATGAAAACCTCCATAACTGTTTCAGTAAGCCCTGCAAAAATGGCAGTCATGCAACGTTGAAAAGTTGCAGGGGCATTACACAAGCCAAATGGCATCCTTTTAAAAGCATATGTCCCGAAGGGACAGGTGAAAGTTGTTTTCTCTTGATCATCTGGATGTATGGGGATCTGATAGAATCCAGAGTAACCGTCCAGGTAACAGAAGTATTCTTGGTGAGCCAATCTTTCCAAAACCTGATCGAGGAAGGGCATAGGAAAATGATCCTTCCGAGTGGCCTTGTTTAATTTTCTATAATCAATACACATCCTCCACCCAGTCACTGTTCGCGTGGGGATGAGCTCATTGTTTTCATTTCTTGTGACAGTGGTACCTCCTTTCTTGGGTACAACATGAACTGGGCTCACCCATGGTGAGTCCGATATCGGGTATATTATTCCAGTTGTAAGGAGTTTGATGATCTCACGACGGACCACTTCCTTCATATTCGGGTTTAATTTTCATTGATGCTCGATTGTTGGCTTATGGTCTTCCATCATGGGAATTCTGTGCATGCACAAAGCTTGACTGACTCCTGTGAGGTCACTCATTCTGTAGCCTATAGCTTTCTTGCTATCCTTTAATATTTCCAGAAGTTGCTCTTCTTGTTTGGTTGTTAAACCAGAGTTTATAATGACAGGACAAACTTTGAGATTGTCTAAAAACATATACTTCAGCCCTTCAGGTAGGGGCTTCATTTCAGGAGGTTCTGGTTTTTTACTGATTTCTTCTGGGGTTTCGGCAACCTTCAATTTTTCATTGGTAGCTTCAGGATTTCCCTTAGCAGAGTCGGGAGGTTCAGCGCAATCCTTATCTTGTTGGTCGGTATGTTCATCATTAAAAAGGTCATATAGAGAAGTTTCTAAAGGATCGCATGACTCGTGATATTCTTGAGTAAGTTGTGACATCTGCTCAACACAATCTATCAGATAGACTTCCTCCTGTATACTCGGTCTCCTCATGCTTTCAAAGACTTTGAACTCCAGAGTTTCTTTTCCTAACCTGAGCAGTAAGGTTCCGGCTTCAACATCGATAAGAGCTCTAGCAGTAGCGAGAAATGGGCGACCGAAGATAATAGGGTATTTGGTGTCTTCTTTTATGTCCATGATGACAAAATCACATGGGACATATGCGTCCTTGCCTACCTTGACCGGGATGTCTTCGAGAATTCCTAGCGGTCTTTTTACTGAATTGTCCGCAAGTTGGATTGTCATATCAGTTGGAAGCAATTCTTCAAATCCTAATCTCTTGCATAGACTCAGCGGCATAATAGAAATACTTGCGCCAAGATCTGCCAATCCTTTCTTACATGATGAATCACCAATGTGGCATGAGATTCCGAAGGATCCTGGATCTTTTTGTTTCTTCGGCATCTTGCTTAATATGATATCTGATGTAGTTGCAGCCAATTTCACAGTTTCACACTCTTCCGTGATGTACTTCTTGGTGAGAAGCGACTTTAGATATTTGGTCCAGGCTGGTATCTCATTAAGAGCATCCAAGAATGGTATATCAACATGGAGCTTCTTCATAGCTTCTTTGAATTTGATGAATCTAGTATCAAACTTGGTTTCCCTCAGACGGGATGGGAAAGGGACACGAGGCTTATATACAGGAATTTCTGGTTCAGGAGTCTCTACTTCTTCATTGGTAGGTTTCTCAGAAATCCCCTTATCATTATTTCTCTCCTTCGGTTGCGGTTCTGATGTTGTTGAGTTTTGATCAGTCAAGGGTTCATTCTCCTCAGGGATATCCATAGTTGTTTTCGCTGGTGGATCCGAATAACTTTTCCCTGATCTTGTGGCGATAACCTTCAGCTGCTCCGGATGTTTCGGATTGTTCTCAGGTTGTCCAGCGAAGATCCCAACTTGTGGCTTAATACTAGCAGCAAGTTGAGCTAGTTGAGTTTCAATAGCCTTCTGCTGGGCTTGTTGATTGGCTATCATCGTTTGTTGTGTTTGCAATAACTTCTCGATGGTAGATAGCTTGTCATCAGAAGGGATAGGTCCTGTTTGACCCTGTTGTTGGTTCAAGTTTTGATACTGAGAGTTGTTCTGATAATTTTTATAGTTTCTGTTCTGAAAGTTTCCCTTGAAGTTTCCTTGATTCCCAAAGTTCTGTTGCTGATTAAACTGATACCCAGATGGGCCTCTTGGTTGATTATTTGGAACAAATTGATGTGAGTTCATAGCTCCTGAAGGATTTCCGTACTGGAAGCCTGGGTGATTCCTATTTTGATTTGGATTGTAAAAGTTCTGCCCAGGGTTGGTGTTAATAGCATTAAGATTTTCCATCTGGCAACTATCTCCTTGTCCACAGGCATTGCTTAAAACGACATCATAGAGAACATTGCATGATAGTGTTGAATGGTCAGTGCCTTTGCACGCTTCACAAAACAAAGAAGTGGACTTGACATGTTCTGGTTGCCTAGTTGGAGAATGTCCTCTTCCAATTGCAGCAAGGGATGATTCTATGTGATCTTGCTTTGCAACCAAGACTTTCAAAGTTTCAGCTATAGATTTGTATTCTGGGATAGCGTCAGCCATTGCTACCTTTAAAACTCCTTTACCAACGGATCTGCCCCAGTTGGCTTGGTTTTCTGCTCCCAGGGTGACAACTCTCCATGCGCTGTCGTAACTTTGCCGCATGAAGTTCCCTCCGGACGAGGAATCAAGGAACATCTTAACATCATCTTCCACACCCCTATAGAATATCTCGATCAGCTGATTCTTAGGAATTCCATGGTGTGGGCATTTTCGTAGGAGCTCCTTGTACCTATCCCAAGCTTCGGAAAGAGTTTCTCCTGGGACTTGAGTGAAATTTGTGATTCGTCCCCTGATTTCATATGTAAGGGACGGGGGGTAGAACTTTTCCAGAAAGGCGTTTTGAAGCTGCTCCCAGGTGGTGATGGGTACATCACTCTGTAGTGAGTTGTACCAACTAATGGCTTTGTCAGCCAGAGAGTACTTGAAGAGACGGAGTCGAATAGCATCATCAGAGACTCCATTTTGCTTCGTCATGGCACACAGGTCAATGAATCTGAGAAGATGACCTTGGCTGTCTTCAGCTTGTTTACCGTAGAATGGGTTGTTCTGAAGCAAGGTTATCCAATGTGCTCTAATCTCAAAGTTGGCAGCTTCGATGGGAGGAGGCTGCACCGGATGATATACATTTGCGGCCTTTGGGATAGAGAACTCTCTAAGATCCTTCTGAAGTTCCGCTGCCTGCGCTGCTGCTTGTGCTGCTAAGATCTCCTGTTGAACCGCAGCTCTAGCTTCTTGCATGAATCTTTCTCTCTGCGCATTGATGGCTTGAGCCACCCTACGGGCTACTTCTTCTTCTTGTGCCATTCTTGCTTGATTCTCTCGGATCTGACGATGGAAGGTTCTATCTATTTCGGGATCAAAGCTCGCAGTCAGTCCGAGACTATCTGAACGGTGCATGCACTAATCGTCTAAGAGCACCTGAAACTTGAAAAAGTTTGAAAGTGAGATCCTTGAAGTAGAATAAAGATCAAGTAGATGAGCGATAGTTTCAAAAAGAAAACAAAATCCTAGATTAGTCTTAAAAGAACTAGATTTGACTGACTGATTCCGTTGTCCCCGGCAACGGCGCCAGAATTTGATGTGGCTTTTGAATGCACTAACAAATTCACTCGGGGTTTATATCCCCGAGCTTTTACCAAAACCAAGTGCAACAATACCACCCGCAAGCGGACGGATCTTATCGCAGTATAGTTTAGGATCGAACCCAAAGGACAACGTTTTTAAGAATCCTTGTCAGTTAGATCTAGCTCAAGTAAAACTAATATTTAGAACAATAGGTTGATTTTGGTTTGATTAAACTAATTGCAAGAAAGTAAACGTGGAATAAAAGATGGGTTTAGATTAATGATACGAAATCGCTGGGATGGTACCGGGTTTGACCACCGCTACACACACAATCATACTCTCTCGCGAACAATCCAGGCACGAAATAACACTCCAAGTAGAGCTGCTACAGAACCCCCCTTACGGGCGTCAGGTCCGCGTAAGCGTCACCATAGGCAGCCGATTTCTCATCGCCATCCGGATCATACGTCTTACGGCTCTGAAGATACAGAAATCCACGGAAGCTGTGAACCCCCCTTTCGGGCGTTAGGCGCACAGAAGTGTCACCGAAGGTTAGGCGGACCGTCCCCTCGCAGATCATACACTTACGACCTCGATGAAATCCCATCCTATTTCTAATCCGGGAGTCAACCGCGCAAACCGCAAAGCAAACAAGCGACTATTGTACGTGTAAACATCGACGAAAAGCACGAAGATACAAAATCCAACTAAGGCTTTGAACCCCCCTTACGGGCGTCAGGCGCACACAAGTGTCACCGAAGGTTAGGCGGACCGTCCCCTCGCGGATCCTACACCTACTACCTCAAGGAATCCTATCGGAAGTTCTCGTCAAGGAGTCTAACATGCTAAACGACATTCATACCTATGCATTGAAGTTCTCGCAACATAGGGAGCACAAAGATGGAAACACGCACATAACCAACTCACAAGCTTAACGATAAACGACAAAATAAAGAGTTATATACATTGCCATGGAAAGTTTAACAAGAGAACATGGTTTGCATGGGCAGCGGGGCTAGTCCCCGCACCCCAGCGAAAGAGGACTACTCGCTCATGATGCGAGGTACAAGAAAGATAGAAGAAGAAGATAGATCCGCCATGAGCTCGGTGCAGAAGGTGGACGCAGCCCGGTGAAGAAGATGCGCTCTTTGCTCCGTCTTCTTCTCCTTCTTAGCCTCCTTGGATGCAACACCAGCTGTAGGTGGAGTGGAACTTGATCGGGATGGTGCTCTGGAAGCCTTTCGGCGTCCGGAACCGATGCCTCAAATGGGGACCCTGGGGGTCTATTTATAGTTTCAGATCTGACGCCAAACGGCCTGGAGACCGTTTGGGCGCCAAACGGTCTTGAGACCGTTTGGGCGCCAAACGGTCTTGAGACCGCTTGGGCACCAAACGGTCTTGAGACTGTTTGGGCATCAAACGGTTTGGAGGTCGTTTGAGCGCCAAACGGTCTTGCTTTGATCGGTCTGGCTTTGGCATGGTCGCGCGGCTTTAGTTCTTCAATCGTTCCTTGCGCTCGCATCGAACGGTCTTAGGACCGCGCGGGACCAAACGGTCTTGGGACCGCGTGGGACCAAACGGTCTTGGGACCGCGTGGGACCAAACGGTCTTGGGACCGCGTGGGACCAAACGGTCTTGGGACCGCGTGGGACCAAACGGTCTTGGGACCGCATGGGACCAAACGGTCTTGGGACCGCATGGGACCAAACGGTCTTGGGACCGCATGGGACCAAACGGTCTTGGGACCGCATGGGACCAAACGGTCTTGAGACCGCATGGGACCAAACGGTCTTGGGACCGCATGGGACCAAACGGTCTTGGGACCGCATGGGACCAAACGGTCTTGAGACCGCATGGGGCCAAACGGTCTTGAGACCTCATGGGACCAAACGGTCTTGGGACCGCATGGGACCAAACGGTCTTGAGACCGCATGGACTTCTTAGGCAACTGGTTTCGTCTTGTTCTTTGTGTATTCCAGCAAACGATCTTGAGACCGCATGGATCCAAACGGTCTTGAGACCGTTTGCATGGAGTTGCCTGCTATACCTACATAAAATGAAAGATATTTAGTTAAAACCTTGATTATTGAATCACTTAGTAGTTTTGTGCATTATGATTCATATTAGGGTGAAAAGATATGGAATAGATATTAAATTGTTCCAAAAAGGTAATTGAAAATTATGATGAGTATGGACTCATCACATCATCCATCAGGGTGGCATGTAGGTGCGAGAATACATACTCTTATTTTTAATGTGATAATCATAGTGACTTTATGATTTGCAAATATGAACACCCAACAGATAATTTACATTCAATGCGATTAACCATCCGGAAAATCCTCGGGAAACTAAGGCGGTTATCCATAATTAACCACATTCCTGATCCATAGCAACTTGATTGTCCAAGCAATAAGGATAAAGAATCAATCAACAAGAAATCAACAATATCCTGAAATTAATGTATACGATCCAAGTGTTATAGTTTATCCAGAACATTCTAAAGCTAGACTTGGATTCCACCTTAGGCTTTCTAGACCACATTAGGGTTTTATTAGGGTTTTTTGCCTCCATAACGCCTTTATCATATTAAATGCTCTCTTAGTTCATAAGCCCTAATTTCAACATCATAAGCCCAATTAAAGACGATTATTTCTCTTTTATACTAAAACTACCTTCTATTATCCTTTTAAGTTATTTCAAGGTCATTATACTCAATTATCACCTTTAATCCATGATAAAATCATTATACGTATTTACCATCAATTTATAGTTCAGTATGGTCCAAATCACATATGAACTCGATTTACCATTAATTCTATCTTTTATTCATCAGAAAACCCTAATTACTACATTTAGGGTATTTATCCACAAACTAGGAACTTTAATACTCTAATAGCTTAGATTCAACATAGTTCAACTCCAATCATCAAATTGATCAATTAAAGCCATTAATAAACTCATTCACTAAAATTAGGGTTTCAAGGCCCATTAATTCTTATTTATATGCATGAACTTCTAATCAAACCAATTACGTGAAAAATACATCTTTTTCAAACTTAATGTATCTCTTTGATCATTAACAGGTTAATATTCACTTTAATCAGCTATTAAACCTTACTAATCACTTTAATCATATCAAAGTAGGGTTCTTTAAATATTATTACATCTAAAGCTAATAACCTCCATTACTTTTCGAGTTGAAATTAGAATTAGGCTCTAAATATATTTTATTTAGATTCCTCTTGATTTTCTGAGCAATTTTCATATTTTGTATGATCTCATCGGAGCTACCAATTTTTAGTTATGAAATTTGCAAGAAATACCTTTTTGAACCAATTGGAAGCCACCACGTCGCCTCCAGCATGCAACCCGGCCTGCTTTAGTTTATAACCTAATTACCAAGATAGCCCCGGCACGGCTACCCGTTTCTTCATGTTTAGGAGGGGCTTTTTCGTCAAAACCATCCAGCTCGTCTTCCACCTCGCGAGCAGCCCTAACGACGGCTGTCTACAACAGTTCTCGGTCGCCTCCCTCCACCTCCAGGTCTGGAGCTTGCCGGAAACCACCCTCCTGACCCCGCCGTGCCTCCACGCATCTCCGGGCACCTCTGCTTCACGGCCAGAATGGCCGGTCGTCCATTACACGGCCTGCAACTGTGACCGCACTGCAGTCGTTCTGCAGCGTCGTACAGCCGCTAGGGTCAAGGGATGATGGTTGGGACTCTTCTTCAGGGGTCTGGGAGCATCGTTCCCCCATCAAGATCCCGTTCACCGCTCCACCTCGCTCCAGGTTAGATTAACCCCCATGGCTAGGTTTGCATGGGCAAGAAGAAAGAGCAGAAGTAAAAGTGAAGGTTGGCTGCGTGGGATTTTCTCTAGACTTGGCCAAGGGCTCTACCCTTTAAATAGGGGAGAGTATCCATGCCCCACCGTGCTTATCCATGAGTTATTAAAGCACTTTCCTAATAAGAATGTAATTCCTTCATTAAGAAGCTAACTCTCTCTCTCACTTTCTTTTATTATTCCTTCTTCTTTGGATATTGGGATTTCGAAAATCATCCCTCTTATTCCCTTTTGTTCTTTCTTTTTAAACCATTAGCACGAAATCCTATTTCCTTTAATAACAATTACTTTCTTTTAGCAATACCATGTAATACATTAATGGTATACTCACATTATCTTCTTATTTTTCTATTTTGGTATTTTCTCTTTCTTTCCTCTTTATTGGAGTTCCTTGGACCCCAAGAAACTCTAATATTTCGAAATCCTTTTATTGGATGCTCATTATCCTTCTAGATGCATCTAAATGTATTATTTTTCATTATCTCTCATTATCTTGTTTATTTCTTATTAAAATAGTTCTTTTTGAGGATTTCTCTTTATTTCCCTCTTATTTTCCTCATTGGTATCCCTTTTATCATAAGCAATCCTTGGGATACGAAATTCCACCAAGGATCACTTAATTATACCTCTTTTTACTTATTTTCCACATTTCATCAATATTTTCAATTTCTTTCTTAATAAAGAAATACTTAATTGATATCTTCTTTTCTTATTGCTCTCTTTATGCACTTTGGACTCCTTGGTACCCAAGGAACCCAAGAGGCACGAAATCCCTCCTTGGATTTTCCTTCTAGAGGTTTCTACCTTCTTCTTTTCTCAAATATTCAATTATTCATTAATTAATTGAATTTCCTTGTTATTGGGCCCAATAGCCAATAAAGCCCACAAATCAAACAACAAGGCTATTTTAAGTGAAATCCATTTATTCACAACAAATTATATTATTTGTCCAAATATCTTTAATATGAGAAATCACATTTCTCACCAAATGAACCCAAAATTTGGGGTTGTAACAACATCCTCGATGACCTTGTAATCGATACTGATGCTGCGTTGGGGACTCCTGCTGGTGGAAAGCTATAGCCTCCGCCTTTACTGGGTGACCATTGAGTTTGTGCACTGGACTTCTATGGGGATGGAGGTGTAGAAATCCTAGGCTTCTTAAAGCCACCTGATGATTCTCCTTGATATTGCGCAGGCCTCTTCTTGGCATTCTTCTCCCATTTCTCAACCAATGATCGTTCAATCCTCTTGATAGACTCCACAAATGTGGAAAACTTCTCATGGTTCTCGAGAGTAGCCACCAGGGTAGACAGGTCAAAATTCAACCCCTTCTCAAAATGCCTAATCCTCTCCTCATCTATCACCACCATATGAGGACAGAACATCAACAACTCCATGAATCTTTCCTTGTATTCATTGATCATCATGGGTCCTTACCTGATCTTCTTGAACTGAGTGATCTTCTCATCAAGATAGGCATGTAGGAAGTACCTACTGTCAAACTCACATCTAAACTCCTCCCAACTTATATCAACACCTGGATGTTTCTCCTACTCAACAGCCCACCAATGGCCAACACTTCCTTTCAAAAGGTAAACTACGTGCTTCACCTTATCAGCCTTAGGAATGCTAAGGATCTTGAAGTCCTTCTCAAGATCTGTCAAGAAAAGATCCTCATCTGTTGGATCCTCTGTACCAACATACTCCATGGCTCCAACACGCCTCAATCTCTGTAAGGTCTTCCCAGTACCTGAGGATTCTACATGGGGAACAGGTGCCCTAGACTGGGGGATAGGCATTTTGTCTACCATATGTGTCATCGTCACCATGAATTGTCCAAAGATGGATTGGAAAGTTAGATTTTCCATCATAGCCAGGTCAAATTGGGGCACTTCAGGCGCCATCCCATCAACATCATGTCTCCTTACACTCCACCTAGTGCAGTTACACCACTCTCAACAACATGTTCTTCATGTTCTCTAGCCATCTTTCACTCTTCTTCTTCTTCTTCTTCTTCTGCATAAGCAGAAGTGACCATAAGATAAATGGGAGGACACTAGAACAGACACAACCCAAGTCATATGCCCCTATAGACTCAGCAAACCTAAAACTATGATACCAATCAAACGGTCATACTTCGATGTTCCACAATGAGATAACTCAAAACCAAACTACATAACTAAAACTAAATGTCTAGGTTACCATAAAATATAGGATATTAAAACTGATTTCAAAAAAGCATAGGAATCACAACGTATCGCACATGAGTCCACAAAATCCACATGTATTGCATATCACCTACCCAAAACATTATACAAGATATTTCTCACTGGCTCTCAAGTCACATCATGTACACATGATAACATGTTCATATACATATATGTCATCTCTATACAACTACAAGTATAAAGCCAAAAACATCACATCAATACATACATCAAAACCTCCCCAAGGACATGAGTATATAGGTGAAACACATAGGACTCTACTTCTATATACAAGAAGCATGTCCAACCTCTCTGCAACTATTGGTCCTCTTACTGCTCAACACCAACAACACGATCTCTACTCCCTCATGCTCGACCACCTGAAAGACATGGAAACCCACAAAGTGAGACCAAACGTCCCAACAAGAGATTTAACTCTCCGCCAACATCTATTAAAATCACAGATAAGCTAAACATGTAAAAAAATACTAAGAAGGTAGATAGCATACCACAAAGATTGAGAAAATTCAGCTAAATGATATGTAATCAATGGATAAAGCAAATTAAACAAGCCTAGGTAGTTACCACTAAGCAATAGATCAGTTTATATTCTAAAAAGGAATATGACAAACATGTATATCATATGATTTCTCTTATTTTCTTATAATTCAAGAAATCAATAAAAGGATAAGGCAAAGGGCTTCAACCAATGTTATTCGTATTTGACCCTATGCAAATATACTACACGGATGTGTTACTCTTTTATTATTGCCATGAGTATTGAGTCGTACCACCTAAATCCAAGTGACCACTGCTAAGTTGAAACTGGTGACATACAAGGTCAAATGCAAGAGTCGAAATCCACGACCTCTCCACACCTTTTGGTCAGCATAAGAGAAAACATCGTAGAGACATATCAGTCAACTGCAAAAGGTGACATATAGTTAGTAGAAGGATCGGCTCACACATGGTCATCCATATATAAACACCTAGCCCACCTTGGTACAAGTAACGACACTAGAAGAATAGGCTCACGCATGGCCATTCTTATAATAAGGAGTATCTCACACATTGCCATCCATATTACAAGAAGATCGACTCACACATGGCCATCTCACACAACCTTTAATTTTAGATATAAGGAATTTCTCAACTTGCACCCCCATGTATTCAAAAATATGCACTTCAAGTTATACTTGTTTCACCAATCTAGCAATTAGAGATGAAACTAGAAAGGATCTATGGCACATGGAACCTACATAATTAGGGTTCCAGTTGATTAGTTCTCCAATTGGGTGAATTTTAGCATAAATCAAGTTACAACGTATAAATCCAAAACACGTTCTACAAAGATAAGGGATATAGTACAACTCCACAAGATATAACATGTATAAGGTGTGAACTTGTCACACTATCACCACATGATACTTGTAGCATTGCCATTCATAAGTCCATCACCAAATGCCACGTCACCGTGGGATGTAAATCCCCTGATCGTAGCACTTGAGAATATCACCTCCTGATAGGCATCAAGCCAACACTAAGTCATTGGACCGATCATATCAGTATGATCTCATCATGCCTCATCATGACTCATTGACATTTCCCATGTGTCACATGATCACCATCATAATATTCACAATTATAATATATGAAACCATACCACCTACAATATTAGGGATTTAGAACAAGAGAGAGAAGTAAAAATAGTGCATTTCTTAACATAAGGGTTAGGATTACCATTTATAGTTGATTAGGGTTTTGTGGCTAAGTACCAACCCTAAACCCTAGGTATGACATCTCGTAAAATCTTGAAACATCTTAGAATTAAGAAACATTCTTAGAGTTGATTAGGCATCCAACCAAAGAGCACCATACATGGATCATTAGTTAATGTTCATGCTTATGTATCAATCATATAATTGTGTATATATGTCTTCCATTCACTATACAGGGTTGTCGCGACCATGAACATAAGTGGTGTCATGGCCCCCATCTAGGTAGATGTCATTCCCACAACACAAAGCATCTTCACCACCATGATACTTGGTGTATCGATCATGACCATGCATGGTCACACCCTCTACCAAAGGCAAGGTGTTCTAGCCGTCAACAACATGTCTCGACCATCCTTGAAGTAGTGTTTTGACAACCCAACACAACCTACAATGCAAACTCAACTCAAAGAAGTATCTTGATCAGAATTAACTAGATGTCTTGACCCACATATAGGTAAGTGTCGTGACCATCATAGGGTAGGATGTCGCAACCATAACCAGGTCTTATGTCTCGACCCAAAACCACACATAACAAGGTGTCGCAACCCAAAGAAAAATAAGATGTAGTGACTGTTATTAGTCAAGCTACCCTCAAGGCATGGAACCATAATCAAACCAAGAGTAGCCAAGGTTGAAACAGAAGAAAACCACGGCCAACACAAGAGAGAACAGCAAGAAAAACCACCATCCTCAAGAAGGAAAGCATCACCCAAATTTTGGTTATCAAAGCCCTAACACAAGTGTCGTGAAATCACAATGAAAGGGGCCTCATGCAAGAGAGAGAAATATATGTTTAACACTTTTATAAAAGACCCTAAACTCCATAAAACATTAAGAAACATAAGCACCATCCACGTGAGCAAAACCAAGGTCAAAAGGGTGAAAGAAAACCACCATTTATGGCAATCACCAAAATCGGGTACCAAAACTAGGGTTTCAAATTTCTTTCAAACCAAGCATGGTTATAGCCTCAAAAAAGTTCTAGAGCTTAGCATCATCCACTAGCAGGTTAAAGAAACATTTTAGAGAAATAAAACAGCAACATGCATGTATGAAATGTGCAATAATAGAGAGGGATAAGTGTTATATCACCCGCCTTAAGGAAGATCACTCCAAGGATTGCAAGCTCCAAGAACACGATTACCAAGCGGAAAAGAAGATCCACAAAGCTACACTCTCATCCACAAACTACCTCAATATGGAGAAGACATCATTGTCAAAGATGGCATAAGGAAAGGGCAAGAAATAACCCTAGGCTAGTCATAAGAAAGAAGGAGAAAAGAGAGGATAAAGTCCCCCTCACTTGGGTGTTGGCTTGTCAAACATGGCCTATTACCCTTGTGATGAGGAGCTCTCTTCTCAAGAATGGTCATGTCAAAATATAGACTACAGCTGAGAAAATATAAGTAGATGGGGTAGGGAATCCAAGGAAAATGTAGCAAAGGAAAGGCATATACTTACGAAGTTAAAAGATGAGCAAAGATCATCACAAGCACCACATGCAAGGGAAGTCCGACCACTAAGAGATCCAAATGGATCTTCTTTCACCTAAAGGCTCCAAGGACAGCCAAACAAGAAGGGAGGAATAATATGGCCAAAAAGGGTCACATGCATGGTGAGGTAAGGGGTTATATAGTAAAGGAGGAGGGAAGTAGGGTGAGGGATGAGGTGTCAACAAGATAGGGCTCCAAAGGGACACTTGTCCACCAAAAAACTATCATGAAACCACTTAAAACACACATGCACAAGGTGGTGGTACAACCTATGTTGGGTCTTGACCTACTTGGGTCACCCCCAACATAGTCTCGGTCGTGAAATCCCAAAAAGGGGTTGAGACAAACCAACCCACACATCTTGGTTGAGAAAAGGGTTCACTACACCTATTAGGTCGAGACACTAAATGACAAATTGTCTCAACCTCAACCAAACACCCTAGGTTAAAACCAAGATGCCCAAGAACATTTTCTCAGTCGAGACACACCAAAGACAAACATAGGTCACTACACCCATACATGTACACATGGTCAAAACACATCTAGCCCTAGAAACCCTAATCACCACAAGTGATGTCAACACTCATCCAACGCTCAACCAAGGCACCCCAAGGCATTGTGTTCTCTCCTATGAAGCCAATCGAGAGAAGGAACACTCTAGAGGTGGTAAATTGCAAGATAACTTTCACAAAGGGGTAAATTTCAATTTGCCCCAAAATAAGCACAAAAAACACAAACATCGTCCAAACATGCTCAAACTGGAAACTTAATCTCTCCACAAGATCTAAGATCATATCAAAGGGTTAGATAAAGGTTCTAAGAACTTACTTAAGAAAAAAAAATATGGTTAACCCAAAACACAGGTTAGGGGTCTTACATGTATGGCGACACTTTAGAGTATACATACATGTAGATAATGTCGCTTGAATAAGTTGAATGCTTGGATGTTTGGATATATGCCTGAAGTACATGTTACATGGTATCTACATGGAAATGAGGTATGTGGTTACTTATGAATAAACATTCTTATCGAATTTTGATGTTTTCTAGAGCTTCATGGAAGTGTTACCATTAACCTTCTTGGTTGTTTATTTACTTCCTGCAAGTTGTAAGGCCTATGTGTATCACCTTATATGAACATAACTTGTTCAAATCCAAGATTCTATGTCTACAGGTTAGATATATAGAAAGAAAGTAATTATAGAGATTACCCCTAGAGAGAGGGTATTCCATTGAGATTACTCCCAGTGAGAGGGAATGTATTAGAGATTACCCCCATTGAGAGGGTATACCATAGAGATTACCCCCACAGAGAGGGTATGCCATAGAGATTACCCCCATTGAGAGGGTGTTCCATAGATATTAACCCCAGTGAGAGGGTATATCATAGAGATTGACAAATTATGGGTTGAAAAATTATAATATAAAATTTAAGTGTCAATATCGTTAATAACTCATGATATGGTTGTTATGTTGTTACACCTACATGCATATATTTTTCTTGCACCATGTACACAATAAAGAAATATGATGATCACATTTTGGATTTCCGACTTTTTAGGTAATTGACATATTTGAAGATATCAATACATGGTGAACTGGATGAAATAAATTGAAGACATTAAAACTAAGTAAAGGAGAATTAGTTAGATGCTTCCTATCCTATCTATTAGTTCTGATGTTGAAAATTCATATAACTTCTTAGAGGAGCATCATTATACATCTTGTAATATTTGTGAATTAACAGAAATTATTTTCTATTATTTTTTATTTGTAAAATGTTGATCTTAGGAATAGAGGTAACAGATCTTGACTTCAAGGTCCTTTATTAATTGGGGGACACTCAAAATTGAGGTTGTTACATTTGATGTTAGAGCTACATATTTTTCAAATAATATTTAATATTTTATAATTTCAAGTAATTCACAAAAATGTAAGGAAAATTAACATTACATAGCCTAGGGGTAAAGGAGTCTAGAAAGGATAACGGATTTGGGGGCTGGAAATATTTTCCTACACACCATTAAGTTGGTATATGAGGACTGCCTTAGCCAATGTGATATGTGCCTGGTCAGAACCTAAGGTTTGCCTAAATTAATATTTTCTCTAAGTTCCTAATCTCTAATTTCATCCATTTCTAGTCATGTTGCTTAATAAACTCTAAGGTGAGACTCCCTCCTCATCTCAAGTTAGGGTATTGACAAGAAGTAGGATTAATGTGTCCTCTGTCAACTAATGCACATTTAATGTAGAAATAATGACATTGTTAAGAAAATGGTTTGAGGGGTTTTTCCTTACAAGCGTAAACCATAAAGGGATCTAGGATTGGTTTAGGAAACCCCTAGGTAGGTCAAGGATATTCAAAACCCTAAGATGGCGGTTAAATCCCTTAACCAAACCCTAAACCCTAATCATGGGTAATGGGAGTATTATATTGGGTAAAATAGTAATCCTACCCATATGAACCCTAATAGGGTAAGAGGAAAGCGGAAATACAAATATGTTGGATATCATACATGAAGTAATGCATGCATGATTCATGTGAAGAGTTTTTGAATATACATATGAATCATAGGCAATCAATAGTTACCTAAAAATGAGAATATGAAACCCTCAATTCAACTTTTAGGGTTGGTGTCTTGACCTTGGGTGGGTCAACCCAGGAATGTGGAAGATACCTACATGGGAGGTAAAACCCTAAACATGTGAGGTCATGTTATGGATAGAAAGCCTAACATCCTCTTATTAGGCACCCTAAAAAGAAAATGTGTCCTCATACATGTACGAGTAGGAAGTATTCATGCACCTAAGAGAAAGTGAATGACATCAGTCTAGAATATGGATTAGTTCTAGATTAGATATCTAAAGCCTTATTAGAATACATGATAGATAGAGTAGACGAATAAGTTTATACTATATGATCTAAGTTTTATATAATTTGAGGTCATGCTATGGATAGAAAGCCTAACCTCCTCTTGTTAGGCACCCTAAAAGGAAAATGTGTCCCCACACAAGTACGAGTAGGAATAGTTGTGTGCCTAAGTAAAAGTGAGTGACATTAGTCTAGAAGAGGGATTAGTTCTAGATTAGATATCTAAAGCCTTATTGTAATACATGATAGGTAGAGTATATGAAGAAGTTTATATGATATGATGTAAGTTTTATATAATGAGATAATAGGGTTTATGATGATCTCAGTGGGATTTGAGAATTTGATTTCAGTTTTGAGGATTTTTTTAAGATTTGATGATGCAAGTAGGTTTGTTTCTCTAAGATAAAATAAACTAAGTTAAGATAAGATGTAAACGAGCAAGAGCCTCAATCTCTTTCATAAAGGAGGAGATCTAGTTTTAGAGTTTGTTATAGGGTTAAATCTAGAGAGAGTGAGACCAGAGGGAGAAGGTCAAAAAACTAAACTCCAAGATATGAGAAATTATGAGAAATATTTGTTGTGATATGTCTTAAATTAGAATACTCCTGAGTGAATGAGTTGAATTGATTTATACATGATTCCTATAGTCTTGTTGTACCCTATATGTACTTGGGAGGACCAAACCCTAGAGACATAGAAAGAGGCTGCTTACATATATGATAATATGATATGAGTACTACCGTCTAGGTGAGGGAGAGAGAGTCCCAAGATCCTAAGGGTGTAAGGAATGTTAGTATGTTTGAAGCCTTATGCTTAGGTTGTTGGTTTCCTGTATAGAACTCTAGTGGTTGTTTATGAGAAAGGAGAGTTGGGTAAGAATATTTCATGAGTAGAGATATATGAAGAGAATGCCATATCATGTTTTGGTTCGGTTTGTGCTTGAGTGGATAGATAATGTAAAGTTGATGATTGGTGTTAATAAGGTAGACATTAGAACCCTAGAACAAAGATGGAAGATAGATCTCGTGCATATAATACTCATAGAGTTGAGTGAGCTTATAGAGATTGAGCATTACACCACCCTGAGGTAATGGGTTAGGGGAACCTCAACTGGACTTTTTGATATATGTTTGACAAACCACTCATATAAGTTTGTTCAACACAACAATAATGTAATATATGTATGAAAATGATATAACCTTCAGATGTGATATGTGGATATGACATGATGGAAGACATAGAAATGGTTTAACAGTTCTCTATCTATATTTGGCAATCCATATGCATGAATTATGATAATGTGAAATAGATTGTGAATCTCAAGATGAACCTATAATAAAGCATACAACCTAATATTAAAAAGTGAAATGAGGTAATATTCATGATAAATATTTAATGTGGTTGTAGTTTACATGAGGAATACATGGTGAATAGATTTTTCTTCTTCAAGGTACGCTTTACCAATTACTTGGCCTACTATATAGTATGGTTGTATTATGTGTGTATAGAATACTTGGCATATGATATTGGATGAAATAATTGTTCTTGTATGATATCTTGCTTGATTTTCTGTATATATAGTCTTGAACACATGAAACATATTACATATATATTCCATTATATCTAAGCACTTTAATTGTTTGGTCGTGGTGTTGGAAAGTAATGTACTTCAACTCTTTGTTAGTAAAGTACTCAAACTCCTTGCTAGTAAAGTAATTGATAGCAATCCAACTCTTTCGTAGTAGATTAATTTGTATAATGATCCAACTATTTGGTAGTAGATCATAAGGCCTTAATGCATCCAACTCTCAAGTAGTAAATGCATGGATTATATGATGGAAAAATGCCTACAAGACATGTTTTCTATTGGTAATATACATCATTGTTCAAATATGCTTCTGTTACTTCCAAGTATTAATTTTATCTTACCCTAGGTTAGGACCTTCCCTAGGGAGTGAGTTCAAAAATTAGTTTAAGAATTGAGGTAACCTTATATGACACCTAAAAATTGAAAGATTAAGTATATGAAGCATGAAATAACATATATTGAGTATAATTATTTGAACTCAATCATGTCATCTCTGAGGGATATAAGGAAAATTCATTGAGGAATTGGTTGATAGTGTGTGACCAAGACCATGAGGGAAGGTCGTCACGAGCCCAATGGAGGGACATAAAGGGAATAAAGTGCACCATAAGAGATGGAGGAAATTCAGATTAAATAAATTATACATAAAGTAAAGTTCTTGAATATTGTTAGAAAAAAAAACCTCAAAATGTAATGAAATGAATTTTTGACATCTCAATAAACCTTGTGGAGGGTAGAGTCCTAAGATTTCAATCCTTAGGTCATGTACGAATGATTAAAGGTACATAAGACCTATGAGGTTAGGAGGTGACCATGCTTTGAGTGCATAAGACTGTGGGATCATGAGATAGCCATCCATATGTACCCAAGACCCATGAGGTCATGAGATTGTCCACCATCATGAGTTCATGAGGCTCAAGGAGCCAATGTTGGAGGCACTCCATAAGTTCATGAGATCCTTAGGGTCAATAAGAGATCAATCCAAAAGTACTTATACCCCTAGATATCTTAAGGGAGTGACTAAGGATAACGATACAATATATGTAAATGTGAATAATACAAGAAATCATGTAATAATGTTTGGATAAAATCTCAATTGAAAGTTTCTCATAAACCTATGAATTATTATAAAAACACTTTCCCTTGTGAGTGCATGAGAATTCCATTACATGTTAAGGTTTCATATGCATTATGTAAAATATTACCAAGAATAATGAGATTGTCAAGAGATATAATGAATATTTAACCCGAATATAATAGATTTTTTGCTAAGTCTTGACATGGGTAGGGCATGCATTTCACACATGAATATTTAACCTGAATATAATAGATTGAGATGAACTCTGAAAGTTTCTTACAGTGGTATTGTATCTTCATGCCAATTCTGCCAGCAACTATGAAAGTTGGTGATGGTTTAACTATTGCATTTGGTCCTCAGTTTGAGTAGTTCTTCTGAATGTTAAATCCCTTTGACCTTGTCTCTATCTGTAGTCTTTCTTTTTATAATCTTCATTCCTTAGAGTGTGAGGTTACATTCTAGTGAATATAGGATCTTTCTGATTTCTGTGTGTAAAGGGTTCTTATGGTGGTTGGGGGTGGTTTGACAAACCCAACTACTTTTCTTGTTTACATTGTGCAGATACAAAAATTGAAGAAAAAATCAACATGCTTCTGGATAAAAGAATTTGCCATTGGCAAACTGGTGTTGCAACGAGGTAAAATGATGTTATAAT
This sequence comes from Alisma plantago-aquatica, assembly GCA_963693085.1. Lineage (NCBI taxonomy): Eukaryota > Viridiplantae > Streptophyta > Magnoliopsida > Alismatales > Alismataceae > Alisma > Alisma plantago-aquatica. The sequence goes on along the minus strand of OY856413.1, from coordinate 638,187,904 downwards.
TGCATAAATTAGGACCTCATCTTAGATTGCTAAAAGATATATTCAAACTGTAGGGCGTTTTGATGTCCTATCTAGCTATTCTGTGCTTCTACCTCATTCAAGAAGTTGTAATTATGTATACAGAAGATGAGTCAATAAGAAATGCTAGACAAGATTGAAACGTCTTTGTAAAAGTATGTCATAAAATACTTCACTAGAATAAAGGATGAAAGATACTTTTGAGATAATATAAAATAATATTCCCTTGAGCACAAGATATCAATCCCACATGATAAATCTAGAGATTTGTCAATGAACATTAGAGCTTAAAAAAATTAAGAAAGAAGAAACTTATAAAGACTGAGAAGAGATTCAGAAATGAGAAATCTGGATAAATAACTAGCTGAAGACATGAAAATCCATTACCATAGTATGAAAGAATGAGATGACTGAATGTAACCATGGAAATAGAAAGCTCATGCAAACGAGTTCCTTATCTAATGACTGTAAGGAATATTATAATTTCATATAGCTAGAAAAAAGTTTACATTGTTTTTGGACGTTTTGTTCATACACACGTGTATGAATCTTAAAAAAATGTGACATTATCAATGAGCATACTGATATACCTCATGTACTTACCCTAATATATTAATACAAGTGAGTAGGCTCAAGCTCTATTCACGTTTGTTGCATTTTGCAGCCGACATGTGATCGGTGTTCCTGTCTTCTTCCCTTCTTCATTTCTTCTCACATGGTATCACAGCGGAGATCGATCTAGGGCTTCTCCTTCCTCTCTCCGGCAGATCTCTCCCTCTCCGGCGGCTGGCTACTTCCCACCCGTCGACTTGGCATAATCCACCGACTGTGTAGAACCACCGTCGGCTACTCTGGGTCTACAGTAGATATCCAACTCTACCATAGCCTTCATCACAAAGTGTTTGGGGATCTCCGGGTGATCCAACGATCATCTAAAAACACAACCGGAGGACTAGTTTCTTCTCAACCATCATCCTAGTCACACCTCCTCCATGTGTGATTAGGAAGATCATTTAGAGGTTGTGAATGCGTCAGTAATGCATTTCTCCTTTTTTTTCTTCTTTGTGTGACGTGTATCTCTCCGTCACCACAATCTATTTGATGTGTATCAATCCATCACATATTCCGGTCTACAATGGAGGATATCAAGACACCTACAATCTACAACGAAGTGTCACCTATCGCCTCCATCAAGCTCAACGGGAAAAATTATCTTCTATGGATGAATGCCATCCACACCATCTTGGAGGCTTGTGACAGAGTGAGGCATGTTGACTCGGGTCCTGTAAAGACCAAGTCTCTACTAAAAACATGATAAAGAAAAACATCAATTGGATAGCAGCGGAAGAATTAAATCTTGACATTATTCAAAATGTATAAAGAGTACATTATAAAATTTCCATAAAGGAAGTACAACTTTATACAAGCACAAGGATCTAGGTAGAGGAAGACTTAACTAATACAACATTGTCTCCAAACAAACAACTATATAAAAGCAACTATGATCAAACCAACTATATGATTCTTTTCTTCTTATCCTATCCTTAGCCTTAGGTTCACCAAGCTTCCATGCGCACTCTGATCCTAACCTGGATGGTTGGGGTCATCCAGCAAGAGAAAGATAAACAAGGTATGTGTTAATAAAAAGGAATAGGACAAATAATAATAAAAAACTTTGCAATATAAAAGATTCTCCACAAGAAGTGATTTCAAAAGAAATGAGACAAATATATGAATATGAGAGAGAAAAACTGCCACATTTAAATATCAACAATTATCACATTTGCATGAATATAAATTATGACTCAACGTCCTCTCAATGTAGGGTGAGGCACCTACCGGACCTCACCAATGGCAGGGGGACTAAAACCCCAGTGCCTAAAAAGTGGCAGGGGGACTACAACCCCAGTGCCTAATATATAAAACGGCAGGGGGACTAAAACCCCAGTGCCTACGGTAGGGGGACTAAAACCCTAGTGCCCTATGGGTGGTTTGTACTCATGTACACTACATTGTCAATTGGCCAATAACTATATCATGCATAAACATTCACTTGGCAGCATAGTGAAAAGTAACAAGATAGCATCATAGCATTGGGAATAAAACCCAAATAAATAATCTCAATTAACAGGCCATCATAGGCAACATCATTATACAAGAATTCCAACAAGTAAAGGAGCCAACAAGGAACAACATTATTCAATATTTTCAAATATCTCAAAAGGATGAGCCACATAGGCAATAACAAGATTAAGCATTTCCAAGTAAAGGAGGCAACATATAACAAGTTTCACATTATTCAAATGAATGATCCACAATGGCATTAGAAACATAAGATAAGTAAAGATCCAATAAATGAAATTAGAAGGATTACAAGGCTAGCACAATAGTGATTGTGGGGTTGGAAAAGTCCCAACTGAAAGATTAGGATTGCTTGCACAATAACATTCACATTCACCATGGATGTCACACACATACTATAGGCTTCACATACATAATAGGTTGCACATACATAGGAGCCGCATACTAAATAAGTTTCACATACCTTAGATATATACATTACCATCATATCCATCAAACAGATATTATCACCATCCATATATCCTAGTTATAAACATAACACATGTATTAATATATATATAAAGACATAATGTATAGGAAAAATCCTAATTTTACAAAACTACGATTAAGGGTTCAAAACCAAGTCCAAACGATTACTCATAATCTCCTGATTAAGAAAACATATTTTATTATATAAATCAGAGTTAAAATGAATTAATTATGTATTTTAAAACATTTACATACTAAAAATGCCAAGCAAAGCAAACTTCAGAAAAGGAATCCAAATCATGCCTCAAAAATCCTAAAATCAGATTCTACATTAAAAATCCTTTCTATCGACTATTTATTCATATTTTTCTGACAAAGGATCGATTTACTATGAATTAAGTAAACCTGACCAATCAGAAATTAGGAAAACTATAGTGTGACATTTATTTAAATCAAAATACACTTCGATGTAAATAATAGAGGAAAGGACCAAAATATCCTTGCTTGTTAAATCAAACCAATTAAAGCTACGAGGGCAAATCGGTCATTCGTATGTAATCAGCCTTTGCAAACGAGTAACAACAACCTAGGGTGCAATTACTAGATTGCCCCTGCGATCTAAAGCTAAAGATCGAAGTAGCGAGGGACCCCAGGGTCATTCCCTGACCTGCGATCATCGCTCGCTAGCCATGGCGATGGCAGGTATCTGGAGCTCGACTCCTCGACCCCAATTCGTCATGAGGGCGCAACTCCATGAACTGAACCCGGGAAGAGAATTCCCATGGCCTCCCGAAGTCAGGGAGCCCGAACAGAAGCCGATACATGCTCGAGAGACCAAGAACCATGTCGACCTGGCCGAGAAATAGAGGAACGGAAAATCGATCAAAAGGCCTTGAAAATGAGAGGAAAGAGCACAGATAGGGTCGTGGTTACCTTCGTGGGACCAAGGTGAGTCGGAAGGCTGGGTGCGGTGAGGTCGGAGGAGCAAGGAAACGCAAACACGGTTGGCGACGGCGGAGCTCACCGGCGGTCTATAGGACCCGGTGTTTGGGGGCGTCGCGAGATACACTGAGAGTAGGAGAAGGAAGAGAGGGTGCCGAGGATGGTTACCTAGCGCTTAATTGGCCCGATGTGGTCATAGAAGGTGGCATTGGCTCGCCATTGTCGGAGGGGTACTCCGAGTAGGTTGGAGCCGCTGGGGTAGGATGCGGTGAAATTGAAGGAGGAGGAAGGTTCTAGGCGAGGTTAGGGTGCTATGAGGCACCATATATAGCCGGGATGACGGCCGATGGTGCTACTGTGAACGGGGGTGGAGAAGAGCGTTTTAGGCGTTTTGCCAACAGGCCACAGAGGACAATGAGCTAGGGCTCATTCGAAACGTCGGCGAGAGGCGGATTCAAAGGGACAAAAATCGCAATAAAAGGTGGAGAGGAGAGGGAGAACGGATTGCGGGAGCTCGGCGGTCGGGTCTGCTCCCAGACTCGCGAACGGATGGAGGAAGGAGAAAGTGGGGGAGCCGCTGGATCGGAGCGGGTCAGATCGCGGCCGTTGGATCACTTCCAAGGGGCGCGTGACATATCAATAAAAGCAAACCATGGTGTTACAGGGCTATATAAATGAAATTGAAGCAATAACTATAGTTATACTATATTGAAAGCTAATAAAAAGGATTTGAAGGGTCAAATCAACTCCAAACAACACCAAATTTGGACCATAGGCTAATAATGACGAGTATTACAATGCTATGCAATTATAATCTCGTTTAATACATAATATGGCCATTAATAAATGCATAGCTCATAAAAGAGTATAATAATATATTAAAATCAAGGAATTATATGAAAAAGCTATTAATGAGAAACATGTGAGTAAATTCGACATATAAAACACATTAGGGTACAAATAATCATTACTCAACAAAATAACATATTAATATGAACTAAAATCATATTTCTAGGAGAGAGAAACAATAAAGGTTAATTCCACTCATAATCAATTACATTACATATTATTATTAATATATTTATCCAAAAAGCTCCAAATAAATATAATCTACTATATTATCCCATTAAAGACCAAATTACATAATTAACCCTAACTTATCTCCTAATGTGGGTTATTTGTGCAAACACCCCTCAATTTACATAAAAGAGGGTAAATAGTGATTTCAACCTCAGATTGTGCTCAAATTGCACAAGGAGTCCAAGAATGATCCAAAAGGATTGGAAATTTATGGAAAAGGTCCAAATAGACTAAAAGGAAAAGAAAATCTCAAGAATGGGTAAATTGCAGGGAACACCCTGAGATTCAGTATGTTACAGCACACCACCCCTTAAAGAGGATTTCATCCCCGAAATCACAACAAGAGGAAAGAGAGGGTGAGTGTGTAACATCCCAACCATAAACAACTAGGTTATAACCCTTAATCTAGGGTACCACATAAAACCTACGTAAGTTAGGTATTACTAAGGTTTCCACAAAACCTATAGCCTTTTATCAAACTCAAACTAACATCTTGTTGTATAAACTCTATCATGAAAAGGCAGCATATCTATTATACTAACACTTGTGCCATATTTTATTACATCTTAACATTATATCATGGGTATCTCCCTCATTAAGGGTTTTAAGCACAATTAGGGTTTACTAAGCCATTAAAACCTATACAAAACCAATCCCAACAACAATTAATGTATTAGGTCAAAACCTAAATAACTCAACATTATTACCCAATAACTACATCATGTGAGATTATGCCATATAATATCATCCAACCAATTATTACCCTAATAATAGGTCTAAGGGTATATGGCTTATCTCCAAGCTACATGTTGGCACAACATCTAACATACTCATATCCATGTCATCACTAATCATTTTCTCTCGCAACACTAATTACTATGAATTAACGTCACATTATGTGAATCTAATTACTCATTATCATATTACTGATTTGATCCATAAACCAATAAGATGATCAATGAGATGTATTTTAGTCAACAAGGTGCTATGCCTAACATGTGTTGATGATTAGGTCACAAATATGATTGAGTGATTATAATCCATTTACATGCATTAAGGTATATCATGTGATGACACCTAATGTCACTAATGTAACATGAAAGGCATGAAGGGTATATATGTACATATGTTGTCAAGGCTAGATGATTACATCTTAGGGTTTAGGTCCACATGACCATTACATATTAAAGCATCCTTAGGGTGTATTTTACCATACACATTTTACCATTAGGGTGACTTAATCCAAACTATGTATATCCACATATGAATAATTAATGATTATGTGCATCAAGAATATATTAAGGTTCAAGCATACGAATTACATGACTTATCCATTAGTTATAAAACAAGATGAATTACAATCATATAAGGTTTGTTCAACTCTCACTAAACCCATGTCTAAGGAGTTATGGTTACTTGATTTCAAGGCATTGAGAGACTCCAACCCCCTAAAGAGGATTTCGTCCTCGAAATCAACAACTCTAACATCTACAAGGTACTACACCACCATTCCACTCAAAGGGTTGACTAAGTCAAACTATTTCATTGGTATAAGATCCACCACTAAAAGTTTTACTAAACTCTATCTTCCAACTCAAGGTATAACATAGGGCATAGGGTACACAAAACCCTAAACATAGAAATCTAAGGCTCAAATAAGATACTTAGGGATTACAAGATGATTTTTGTTTGAGAAAAGAAATCAAATCATCATATAAGAGTTTCTAGGGTTACTCAACAATAAGGTAATATGTCTAAAGGTAGACTATTTCGAGCTATCCGTTTCAGATCAGGCCAGGCCAGGTCATATGAGCTCAGGAGTCCTCGTGACCAAGCTAGTGGGGCGGAGGAAAATATTGCCAGCCCCCAAGCTCTGACCCTTTCTAGACACCATCACTTCCACTTCTTGCTCTAATGGTTACTCAATTAGACAATTCACCAAAAAGTTGACAAATTTTATTTCTAATAAGAAATTATTATGATCCTAAATCAAACATTCTTTATAGGTCAACTCTAAGGTGAAAAACTAGCTAAAGGGAAACTATATAAGATAAGGGTTCTATCTAGGAGACAATTTTGAACTAGTCAATAATCCGACTACCTTGATGCTCTGATACCATGCTGTAAAGACCAAGTCTCTACTAAAAACATGATAAAGAAAAACATCAATTGGATAGCAGCGGAAGAATTAAATCTTGACATTATTCAAAATGTATAAAGAGTACATTATAAAATTTCCATAAAGGAAGTACAACTTTATACAAGCACAAGGATCTAGGTAGAGGAAGACTTAACTAATACAACATTGTCTCCAAACAAACAACTATATAAAAGCAACTATGATCAAACCAACTATATGATTCTTTTCTTCTTATCCTATCCTTAGCCTTAGGTTCACCAAGCTTCCATGCGCACTCTAATCCTAACCTGGATGGTTGGGGTCATCCAGCAAGAGAAAGATAAACAAGGTATGTGTTAATAAAAAGGAATAGGACAAATAATAATAAAAAGCTTTGCAATATAAAAGATTCTCCACAAGAAGTGATTTCAAAAGAAATGAGACAAATATATGAATATGAGAGAGAAAAACTGCCACATTTAAATATCAACAATTATCACATTTGCATGAATATAAATTATGACTCAACGTCCTCTCAATGTAGGGTGAGGCACCTACCGGACCTCACCAATGGCAGGGGGACTAAAACCCCAGTGCCTAAAAAGTGGCAGGGGGACTACAACCCCAGTGCCTAATATATAAAATGGCAGGGGGACTAAAACCCCAGTGCCCTATGGGTAGTTTGTACTCATGTACACTACATTGTCAATTGGCCAATAACTATATCATGCATAAACATTCACTTGGCAGCATAGTGAAAAGTAACAAGATAGCATCATAGCATTGGGAATAAAACCCAAATAAATAATCTCAATTAACAGGCCATCATAGGCAACATCATTATACAAGAATTCCAGCAAGTAAAGGAGCCAACAAGGAACAACATTATTCAATATATTCAAATATCTCAAAAGGATGAGCCACATAGGCAATAACAAGATTAAGCATTTCCAAGTAAAGGAGGCAACATATAACAAGTTTCACATTATTCAAATGAATGAGCCACAATGGCATTAGAAACATAAGATAAGTAAAGATCCAATAAATGAAATTAGAAGGATTACAAGGCTAGCACAATAGTGATTGTGGGGTTGGAAAAGTCCCAACTGAAAGATTAGGATTGCTTGCACAATAACATTCACATTCACCATGGATGTCACACACATACTATAGGCTTCACATACATAATAGGTTGCACATACATAGGAGCCGCATACTAAATAAGTTTCACATACCTTACATATATACATTACCATCATATCCATCAAACAGATAGTATCACCATCCATATATCCTAGTTATAAACATAACACATGTATTAATATATATATAAAGACATAATGTATAGGAAAAATCCTAATTTTACAAAACTACGATTAAGGGTTCAAAACCAAGTCCAAACAATTACTCATAATCTCCTGATTAAGAAAACATATTTTATTATATAAAACAGAGTTAAAATGAATTAATTATGTATTTTAAAACATTTACATACTAAAAATGCCAAACAAAGCAAACTTCAGAAAAGGAATCCAAATCATGCCTCAAAAATCCTAAAATCAGATTCTACATTAAAAATCCTTTCTATCGACTATTTATTCATATTTTTCTGACAAAGGATCGATTTACTATGAATTAAGTAAACCTGACCAATCAGAAATTAGGAAAACTATAGTGTGACATTTATTTAAATCAAAATACACTTCGATGTAAATAATAGAGGAAAGGACCAAAATATCCTTGCTTGTTAAATCAAACCAATTAAAGCTACGAGGGCAAATCGGTCATTCGTATGTAATCAGCCTTTGCAAACGAGTAACAACAACCTAGGGTGCAATTACTAGATTGCCCCTGCGAACTAAAGCTAACGATCGAAGTAGCGAGGGACCCCAGGGTCATTCCCTGACCTGCGATCATCGCTCGCTAGCCATGGCGATGGCAGGTATCTGGAGCTCGACTCCTCGACCCCAATTCGTCATCAGGGCGCAACTCCACGAACTGAACCCGGGAAGAGAATTCCCATGGCCTCCCGAAGTCAGGGAGCCCGAACAGAAGCCGATACATGCTCGAGAGACCAAGAACCATGTCGACCTGGCCAAGAAATAGAGGAACGGAAAACCGATCAAAAGGCCTTGAAAACGAGAGGAAAGAGCACAGATAGGGTCGTGGTTACCTTCGTGGGACCAAGGTGAGTCAGAAGGCTGGGTGCGGTGAGGTCGGAGGAGCAAGGAAACGCAAACACGGTTGCTGGCGGCGGAGCTCACCGGCGGTCTATAGGACCCGGTGTTTGGGGGGTGTCGTGAGATACACTGAGAGTAGGAGAAGGAAGAGAGGGTGCCGAGGATGGTTACCTAGCGCTTAATTGGCCCGATGTGGTCATAGAAGGTGGCACTGGCTCACCATTGTCGGAGGGGTACTCCGAGTAGGTCGGAGCCGCTGGGGTAGGATGCGGTGAAATTGAAGGAGGAGGAAGGTTCTAGGCGAGGTTAGGGTGCTATGAGGCACCATATATAGCCGGGATGACGGCCGATGGTGCTACTGTGAACGGGGGTGGAGAAGAGCGTTTTAGGCGTTTCGCCAACAGGCCACAGAGGACAATGAGCTAGGGCTCATTCGAAACGTCGGCGAGAGGCGGATTCAAAGGGACAAAAATCGCAATAAAAGGTGGAGAGGAGAGGGAGAACTGATTGCGGGAGCTCGGCGGTCGGGTCTGCTCCCAGACTCGCGAATGAATGGAGGAAGGAGAAAGTGGGGGAGCCGCCGGATCGGAGCGGGTCAGATCGCGGCCATTGATCGCTTCCAAGGGGCGCGTGACATATCAATAAAAGCAAACCATGGCGTTACAGGGCTATATAAATGAAATTGAAGCAATAACTATAGTTATACTATATTGAAAGCTAATAAAAAGGATTTGAAGGGTCAAATCAACTCCAAACAACACCAAATTTGGACCATAGGCTAATAATGACGAGTATTACAATGCTATGCAATTATAATCTCGTTTAATACATAATATGGCCATTAATAAATACATAGCTCATAAAAGAGTATAATAATATATTAAAATCAAGGAATTATATGAAAAAGCTATTAATGAGAAACATGTGAGTAAATTCGACATATAAAACACATTAGGGTACAAATAATCATTACTCAACAAAATAACATATTAATATGAACTAAAATCATATTTCTAGGAGAGAGAAACAATAAAGGTTAATTCCACTCATAATCAATTACATTACATATTATTATTAATATATTTATCCAAAAAGCTCCAAATAAATATAATCTACTATATTATCCCATTAAAGACCAAATTACATAATTAACCCTAACTTATCTCCTAATGTGGGTTATTTGTGCAAACACCCCTCAATTTACATAAAAGAGGGTAAATAGTGATTTCAACCTCGGATTGTGCTCAAATTGCACAAGGAGTCCAAGAATGATCCAAAAGGATGGGAAATTTATGGAAAAGGTCCAAATGGACTAAAAGGCAAAGAAAAGCTCAAGAATGGGTAAATTGCAGAGAACACCCTGAGATTCAGTATGTTACAGGTCCCAAGGCATCTACTGACGAAGGGTATGCTGAATGGAAGCGTCATGACAGTCTTGTGAAGACTTGGATGTGGAATAGTATGGAACTTGCAATTGCTGCAAGGTTCATGTTCTACTCTACGGCCAAGGAAATATGGGATGCAGTGAAGCAACATTTTTATCAAGAGAATAATGCTCTCCGTCAATTTATGATCTATGATCGTTTGTTTGCTGAGAAACAGGGTGACCGATCTCTTGAGGAATATTTTGGGGCAGTTCAGGATCTTGCTCAAGAGCTAAGTTATTATCATCTCGTGGTTGTTGTTGAACAGATAAAGGATAGAGATGATCTTGTTTCAGCAAAATTCTTATATGGGCTCAACTCGGCTTGTAGCTCTACTCGGAGCGTTATTCTGGCTACTAATAAACTACCTAGTCTTGTGGAGGCTTATTTAAGGATCCAACAATCTCTATTTGAGTCTACTTCCTTTGTTTCTGATATACCTTCTAGAGAATCTCATGCGTCTGTTGCTGATGCGGTACGAGGAGGATGACCCGGTATGGGCAGAGGGCGTGGAACACGTCCTAAGTGTACCTTTTGTGATAGACTGGGACATACAGTGGAGAAGTGTTGGAAGAAACATGAGAGACCTACTACACCACCTGTGGGAGTAGCACATTGTGCCACCACCACAAGATCCTCATCCTCTACAACTGTGGGTACTACCTCTGGCACCGACATCACCCTTACCCAAGAAGAATATGATCGGTTCATTCAGGCAACACAACACATGAGTATGGGGTCATGATCATCTTCATCGGCAAATCTGGCATCTACAGCTGGTAATCAAGCTACATCTCTCATAGCATCTGGCTCATCCTCATCTTGGGTGGTTGACTCTGGCACCTCACAACATATGACTGGTATGAGGAGATTGCTCCACACTATTGACTCGTCTATTCCTCACCAATCTGTTACACTGGCAGATGGTTCAGTGAAAAGAGTGTTAGCTAGTGGATCTGTCTCCCTAACACCCAAGATTGATCTTAAATCCGTTCACTTTGTGCATGAATTTCCTTTTAATCTTCTTTCTGTTGCCAAATTGATTGACAGTCTAAAATGTTGGGTAATATTTGGACCTTATTGTTTCATATTACAGGATCTCAAGAGTATGAAGATGATTGGTGGGGGGCCTAGGAAAGGTGATCTCTACCTTTTCAACGGTTATAGTCTACCTCGCCAAATGCCTTCTCTTGCTCCATCCATCCTGTTGAGTGGTTCCCCTTACTATGGCATTGCAGATATGGACATCCTTCTTTGGAGAGCCTGCGGAAGTTGGAACCATAGTTGTCCCAATTATCATCTTTAGAGTGTCAGTCATGTCAACTGGGAAAGCACCATAGGTTATCCTATCCCAGTCGAGTTAATAAGCGGGCTTCTTGTCCCTTTGAGTTAGTGGATAGTGATGTGTTGGGTCCTGTAAAAGACCAGAGTTATAATGGTTTTCGTTATTTTATCTCCTTTGTTGATGACTTCTCATGCATGACATGGATCTACCTTCTTAAAAGTAGAGAGTCTGTGTTGTCTATTGTGAAACATTTTCATACTGAAAATAAAGTCTAGTTTGATTGCAATATAAAAATTCTCCAGTCTGACAATGCTTTAGAGTATGTTCAAAAGGCTATGTCTGGTTTTTGCAGCTCGGTTGGTATGATTCATCGCACCTCTTGTCCTCACACCACCCAGCAAGATGGGGTGGCAGAGAGGAAGAATCATCATCTTCTTGATATTTGTTACAACCCTATTTTTGGGTTCATTTGGTGAGAAATGTAATTTCTCATGTTGAAGATATTTGGACAAATAATGATATAATTTGTTGTGAATAAATGGATGTTGTTGAAATAGCCTTGTTGTTTGATTTGTGGGCTTTTTGTCTATTGGGCCCAATAACAAGGAAATTCAATTAATTAATGAATAATTGAGTTGTTGAGAAAAGAGAGATGAGGTGGAAACCTCTAGAAGGCAAAGGAATGAGATCCAAGAATGAATTTCGTGCCTCTTGGGTTCCTTGGGTTCCAAGGAGTCCAAAGTTGCAAAGAAAAGGCAATAAGAAAAGAAAATATCAGTTAAGTATTTCCTTGTTAATAAAGAAATTGAAAACATTGATGAAATGTGAAAAATATGTGAAAAAGGTATAATTGGGTAATCCTTAGTGGAATTTCATATTCCAAGGATTCCTAATGATAAAAGAATACCAATGAGGAAAATAAAAGAGAAATAAAGAGAAACCCTCAAAAATAAATACTTTAATAAGAAATACATAAGATAATGAGGAATGATGCATATTGATGCATTTAAGGATAATGAGTATCTTTAAAAAGCAATTTCGAAATGTTTGAGTTTCTTGGGATCCAAGGAGTCCCAATCAAGAAAGAGGAAAGAGAAAATACCTATAAAATAAAATAAGAATATAATGTGAATACATTATTAAGGAATTTCATGGCATTATTAAAAGAGAGATGTTTCTATTAAAAAGGGAAACTAAATTTCGTGCCAATACATAAAAGGAAAGTACAAGGAAGATAAAGGAGGAATTTCGAATTCCTAATATTTAAAGAAAGGAGAATATCTAAAGGATGAAGAAAATAGGAGAGAGAATCTTGTTTCCTCATAAGGGAATTGGATTCCCAATAGAAAATAACCTTGTTGTCTTCATGACCAAGCAATTTAGGGCGTGGATTTCCTCCCTATACTAGGGGTCGAATCCTTGCCTAAGTCCAGAGGGACCACAAGCGACTATCTCTCTTCCATCTTCTTCTTCACGTTTCTTTACGTCTAAAACCCTAGAAAGGGTGTAGACCTAACCTTGGAGCAACGAGGGTTGTTTTGGTGGTCATGTTGGAGGCTATAAGGCCCCACGACCACCTGGGAAGGATCGCGCATCACCATCTATCCGTCGTCTTGGTGCAAACTCCACTGGAGGGATGTAGTGCAACCGCAGGTCGCAGGACCTGTACCCCTGCACCCGACCCTCCGGGCCACCAATCGGAGCTTGGGCAGGCGCGGAGGTGGTCGTCGGAGGTAGGGAGACCATCGCCGAGGACCCTCGAGGTCCAGGGAGGACAAAGAAGCAGCGCCATGGGCGGCTAGGGCGGCCGCAGGTCGCGTTGCTCAAGGTTGAAGACGGAAAGGGCTTTGGACAGAAACGCCCTCCGCGGGCTGAAGCAATAGCCCATTTACATGGGGGGCAAGTTCGTAATTCGATTCTAATTCTAAACCAAGCTGCGACGTTGCATGGGCCTGAACACGTGGCGACCTCCCATTGGCTGAAAGTAAGTGAATTTTGATAAATTCATAATAATTAATTGGTAGGTCGGATGAGGACATGTTATACATGAAAGTTGCTCAGAAAATCGAGAGGAATCTAAATAAAATATAGATGAAGCCTAATTCTGCTTTCAATTCGAAAAGTAGTATAAGTTATTAACTTTAATGTAATGATGATTAAGAAACCCTATTTTGATGTGTTTAATGTGATTAGGAGGGTTTAATTGATGAATAAAGTTGATATTAGCCTGTTAATGATAAAAAAGAACATTAAGAATAAAAAGGATGAACTTTGCACGTAATTTGGTTAATTTAGAGTTTATGTGCATAAATAGGCTTTAATGGGCCTTGAAACCCTAATGTTGACTAAATCGACTATTAATGGCTTTAATTGATTAATTTCATGATTAAAGTTGGAATATGCTTAATCTAAGCTAATTCGAGCATTAAGTTCTTAATTTGTGGATAAAGGCCCTAAATGTAGTAATTAGGGTTTTCTGATGAATAAAAGGTGGATTAATGGCAAATCAAGTTCATATGTGTTTTGGACCGTAATGAACTATGAATTGATGATAAATGCATATAATAATGTTATCATGGATTAAAAGGATAAAAAAATTGTAGCTTTAATAAAAGAGGCTTAATGAGCTTAATTAATGGTTAATTATGTTTTTAATCCAGAATTGAGGAATAGATGTGGAAATAATTAGGGTTTGTGATCAATTGTGTTAAATTAGGGTTTAAAATAATAGACGATGAAGGGAAACTCTAATTGCAATGGAAACCCTAAAAGTGGACTAGAAACCCTAGGAAGCGAGCTAGATTTAATTGATCTTAATGACATGAGTAATAAAAGGAAATTGTGTAATTGTTTCAGGATCTTATTGAATGCTTTCTTTCCTATTGGTTGATTGGATTGTTTCTATCTCACATCAACTTGACAGGTATGTGGTTACGCCTATGAATATCTCTAATTAGATTCCCGAGGATTTTCGAGGTTTTATCGATGATTTAAATTAAATTGTTGGTTGCATTTAATTCTTGCAAATTATAATGTGAATATGACTATCATCTAAGATATGTGCCTACTAGCTCAGATCCTAGTCCCCTCTGTAGCTTTATAGATTGACCTAGTAAATGGCTACCAAAGGGGGTAGGTCCATCAGGTCATTAAATGACTTAGTAAATGGCTACCAATGGGGTAGGACCATCAAGTCATCATGAGTCAGGGATTGGGCTACCTTTGGGTATGGCCATGCGACTCCACAACCCTAGGTATTGGCTACCTATGTGGTAGGGCCATGGGGGTAAGGATCTACCATATGAGAGACGTGGTATCCATGTCCACTGCAGGGACGTTACAGAGAAAGAGGATAGGCAAGAATTGAGTAGTATTGCTTAAGAAGTAATCTTGGATGTTAAATAATATTTGGTTGATTACATTGATAACATAGTTTCACCATTATTGTTTCCCCCACATACCAACTTCTTGCTGATCGACGTTTTTTTTGTCGGAGTTTGAGGTATAATGAAAAGAACGAACAGTAAAGTGGCATATGTGGAATTAAATGAGAAGTAATGTGCACAGGAGGATTAGTTAGATTAGCTTCTTCATGGATAGAAGTTCAGAAATCCCAGATTTTAAAAGGTAAACGAAGTTCTATTTTATACCAATTTTCAGTTTAGTTGGTAAAGTTTATTAATTGTTATTGATTATTTGTCGAACCTTTGATCCTGTTAGTTGAATAACGGCTCTGACCTTTGGGTCTCCCTTAATTGGGGGTTACCGGGAGACGGGGTCGTTACAATATTGCTAGATCAATTATGTTTCAATCCAATGTGCCCAAGAAGTTTTGGTATGAAGCTCTTTTAACTACTTGTTTCTTGATTAATAGGCAACCTTCTTTTGTTCTTCAAGGACAAACTCTGTTTTCTGTATTGCGTCCCATAGACTCCCCCTTTCATGTTCCTCTTAGAGTGTTTGGTTGCATTTCCTTTGTCCATAACTTTGACCCTAAGGCCGACAAGCTGTCTCCTAGGTCCATTAAAACTCTGTTCCTAGGATACTCAAACTTTAGCAAAGGATACAAGTGTTAATGTCCTAGTCTTCACCGCATGTTTGTGTCTAGGGATGTCATCTTCCATGAGACCACTCCATATTTCTCAAATTCTATGAGCAAGGGGGAGCAGTTGAGAGTGGGAGAGCCACCAAAAATACAGAATGAGAGACTGGCACCATAGGTGTAGAGTGAGGGAGTGCCACCTATCATTCAGGATTTTACCTCTATTCCGGATGAACAAGCAGGAGATAGACCTACTATTGAGCATTACACACATGTTTACCATAGGAGAGGTAGGCAAGATCCAGAAGAAGTAGCAACACTAGTCCCTGAGCCCTCATCATCGCCTTCTACTCAAGAGACTCCTACAGAGATATCAGACCTCGATCTTCCTATTGTTGTTCGGAAAGGTACTCGGTCCTGTACTATTAAACATCCTATTACAAATGTATGTTTCTTGTCCCATCTATCTAAGCAGGCCCGTGCATTTTCTATTGGAATTGATTCTATGACTATACCAAGAAATATTTTTGATACTATGAAGAACAGTGGATGGAAACAGGCTATGGAACTTGAGATGTCAGTTCTCTTAAATAATGGTACTTGGGATCTTGTTGATCTTCCTGTAGGAAAGAAAGTAGTGGGTTGTAGATGGGTTTTCACTATCAAATGCAATCCGGATGGATCAGTTGAACGATTGAAAGCCTGATTGGTCGCAAAGGACTACATCCAAACCTATGGTGTTGACTTCTTTGAAACCTTTTCTCTTGTTTCTCGCCTAAATTTTGTGCGGATCATTATTTCCCTTACTACTACCTTTAATTGGCCTCTATTTCAGCTGGATGTGAAAAATGCTTTTCTCCATGGTGATCTATAGGAAGAGGTATATATGGAGCAACCTCCTGGGTTTGTTGCTCAGGGGGAGTGTCAGAAAGTGTGCAAATTAAAGAAAGTTATATATGGGCTGAAATAGTCACCTAGAGCTTGGTCTGACAAGTTCAGTGCAGTTATTCTTTAGATGGGTTTTTCTCTCTCCATGACTGATCATTCCTTATTTTACTCCATCTCTTCTTGTGGATCCATTATTCTTGTTGTATATGTTGATGACATAGTACTTATTGGCAGTGACACCATGGAAATATCTCGTGTCAAAGAAAGTTTGCAAAAACACTTCCATACAAAGGATCTGGGCAAACTAAGATACTTTCTAGGCATTGAAGTGCTTAGATCTCATACAGGTGTCAATTTATCTCAGAGGAAATATGTGCTTGATTTACTTCAGGAGACAAGCATGGTTGAATCTAAACTGGTATCTACACCGATGGATTATCACATCAAAGAGGTGGTTGATGATGCTGAGTATCAAGATCCAGAATATTACAGGAGAATAGTGGGCAAGTTAATATATCTAACAGTCACTCGACCTGATATTTCTTTTGTTGTGGGCGTGGTCAGCCAACATATGCACTCTCCACGACAGTCACACTGGACAACACTCTGCAGAATTCTGAGATATCTGAAAAGTGCTCCTGGTAAGGGTATCACATATTCTCGGCCAAAGGCAGCTCCATCTACTTTGCCTCTCATAGATGTTGACTGGGCTGGTGATCATACTGATAGGAGATCAACATCAGGCTATTGTACCTTTCTAGGTGATCATCTTATCACATGGAAAAGTAAGAAGCAACATGTGGTTGCTAGATCCAACACTGAGGCTGAATATCATGATATGGCCCATGCATGTTGTGAACTAAAATGGGTCAAATCTGTTCTATCTGAATTAAAAATTTCTCTTCTACCTTCTATGGAGCTCAAGTGTGAGAATCAATCTGCTATGCACATTGCCAAGAATCCTATCTTTCATGAGCGTACAAAACACATAGAGGTTGATTGTCATTTTATTCATGATCAAATCAAAGATGGCACTATTGTGACACCATATGTCAGATCTAAGGACCAACTAGCAGATATCCTGACAAAGCCTTTGGGTTCAGCAATCTTTCAGAGACTCTGTGGCAAGCTGGGCATACACGATGTGTACTCTCCAGCTTGAGGGGGAGTGTGAAGCAACCTGCATTCCATTCGATACTATCGACACTCTATCGATAGTATTGAGATCATTTCAGGTTCGAGATGAAGCAATTGGCATCCTGGTTGATACTATCGACATTCATGTCGATGGTATCGAGATCAGTTCAGGTTTGAGATGAGGTTCTGTCGATACCATCGACATGAGTGTCAATGGTATCGACACCGGCGCAGCGGCGGCTCATCAATCTGGCGTCTGTTTTGTTTTCTTTATAATATCTATGTTTTATTTTTTCTCTCTTTGTACCTCATGTACTTACCCTAATATATTAATACAAGTGAGTAGGCTCAAGCTCTATTCACGTTTTCTGCATTTTGCAGCCGACATGTGATCGGTGTTCCTATCTTCTTCCCTTCTTCATTTCTTCTCACAATGTCTATCATCAACTATCATCGCCAGTTTGTGACTTGCTGCATTAACAATTCCACCCTGGTGACTTTCGTTTATGCAAACCCTCACTTTATAATAAGGCAATTATTATGGAAACATATGGTGCATATGGGGAACACTCACAAAACCTTGGATCGTACTAGGCGACTTCAACACTACCTATAATCCAGGAGAAAAAAGCGGTAGTGTACATTACAATTTCTCTGAAGCTAGGACGTTCCAGGAAATGTTGATGGAAGCAGGCTTGTCTGACCTTGGATTTTCAGGACCCAAATTCACGTTCAAGAGAGGAATCTTGCAACAACAATTAGATCGGGCAGTAGCCAATGCAGCTTTCTCACATGCATCAACAATTTCTTATCGAGTACTTTCCCCGGCTGCAATTAGACCATATCCCAATCTTAGTCAAATGTATTAAATAGCAACGAGAAGCAACCAATAGATTTAAAGCCAAGGCAATATGGGCAACAGATGAAGACTTTCAGAGGATGTTGGCTCACTGTTGGGACCGCATGGCAGACTTCAACACGGCTCTCAATCAAATCAAAGAAAGGATATGCAAGTGGGACCAAGATAAAACTCAACACAACAGAAAAAGGAAGACAACTATATTACGAAACATTCAAAAGCTAGAAAAAGAGCTAGCCATAAACTACAACCCAATCACTGATGGTATCTATGTGGACATGAAAGCTTCTCTGAATGAGCTTCTGAAAGAAGAGGAAGAAGAATGGAAATTGATAAGTCACATTAATTGGATCAAAGATGGCGACACAAACACTAAATTCTACAAGGCATATGTCAAACAACATAGTAGACAGAACACCATTCTCCAACTGAAGAACAAAGATGGTGATGGGATTACCGAAGAAGGACAGCTAAAGCAGTTGGTCAGAGCTCACTTTCTCACCATTCTAATTGAACCAGCTGAACAATGCCGCGTGGAGAAGAAATATTTTACCAAGTTTGAGGAAGCTTCATGGCAATCCATCTTGATGCGATGATTTTGAGTCGCATTTATAGACCTGTTTTATATGTGTTTTATGCTTTAATTAGTCATTTCTATGGTTAATATCGCATAATTCATCCATTTTGGTCTTTGCCATCATTTTATGTCAAATCCCCTTAGTTTTATCATTTTGACCATTAATTATCACATTATTATTATTTGTGTGGATTTATTTGATCCTGTCTTTGAATTGCAGAAAAAACGAGTATTTGCTTCCGTCGATACCATCGACGGAAGTCGATACCATCGACATGGTCACAGGTTGCCAGCCGAAAGGAGCAGTAAAGAGTCGATACCATCGACGCTGATGTCGATGGTATCGAGACATCTTCAGATTGCTGGCGAAGAAGCAGTCAATAGTATCGACACCAAGTCGATACCATAGACGCACGGAGGCTACAGCATCACAAAATGACAGAACCGACGCCAAAAAGGGAGTCGATACCATCGACCCGAGTCGATGGTATCGAGATGATGTCGGGCGCGACAAAGGAAGGGTTTGCAGCCAGTCGCTACTGTAGCGGGTCGATACCATCGACTCGCGTCGATGGTATCGACGCCGTAGGATATGAGTTTGCTTTCTAATGATCTCAATCGGACGGCTGGAGTTAATTAGCGACCTAATTAGGGACTTATACCTAAGGATGGCCGCCTGAGACAGGGGGAGAAGCGGATGAGCCATTGGACAAGTGCCGAGGAGCGGGAGAAAAGGAGAACGGAGGCCAGAAGTTCATACCAGTCGATCCAGATGCTGCCGAAGACGGATTTCACCACCAAGAGGCGGGAAAGCACGTGTTCTATGCAAAGGATCAATCGGTTCTTCTCCGTTCAGGGGTTTTCCCATTCAATTCACGTTTTTCATATGATTTCCCCTATTTCTACCATGTACTTGTGTGAGATGAACATGCGGGGCTAATCCCCTTCATCTTTAGGACCGGGAGTAGCCCGGGAATTCATTGTATGACAGTTTTATAATAGTAATTCATATTTTCTCTCTTAAATCCGTGGTATAGCTTCGTTTTCTCCATATATTGTTATGCTTGATCACCATAATAATAACCTAACGCCCTCAATCACTTTGACAGAAGGATTAACAGCTGAAAAGAGACGAAACCTACATTAATCGATAAATCCCTTGAACAAGGTGGTGTAAAATTAATGGTGGATACTGAGAGGTCGTTCGTAATGCACTTAGTTTAGGGGATAGGTTACTCCGATTGTGGAACCAACCTAAACCTAAGTAGTGAATTGTACCACGACAGTGGGCAATTCTGTTTTCAGGCCACTACCCGGATAGAGAGAGAAGATTGAGGCATTATATAAAACCTAATGCAATGAATACCCGTGGTGAAACCGCAATCCTAAAGATTCCTTTTTGAATTGATTAAATTAACCTTTAATCGATTGTTTTCTTTGTTTTATTTTTATTTTCTTTTAATCTTGACAACAAACTCCAATTTGTTATTTAGCTTAGCTGATCGCAAATAGTTAGTAGGAGTCTCCGACAATTCCGAGTATCCCTGTGTTCGACTCGGGCCTCACAAGGCCTGTACTACTCGACATGTATACTTGCGTTTTTAGCACGTAGTAAAATACACGTCAAGTTTGTGGTGCCGTTGCCGGGGATACGGCGAATTGTTGGCACTTCGAGCGCTACGCGCGGCCACTCCAGGCCACAATTTTTTTTTTCATTCAATTTCAAATATTTTTACATTGTGTTTTAATTGTTCATACTCGTCTAAGCTTAGTACTGAACTCGAATTTTCTTATTTCAGGTACTGTGTATGGTGCAGACGCGTAGTACTGACTACGCGGAACGCGCACCTGAGGTTCCATTTTCGGGACCTGAGGACGAGGAGCATTCCGAGTAAGAGTACCAAGAAGAGGTAGATTCTGAATCTGAACCAAAAGAGATGGCTGAGCCACAGACCATATGGGAGAAGATCAAAGCTTCTTCCTCATCAGCTTCAAAGGGGCCTATAAAGAAGCAGGCAATCAACATACCGACATATAAGATCGATCCAGCGTTTATTAATTTGGTGAAATCAAATGTGTTTCATGGGCTGA
Organism: Alisma plantago-aquatica; assembly: GCA_963693085.1. NCBI lineage: Eukaryota > Viridiplantae > Streptophyta > Magnoliopsida > Alismatales > Alismataceae > Alisma > Alisma plantago-aquatica. Next base: position 638,166,712 of record OY856413.1, on the reverse strand, counting down.
AGAATGAGGATCTTGTTGCACACATCAGCTAGTTTGTTGAAAACTGCGACATGGTAAAAATAGACAGGTTTCCACAAGATGCATTGTATCTCAAGCTTTTCCCAAGTTCCTTGGCGGGAGCAGCAAGAGAGTGGCTACATAATATAGACAATGAGTTCGTGGAGTCTTGGGACCATATGGTAGAGGTCTTCTTTGAGAGGTTCTTCCCTCCTGAGAAGACTAACGACATGATCCGGAAGATTCATAATTTCACCCAACAGGCTGGTGAAACATATTCTGAGACCTGGGAGCGATTTCAGGTTATGTTGAGGAGGTGTCCGCATCACGGGCTGGACAAGGAAACGTAGGTGAAAATCTTCTATTTTGCTCTCTTCGAGCATGATAGGAGTAATCTGGATTTAGCCAGGTCGGGATTTTTTCTAAACAACACAGACACCAGATGCTGGGAAATACTCAAGAACATGGCTAGAAAGCAGTCCTGGGGAGAAAGAGAGAGGCCCAGTTGAGCAAGCACGAGTCGCCAGTGAATCAAAGGCAATGAGAGAGCTAAATGAGAAGATGGATCTTCTCGCAAAGAAGCTACTGCAAAGGAGGAAAATGAGTCTGAGGATGAGGCTCAAGTCAAATACATGAGACAACAACAAGGATATAGGAACAATGACTATTCATGGAGAAAAGATAAAAAGTTCTCATGGAAGGATCCAAACAATTTTCTGCAGGATCCGGAAGCCAAGCCCGCGCCGGCTGCAGAAGACAAGAGCACGGAGTTGCTCAATCAGGTCATCAAGCAAAATCAAGAGTTAATGAATACATTCGGGCAGCAAATCAAGCAACAAGGAGAATACATGAATCAATTTGGGCAGACATTGCAGAGCCATGGGACTCAAATGAGGACCATAGAGACATCCATGGTGCAGATGGCAGCCGAAATAGCTAGTTTGAAGAAACCGGCACATCTGGGTTTTCCGGGGAATACTAATGTTCCCGGGGGAAACCAGCAAGCCAAGGCTATCCTGCTTAGAAGCGGTAAGAAAGTGTTGAATCCAAGAACTGATGAAACAAGCACACCGCGAGATGAAGTTGAAGGTGAAACCAATGTGGAGCAGCCCACACCAGTCTCAGGGCAAGTTGAAGACATAGCCGTGGAGAGTACTGAAGAACAGGATGCTGCCAAGGAACTGCAGAAAAAGACACCTTATGTGCCACCTCATCAAAGGGCACAAGTTGTTCCGGTCCCGTATCCGAATAGCGTGAAGGCAAGGAAGGTAGATGCACAGTTCAAGAAGTTCTTGGACAGTTTTAGGAAGCTTTCAGTCAATATCCCGTTACTGGAAGCCACTGAGAAAATCCCTTCATACGGGAAGTTTCTAAAAGATGTCATTACCAAGAAGAGGAAAATACCAGATACTGAGGTCGTTGTGCTAAAGGAGCAAGTGAGTGCCTTCATTATGGGCACTTTGCCGCCAAAGAGACAGGATCCAGGGTGTTTCAACATTTCTTGCTATATCGAGAAGTGTAAATTTGGAGAAGCATTGTGTGATTCAGGGGCAAGCATCAACTTGATGCCCCTTTTGACATTTAAAAAGTTGGGACTGAAGGAGTCACGGTCGAGAAATATGACTATTCAATTGGCCGACAACTCTGTGGTGAAGCCTTATGGAATCTGTGAAGATGTCTTAGTAAAGGTGGATCGATTTGTCTTTCCGGCTGATTTTGTGGTTATGGAAATGCAGGATGAGCATGGCAATGAGCTGTTACTTGGACTTCCTTTCCAAGCTACAGCCGACATGATCCTAGAGATGGGGAGAGGTCGTTTGACCTTGGGCATAGCAGATGACCGCTTTGAGATGGTCATGCCTTCTAGCACTGCGCCATCTAACGCAAAAGAACACTGTAATTTGGTGAAACATATGGATCGCAATATCTCACTCTGCCTTGGAAAACCATTTCTGGACATGGCTCATGTGATGAGCAAGGTGGATAATGGAACCTTAGCTGTGGATATCATGGAGCAGACTAAGGTTGTTTCTTTGTGTAAAGCTGTGGGATTTCCAAATGATGAGAATGAGGACATTCTGCCTTCTTGGGAGGATGATGTGATTGCTATTTCTGTTGTTGATGCATATCCGGAAGTACCGCTGGAGGCTTGTTTGTTGAATATTACATATGATTGGATGCGGAGTAAATCACTCAAGGAGTGCGCTAAAATGCTTCAGATGCTTCCATGCTTCTATGCGAGGCACTATGAAGATTTAGGTGCACTTCCCCCACCGCTGCAATCATCTCTTATCAGCCCGCCGGATTTGGAATTAAAGTCCCTGCCCCCGCATCTCAAGTATGTCTTTCTAGCTGAGAAAGACAAGTTCCCGATGATCGTTTATGCTTATTTGAGTGCGGAAGAGGAGGACCAACTATTGATAGTGCTGAAAAACCACCGAGGAGCTTTTGGGTGGTCCGTTGCAGACATCAAGGGGATTTCCCCTACTCTATGTCAGCACAAGATTCGGCTCGAGGAGGGAGCCAATCCAGTGATTCAGCCTCAGAGACGTCTAAATCCGAGCATGATGGAGGTTGTGAAGAAAGAGGTCATTAAACTTCTTGCTGCAGGGATTATCTATGCCATATCAGACTCGACATGGGTGAGTCCCACACAGGTAGTCCCTAAGAAAGGGGGAATTATTGTCACTCAAAATTTATTGAATCAACCTGTCACCACCCGATTGGTAACCGGGTGGCGAGTATGTATTGACTACCGTCGTTTGAACGCTGCCACTCTTAAGGATCATTTTCCTTTAACCTTCATTGATCAAATTCTAGAGCGTCTTGCCGGGCGATTGCACTTTTGTTTTCTAGACGGATACTCGAGGTACAACCAGATCTCGATTGATCCTTTGGATCAAGAGAAATCTACATTCACTTGTCCCTATGGGACTTTTTCTTACCGTCGAATGTCGTTTGGTTTATGCAATACGTCGGCGACGTTTCAACGCTGTATGCTCACCATATTTTCTGACATGGTAGAGCGCTGTCTTGAGGTTTTTATGGATGACTTCTCGGTTTATGGTGCATCGTTTGATGAATGTCTCTATAACCTAGACAAAGTGTTGCAGTGTTGTGAGGACACACACTTGGTCCTTAACTGGGAGAAATGTCACATGATGGTGACATAGGGAATAGTGCTAGGACACAAGGTGTCTAGCAAAGGTCTTGAGGTGGACCCGGTGAAAATTGAGGTCATTTCCAAGTTGCCCCCACCAAATTCTGTAAAAGGGTGAGAAGTTTTCTAGGACACGCCGAGTTCTATCGGCGATTCATAAAGGATTTTTCTAAAATTGCAAAACCTTTATCCGAGCTTTTGGAGAAAGATGTGGTTTTCGATTTCAATGATAAGTGTCTACATGCATTCGATGTTTTGAAAGAAAAACTGATTTCTGCCCCGGTTGTTCAAACGCCGGATTGGATAAAACCTTTCGAATTGATGTGTGACGCTTCAGATTTTGCGGTAGGAGCCGTATTGGGGCAACGGGTAGATAATAAGCCCGCTGTGATTTTCTATGCTTCAAAAACTCTGAATGATGCTCAATTGAATTATACAACTACTGAAAAAGAATTACTTGCTGTTGTGTTTGCTTTCGAAAAATTCTGGCAGTATTTAGTTGGATCTAAAGTAGTTGTATGGACTGACCATGCTGCAATAAAATACTTGATGGAAAAAAAAGATGCAAAGCCTAGACTCATTAGGTGGATTTTGCTCTTACAGGAATTTGACATTGAAATCAAGGATAAATCTGGGATTGAGAATGTAGTGGCTGATCATTTGTCTAGGTTAGAAAGGATGGATGAAAAAGATTTACATATACCCATAACTGAGACGTTTCCGGATGAACAGCTTTTAAAAATTAACTCTAAAGAGCCTTGGTTCGCTGAAATAGTAAATTATTTAGCTTGCGGGATCATCCCAGAAGATTGGTCATATCAGGAGAAGAAGAGATTCTTTCACTCTTTGAGATACTATTTTTGGGATGATCCAATTCTTCTTAAGCAATGCAGGGATGGTATTTTACACAGGTGTGTGCCTGAAGTGGAGTACGAGAGTGTTCTCCATCATTGCCATGCATCACCTACGGGAGGACACCACGCCAGCTCGCGAACGGCAGCTAAAGTTTTGGAAAGCGGCCTTTATTGGCCAACTTTGTTTCGAGATGCCTACGATTTTGTGAGGCAATGTGATCCTTGTCAGCGAGCAGGTAATATCTCAAAGCGACAGGAGATGCCCCTGAATGTATTTCAGGAAGTTGAGGTATTTGATTTGTGGGGCATAGATTTCATGGGACCCTTTGTGTCCTCGAACTCCAATTTATATATCTTGTTAGCAGTTGATTATGTGTCGAAGTGGGTGGAAGCAATCCCCACAAGGACTAATGATTCCACTGTAGTATGCAGGTTCGTGAAGGAGAATATTTTCTGCAGGTTTGGGATACCCCAAATGATAATCAGTGATGGGGGTACACATTTTAGGAATCAGAAGTTCTCGACATTATTGAAGAAATATGGGGTCAAGCACAACATTGGCACCCCATATCATCCGCAGACTCAAGGCCAAGTGGAGGTCTCCAACCGTGAGATTAAGAAGATTCTAGAGCGAACAGTGGCATCCACGAGGAAGAACTGGAGTGTCCTACTACCGGATGCACTGTGGGCGTACAGAACGGCCTACAAAACACCTATAGGCACCACGCCTTTTAGGTTGGCGTATGGCCGGGCTTGTCACCTACCAGTGGAGTTGGAGCACAAGGCCCATTGGGCACTTAGAAGACTAAATCTAAGTTATGATGAAGCTGGAAGAAAGAGAATGTTTGAATTGAATGAGCTGGATGAGTTACGGATGACGGCATATGAGAGTGCCCGGATATACAAGGAGCGCACAAAACTGATCCACGATCGCCACATCGAGTTGCGCACATTCAAGAAAGGAGATAGTGTTTTGTTGTTCAACTCCCGACTCAAGTTGCATCCCGGGAAGCTAAAATCACGGTGGAGTGGACCGTTCGTGGTGGAAGAGGTCAAACCACACGGCGCGATTCTAGTGCGTGATGGTGATACCACGTTTTTGGTAAATGGACAGAGACTGAAGCTCTATTTTGGTGAGAATTACAAGAGGAAGGTGAATGAGGTTAAACTCATTGCACTTTTGGATGAATGAGATGACCGGAAGCCGTCTAGCCTAAGACGTTAAAGAAGGGCACTTGTTGGGAGGCAACCCAACCATCGGTACATTAGGATAGTTTAATTATAATCGTAGGTTGCTTTATTTTTGTTCAATTTTTAGTATAAAGAAGATACCTTGATCCGTTTGTTCATTGTGCAGGCTGAGGCAGAGTCGATACCATCGACACCCTTGTCGATGGTATCGACAAGGGTCCAGGTTGATGACTACAGATTTCGTTCTGAGTCGATACCATCGACGGCCTCGTCGATGGTATCGACATACCTACAGGTGGTCGAGAAGGGAACGTCGATAGTATCGACACAGGCGTCGATACCATCGAGATCTCTAGAGAAGTTCAGATAGATTTGTCTCAGTCAACTCGATACCATCGACGGCCTCGTCGATGGTATCGACATGGTTCCAGGTTGAAATGCAAAAAGGCGGTGTCTCAATGAAGCCAAGTCGATACTATCAAAACCTATCGATGGTATCGACCATCCACGTCACCGATTCGAGCAAAGAAATCGACGGCGATCGTGGCTTCCACGTCATCGATCCGGGTGCAGTGTCGATACCATCGACTTGTGTCGATGGTATCGACACGACAGCGATCCGGGTTACAAGATCCAGCAATCGACGACCGTCGATACCATTGAGGGGCGGATAGCATCGACCCAAGTCGATACCATCGACGGGCCAATAGTAGCGCCGGCCAAGTCTATTTAAGGAGAATCATTACATCATTTGACGTCACACCTTCAGAGTGATCTCCTCCCTTTGCGCCGAGCACTCCCCCGAGCCATCCAAGAGTGAAGACCAGCATCATCGAGCGACGATCGTCACCGAGCGGAGATTCATATCTCCATTCTACACCGAGCTCTCTCTTTCTAATCCCTTTCTTATCGCCAACATGGTTCACGTCGCTGGAGCATCTTCTTCACGTGCGGACCTGGAGGAGATTCAGGAGTTTGTGCCACCTCCTCCCAGGTCGGTTGCATGGCCGCGCATGATGCATCATTCCACATAGGTGAAGAAGATCTATGAGGAGATATTAAAAAGGAAGATTGAACCCACCCGGTATGTGGACCGGGAAATGATCCGAGACCTCGGATTCGAGGCCAATCTAGCCTATGTTCTGAAGGGGCAGGCAAAACGTACAAGCAGGAGGCCTGATGAGTTACAGTACCATGCAGATGGCCAGCCGTTTTTCGGCGAGTGGCCAACCTACAAAGAGTTGGTGGCGGAGTTCATGGCGTCACTTGACGTCTGCGTCGTGCCCAACGACATCATCACCACCGAGCATGAATGGATAAAGGGCCGGGTGTCTTTCCGGTTGTACAACCGTGACTATACCATCACGCTTCGCCAATTCAACAGGATCTTCAATTGGATGCATTCTCCATACGACCACCGGCGGCCGGATAACCGCACCAACTACGACGCTCTCTTCTCCGAGTTGGTGACGGTGCCACAAGGGAGGTCGGTGAGCTACCACAACACTGCGGTAGCCGACTTCGAGCACCCGTTTGTTCGGGTATTGCACCGAATGTTGAGTTCCATCATCTTTGCTCGAAGTGATATGGCGATAAGGAAATTTCAGGAGATGGATCTTTTCTTCTTATATCAGCTCCTGAAGCGCCAAGAATGCAACTGGGGTGCATTCTTTCTACAACGAGTGTTGGTGGTGAAGAGGAGCACGAGAAAAGCCCTGATTCATTTTGGGGGGCTTGTCACCAAGGTAGCCCTCTACTTGGGCTTGTATCTCGATCAGTTGACTCCTCTTTCTACGAGAAGCAAGGTCAACTTACAACATCTACACCGAGCCAATCTCGTTCTTCTCTGAGCTGGCATGGCTTTTGCGCATTGCCACATAAATCAAGCGTACCAGGAGTGCGCGCTGCCGGATCCCATCTTCAACATCAAAGGTGCACAGCATTTCAGATGGCCGATCATAGCCATCGACTCTGATGATGAAGAAGGCGGCAATGACGGTGGCGACGACGGACAGGACGACGAGGATGAGGAGGAAGAAGAGGCCTTTACACCTCTTCGAGCACGAGTAGCACCCCGGAAGCGTCCTTGGATGCATCCGGGTGCGTCTTCATCATCTCAGCCTACGCCGCCATCACCACAGCCCTCGCAGCCTAGCGAGGATGCCTATTCCATGCAAGGCATGTACAGCATGCTCCAAGATATTCAGCAGACGCAGCACAGCCACACCGCTGCGTACGCCGGTATTCAAGATACCACCAACTGGCTTTTTGTCAACCAGCAGGCGATCTTCGAGAATGAACGCCTTCTTTTTGCAAATCAAGAGAACATCCATGATCGGCTGCATAGGATGGAGCAGCAGCAGCAGCCATTTTACGATCATTACTAGAGCCAGAATTATTTTGGGGGGTATCCACAGCCTCCTCTGATGCCCCAGTATGATCCGACTTTCCAGGGGCAATACCCATCTTGGGACCCCACGGCGCCGCAGTACCCGCCTCCACCTCCACAAGAGTGATCGGGTATCCCTGTTCCAATCTTTAAATTTGTTTTTGACTATGAGGCCATAGTCGAATTCAAGCTTAGGGGGGTAGTTGGAACAGCTCTATCTTTTATCGTTTTCAGTTTTTAGTGTTATTGCTTTTGTTCTCTTGTTATTTGTTTTCTTGCAATTTTAGCTTTTGTAGGATCCACATGCTATCTAGTGTAATTGTGGATGTCATAAAAGTTGTGTCATCTTGTTGTTAGTGCATGGGAAATTCAAGGGAAATTTGAAAATTTTTGTGTGTTTGGATAGCTTGTTTTGTTTGACCTTGAGCAACACATCCTATGAAAATGATTGATTATGTCAACTTTAAAACAACATTTCATATATGTACTCCTAATGATTCATGAAAGTGGCCGGAAATGGTTGTTTGAGCCTAACCTAACCAAATGGTAATGATACTTTAATTGGATGTAAGAGAGAGAACCCTCTAAACTATTACACAGGTCAGTAAGGAGGGACGCATAATATCTTTCTAAGGTTCAGTCATCTAGTCTTGTGATCGTGCCACTTCATTTTTTTCTATAGTCCACCTAAGAATTGGAAGTAAAGTGCAGTTTTAATTCCTTTTTGTGTGCATAGCATTTAGATAGGACTTGCATTGGTATTTTCCATATGTTTGCATAAAAAAATATATAGTGATTCATGCACATTACCTTTAGGTGCATGCTATGTAGTTGCATTCATGATCTTCATGCATAAAGTATATCATGTATCTCAATTTTTCCCCAATGGTGAATTAATTGTTCCATACCTTCTAAATAGTGCAAAAATTTCTGATCAATGATAAAAATAGCCCAATAAACTTATCTTTAAGCAATTATGGATATGTGGGCTGAAAAAAAAAGTTGAAAATCTCTCAATAACAATAAAAAAAGAGAAAAGAAAAAGAATTTAGAAGAAAGTGAAATAAGAAGGAGAAAGGAACATGATATTAGTTGCATTTCAGGATAATTGAGTACATGATGTAGCTTGACTAGATATCCATCTCATTTTGAGGTGGATGGTTAGTGCATGCATCATTCCACCCAATTTTAGGCATTAGGGCATTTCTAATGTGCATTTGCATCATATAGGACATTTTTGTTTTATGCATGTTGAAACTGTACAATACTTCTACTTTCTTCCATGAGCCACCCATTTTCATCCACCCGTTGCTCGGATTGGTAGGGCACCATGAATTTCTCCTCACTAATGAATATCAGGAGAACTTCTTCCATGTAGATGGTAGTTAGGGCGAGCAACGTAGTATAGGCGATCACAAGATGCACCAATGCTGAATCGGCGAGTTTTATTATGTTAACTGCCTTATGTGATAGTGTTCATCGGTTAGGAGGTTAATTTCTTTTATTGATGATTATTGTCGCCTTTAGGGTAATTACCGTTTTGTGGTCAGAGAAGGCCGGTTTGTGAATGATCAATGGGAGTCATATGGGATGTTGGGTTGGTCTATTGTTTTTCAATTGACATTTGCAATTCTATTCTAAGGATGAGTTGCTCGAGGGCGAGCAATATTCAAGCTTAGGGGAGTTTGATGCGATGATTTTGAGTCGCATTTATAGACCTGTTTTATATGTGTTTTATGCTTTAATTAGTCATTTCTATGGTTAATATCGCATAATTCATCCAGTTTGGTCTTTGCCATCATTTTATGTCAAATCCCCTTAGTTTTATCATTTTGAGCATTAATTATCACATTATTATTATTTGTGTGGATTTATTTGATCATGTCTTTGATTTGCAGAAAAAATGAGTATTTGCTTCCGTCGATACCATCGACGGAAGTCGATACCATCGACATGGTCACAGGTTTCCAGCCGAAAGGAGCAACAAAGAGTCGATACCATCAACGCTGATATCGATGGTATCGAGACGTCTTCAGATTGTTGGCAAAGAAGCAGTCGATAGTATCGACACCAAGTCGATACCATCGACGCACGGAGGCTACAGCGTCGCAAAATGACAGAACCGATGCCAAAAAGGGAGTCGATACCATCGACCAGAGTCGATGGTATCGAGATGATGTCGGGCGCGACAAAGGAAGGGTTTGCAACCAGCCGCTACTGTAGCGGGTCGATACCATCGACTCGCGTCGATGGTATCGACGCCGTAGGATATGAGTTTGCTTTCTAATGATCTCAATCGGACGGCTGGAGTTAATTAGCGACCTAATTAGGGACTTATACCTAAGGATGGCCGCCTGAGACAGGGGGGAGAAGCGGATGAGCCATTAGACAAGTGTCGAGGAGCGGGAGAAAAGGAGAACGGAGGCCAGAAGTTCATACCAGTCGATCCAGACACTGCCGAAGACGGATTTCACCACCGAGAGGCGGGAAAGCACGTGTTCTACGCAAAGGATCAATCGGTTCTCCGTTCAGGGGTTTTCCCATTCAATTCACGTTTTTCATATGATTTCCCCTATTTCTACCATGTACTTGTGTGAGATGAACATGCAGGGCTAATCCCCTTCATCTTTAGGACCAGGAGTAGCCCGAGAATTCATTGTATGACAGTTTTATAATAGTAATTCATATTTTCTCTCTTAAATCCGTGGTATAGCTTCGTTTTCTCCATATATTGTTATGCTTGATCACCATAATAATAACCTAACGCCCTCAATCACTTCGACAGAAGGATTAACGGCTGAAAAGAGACGAAACTTACATTAATCGATAAATCCCTTGAACAAGGTGGTGTAAAATTAATGGTGGATACTGAGAGATCGTTCGTAATGCACTTAGTTTAGGGGATAGGTTACTACGACGGTGGAACCAACCTAAACCTAAGTAGTGAATTGTACCACGACAGTGGGCAATTCTATTTTCAGGCCACTACCCGGATAGAGAGAGAAGATTGAGGCATTATATAAAACCTAATGTAATGAATACCCGCGATGAAACCGCAATCCTAAAGATTCCTTTTTGAATTGATTAAATTAACCTTTAATCGATTTTTTGCTTTGTTTTATTTTTATTTTCTTTTAATCTTGAAAACAAACCCCAATTTGTTATTCGGCTTAGCTGATCGCAAATAGTTAGTAGGAGTCTCTGACAATTCTGAGTATCCATGTGTTCGACTCGGACCTCACAAGGCTTATACTACTCGACGCGTATACTTGCGTTTTTAGCGCGTAGTAAAATACACGTCACATCTCCATCACTAAGACACAAGTATAGTACTCTGTCTGCGTGCCTAGATCTACGAGATCCAGGATACAAAAAATGCAAATTCCAAGAAATTGAGGACCTGGGGAGATATTTAGGCATACCTATCATCCACTCCAGAGTGACCAAACATACCTATGCTAGTATCCTGGATAGAATGGAGTCCAAGACTAATGCATGGTCGGCAAGGACCCCCTCATTGGTAGGCCGGTGTTGCCTGGCGAAGTCCACTTTGGAAGCGATCCCAACCTACATTATGCAAATAGAAACCCTTCCGTTAAGCCTGTGTGAGAGGATTGATAGCTGTATCAGGCACTTCTTATGGGCTAGGTGGCCATAAAGTGAATCCCATGTCTCTAGTGGCCTGGCACAAGTTAACTAGCAGCAAACTTAGAGGAGGACTTGGCCTCAAAACCATGAGGGAGTGGAACGCAACTCTTCTGGCCAAGAACGCGTGGGACATAGCATGCAATAGAGATACCGTTTGGTGCGGAATCATGAAGAAGCGATTTGATTACTTTGTGGAGGGGAAACGGGTGAACTTGTTGAGAATTGCCCAAGCTACGCTCAAATGTAAACAAATAATTATGGAGCACTGATAACACCAAATTTTGTGATGTTTTTGGCCCTTATTTTGCTGTGAGATCTCCCCTTTTAAGATGTTTTCCTCTTCTTTTTGTCATGTTTTTGAATAAACAGGCCACGCTACGCTCTTATCCCATTTTTATCATCTTTTGTAGGGTTTTCCTCATTTTTTCCACTCTTTTATCAGCAAAAAGGCTCGTCCCGGCCCATGAACGTGTTCTACCTGCATCGACCCTCCTACGAGTCGGTCGACACACTCACTACCCGATATATGGCAGCACAATACACTACCGTGAGACACGGGGTGCCGCGCAAGGAGGATCTGACGGGCGATATGCCACTTACCTGACAGGGAGCTATACTCACTATGACTACTGAAGCGTGTAACGCGATACAAGCCACCCATTGGCAGGCGCCCACTCGTCATGACACCCGACACGCTTACAACCCGACATCCCCTGTACCGGGAGACATGTATATTGGGCATCCCTGAAGCCGCAATGATGGAGCTAATGGAGGACACGTGGCGCCCGGAGAACCACAACTTCTCCCAACCGCTGCCTATAAATAGCAACTATGAGACTCCAATGGTACGGGTCAGAATTCGCGAAAGCTAACTTGAGAAAGAACAGGGAGATACTAGATGAGCACTTCTCCGACCCGAGAGGGCGAGAATGGTTCACTTAGAATCCGACCCGGTCACCACAGCAGCCCGATATCGACCAACAAGGGCACCCGATATGAGTAACCCGACACCCTAGCAGCCTCTAGCCCGACACGATACCGAGCCTGATACGAATCACCCGATAGGTGTGTCGCCCGAGAGGGCAGCACCCCATCACGAATGTATCAGGTGAGAGTGCTCTGGCCGATATGTTTGCCCGTCGTGGCCTATCGCCCGACAGGGTGTGCCGCCCGACACAGACATATCGGGCAGAGTTCTACACTAGTATCGGGTCGAGGAATCTTAGGGATCTGCTGCATGTCGCTTTTCTAAATCAAGGAGGCGATACTTATCTTTCTTTTTTTGTGTTATTCACTTTCGTTACTTATGCAATGTAACCAAACCCTTTTATATATATGATTATGCTAGTGGAATCAGAGGAGCTTTAAATATTTGTTGCTTTATGTTTAGTTCTTTTTTGTGGGATGATTGCTTTGTTTAGCATCTGAACTCTAGCTTGTATGCTTGGATCATGTTTTGACTAGCTATCAAATCATGTTTCCCGTTGTAGAAACCTCGAGAGAGGTGTTGTGGCTCTGCTGTTTGGTCTGATACGGGAGTACGAGAGTACCCAGGATCGGAGTGGCTTTAGTGATCTTTCCACTCTAACCCAAGTCCAGCAACCTCGAGAGAGGTGTTGGTGCTTAGTTAGAGGTATCCTCTTCGAGAGGAGGGGTACCGGATGCTCCTGTTGTCGCTTGTTTTACCGAAGTTTCCTCATTCATTCCTTACTAAGGCCATAGTGTTATTCTCCCTGGTTCTATTGCACAAAACCCCTAAAAATTGATAAACACTTAAGACGTTAATTTTTCCTTGTAGCTCCAGTTGGAGATAGTTTCCTTTTATTTTTATCGATCTTTGCCTATTGTTCCCTTTGGGAACTTTATCCTCATTTTGATTTTACCAGGGTGTAATGTGTAGATTCCGAGTTCTTAACACTACCACCCTTGTCCCTGTGGTGTGACCCCGATCGCTACTTCGGACCCCGTCATCGTTGTGGGGGTCTAAGAGTCGGGTAATTTAAAAGTCCGACTACTTCAAATCCGCTCCTTTTGGACGCGCGATTTAGGCCGGTCAACTTTTTGGCGGGACAAGGCAAAATGGTACTGTTAACGAACCGAGTCCACTAACTACACTCTCGTGCCTCAAGCTTAGTAATGAGCTTGACATCACTTTTTCCTTTTTGATCTTCTAACCTGAAATGAGTATAGAGTAGTTCGTCTTATTAATACAAGTCTTCTAACTTGATTATATGTGCTATTCAGGTACTCAGGAAAGAAGCATTCTGCTCATTTGAGCACCAACATCACTAGACATGCCACCTCGTGTCGAACCACCTCTTTCAGAAGGTGAACAACATGCGAGAGGTAGACCTCACTCGCCTCCGCATGAAGACAATGACCGTTATGACGGCCACCCTCAACATGAAGATCCTGAAATAGAACAATTTGAGGATGACCATCTCCATGAGAGACACCATTATCACCGAAGACGCAGAAGAAATCAACATAACCAGGAGCAGAATCAGGGAGACAGTGACAACGAAGATTCTAACGAAGAAGAAAAGACCCTCAGGGAGTTATCTGCCACAAAGGCCAATAATTCAAGATGTCCTATCGTCATCCCTAGGTTCAATGCAACCAACTTTGAGCTAAAACCATTTGTCATCTCTATGATCCAGAACAAGAGCTTCAGAGGGAATTCAAAGAATGATAACCCTTACCATCATCTGGATGCTTTTAAAAACATCTGTGATACCATTAAAATGCGGGGAGTCCCATAGGAGGTGATTTATTGCAAAGGTTTCATCTTTTCTTTAGAAGACAAGGCCCTATCCTGGTACCTCAGGCTGTCGCATCAAGCTCTGAACGGATGGAATGCGTTGGCAGATGCTTTTGTGAACAAGTTTTACCCCACAGAGAAAACCGTCAGGAATAGACAGAGGATCACATCTTTCATGCAAAAGAGGAATGAAAATCTACACGAAGCCTGGTAACTGTATCAAGAATATCAAAGGGACTGCCCCCACCACAACTACAAGAAGGGTTTCTTGATAACCACCTTCTACAATGGTCTGACCCCTGAGGAAAGGGTTTCGCTGAATGCAGCTGCAGGCAGTGACTTTCTGGGAAAAAGCCTAGCAGATCCAAAAAGATCATTGAGAACATGGTCGAGTTACAAGCCGACACTGACTACGACAGATCTGATAGAGGATATGCTAAGAAGGTGACTAGTGAAGGGCCCTTCGTAGAATCCAAAGCTCTGGAGGCTATCACCACGCAAATCCAGAAGATAGCCACTGATGTTAGACACTTGAAAGAATCAAGTGGAAAAGGGAAGAAGCAAGTTGAGAAAGTCATGAAATGTGTCACTTGCGGAGAAGGTGCACATGGGGTTGATAATTGTGTTTACACTCGACCTGACGAGTCAACTGAAAATGAATCTGAGGCAGAGGAAGCCGAGAACGTCTCTTTTGTCAATTTCAAGAGACCCGATCACCCTGGCTTTAACTATGGCAACAAGGATGTGGCCAAAAACTTGCAAGTGTGGAATGAATATACATTCATGGTTTGGAGTATTGTTGAGAATGATTCAACCTAAAAGTTTGAATTAGAAGATAATGTGTGAGTACACCATATCTTCTCTTGGAATGGGATGAACTTTATATTTGGGTTGCTACAAAATGCTTGTTTCATCTTGTTATGAGTGAGAGAGATTGGATAGACATGTGTTATCACTAGTACAGGAATGGTCTATAGCGTCGGTTTTTTTAAGCCTGTAACGTCACTTTATAACCGACGCCTAAGTGGTCGTCGCTATAGAATTTGCTCTATAGCATCAGTTTATTTGACCAAATAAAACCGACCTTACAGAGTAAACACCGACGCAAAAGGTTGTAAAAAATCTGACCCGGGCAAGAAAAAAGGAGCATGTAAGGTCGGTTATTCGAAAAAAACCAACCCTGTAAACGGTCTCGGTCGAGAAAATTGTCGACCGAAATATTTTTGGTTGACAATTTTCTCGACCGAGAGAGTTTACAGGGTCGGTTTTTTTGGAATAACCGACCCTAAAGATTGAATAAACATTTCAGTGTACCCCTCGGTCGAGAAAATTATCGACCGAAAATATTTCAGTCGACAAAATTGTCGACCGAGGGGTACACTGAAAATGTTTTATTCAATCTTTAAGGTCGGTTTTTATAAATAACCGACCTTATAGAGGACCTTTAGAGTCGGTTTTGCACAAAAACTGACGCTAGAAGTTATATTTTGGTCGAATATTTTCTCGACCGAGGAGTGTACACTGAATTCAATCTTTAGGGTCAGTTATTTAAAAAACTGACGCTAGAAGTTACGATGTTTTTTTTAATTTCTGTAGAAATTGAAATAGAACAGAAGAACAAGAAGATTCATATATTCTGGGAGAGGGGAGCATTGATGCTCAACCATCACCATTCAAAACCACACATTCATAATAAAAATGATTCATAATCACATCATAATTTATAAAATGATAGAGTGCAAGTCTGAGATGATATTAAACAGATACAAAAGTAAATATGAAAGAGTACTCAAACCACATACATAAATGGAGTTGACATATTTAATCCAATGCTATATCGACTTCATTTAGAAAAGAATCTGACCACTCTTCTCAGAATTCATCCAAGTCCACATGTGTGTAAGGCTGAGTTGTAAAGATCTGTAACAGAAAATGTGCATGCTAATATTTTATAAAATGACTACAATCACTTGTAAATTTATGATGTTATTCTTTATTACCTGACTTATAGTCTGAATGTCATGTGATGCTTGTTTGACAATAGCTTGCATATATTTCATTACATAGTAGCCACAAGCCCAGTCATTATTTTGCATAGGACACTACAAATAACAAATTATACTTAATGTTAGTAAACTACTATAAACAGCAATTGAGATAAGACTATAAGAGTTGACATATTACAGTTGAACATTAATACATATAAGAGTAAGTAGTTGTCAAAGTAGCTACTTTGACATTTTTCAAAGTCAATGTCTTTAATTTTGTGGGTATTTGTCCTCCAGCTTCACAAAAAGCCTTTATACCCCTATCAATTAAACGATAGTTGGTAAAATAGAAATTCTAAATAGAAAATATCATGTTGAAGCATTGACTAAATTTATGCTTACTCCATAGCTGACAATTTCAGTTTGTGACTCCTTATTTTTTTACCCATTGGGTCAAGATAATAAAGAGTCATCAATTTTGGGGCAATCACCACTAATTCCCAATGTCTAGCTCTGAGTAAGAATAAAACAAATATTAAAATAAATAATTTTATTCATTATTAAAATTATATTGAATAATAATACTTACTGGACGTTAAAAGGAATTAGAATAATTTCTTTCCCCTCACTAGCAAAATATTTGAATGCATCAGAAAAGTACTCATTCACATCCTGAATATGTATCTCCACCTGACTAGTGACTGAAGGAACTAAGAATCCAACATTCTTTATATCAAAGTTTGTGGCCTCAGTATATAAATGGTTGTTAAACATTTGTAATTATTTTCATATGTAGAAATAATCTAAAAATGTGTATTGGAATTTTCTATATATATTGATAGATCCTTACCTTATCCATACTTCTATTATCGAAGTATTCAGCCAATCATACCGAAACAACTCTATAATATCATCAAGAAAAATAAAATTCTCAAAGTCCCTCCCAACTGCATCTTCTGTTAAATTGACCAACATATGTGATCCCGAGCTTTGGTTGGCTAAGTATCGACACAAACATTTAGATTTGCTTCCCAATTCATCGAATGTAGCTTTGAATGAAAGATGGCTTGGTCATAGGAGGATGACTAGTAGAAGTTTTACTTTTTGGTTTACAAACCTGTTAATTAAATTACATACTTATATTACATGAGTTCATATATGCAGTCAAATATGAAAAATATGGTAGAAATAAGGTATACCTTGTCATTGATAACCAAGTGTCTAGGCCAACCCACCATAGCACCCTCAGCTTCTTCAACTGTACTATATTCAAGATTAGGTATGGGTAGTGGTTTGTCCCCCATTCCGTCATACACAAGATGGATGGACACACGGCAAATGTCATCAATAATTTGTTGGCAATGCAATGTACCACCAAGGTTGTATACCTTGCCCACTGCCACAATATTATATTCTAGAACCTACACTGCAAGTTTACAGTTCATACCAACCTAGATTGAAATAATATAAGTTATATAAGAAACAGTAGAACATATACATGTTATAACTATATATATTATCATATATATATATATTCATACTAATAACACAACATATAGAACAAAAACTTACTGTAGATTGTTGTGGTGGGTCATCGGGAGTGCTCCCATGACCTTCTACAACTGGAGCATGGGCTTGTACCTCATCACTTGAGAGACGCGCTGTATGAATAGGTTGAGGAGGTTGAGTAGGCTGAAATGTAGACATTATTTCTTTTACTTTCTGTGCTACTAATGTTTCAACCTCCTCTTGTGTAAGACCTCCTGCACGACCTCTTTTATATTGCGAAGGGTCAAAATAAGACTTGAATCCTATGCTAGCTCCTAATCCCCTAACACGGCAAGGATGCTCCTTCGTACCAAGAGCAACTGCTAGTTCATCCATGTAGCCAGTTGGGATGAACTTTCCTTCCTTCCTTTGCTCGTGGAGATCAATCTATTCATAGTTAATAAAAATATTAAATCACAATATCAAGTAGATATAAATAAATCTAAGTTTGTGGGAGTTACTCTTTACTTAGTTGGGATAAACCTACCATCTTTTGTGCCACCTCCTTAGTTGCAGGGTTGACAATTTCACATGCTCGATTCTTTCTAGCATCAATCCATGTCAAGTGTCGGGGTGGTCGCTCAACTTGAGTTGTACTAGATTCTTCTCTAGAAGAGGATTTCTTCTCTTGTAGTTGGCGGCGGAAGGCATAACCACCGGGCCCCAAGCGATGGTCATGCATATTTTTAGCCCGTTTTTCCTTTTGAGCCTGGTGAATAGCCTGATCATTTAAAATGAGGTATTGAAATTTAGACTTGGAAAACATGTATAAAAAGATTCACCTCCTTAATTTTATAAAATTAAATATTCATACAATGCATCACAATCTTTATTACCTGAAACTCTTTCGATCTCCTAGCTACAACAAATCTTTCCCACACCTCAAGATCTATAAAAATATATACATATGTAGCTTTCTTCTTTTATTTAATATTATTTATAAATTCCCTTGCAAAATATGTCTTAAAACCCCTCCATCGTATACCACAACGTTGTAGCACTCTTTTCCTGTGGTCTTTTTCATTTAGATGAAAAACACCCTATACATACAAAAGAAGCAATTAATAATATTGTTTTGAAAATGAATTAATTCCAAGCAAACTAAATTAGAATCAATAGATAAAAAACATATTAAAATAATATCACTTCCACTCACAGATATATCTTTCCATATAAGGTCTTTTTGGGCATTAGGAACATCATGCCAATTTTCTATATCTATTGCCACCTTACTGCGTGCGGTCGCCCCTACATAATTCTTGAAAGCACTAGCATGTTCCCCAACAGGTGCTCCTGTCATATCAAACTGGACTGGCAATTTATCCCCTTTAGCCCTGAGCTCCTACAACCTACGCATCAATGTAGGACCTCTACTTTTCTTAGCATCACCACTACCATCATCATGGTGCTCATGATCATGCTCAGAATGTTCATCTTCACTCACCATTTTAGAACATGCAAGTATACATGATAAAAAAATAAGTGATAATAAAAGCACAAGTGATAAGGTATACATGATATATGATGTATATTTAAAAGATTACTTGCTTGAATGATAATAAAATAAATAATTCACAGAATACATGCCTTTAGTATTGGTTGAGTTGTTAGTCAAGTAAAATTCCTTCAGCATGGTCATGACGTTTATAATATTCATCGGTATTATCTTCAACATTTACACTTGGCAAACCAACTGAGAATGGACTGGAATCATCATAATTTTCGTAGTATTCTTCTTCATTTATAGGTTCTACAATAAACTGTCTTTTTCCATGAAGAACGACAGACCAATTTTTTTTTGCCGAGTCATCAATATAGAATACTTGTTTTGCTTAGTCTGCCATGATGAATGGCTCATCTTTCTCACCAATCTTTTCAAAATTCACCAATTTGAAACCCAACTCATCCACTAAAACTCTTTTGTTGTTGTCAACCCAATTACACCTAAAGATAGGAACTCTAAAATTTGTATAGTCCAATTCCCATATGTCCTCAATGACGACGTAATATGACATCTCAGCTTCACGTGGTCTTTTATCTTTGGCACTAGCAAAATACAACGAACAAGCTTGAATAGTGACCCCACTGTTTTAGACCACACTACTTTCATCTTGACGCTTTGTGTAGTATGAAAATCCATTTATGTCATAACCTTCATATGACATGACATCCATTTTTGTCTTAAAGGCGAGCCATTTTATATTCTCAGCAACATTATTCGATGATTCAGATAGTTGATTAAATACTTTCTCTTCAAACCACCTAATAAATGTTCGATTATGCTCTCTTGCAAGCCACATTGAACTAGATCGCGGATGATTTCTCTTGATAACATCATTGTGTTCTGTGATGTAGCTACTAACTTCATCGATGTTGTGTAAAATATACAAATGTGCTTGTTCCCAGAACTCACGACTGATTCCTTTCACTCGTCCTCCCAGAGTTCCTTTGCCACAATAAGATTCAGTGTGATGGGAATTTTTTAGATCGCTAGAAGTTTCATTACAATTCAAAAAATCATTACAACAGTCCATCACCTCCCTAGCCACATAACCCTCAACAATACTCCCTTCAGGATGATAACGATTCCGAACATCACCTTTAAAAACACTCATGTAGCGTTCAAATGGATACATCCAGTGTAAGAAAATTGGACCCAACATCTTCACCTCCCTTGTAATATGTACTACACGATGAACCATGATATCAAAAAATGAAGGAGGAAAGTACATTTCAAGCTGACACATGGTAACAAATACATCTTTCTGTAATTTATCGAGAGTATCAGGAGGTATCACTTTGTTGAATATTTCATTGAAGAAGAAATAGAATCTTGTGATTACACACCTTACATACTTTGGCAATATAGATCGAATAGCCACAGGTAAAATTTGTTGCATTAAGGTGTGACAATTGTGAGATTTGAGACCTATCAACTTTAGATCCTCCATTGATACCAATCTACAAATATTAGAAGAGTATCTTTTTGGAACCTTAATATTATACAAGCACTCACAGAAAGTCTTTTTCTCCTTCTTTGACAAAGTGTAACAAGCTGGTGGTAAATATGTGCGGCGACCCCTGATCTCCACTGATAATTCTTTTCTTATACCCATTAATTCTAAATCTTTTCTAGATTTGATGCCATCTTTAGTCTTTCCTGGTATGTTCAATAGCGTACCAATGATGCTATCAAAAATATTTTTTTCAACATGCATGACGTCAATGCAATGTCTAATTGTCAAAGATCTCCAATAAGGAAGATCCCAGAATATTGACCTCTTCTTGTATAGAGATTTGTCACATGCGAGTGGATGACTACTTGAACTCTTTCCAAATTCATTAACAATATGTTTCACCCTATCATATACAACATTTCCTGGTATAGGTTTAGGAGCACTTCGTTCCTCAGTTGACCCATTAAAGGTTTTGTGTTGCCTTCGATAAGGATGCACTGGTGGGAGAAATCTCCGATGACCAAGATATACGATTTTACCACCATGTTTCAGTCTGATTGAATCAATATTTTCCTCACAAACAGGACATGCTTTGTATCCTTTTATGCTATATCCAGACAAATTTCCATAAGCTAGAAAGTCATTAATCGTGCAAAATAACATAGCACGCAAACTGAAGATCTCTTTACATGAAGCATCATATGCCATAATACCTTCTTCACATAGTGTCATTAGGTCATCAATTAGAGGTTGAAGGTAAACATCAATATCATTTCCAAGTTTCTTGGGCCCTGATATCAATATTGACAACATCACATACTTATTTTTCATATACAACCAAGGAGGAAGATTGTATATAACAATCATAAAAGGCCACGTACTATGTTGGCTGCTTAATGTACCATAGGGATTCATTCCATCTGTACAGAGTCCAAGTCTTAAGTTTCTTGCTTCTTTACCAAATTGAGGGTATAATAAATCAATTTTCTTCCATTATGGTGAAATAGATGCATGTCGTAGGATGCCATCATCATTGGCCTTTAACTCCCCATGCCAAGACAAATTTTGTGCATCTTCTATATTAGAAAATAAGTGTTGAAATTGTGGTATTATTGGTAGATACCACATCACCTTGGCAGGAGAGACATTTTTTACCTTAGCTGAATTTGTGGTCTTATACCTTGATGCACCACATTTTGGACAATTTATCAAATTACTATAGTCCTTCTAAAATAACACATAATCATTTGGACATGCATGAATCTTCTTAGCCTCCATTCCCATTGGGCACATTATTTTCTTTGCTTGATATGTTGAAATTGGAAGCTCGTTGCCTTCAGGAAGAATTTCCTTTAACAAAGACAATAGTGAAGTGAAACTCTTATCGCTCCACCAGTTTTGAGCTTTAAGAGTATATAATCACATCACAGCACTCAACCTCGTGAACTTAGTACAACCCTTATATAACGGTTTTTCAGCATCATGGACAATGTTTGCAAATAAAGAAGGTGGATCAATGACATTGTCCCGACAACTACGTAGCATCTCATCAACCATATCATCCTAAAATCGATCATCTTGAATCGGTTCATCATTAACATTATCATCATTATCTATATCTTCTATGCCACAACTATTAGTATCGACATTTTCTTATCCATAATTAAATTTCTCTCCATGCCAATACCATTCATTATAACCTTGTATGATCCCATTGCATATGACATGATTCTTAATTTCCTCACCAGTATCAACTTTCAAATTGTTACAACAATTTCTACATGGACAGTATAGCCTATCTGTACGTAGTTTCCTATGTTCCTCAGCAAATTTGATAAATTCATCAAGACCTTTGGCAAACTCTAGACTGCAACGGTTCTTGATAGACATCCAACTTTGATCCATTTTCTATATCACATTAAAATTAATTATAAAACTAAGCGTTTAATATTGATACTATAAGCTGTAAGTTTTTATTGATAGGAAGTTAATTACTTTTATACTAAAGTGTACCACCTATCCCATTTTTTAATATTTAATCTCACTAGTAACTATATAATGTCTGTTTAGTTTTGAATAAAATTTCAGCAGCATTTTCCCTAAGTTCTCCAAGTACACCAATGTAAGTGGCAAATAACCACTCACATATGTACCCAGAGAACAATGAGGAAATCCTACTGAAATTTTCTTCAAAAATAAACATACATTATACAGTTACATCCTAAGTGAGATTAAATATTAAAAAATAGTCCCAAACCGGGGACTATCCAAAGTTTACTCCTAATGAGTAAATTTTGAACGAGTTTCTAAGTTAATATATAAATGCATTATTTTCATGCATCAACCCTAAAGTGTCCATTTGGGAGTACACATGTATAATCTCATATTAATTTCTAGAATTTATATAATGATTACATATGAAAAAATATATGTTTTTATTATTGGTTGGGTTATCAAATCATATAAAATGGAAAAACAATATAACTGTACAGTTAAAGGAGTCCAGGTCCAATCTTGGTCGAAAATTCGTCGACTGAGAGCCCACATGCACATGGCGTCCAGGTCCACCCTCGGTCGACAAATTCTCAAACGAGAGTGGACCTAGACGCCGCACACAGGTGGGCTCTCGGTCGACGAATTGTCGATCGAGAGTGGACCTGGACACTACCGTGGCGGCGGGAATGAACTCAGGAATGAGGGAACAAGGTGGCGGCCTTACTTGGAAATGACGGCGACCTTCGTGGAGGATGTGACAACCTTACCTGAGAGGCGGCGACCTTCGTGGAAGTGTAAAGAGGCGGCGACGACGATCTCTCTTCACAGAGAGGAGGCAAGGCTTTGGCAGCGCGGATAGGCGGCAAGGGCTTCACAGACACCAAGATCCCGCTTCGAACACGACGATGAGCTTCTTGGCAAAGGCTTTGGCGGCGCGGCAGCTCTTTTGGTAAGGAGAAGCTTTGGCAGAGTGACAATGAGATTTTTTGGCAAGAAGAACTTTGGCGGTGCAAGAGAGAAAAGAAGCTAGGTCTCGGTAGCGAGAATGGAGGGAAAATGAGACCCCGACTCCCTTTGTTATTTCCTCGAAACCTGTAGGGTCGGTTATTTGCAAACAGCCGACCCAACAGGTAAGCGATGCCCAAACAACCTTCTCGGTCGACAATTTTGTCGATCGAGGATTCCTACAAGGTCGATTATATGGATAAAACCGACCCTAGAGGTGCATATACACGCACAAAAGGAAATCTGGATCTAAAACCCTAAACAACAAACACTTTCTCGGTCGATGAATTTGTCGACCGAGAGGTTCTCGGTCGACAACATTGTCGACCAAGGGGCCCTCTAGGGTCGGTTATGAGGAAAAAAACCGACCCTATAGGTGCTTATACATGCGTGAACTAAACTGGATCCAAAATTCAACTCGGTCGACAATATTGTCGACCGAGGGACCCTCTAGGGTCGGTTTTAAAGAAAAAACCGACCCTAGAGGTGCTTATACACACACGAAAGGAAATCTGGCTCTCCTTTTGGTCGACAAATTTGTCGACCGAGAGGTTATCGATCGACAAATTTGTCGACTGAGGGGATCTCTAGGGTCGGTTAAAAGTAAAAAACTAACCCTAGAGGATCTTATACATGCATGAACTAAACTAGATCCAAAATTCAACTCGATCGACAATATTGTCGACCGAGGGACCCTCTAGGGTCAGTTTTAAAGAAAAAACTGACCCTATAGGTTCTTATACACGCATGAAAGGAAATCTGGCTCTTCTTTCGGTCGATAGATTTGTCGACCGAGATGTTATCGGTCGACAAATTCGTCGACCGAGGGGAGCTCTAGGGTCAGTTAAAAGTAAAAAAATCGACCCTAGAGGTTCTTATACATACGTGAACTAAATTGGATCCAAAATTCATCTCGGTCGAAAATATTGTCGACCGAGGACCCTCTAGGGTCGGTTTTAAAGAAAAAAACGACCCTAGAGGTGCTTGTACACGCACGAAAGGAAATCTGGCTCTCATTCTCGATCGACAAATCTGTCGACTGAGAGGCTATCGGTCGATAAATTCGTCGACCGAGGGGAGATCTAGGGTCGGTTAAAAGAAAACAAATCGACCCTAGAGGTGCTAATACATGTGTGAACTTACCTGGATCCAAACTTTATCTCGGTTGACAATATTTTCGACCGAGGTGACCTGTAGGGTCGGTTATAAGAAAAAAAACTGACCCTAGAGGTGCTTATACATGTGTGAAGGAAAACTGGATTCAGGATGTCATCCCGCGTTTTTTGTAGACATATAAGGTCGGTTATTTGGAAAAACCGACCCTATAGATCGATGCGCGAAGCCAAAATCAATAAAATTTTTGCCACGGGAAACTGTAGTTGGCTTTCTAAATCCAATTGTCTATAAGGTCGCTTATTTTATGAAAACTGACCATATATAGATACACTACAAGGTCGGTTATTTTAAGAAAAGTGACCCAAGAGGTCTTAAGTGGTGCCCGTATTTTTTATAGACATATAAGGTCGGTTATTTGGAAAACAGACCCTATAGAGTTACACTACAAGGTCGGTTTTTTTAAGAAAACCGACGCAAGAGGTCTTAAGTGGTGCCCACATTTTTTTAGACATATAAGGTCGGTTATTTGGAAAAACGGACCCTACAGGTAGTGACGTTATAACCCATTTCTATACTAGTGTATATGCTTAAAATTGACATATGAGAATGAATACCCTTAGTTGATTTCAATGGTGTAATGTAGGGTTTTGAGGTGTTACCTCACCCTTATATGAAAATAAATGAAGAATATTATATAAACTTAGGTGAAAAGGTTAATCACCAAGTAGAATTAATATCAAAAGTGAAAATGTAATCACCAAGTGATAATATCATGTATGGAGTGAGAATGTGGAAATAATTTTAAATTTAATTGGGTACAAACCTCAGTAACGTGAGGAAGTTTCATACCAATAAAAGTTTTTAAATACGATCGAGATAAAGACATCCAAGGAGGGTTGGTAACCCTTGAAGCTAAGGTGAGTTATCATTCACCTTAAAATTTCTAGGTTTGAATTTGGGGACAATATTCCTTTTCAACGAGGGGCGAATGTAAGATCCTAAAATTTGGTAAATTTGAATTTTGTGAATATAAAACTTGATTTGATAAAAAAAATCCCTAATTATAATTGATAGAATGATAAAGTTATCCACTATGTGGTGTGGGCTCAACTTATGGCCCAATTGAGGCCCATGAGGCTATTTTCTTTGTAAATAGTTCCTTGTGGAACTAGTTTAAGAAATTTAAGGAATTCATGCATAGATTAAGGATAATGCCTTTATGATTTGTTAGATAATTGAAATATAGAGTAATAAGTAAGTTTAAAAAATATTCGAAGGAAATTTGTAATTTAGATAATTAATGGAGTAATTGTCTAACTAAGACTTCCAATACAAGTTATGAGTATCAAATAAGAATATCTCATTTGGACTTTTGGAATACTTAAAGGTAAGGAGGAAACAAAGATAATTCAAGAATTTGGGATAAAAAGGACTTTCCATGTGGTGTGGGTAAGCAAATTAAAGAAATTCTTAAAGGGAAAATTTCATGTATTAGAGTTAACCCAATAAATCCTAGAAATTATATATAAGTTGGGAAAGGTATTACGGAGTTTCATTCCAAGTTTCATACAAAAAGGATGTTCCTAGTGGCCTATAGATAATTTTGAAGAAAGACAGACCTATATGTAATTATTACACAAGTTTCTATATCAGAAATCAAGTGACGTTTCTGACTTCAGCTAAGAGGATTCGACCCCTTTAATGTGTCATGCGTTGAACACGACCATTGATTTAGTATTAGACAATTTACATATTGTCTCCTACCTCCTACTTTAAAAGTAAATTTGGCTATTGTAATTGGCCCCCTTCGATCTCCCTCTTTGTCTCTCCAATCCTTAATAATTAGGAAACACTTCCATTCAATTTAGGAGATGACATCAGGCCTAAGTATCCCTAAGTGTCCTATTTTGGTGAGGAATTAGGACTTCCCTCTTTCTATGTGAAGTTAAAATTCTAATGGAAGCTGCTGAAATCCCTATGCTAGCCCATGCATATGTAAGGCTCAAAGGAGTCTTATAAGACCTCCACAAATGATCCAAAAGAACCTATCCCCCATAGAGATCCCATTGTACCAAATGGATGCATCTTCTCCTTGTCTTGCCTACACCTTATTTTCTAAATTGGGGGTTGCTTGTAGGACAAAAATCATGTCCACTGGCAAAAGTGGCGAGAGGCCCTATGAGTTTGAACATGGGGGGACATAGCCCATGTAACAATTATCTAGGCATCCGAAGCAGTGAAAGTGGGAGTCAACCAACCAGTTGACTTGCCCATGGCGTAGTGATGATAGGATGGCATGATGTAGTAGAATAATAAAAAGATAAGGAACTTACATCCTTTCCCCCCATGTTCGACACAGAAGGGTAAGGGTCCTTTTGACATTCTATTCCTTTGCTTAGCCCCCAACCTTGTAGTTGTAGGGTGCCACAATGACCTTAGTCTATTGCCCTAGCCCATCCCCATGGCCAACATGGATGATGAGTTGGATGTTGAGGTGGTCTCTCCTGATTTGTCCACATCTAGTAACCTTGCACTAATGATTACTAATTATTGGTAGCCCCGATCATGATTAACCTTTATAAAAAATTGATCAAGAAAATGATTAGATTCTAAATAAAATATCCCAATCATAAAAGTATAGCCAATTCATGAATTTAGGGTAATTAGTAAATGGAAACCCTAGATCTAATAATTAAGTTGTTGAATATATTGAAAGTGTTTACTTAGCTACATAAATTGATATTACTAAATATAACTCAAGATGATGATGATATAATGATGAATAATTAGGGTTTCTAGACTAATATTCATACATTTGATGGATTAGGGTTTGAAACCAAAGATCATAAATTGTTATGTTATTAATGCACATAATCAAACCTAGGAGTTCATAATGCAAGGATATGACATATCTGATAATTAGGGGTTTCATCTAATGTCTAATATGGGTTTATAACTCTAATGAATCGTGATGAGATGGAATTAGGGTTTGTACCCTTATTCCTTATCCAAACTCAAGACAACCCTAAACCCTATTTTGGACATATGCAGATAATGTCGGTTGATTATGTTGAATGCTTGGATGTTTGGATATATGCTTGAAGTACGTGTTGCATGATTTCTATATGGAAATGAGGTACGTTATTACTTATAAATAACACTCTAATCAAATTTTGATGTTTTTCGAAAGTCACACAAGTGTTTCCATTAACCTTCTTGGTTTTTTATTTACTTCCTACATACTATAAGGCCCTATGTGTATCACCTTATATGAACATAACTTGTTTAAACCCAACACACTATCTCTGAAGGGTTGGATGTATGGAAAGAAAGGCATTATAGAGATTACCCCCAATGAGATGGTATGCCATTGAGATTACCCCCAATGAGAGGATATGCATTAGAGATTAACCCCATCAAGAGGGTATACCATATAGATTACCCCCAACGAGAGGGTATACCATAGAGATTACTCCTAGAGAGAGGGTATGTAACATACCAAAACTTGGACATATCATCTTTTTGACCCTCTTTCTAAGATTTTCCTTTCATTTCTATCCTTTTTGGTCTTTATGTTTAATTTTTGGAAATAATAGTGGTTTGGTGAACATTTGTTCATTATTATTGCCAACATATGGGTTTATGCACAAATACCTCAGTAAATATTTTTAATAAGGGTCTAATATGCAAATTTACCACTGATGTGACATATTAATAAAATATATTTGTTCTAGATCATTCCTTGGCCTTATGGAACTAGGAAGAGAAAAAGGAATGAATAATGTTGCTTGAAATATGTTAATGTGATATTAAATTGATTAATATGGGAAATATTGGTAATAATGGATAATGGGATAAAATTCATAAAAGTAAGACTAATTGGTTAAAGATAAGTTGAGATTCATTTTCCTTGGGTTTGGTTTGACTTGGAGGTCAAGTTTCATAATTTGGGATGTTAATAATTATATCTCTTTTATTTTGAAAAGAAAAGGTGAGCTTTCCTCAAAATATGAAACAAAATACGTAATGACTCCAAAAGTGGAAAATAATCTTGGACTCGTGATCTACACATTAAAAATGGCCTTTGGGTGAATTTTCATATAATTTGGATAATCTTTAACATACATGTGAAATTAGGAGAGAGAAAATGTGTAGAACCTTCAAAATATTAAATAAATACATATTCAACTCCAACATGATGAAATTATGGAAAAATCATATCTAACACATTAAATGGGACTTATGGGTGAAGTTTCATTAATTTTGGAGAATCTTAGAGCCATTAATGCATGACGAAAGATAAAATATGATTTGACTTATTTAACACATAAAAAATTCACAAAAGGAAAATCTAATTGCATATTTGGATTCCTTGTATCAAAAATAGGTTGAGTGTCGAATTTCATTAATTTTGGGATTCATTTTCACCCTCAAATGAGGAGAGAGAAAAAAGGAAATAAATTTAATGTGCACTTTAGTTAGAATCAGATTTGGAATGTATTTAATCTATAGCAGATGTGCGCCCCACCCGTGGCCATTGGATCCGCATTGTGCAGTCCATGACTCATCTCCTACCTCAAGTAGGAGACAGGCCAACGTGTGAACAGTGTCACAGATGTGGGGGGATCAAACGTGATTTTCTTGGTCATCTCTCCACCGTTGCGCATGATTCTTTTTGCAATGAGTTTGTGAGTAAATTTTGCACACAACCATGCCTTATATGAGTCATTTCATAGAGAATTCTAGAAATTCCCAATCTTGGGGTCCATGCAACCTCGAGCCATGGGTGTTATATGCCCTAACTTTGAAACCTATAAATAGTTTACCCATCGTCGGTCTCCGCACAACTCAGATAAACCATCCTACTGTCTCAATTTTAGGTTGTGTCATCATTACCTTGCCATCAACCAGGTTTTCTAGTTTGGGCTTGCGTTGCCTCACCCTGTCACACGTTGGCACTGATCTTCAATCACATTCATAGGTGAGTTCAAGAATCCTTATTCTTCATTTTAATATTTTCAAAACATCTTTTCGTCACCGCATGTAGATTTTACCAAATCGGGCTTGGTTGTAGTTACTCGAGGAGTAACCATGGTGAGCTACCAAGGAAGGGGGTGACTCCCCTGTGAAATCCTCATTTTGCCATCGCCACATCCTTCTTTTCTTATTTTCACACCTAAGGTTATTTAGGTCTTTTCACACATAACTTGACTTCTTGAGTGTGTGATCCACTGGATGTCAGTTATGCCGAGTTGGCCACTGCTGATTGGGCCATCTCACAAGGACCCAGCTCTCTCTTTGCCTCTCTCCCCCTATATGTTGAGGTGTCAATTTTTGATTAGCCGATATTGCAAAATTCATAACGTTTGATTCTCATGTCCAAAAAATAAAAGAAAATATGTTTTGAAATCAGAAAAATGTAAGGTTTCTAATAAAAATGTTTTTGAGACTTGGCTTTGAATTTTATTGGAAGGTGTTTTCTAAAAATGAATTTAATAGATAAAAATCGCCAAAAATGCACTTTTAACCTCATAACTCCAAAATAGAAAAAATTATAAGTTTTCTTAATCAGGAGAGCCTAATATGATCAATGGTGATGTTTTCAGAGTCTAAATTGGAGTTTTGTTTGAAAATTCTAAAACTAGGGTTTTCTTTACATTAATGCATATGCAAAACCCTAATACATGTTAATACATTGAAAATAGGAAAAGTGGTCCTTGGATCCTGTAAAAGTGGCGAAAGTTGATAATTGGAATTCATTAAGAAAGGTATGTGCATACTTACCCCTAAGTTGGGAAATTTGTGATCGAAACCCTAATTTCCTTAATGAGTCATTGATTGAACCCTAATTCTCCTATTATTGTTTCCTTTGATATATTTGCCTCAAAATCAGTTTTGTTATTTATTTCTTGGATCTTGGAACCCC
Source organism: Alisma plantago-aquatica (assembly GCA_963693085.1). NCBI lineage: Eukaryota > Viridiplantae > Streptophyta > Magnoliopsida > Alismatales > Alismataceae > Alisma > Alisma plantago-aquatica. Next base: position 638,136,177 of record OY856413.1, on the reverse strand, counting down.
ACTGCCATGTTGCAATTTTATGATGATTTATCTTTCCACTTTACTATTTTTTGAGCATGATGGTTTATTTAACTATTAGCTATAGTAGTGGTACTTATGTACGACCACCCATAGTTTAGGGCATGTGTTATTTCTCCCTAGGGAATGTGTTTACTCTCCCCCTGGGGAATGTGTTATTTCTCTTCAATATAAATATTTTATAGGTTATTGGGAATGTGATTACTCTCATCTCATTTATTTGGTTGAGGTTCGGTAGGTGCCTCGACCCTACTTAGATAATTTAGTCCAATATTAATCATTCATGCAAGTTCATTATTATTTATTAGTTTTGGTAAGAATCTTTTATTATTTGTCTCATTCTCTTGGCATTCTCATCTGATGATGAATATATACCCTTATGTTTCATTGATGTTCTTATCTTTGTTTCTTGTTCATATTATTGACACATACCTTGTGTCTTTCTTTTGCTGGGTGCTTTCCTAACCACCCAGGGTTAGATTCAAGGAGTTGAACAAGATCAAGGAGAACATAGCTTTTGGCATGGACCTAGCTCTTGGAGTTAATGCTTGGAGACAAAGTTGGTGTAGTTTAGACTTCCCTCTATCTAGATCCTTTTGTTGTATCTTTCATGTAAACCCATTATGGGATAATGATGATGTATACTTTTATAAAATTGACTATAGTCATGAAATTATATTCTGTTGCATTACTTGTTGGTATTTTGTATACCATATATATATAATTTTGAAAAATTTTACACCAATTTCAACATACCTTTTGAGTATGTTTGGATGGATATTTTATTTTTCAAATTTTTAGTAAAGGGGTGATTTCATTCTTTTAAGGGTATGCCATATAGATTACCCCCATTGAGAGGGTATACCATAGAGATTGAGTAATTATGGATTGACAAGTTATAACCGAAAATATAAGTTTGAATATTTTTAATAATTGTTGATATGGTGTTATGTTGTTACATTACATGCGCACATTTTGGTTGCACCACATACACAATATAGAAATATGTTGACCGTGTTTCTGAAAGTCAACATTTTAGGTAGTTGGCATATTTGAAGATATCAAGTGATCGTGAATCGGACGAACTCAATCGAACACATTAAATCTATGTAAATGAGAATTAGTGATATATTTCTTCTCAAATGTAATAGTTCTGATGTTAGAAATTCATTAACTCCTTAGAGTAGCATCATTATATATCTTGTAATCAATACTTGTGAAGTAACAAAAAAAATATGCTATTATTTGTTATTTGTTGAATCCAAATCTTGTAATCAATGTAATATGATACATCTATAATATATAATGAAGCTTGTCGAAGGGACTGAATGTAATTTTTTCCATTATTTTTGGAATTACAAATTGGTCGTTATGTGTGTAAAAAGTACACGTTTGTTTTTTTTAATTGTATAACGTATAAGAAAACTCATGGAAGTATTTAAATGTAAAAATTTTCAATATTTTTTTAGTACAAATTAGTTTCCTTTTGTGTAAAATTTTAATTTTTTACCCTTAAAATTGTAAAATGATGTTTTTATGTTCTAATAAAGCTGCATCTAGTATATAAGAGGTGGCTAAATGCATTTGATTCCATTTTGTAAAATTATAAAATGGTCCATGTGTGTAAACTACGATTTTATCCTTACTTTTAAGAATTATATTGTATTTAACAAAAACCATGGAAGGATATACTTAAAATTTCTATGCTTTTTTAGTTATAGCTTAGTTTGTTTGTGTCTACAAATTTTTTTAGTTTTGAGACTTATAAATTAATCTTATTGTGTTCTAATAAATTTGCATGTATAACCATAGTGTCCTTAAGTACATGCATTACATGTAGTTATGGGAGATGTTGTATATAATGTTTTTTATTGCAAAGTAGTCTTGGTATTCTAATAAGAAGCTAGCTATGCACTACTACAGAACAAGCATTTAGCGTCGATTAATTAAGGTTTTTAGTGTCGGTTTCCAAGCGACACCCAAGTGGGCGCCGCTAAAGGTGGACCCCTTTGGCATCGGTTCCCAACCGACACCAAAACGCTTCCCGCCACCGAAAATGTGCCAGCAAAGGGACTGTAGGTGTCAATTTTTTAAGAAAATCGACACTATAGAATTATTACAAATGTCAGTTATTAAAAGTACCGACGTCAAAATACTTTTTGCCACCAAAAAATGCGCCAGAAAAGGGCCTATAGACGTCGGTTTTGTTTTGAAAGATAACCGACACTATATCAGCTGAACTGACGTCGGTTTTGTGCTAATAACCGATGCCATATCCCCTGCCTACCACCACGGCCGTGCTTCCTAGCACGACCGTGGTTCCTGGCCACACAGATGTCGATTTTTTATCAAAAACCACCGTCGTATGTCTTTGGTGTCGGTTTTATACAAATAATCGACGCCTATGTTATGATTTTTTTATCAGTTTGCAGGCTTGCTGTATGGCTAATCAGCAGGATGAGAACCTACAGTTCAGTTCTGAACTGTAGGTTTACGACATCCATTGATATCAGCCAACAACAAGCCACAAATCTGCAAAATTAACAAGATGGACAATATTATATATATATGATTCATACACATATATAAGCACATTTAATTCATATTATTTTTTCATCACACACATGTAGAAACCAGTAGCAACCTACAGTTCCATTCATTTCATCTCTTTTCACAATCAGACAAATGTAGAAATATTTATGAATTGATCATCTTCACACACATATGACCATTCATAAAAATTCATTCACATTCACACAAAAATAATTATGAGAACAAAGTTATTCTTTATTCATCATTGTCATCATTGTCAATAAAATTATATCTAAAAATCCCCACTCTTCGTAGGGCTTTTGCCCATTCTTCTCTTACAGCATCTAATTCATCTCTTATATAGGGAGCATGTACATTAAAACGCTTCCCACCTGTGCTGAAGTCAGTAGTTTTAAAGACATGCAAAGAGAATGATGTATATATATAATTAATAATATATAATAAGATTGATATATTTCATATTATCTAATGAGACTATGTATAATATCTGTTGTATCTTATCGATTTCCATTACTTCATGTTTTATGATTAGGTCCATTAATATCATCACATAGTAGGCACATGCCCATCTGTTGTCTTGTGTAGCACACTATAAATTGAAACATACAAAATATTCAAAAATACAAATAAGTACAGTTCACATAAATAATATATATATTGGAGTCAGGAAATTACTTTCACATTCTTCCAAATTAGTGACAAATCCTTTTTCCTGAGGACCTTTCCTCCAGCTTTTTTGTACTCTTGTAAAGCCCTACATATGTTAATGTAACCCATTAAATTACATAATTAAATAGTAATGCAGTAACATATGTTAACAGATATAAAAACAAGAAATATTTCTCACGAGAATAATGGCCTTTTATTTGCATGTCTGTATAATGTATCCAACTCATTCCCTGTAGGATCTAGATAATAGACAGTGAATGTCTTGGGGACAATAACTAGTAACTCTCAATGCTTACCACTACAGGTAAGAAAGTAGAAAATTAATAACTCAAAATCCACAATAAAAATGTAATTTGCTTAAGTCCAAATTATAAGCAAAGTAAACTTACTCGACATTGAATGGAGCTATTATTAGCGTCTTATTATTTTTACCAAAATATTGAAAAGCATCATAGCAGTATGAAGTAACTGAATATGGGTCTACATCTATAAGACTAATCAAAGATGGAACCAAAAATCCCACATGGGAAAATCCAAAATCTATACATATCTTGTGTAAGTGGCTGCAAAATATGTATTACGTATGCATTAATATATAAGAAACTAGATCACTGTATATAAAACAAGGTATATGGATGTATAAACAAGATCTCATCATATCCACAGCTCTATCATAGATGTGTTCAGCCATTCATAACTAAACAACTCCAAAATATTTTGTTTTTGTATGATTGACCTGCATTAATACTTATGCATTAATACGTACGTATACAGAACTTGTATTACGTATGCATTAATATGTATGTTAAACTTGTATAAATAGATTGTTATCGTATGATTTACCTACAGCATCCTCTAGAATAGTAACAATTATAGGGCAATTTGTATCATGTTCGCCGATCTATACTGCCACACCCCTACAATTAGGACCTATCGAGGCGTGTAGGTCCTTTGGAAGCCAACTTGGTAGTCGAGGAGGTGGAGGCCGAGATGTAGTGGGTCTCATCTTTTTGACCTGTATATATAATTTCAGATCAATTGACTCGTATATACACACTAACAAATTAAAGTAATGGAAATTTATCATACAATATCAGTATAGAGGGCATCCGCTTCGGGCCACAGTATCACTCTGCCTACTGCCTCACCAAGTCTTTCAGCATCTGGGTGTGCAAGAGACAGTGCAAGATCCATCCAGTCGGGGAGTACATGTATTGGGCTCACACTGTAAAGAAGTGAAAACACCTCCTTATTAAAAATTTGAACAATAAAACCTCCAGTCCAAACACACTCAGAAGGTATGATGGAGTGGGTGTAAAATTTTCAAATCTTTATTTAATGGTAATCAAAAGACCAATGTATATCAGCGGAAGAAAATATTTGACTATTCAATTATAAAACAAAGGGTTACAACTTAAACTTACATCACAAGGATCCATGTAGAGGAAATCTAAACCACCTCAAGATTGTCTCCAAGCTTCATCATCACAAACTAAGTCCAGGTCAACATGTCAAGCCATCCATGCCCTCCGCCTAGGGTTGGAAGCATACCCCAGCAAAAGAGAAACAAAAGGAAACATCAACAAAGGCTGGTATGTGCATACTGAAAAGCAAATTGAGCAATATAAGGATAACAAGGACATCAAAATAAAAGGCTTCCCATGTAAGAGATAAGTACCATCCAAACGGGTATCAAGAGAAAAGTAACATGACAAAAGGGATACTTGCCATAAAATAACATATAAAAGGATTGTGCCATATAACATCCACTACCACGGTGGAAAACAAGCACCAGTAGGGCACACACCCCACAATCAATATCCTGCATGCATGTGAGATAAACATAGCCCTAGAACAATATAAACACAATTGGCAGCCAAGCACACACTTGAACCTGATAGAGAAAGAAATACTGCCAATCTCCCAAATATATAAAATTTGAGTATGGATTACTTCCACACTCGAGTATAGAGAAGTGGATTACTGCCACCCTCCTAAATAAACAATAGGGGATTACTGCCCCAAAACCAAAGTAATTTACACTACTCTAGTGCTACTGAATCACATTGCATGTAAATGTAGAGGCAAGTAAATAGTTCAGTCAGAAGATGATACAAAGGTTGCCATCACACAATGGACAACACAAACAATTTAACATCCACTTCAAAGTGGCACATAACAATAAAAGAGACCAATCATGCATCAAGGTACATAAAAGAGATATCAAAAGATTATTCAAGTACATAAAAAGTAAGATAGTTCACACGAACCATGATAACAAGAGATAAGAGCAATGTGTATAGGGTATTGTCCATAAGACCAAGAGAAAGACAAAATATAGGTGAATTGCTGAACATGAAGTAATAGGGGATACAACATACATAAAAGACAAGAATTGCTCAATATAGAAATAATATGAGATGCAAGCATACATAAGAGAGAAGAATTGCTCAACATGAATAATCGGAGATGCAACATACCTCAACTTCAGAGTCAAACGATCCAGGGTCACATCTAGGTCCAAGCCTAGTCTTCCAAAGAACCTATTATGCATATATGTGGAATTAGGGTTATGTTTCTATGAATATACAAAACCAAAGGCACTTCTAGGTCCAAGCCACGTCGCCGACAAGATATAATGGTAGGGTTACAGTGCCATTGGCTCCGACAATGCACCTGCTGCTCAGGTCGCCTCTAGGCACGAGATACCCATGAAACATGCATCCTTTAAGGGGTGGGTAAGCCGACGCCTTTGCAACGATATATTCTTTACTTTTTAGTCGGCATGGCTTCAACCCCTACAAATTTACGTAAATAATGTTATATGCATATATACACAATCATATCATATTGAACAGACTAGCTATTATGTCATAAAAGTACTTACAGAGGACGTGCTAGGTGGTGGGTCTATAGGATTACTCCCAACCTCTGCAGTACGAGCATTAGGAGAAAAGCGGCCCGCCACATGTACTGTTTGAGTGGCAGTCTGAGATGCCTGCCACTTGTTAATTGCTTCATGGAGTCTCTTATCAAGTACTTCCTCGACTCTCCTATCAATTAACGAATCTACCTATACATGGATAAGAGAAACGCTAGCTTCTGATTATTAAATTCCCTTTCACAATAACATTCTAAAATAAGAATAGGTTACCTCAGCTTGTGAAAATCCCACTTTTGCGACAGGTTTGCGCTGGGATGGCCCAAAGAATTCCTTGATGCCCACACCAGTGCCTGCACTCCTAATACGTCTAGGATGCTCTAGGTTACCCAGAGCAACTGTCAGTTCATCCCTTGTGCCCTGAGGGATGAACTTACCTTCCTTCCTCTACTCATGCAGCTCCCGCTAATCACCATTAACAAAAATTAGTAAGTAAACATAACAATAATCAATATCGATCGATTGCTCTAAGAGTTGATTTTTACCATTTTTGCATCCGCCTCAGTAGTTGCAGGCTTCAGTATGTCTCCCTTCTTATTTTGCCTCCCAGCTATCCACATAGCATGGCAAGGCAAGGGTGCGAGAGCAGTAGTAGAGGACTATGCAGTCTCCTGAGTAGCAGTAGGCTGAGCAGACTCAGCTTGTAGTCTTTGGCGAACGCCTGTATATCCTCATAGACCCATTGTGTGGTTGTGCACATTCAATGCATGCCTTTCTCGTTGAGCATCGCTTAATACCTAAAGGTTAATCTTGAATAGGTGAATACATAAAAATGTATATTAATTAAATTGGGAGCGGCGCTTAATACCTTGAATTCATCTATTTTTCTTTAAGTAACAAATGCCTCCCAGTCTTTGGGGTCCAGGTAGTTCCATTGTTGTGTGGCTTCCTTCTGCCTAAATTTATTTTTTAAAGAGAATACAAACAAAAATTATTAGTGTAGAGTTTGTGAAATAGTGATCAATATCTAGAATTAGAAATCAATTAAGAACTTCTTCTCAGCATCACGTATGTAATCTTGGGTGAGATTGGTCCTATAGTTCCTTAGGACCCTCCCACAGTGTTGCATCATACATTTACGATGCAGCTTTTCATCCAGATCAAATATGCTCTACAAATTAAATAGAATTTCTACTAACTAGTATCCTAAAAATTAGTAATCTACACAAATAGAATTATAAATAATAATAACTCATGCATAGTTCCTTCCATATGTGGTCTTTCTTCCCCTTAGGAACTTTATGCTAGGATTCAAGGATAGGACTACAATGGATGTGAGTAAGAACCCCAAGATATGAAACAAATGAGTTGCGGTTCACTACATATGGATTTCCTGCATGATCAAAATCCACAGCCAATTTGGCTCCATTGTCCCTTTGTTGTATTAACTTGTTCATCATTGTGATGCCCCTCACTTTCTCAATTTTCTTTTGTTGCTCATCAAGTGCTGTAATTTCTTTAGGGGGTACATCACCAACCTAAAATTTGATTAAAAAAACACACTTACATGATATAATTATAAATGAATATATAGATAGAAACCTCAGGGATATATTCTTAAAACTTAAATTGTCAGGCGGCACAAGCACGTCATCACCCTCACGGTGATCAGCAGCACGGTCATCATGGGAATGCTCAGTCATCTGAAAGTTCACATTCAAATTATAAATTTCACATTGTAAAGTAACACTAATTATAAAGTTCACATTGTAAATTACACATTCACATTGTAAAGTAATTCACATTGTAAAGTAATTTGCATTGTAAAGTCCAGATTCACATTGTAAAGTTCACATTCAGAAAAATAAAACATATAAAAAATAAAAACATTCATGCCTCTAATATTGTGATCTTTTATCAATTAACAATCCTTCATTATGATCCCCGCGAACATACAAGTCATTGTGATCCCCATCTTCAAGATTAGGGTCTAAGATTAAAAGATTAGGGTTTATGGTTAAAACTTTAGGGTTTAAGGTCTTATATATAATTAATGGTTAAAACATCCTAAGTGAGATTAGGTGTTCAAGAACAGTCACAAACTGGGGACTATCTAAGATTTACTCCTAATGAGTAAATCTTAGATGGGTTTCTAGGCCAACAAATACATGTGTTGTCATTCTTATATATAATAAATGTGTACCACCTATCCCATTCTTGAACACCTAATCTCACTAGTAAGTGTATAATGTGTATTGGATTTTCAAGAAAATTTTGACAGCATTTCCCCGTTGTTCTCCAAGTACATATGTACTTAGAGAATAAAAGGGAAAATGCTGCCAAAATTTTCTTGAAAACCCAATACACATTATACACTTACATCCTAAGTGATATTAGGTGTTCAAGAACAATCCCAAATCGGGGACTATCTAAGATTTACTCCTAATGAGTAAATCTTAGATGGGTTTCTAGGCCAACAAATACATGTGATGTCATTCTATAACATTGATTTCAACATTTCGAGTGTCCATATATGTTCATCATCAAGATAAAGATTACACATAAATTAGTATGACCTAGGGATGCAGAGATAATTCATAATTGATTTCAAAATTTCAAACTAGCTCATGCATTATTATCAATCTACATCATACAATAGGGATTCATGTAGATGTTAGAGTGACACATCACTACAAAATTAGAGATTTAACATTAGGATTTTAATATCTTACATAGATTGATCACAAGATTTCAGCAATATAGTTAATTCAAGATTATGGGAAAATGTATATTAGGGTTTTAATATCTTAATTCAACATGCATCAAAATTTACATAATTAGGTCAAGCATTAGTATTCAATTGCAAATGTATCTTCTTCTTCCTACTCCCTCCTTACCAAATAGATAAAGGCAAGGCACGACCTGCATGTGGGCTGGACACGGCGGCCGTAGCTGTGTTGGCCGACCACGGTCGTGGATGGCCAACACAGCCATGGCCGCGCGCCGTGTCCAGCCCACATACAGGTCGTGCCTTGCTTTTATCCATACATTTGGTAATGAGGGAGCAGGATGAAGAAGAGGTGGAGGAAGAAGAAGAGGTAGAGGAAGAAGAAGGGCAGCAGCTTACCTGTCAATGGCGTGGAGGAAGAAGAGAGCAGGGAGCTAGCAAGAGAGCATTGGCCGGTCGGAGTAGCGATCGAGTTGGAGAGCAGTGGCCGAAGCTAGCAGCGAGTGGCGGCGGCGAGCAGCAGACCAGCAAGCGACAGCGGAGGCGGGGGCAGAGGAGTAGTGATCGGCGGTGAGCAGAGGAATCACCGGACCTAAAACCCTCAATCGCGTAATGAATGAAATAGAAGGAGAAGAGTCTGGCTCGCACGGGTGTTATTAAGTTAACAATAGGCGTCGGTTATTAAAAACAACCGATGCTAAAAACTATAGGCGTCAGTTACCAACAAAAAACCGACACTATTGTTCATTTTTAGTCGTTGGTTTCAACTAGAAAAACTGACGTCTATCTTTATATGCTGACAAAAATAAATATTCTCGAATTAAGACCATAGTCGTCGGTTTCTGTATAAAAACCGACGCTAAAAGGAGGTGAAAATTTTTGCGGTTAAGCGTGCGAAAACACAACGGCGTCGGTTATTGTAAGACAACCGACGATAAAATTGGTCAAATTCTGTCTCGTGGAAAACCTTTAGTCGTCAGTTTCTTTTTTAACAACCGACATTGTATGTTAAATTTTGGAGGTAATTTTTTTTACTGAAAAATTTAGATTTGACGGTTAATTTTAGGCGTCGGTTGCTTATTAAGGAACCGACGCTAAATAAAAGTGATACCCGTGTCTGGTCACCCTTCACAGATAGATGTCTGTTTTTTTATTTAACCGACGCTTTATGTTTTAGGCGTCGGTTTTTTTATACAACCGACGCCTTTAAAAGTGACGTTATAAGTCATTTCTGTAGTAGTGATGTGACGTATATGGTTTTTAAAATTGTGTGGAAGAAATTAGATGCAAATTTTATCTTTTGTTTTTTATTGCAAAGTAGTCTTCGTATTCTAATAAGAAGCTAGTTATGTGACATATATGGTTTTTAGAATTGTGTGGAAGAAGTTGGATGCAAATTTTATCTTTTATTTTTTATTGCAAAGTAGTCTTGGTATTCTAATAAGAAGCTAGCTATGAGACATATATGATTTTTAGAATTGTGTGGAAAAAGTTGGATGAAAATTTGATCTTTTTTAAAATTTATAATTGGTCCTTCAACAATTTATGCATCTCTATATTTATATATGAAATTACGGTCTTTATATTGATTTTGACCGGAAAATGTCCCTGTCTGTTTTCTTTAAATGGATTGTGAGCATTCCGCAATAATTCCTAAACACGTATCTATCTTATCAAACATCTAGCATGTGTAATAGATTAGGATTTTAGAAGGGTATGATTGGTCCACATAAAATATTAAAATAAGATATTTCCAAATATTTAATAAACACGTCTTTACTAATAGAGTTTTTCAAAAGTATAAAGATAGGCACATTTACTTATATGTACTATTTGTACAACTACGAAACTTATAATTTATTAATTAATTGCAATCATATCGATGAAAATGATGTTGTCTTGATGAAACACTAATATCGCGATCATATCCTAAGTTTTAAAAGATAAAATAAAGAATATTTTATTTGTTTATATTATTTACTGACCGTTGATTAAAAAAGGCATCATTTCACTCGATAATGGTACACAAATCTAGTAAAAATGATTTCTGAAACACAAATAATAAAATAGTATACATCCAACATATATAGTTATATTACCTGTAGATTATTAGAAACATGTTCAATATCAAATGGTCATAGAATTTAGATATACTTTCATCTACTTCTCTTTTGACCTTGTTAACATGACTACTCGAACATATTTTAGATGAAACATAACTTAAAAAAAATTATAATTAATGTATCCTACAAAAATATATGTTTAAATAATGAATCTTGATAACTTAGTAATTGGGTTTGAATTTACATTGACCTGACTTATAAAAAATCTGGTTAAATTTTGTCTTCTTTGAGTCATATCTGCAAAGGTTATGCAAACACATTGTATAAAGACTGAGCGTGTTGGAACCGATGCACATCCTTGTATGAAATGATATAAAGGAAGTTTGATATAGAATTTAAATTTGTAAAGGAGTTGGATAAAATATTGTATTTATCTTTAGAATTTATAAATTGATCCTTTGTATATTTATGTATGTCTATACTATATATGAAAAAATGTCAAGGAATTTTGATGCATTGTTTTCTTTATATTTCTAAATTACAAGTTGAAATTTCTTTATTTTAATAAAGCAAACGTGCATAGCAGAGATTCATACCTATTGTTAGACAATAGAATATTTACATATATTAAGAAGTATAACTCTTTTACATATGCCAAAAAATAAATTCATAAAATATTATGTGAACATATATGATATTGCTCGTGCATTCACGTGTATGTTTACATTGGTAAACAAAAAACAAGAAAAATAAATAGCGGTTGGCCTTGCCTTCCACCTCGCTGTAACAATTACAAAGAGAGCTTTCCGAACCATTCAAATCCCCCTCAGCCATCAAAACGAAATCACCCTGAGAGATGCTATTTTGGGGAGTGAAACGTCAACACCCACCCATTTTCCTCTGTCGTCCCCCCACCATCCCAAACTCTTTCTCCCTCCTCCCACCCGCTCGTGTGTCCAAACGATGCCACCGCGAGCAGCGGCATCGACGATTACCTCCTCACATTTGCTGCACTGTCATCTCAGCCTATCCCCTCACATTGCCCAACCTAACGCCTTCTCCCTCCCCTTGCGACCACTGGACGGGCCATAACGTCCGGCCATGGCCGCAGAGGGCTTCCTCTCCTCGCGGTGGCCATCGCCTCGGTACATCCGATCCCGGCTGACATGGCTCCGACCTCTCCTCATCACAGCACTACTCATGCTTCTGACCACCACCACCGCGCGTGCGGCCGACGCCGGTGCAACCAGAGACGTCCTTCTCAAGTTCAGGTCAGGTATAACGGACCCTCGCGGCGCCCTAAAGGGATGGGGTGCCGAAGGCTCCGGCCCGCCGTGCAATGGCCGGTATTCCAAATGGACGGGCGTGTTCTGCGGTCCCGACGGCAACGTGATCAAGCTAGTATTGGAAGGAATGTCCCTCTCGGGCCCGCTAGAGTTAGCCCCGTTGGCTGATCTCCCTGTTTTACGCAGTCTCAGCTTCATGAACAATGCCTTCCAGGGAGGGTTCCCGACGGCCGTGACCGGTTTCGTAAGCCTACGGAGGTTGTATCTCTCTGGCAATGCTATGGCTGGGAGGATCCCTGACGACGCCTTCAGCCATCTGGCTGTGATCAATAGGGTTCACTTGGCAAGGAATAACTTCGAGGGGCCTATCCCATTGTCGCTGACCAAGGCTACTAGGTTGGCCGAGCTGCAGCTTGAGGAGAACAACTTTGTAGGGGGGATCCCCGAGTTCCGCCAGCCAGGAATTAAAGTGAACGTATCGGGCAACGCATTGGAGGGACCTATTCCGGATAGCCTTAGCAAGTTGGATCCCACAGCCTTCTCTGGTAATAACAAACTTTGTTTGTATTGACTTTTTCCATTTGCTCTTAGAATGTATACAGCCCAGAAAAGTTAACATGAGAGATATGACCGGAGATCTTTTGTTTTTTAAATATAACGGAAAATTTTTCTTAAAATAGTGTACTTTGTTACAAAAATATCATTCAAGTTGCCACTTTCGTACTTTACGTATTTTCAAAGTGTCACATCAACATGTATTTTTATCCCAAAAAAACTAAAATTGAAAAAGGTAATCTAAAGTGGTGTTACTTATGTTTCTTTTGTTTTTTTATTTTAAATTTGAAATAAATAAATGCAAATTAATGTGGCGTTTTTGGATTGTGGATATGTAAAGTGCTACTTTATGTGACGTGTGCAACACGAAATGTGCTATTTTAACAAATATAATCTAGTGCTAGGAAGGAAAATACGTTGATTATTGATTTTTCCCTATTTTTTCCTATCATTAATCTTTAGTTTATTCATCTTTTTGAGTTATATATATTGCTAATAATGTAAAGTACATATTGATGTTGCTTGTTGGCTTCCCTTTCTGCCAGGCAACAGAGGGCTATGCGGACCACCTTTGGGTGACTGCAGCTCCGAAGAAGATGCTTTGCCACAGGATGAGGGGCAGGCAATCAAGACGGCAAACCCCAACCCCGGCTTGCAGAAGCCTGATGTCAACGCCGCCAACCAGTCGTCTCTAATGTCCGTCACATTCATAACAGTGGTTGCCATCCTCGCGCTCCTTGCCGCGCTCATCGTCTCCCTTCACCAGCGTCACCGCGAGGACAAAGTCAACCTCGGGCGCCCCCCGTCCATCAAGCCGAGAAAGATCACATCCATCAAGCGGGACGGCGCCGGCCACCACTACTCCAACTCACAGGAGCGGCTCGTAGCCAGTGGCGTCCCTGCCGGGACGGCTAGTAGTGTCAGCGGAGGGAGCACTACGGGGAAGATCAAGAGCGGCGAGCAAGGGCGGCTGGTGTTCGTTAGGGAAGGTAGTCCGAGGACGTTCGAGCTGCAGGACATGCTGCGTGCTTCCGCGGAGGTGATGGGGAACGGGACGTTTGGGTCGTCGTATAAAGCGGCGATGCAGAACGGCGTGACGGTCGTTGTGAAGAGGTTCAAGGAGATGAACGCCATCGGGAGGGAGGACTTCACCGAGCACATGAGACGGTTGGGGAGGCTGGAACATCCAAATCTGTTGCCTCTCGTTGCTTACTACTACCGCAAAGAGGAGAAGCTACTGGTGTTTGAGCATGTTCCCAATGGCAGCTTGGCTCACGTTCTTCATGGTACATTTGATCAATCAATTCGTCAACTAATAAGTACGATTTTCTTACCATGAAATTTGCTAGTTGAATAACATAGAACCAATGTACCATATAGGAGGTAGCCCGCAACAAATGGGAGGGCTCACCAAGATTAAGCTGGACTGGCCGGCGCGCCTCAAGATCGTTAAGGGTATGTCGCGAGCGTTGGCGTATCTTCACACGGAGCTTCCCATGCTCAACCTCCCCCATGGCCACCTCAAGTCCTCCAACGTCCTCCTGACCGACTCCGTGGAGCCCCAATTCACCGACTACGCCCTCGCCCCCGTCGTCAACCGCACGCATG